>JAKWJA010002495.1:51230157-52430157 GCA_027704765.1 Solanum habrochaites | reverse complement strand
TTCTGAGTTTATCTATTTTGAGATATTGAGTAAAATCTTTGTATTTGAGTTTATCTGACGTTGAGTAAGTCTTCCACCGAGAGTTGAGTTAGGCCAAAGGTTCGTTGGGGACAGTAATGGTTCTCGAATGTCATCCATGTTCAAGGTGTATGCTCGGGGTGTGACATGTTAAGCATAGTCTTTTGCAGCAATTCTAAGTCTCAAAACTACGTGCCACCATATGATCTAAAGATATCTCCCGTCAGTTGAGCTCGACCCCTTAGTCTTTTACATGCATTATCTTAGTGGATACATATTAAGTCAGATGAATCTTTATATCTTAATAAAGTATATTGGGATCTTTTGATGGAAATTATACATCAAAGTCCATATAGTAGCTCACATGGTTATGTGTCGCTTTTAGCATCTCTCACAATTAGTCTTTCAATGATATTACATGAACAAGTATTGAGTTATTTGAACACAACGTTTGCCAGACTTCATGTTATTTACTTAGTCAATGCATCAATATATTTTCACAATTCAACATTCTAAGTATTTATGTATACCACATTAATGATTGCATACTTTTTGCCTATCTTGTTTGATGATATAGGTTCATACGTTCAACATTCAAGTCGTGATTAATATAATAGTTGATCAACATACTAGATTGTTGGTGACTCTTCATCGTTGAAGGACGACTTCTATCTTATTTCAGTATTCTACTTCAGTTATCAAACACTTGGAGTTAGTTAGGGGGTTTGTCTAAGCAAACCATTACAGTATATGCTTTCAAAAAGTCAATTTAGGTTCAAGTTATGTTTTATTCGATACTGATTTATTTTATTTTTAATAAGAATTTGGTCTTTTAGAGGCGGCATTACATGTCAGTTCCCTTTGTGTTATTACATCAAATTTGATTGGTTATCCATTCTACACTTGTGTCCATGCTAAGACCATGATGGAAAATCGGGGTACAGGGGGATCTAAGTATCATGTTAGACTGTGGGCAGTGAGTAGTCTTCGCGGGGTCATGATTTTAAATCAGATAGTACTAAAAATTAAAATTAATAATAGATAACTTTTCCAGTTAAACAACAAAAATTTTCATTAATTAAACCAATAAAATTAATTATTACTTTTATTTAGCAATAAATTAGCAAAAAAAATCGTTAGCTAAGAGTAGCTCAGTAGTAGAAATGGGCGGGGGTTGGGCAAATATGGGAGGGTTGAAATGGGTAATCTTCAACCCGCTCATATTTGAGACGGGTAAAAAATGAGGGTGGATAAAAAATACTGTTATCCATATTTTACCCATTATTCATGAAGAAAAGGGATGTAAGGGAAGAAGCGAAAATACGGGAGAAAGAAAAGATGGTGAGGGGTTTGAGAGGAAAATGGGGTATTGAAACTAAGTGATAGTATGGGAGGTTGAGGATGAAAAGTGAAAAAGGGATTTAAAAAAATAGGGGTTTGGGGTTAGGGTGGGGGCGGATTTAGAGGGATGGGGGGGGTCGGTATTGTTCTAGGGTAGGGCTGAAAAAAAAATAAATAGTTGAACGTTAAAAATATTGTTAAAAACAAACTTAATATTGTGAAGGGGGATGGAAGTTGGTTTGGGAGGAGGGAGAGGCGGCGAGGGAACAGGGGACGGGGGTGGCAGGAAGGGGGGGAAGAAAAAAAATGGGGGAGGGGGTGGGGGTGGGGGGGCGAAGAGGGAGGAGGGAGGGTGGGCGCATGATGGGAGGAATGATTGGTAGGAATAAGAATTGAAGTTGGAAAAAATATGTTTATGAAACAAAATTAATTTTTTGGGGTGGGGAGGGTTGGGGTGGGGGGTCGAAGGCTAGGGTAAAGTGAAAAAATGAATTTTGAAGTTCAAATATTTTTTAAAAAATAAATTTTAATTTTTGTTTGGGGCGAGTTGGGGGTGGGGGGTCATAGTTTAAATATTAATAGGGAACCCATATATGAAAGTTTTACAAATTGATTCACAATAGGCAACAAGAGTTATTTTGAAATTTGGAGCAACGTGGAATCACAATATATGACCCGTAGTTTACCCCATAACTATACCAAATTTAATGGGTAAAATATGGTATAGGCCCAAATATTACCCATATTTAACATAAACTCTTTCAACCCATTTTTAATGGGCTATTTGGGAGAGTCAATAAAAAATGGACTTAAATTGTTAGCACTAGCTATGAGCAATTTAGCGACACAAATTATAGCTAATTACATAATGAATATGAATTATTTATTTTTCGAGAAGTCCAAATTTAAAATTAGACATTGTCTATATTCCATATTTACCAACTACAATTACTCTAGTGGAGAGAAAAAGCGGGAAAGGAATGCGGGAAAGGGGGAGGGAGCCGCAGGGCCGGGGAGGGGGGCAGAGGAAACAAGACGAGGCGCTCGAGGGTGCAGTAGGCTAGGAGAAGAAGAAGACAGGGGGCAGCCGAAGAAGAAATAAAGTCGGCGGCGACAGCGGAGCGGGGAGAACGGACGAGCGACGGAAGGAAAAGAAGAGGGGATCATACGTGTAACAACAAATCTCAGCCGCGCGAGGGAATGTGCTGCGATCAAGAAGAGCGGGGAAAACAAGAGAAAAACAGAGGGCAGCGAAGGAGAAAAACGGACGAGAGAGTGGCAGGGAGTGATCTTGAAAGAAGAAAGCAGAGAGGAAGAAGTGGGATAAAGATAGATATTGAAGCTTTGGAAAGAGGCGGGGGCGGGGCGGGGTGGTTTTCATATAATAAAATTGTGGATAAAAACAATGTTATAAATTAGATGAAAGTTTGGGAGAGAACAAAAGTGCACGAGTATATCAAATATAAGGGATTATTAGTGTTTTTATGTGAAAAAATAAAGTTGATTTTGAGTCTTAGCTCAAAGATAAGAGATTATCTTTGGATATTTTCCTCATAGATTGTACCCCTTTAGTTTAAAAAACAACTTGACACAAAGTTTAGAAAAATAAAGAAGAATTTTTAATATTTTGGTCCTGAATTAAAGTTATGTCAAATTTATCAAGATGACCTTTAACCTTGGAGCCTCAAAAAGGTCATATGGAAAACTGAAATTAAAGTGTTGCCAAAAAATAAAAATGATCATTCTTTTATAAACATACTTATAAAGAAAGTAGATCACTCTTTTGAAACAAAGGGAGTATTACAAATCTTATTACTATTATAGTCAAACACATACACAATTCCTTTAACTTGTCTCGAAATTTTATTATGGCTTAATTCAACCTTGTTCAAATTTAACCACTCAATTCCATTTTTCATGTATCAATTAACAAGAAAAAATCCAACTATAAGTGTTTAGCACGTGTTTGACAAACACTAAAAGAGTAAAAAAAAATCCAATAAAAAAGTCATGTAATTTGTTTTCTCCAAATCATCCGAATTTACTTGACATTAACATTAATTGAATCTGTTTACCATCTTTAAGAAATATAAAAAAAATATTGATTACTAAATTTATTGTTGACATCGATAAGAAACACAAGTTAATATAAACACGAATTTATATTATTATGAATATATTCATCCTTGTCAATTTATGTGACATCAATAAAATATTTGACATCATTCGGGTAATTGTAATAAATCTAAGTACTTATGATATCATTCTCCTAAATCTATCTCTTTTACTTATTATTTTAATATTTTATTTAGTCCTTTATTTTATATATAAATAAACCAAATAAATTATTTGAACTAAAATAAAAAGAATATCGTCTTTTTACTTATACTAGGAAAGGCTTGACATGTCTATTTCATCAATCTAAGGATATATCTGTCTTTTTAGTGCTCTATTGCAACTACATGTCTTGTTAAGAAATCATCCATGTTCACATCATTGTTTACTATATGCTTTCATCATCCATCTTTTACTCCACTGCTCACCAAAACTCCTCTTATTTCCCTGACACCCATCCCAATTCCCAGATAAGGCTTCATCACAAAGTATTTTTTGATTTTCTTAAACATCTTTGTTTTCCTCTATATTGAAGGTCGATTCAAGAATATTCTCTGATTTTATTTCCGTTGATCAAGTCCGATCTGGTTGTGTTAATATTTTCTTCTTTTTCCACTTGAATTTTTGTCGTGTTTTGATTTGATTTCAATGAAAATAACTTTCTGTGTTTCTTAATTTATGCTTCAACTTTCTTTGACTTATTTACGTTTTGAAATTATTTTCACTTGTAATGTGAAATTAAGGATCTATAATTACTTTCAGCAACGGGTATGTCCGTTGATGCTTTCTCACACTTTTTATTTTCGTCGTGCATTAGATTTTCATGTGATTTCATAAAACTCTGAATATCTTGTCAACTTGACGTTATATGCTAAGCTCTCGGTGTATTTTTCCTTCTTGTATCGTGTATGAGCTGTTTTAGTGAGATCTCATAATTGACTTGTATATTTTCTTTGTGTTTTCTATTTTCCCTTTCAAAGCATGTGTGTGTTTTAGTTCGTTTATTAGGGGTGAAGTAATTTGTTATTCTTATGTTACGAATTTTGTAAAGCTCTCAACTATCATTATATCAATTTTCTTATTACTGTTCCTCTTTATTTTTTGTAGTATAGAATACTTGTCTAAAAAACAAAGAAGTGTAATAAAGAAGATATGTAGAAAATTTCTTAACGTCATTCACCAATTTCTCCTTCTCATTTTAGCGGAAGCCTTGATACAAGAGAATTAGTTCAAACGACTATCTACTTACGTGATCTGATCAGGTCTAACAGTCTCTTTTAACATTGTACTCTCATCTGTGCTATTCTTAAAATTTTCTATTTCAACTTTCAGCTAAGATATGTCGCTCTAGCAAGATCATATCTCCTTTCAGCTTCTTGTAGGGCTACTCATTTAAGCATGCAAAGCTTATCTATCAAAAGTTGGAGTTTGTCTCTTAAATCATCAAAGCTATTTTCTCACCTGAAAAGTACTCCCCCGTCTCATTTTATGTGGCACCATTTGATTCGGCACGGAGTTTAAGAAATAAATGAAGACTTTGAATTGTTTACCAAATTGTCCTTCAAAAGTGGACTCACTTTTCTCTCTCCTCATAAATGTATTAGATAATTATTTAAAATTAAGTGGAACCAACAAGGGTAAAAGATAAATTGTACTTTTAAATACTTACCATATAAGGAAATGTGACATTCTTTTTGGGACTGACAAAAAAGAAAATGGTGCCACATAAAATGAGACGGAGGGAGTAATTAATTTTATTTGCACACATTTCCTACACAAGTTCAAGAATAATAGGTAAAAACATTACGTATTTTAATTAATGAATAAAACTTGCCTTAAATCCTTAAAAAAAATTGTCACTGCAATAATTTTCTACAGAACCTCTTTTCATTCTCTCATACTTGAACATATCCTTACCGTCTCTTTCTATTTTCTGCCTGACTCCTTTATTTTTCTTCTCACTTCTCTTCAGATTCTACATAGTATTTAGGATGTTTTGTGGAGCCAACTCATTCCAGCGGCCTCCGATTACTTATTTCATCACACTTAATCACATTAGACCCGATCCTTATTTTAACATACCTCTTTCTCGAATGTTTTATACTCCTATTAATTTTTTTTAGTATTGTTTTAGTTCTATTTTCTTTTCCTTCTATTTCTAGATTTTTTTGTATTTTTAATTAGATGGGTCGTTGACTTCAACATAGTTATAGTTGTATATATGTAATTTTTTATTTCAATATTTCCTCTATAACTCTTAGTTGCAGAAGCCGTAAAAAAGCTTATATCATACATTCAATTTGATTTGCAGGACGTGTTACTCATACTTATGACATTCACAACTAATTCATTTTCTCAGGATTAGAATGATCATCCTGAAGTTGTAATTTTTGGAAAGGTAAAAATTGACAACTCTTGTTGACCATTCTTGTTTTTATATAGTGATCTTAAATCTATGATTAAGTTTCTCTCCTTATATTATAAAAAAATTATAACTATGGTATATGTCTAAGATCATGTCTATGACTTGAAATTATGGAATTTTAATTTCATATGACACAGTTGGAACATAATATAAATACAGAACATTAATTTGGATTTAGTTATGTACACTAAAATGTGAAGAATATATACTATTATTACAATTTAATCAATTATATATAGCGTGATTATTAATATTTTCTCCAGGCCGTCATACAAGAACTACATATTGTCGTCAATCATCCAACTTCTCAATGGAAATCGAAATTATTTTCACCTCAATAATAATTATCTCAAAATATATCCATAGATAATACTAGTGGATAGATTTGAATTTAGTGGAATGGTATGTCAATAGTTTTGTTTTTCCTTTCACCACTAAGCTCTAACAAACTTAAACCCATCCACCCACTCTCTATTCTTTCTCTTTTTCTCAAAATTCAATCAATTTCACATGAACATTAACACTAGATAATTATACTCGATTTTTGTTTTTGGATATAGTTTATATCGTAGGATTTTTATTCATTAATAAGAACAAGCATATATCTTTAAGGATGACTATTACTTAAAGTTTAACTATAATTGTGAAGTCAATTTTACTGTTATATTATATATATACACTGGATGACTGAATTACTTACTATATTTTAGTTGACAATTTCCAAAATTAAGTCCTTGTGAATATTGATAGATTCTCTGTGCAGTTATTTCATGACCTTTATAAGAGATCTACTGATCATTTTAAAAAAAAGACAAATGTATGAAAATGAATTTTTAAATATTTCTAAACTAACTCCAAGAAGAGTGAAAAGTGGATACACTGACAAACTATTACTCCAATAAAGCTAACAGATTAGTTAATGAGATTTGAAATCAATTACTCATAAGTCATCTATGATTTGACCTATAAAGTTGTTCATATTCTCTAATATGGGATCTCGAAGTGTCTTTTGATTTATTTTGTATATTGTCATTTAAATTTCTATCATAAACTCATGCTTGTAACTTTAGACAAAAACCAACTTTATAACTTGAAATTTAAGTGGGAAAATGAACATTGGTCTTATCTTTTGGAAAAGGCTACTAAAGAGAAAGCTTGAGGAGTGTGTATGAAAGGTATGGACAACCTGACACAATGATTACTTTTAACGTTGTGTTGGTAACAAAAATTATTTCAGACATTTTTCATTGTATCACATGCCATTATCATCTGCATGTCCTTATATTTTTCACATTGCCAAAATACTAAATGTTTATCTAATTTGATTTGCATGTATAACTTTAAAACTAATAAAAGCAAACAGTAGTAATATGACAATAAATAAGACATAACATGAAAGACACTAGCTGAATACTGTAAACCATAAAGACGAAACAAACAATTGTTATTAAATGTTTGAAACAGACCCTCTACCTCTACGTAAGGATAAATCTTATGTATAGTACTCTACCCTTCTCAAATTCGTAGGCAAGTATAAAGTGTATGAGTCTCAGTTCCTACTCCTTCGAACTACACTATGTAGTTTATAATTGTATAACAAGAAAAAAGTTGGATTACATAAAGGGAGGTCCTGAGAGTTCTTTTATTTATTTTTTTGAAAATTGTCTAATAAAGGTGTGGATCAACTTGCTAAGACTTTGTTGGCTAAATGTTAGATTCACATTGTTAGGGTTCAAAACACTGTTATATATGCTTGTTTATGTAATGTCATAGCTTGAAATTTGGGAGTTCTTTTTTTTCTTTCTATTTTAGTATATGTGATGATTCGAGGTTGTAACTTTTGATATTTTTATGTACAAATTAATGTAAATGATAAGTAAGTAGAGTTACATAGAAATAATTGATATATATGAGAAGAAACAAATCAAATTTAGTTGGTACATCACAAAAAAATGATTGCTTTCATCGGTCCCTGTGAAATTGGTATATGAAACTTGAGGAGTTTCATGTTGAAGGGAAGATCTCACGACTGACAAACTCACACACTTAGAAAGTTACTTTTGTACTGATATGGGTGTCAAACCACATGCTATGCCCTTTTGATAGCAATCTAGACAAACTTTTTAATTTTTATGTGATTTAAAGCAGGTTAAGAAGGGCATGGAGCAAATATTTTCTCAAGTAGCGTTTTGCTTTATGTAATTCTCCGGGTGATTCAGATCAGGTGGCTGCATATGTGAGTTACTAAATTATCCTAGAGTTCAACTTTGAATATTACCATTATTATTAAATAAGGTTGACTATGTTGTAGTCGGTCCTCATACATCTATTAATTCTGTGGTTGAACATGTATTAATTCAATGAAATAAGATGCTATTTTTTTAATTGAAAGATTAATATTAATATGTCATATAATTTTCATGTTGAGTCGGTGCTAGCGCGGACAAACACTACTAGTTTAGCATAGAGAGAGTTAAATAGAAAATGAGGTATATAAATGTTTAAAAAAATGGATAAAATAAAGTAGATGAAATAAGATAGATAAAATAAATATAGGAGAGGATTGATTGTTAACGATAACAATGTCAAAGATTCCTTATGTGTTTCAAATACTTTATAATTTCATTAATTTGTTCAGTCAATCTTCTATATTTAGAAAATAAATAGAGGAGAAGATTGATTATTAACGATAACAATGTAGAATATTAATTAAAAAAGACTTATCACGTGTTAGTTTGAAAACCCTAGCAGCCTTTTGGAGGATGAGATGATATGTGTTATGACTCGAGGTGTAAAACAAGTACTTCTAGCTGATTTGTTTGAAAACCCCTAGTAGCCCGTTGGAGGCTGGGATGATCTGTGTTATAACTTGAGGTGTGAAACAAGTACTTCTAGTTGTATGATAAACAAGTATAGGAGTGAAAAAGTCATGTTTTGTGAACAATGAAAGAAGAGAAAAATAACAACAATAAATATTGCGATAATTGAAACAAAGAAAACTATGCATTAATTCAATGAAATAAGATAGCTATTTTTTAGTTGAAAGATTAAAATTAATGTCTTATAATTTTCATGTTGGGTCCGTGCTAGCACGGGCAAACACTATCTAGTTTAGCATAGAGAGAGTTAAATAGAAAATGAGGTATATAAATTTTTAAAAATGGATAAATAAAGTAGATGAAATAAGATAGATAAAATAAATATAGGAGAAGATTGATTGTTATTATAACAATGTCAAAGATTCGTTATGTGTTTTAAAAAATGAATAATTTTATTAATTTTTTTTTTATCAATCTTCTATATTTAGAAAATAAATAGAGGAGAAGATTGATTATTAACGATAACAATGTCGAATATTAGTTAAAAAGGACTCCTCACGTGTTTTAAAAAGTGAATAATTTCATTAATCTGTTGGATCAACCTTTTATATTATTTAAATAGATATACTGAAAATGAAGGTAAAAGGATTAAAATGAGATAAAATGGCTAAGAAATTTAAGTACAAATTAAAATATCTTTGGCCTATGAGATATAAGAGACAAAGTTTTGTCATTTTGCCACAATTAAAGTAGGTAATAAGGTCCAAGTTGAATAAATGATGGTACAGGCGAATGCACACGAAAACCCCAACCCGAAAGAAGTGAAAGCCGTCCAATATTTTCGCAGAAAAACAGAGGAGGGTTTAAGCGGCAGTTGGTAAGAGATTTGAGTGTGAGGGATGGGTAATCCAAAGCAGAAATGGACATCGGAGGAAGAAGAAGCACTTCGTGCCGGCGTTGCAAAGCACGGAGCTGGAAAATGGAAGAACATTCAGAGAGACCCCGAATTCAACCACCTCCTTTACTCTCGCTCCAATATCGATCTTAAGGTTTTTTTCTTTTCCTTCCAATTTCCTTTTATTTTTCGTTTCAACTGCCATCACGCCAGTTGTCTACTTGAAGAGTTTAGCTTGATTTATTGATGGTCGATTGTGTTCAATCTGATTTATGATAAACTCGTTTAATGTATTTCGTTAATGTTGGAGTGCGTGCATATGGTTGATAGGCTATAACCTGTGGAGGAAGTGCATAACCTGTGGAGGAAGTGCATAATTATGACTATCTTATTTCAATGTCCAAAAAGGTTGTTTAGTTTTAAGCTTTAGGACATTCGCATAAAAAACTTTTTTGTGGGGGCAAAAATCTAGTTCTCCATTGATCATTGATGGGCAAAAATGTACAGCTTGAGATTGGCATACAAAACTTGGAACATGATTTTTGAGATCAGACTAGTGTAATTTGTCCTACAAAAAAGAGAGCACAAAAATTTGAGGGTAGAATCAGAATGGTTCATGATAAATGAAGCGGGGCTTAGTAGGTTTGATTCTAAAGGATGGTGTGTTCCACCTATCCATATTTACCAACCCCTTAACTTGGCTAGGAAGAGGACACATAGGAGGTGAGTTCTTGGTCTTCATTATAGACATGGCTAATGGTTGCAAGTTTGTCGGCAAGTTACTTGGATTATCTGTAGCAAATAGCAATAGGTAATGGTAAAGCCATGATTTGCATCAAGTCTTTGGATCTCCTTAACTTGGTGACTAATTCTCCAAGGAGTTATCCATTCTACCTTGATGCTTTTGACAATGAGCATAGAATCAGTTTCTCCCCCATATCACATTGGAACCATTCCTGCCAAACCATTTAAGTCCATAAAGTTGTGTAACTGCTTCTGCTTGATTGCTGGTCCCTGGACCTACCTTGTTGGAGTAAGCAAACAGGACTATCCCCTCGATTATTCCTCCTCCTCCATGTATTCCATCTAAGTGGCTGCCTTATGAGTTCAGCTTGACCAATGGTGTGGAGGGTTTGTGCCAGTTTATAACAATGATGCTTTGTTGCTAGAGGTCGGCTTCACAGGCCTGAAATGGCTGCTCCAGCTACTTCCCAGTATAGCATGCCAAACTGTTTCTTGGTGATTTTCAAAACAGTATTCAGAATATTAGTTCTAGATCTATAAAAGGAAGGTTTCTCTGAATCATACGTGTGGCTACATCTGGCCCTCCACAATTTCCAACATATGATTTGTGGGAGAGTTTTCAAGATGTAACCAGCTATGGGGTTCCTGTGCTTGAAATTCCACCAGCGAAGCAATAGCATCCTCGGGTTCATATTCCTTAATTCAATGCCTAGAGGTGTAACAAAGAAAGTCCATATTCTTCTAGCATGATCTCCAGCATATTAGCAGATTCACAACAATAACAATGATGCTGTAATTAGACACTTTAGCATTTGTGGCTACTCTGTTGTGAGCCGCCCTCCAAGTCAAGAAAGACATCTTAAAGGGAATGTCTTTATGCCCAAATTTAGTTTCCATGGGGTTGGGTCTCTCTTCTTTGTCAAGTATCCCCCCTTACCCCCCCCCCCCCCCCTCCCCCACAAAGTTGTACCAATAGTATAACAATTCTGTAGAAGAGATGGTCCAGACAGCCTTGTGTCTAGGATAACCTTGAAAATATTGAGAGTAGATAGCTTTTTTTTTTTTATTCTCAACAAGGGGTTGGAAATGCAGTTGCAAATAGGAGGAGGAACTTCATTGAGTCATTAGTGTAGTGAGGTCAGAGAGCAGTGAAAGGGGACGCTGTAGGTTAATTTAATGAACTTACGTTTAGGAAATGTTTGTGGTTGGAGACTTGAACTTGGGGTGTTTTATGGACTTCATTGCACCAAAGAATGAAGGAGCGTCGAGTATATTGGATTTTAGACCTATTAGTCTGGTAGGAGGCATTTACAAAATTGTCTCGAAAGTGCTTTTTGTATATACTAAAAAGGTTTCACTCCTCATAATGCTTTCGCCAAAGAATGAAGGAACTTCGAGTGTAATGAATTTTAGACCTATTAGTCTGGTAGGAAGTTTTTACAAAATTGTCACGTAAGTGCCTTTTAGTATACGAAAAAGGTATTGGAAGATGGTGCTCACTTCTCATAATGCTTTTTTGGAAGGAAGAGAGATACTAGATGTAGAGTTGGTGGCAAATAAAGTGGTTGATTACAAGAAGATTAAAGTAAATTGGGATTTATGTAAGTTGGACCTTGAAAAAGCTTACGATCATGTGAATTGAGAATTTTAAGTATATGGCATGGCTCGTCAACAGGATTTTCCCAATTGTTTATAATATTTTTTTTGAAACTGGTAAGATTGTATTCTTCAGCATTAAGGGCATGCTGGTCTCTACCAGAAAGTGTCAGTTACAAGCTTCCTATCAAATCTATAAATCCTGGTCTGAGCTACGATACGCAACCAACTGTTTTACAACAGTTACACAAAAAAGTAAGGGATTATACAATTCCATTTCACCTTAGTGGAATATATTGATCCTTTTCAAAACATTCCTTTCCTTCCAAACTGACGCACCTATATCCTGATGGATTACTCCACCATCTCCTTTGGCTCTTTCTGCCTCCTCGTCCTTACCCAGCTCTTCATCGAACTGCTGATGTATGTTCTGGCATTGTCCAAGTTTCAGATTTGAAATGCTTAGAAAATAAATTCCAGACTTGCTTGGTAAAGTTACAGTGCAGAAAGGTGATTTTTGGTTTCTCCTTCCAGTTGTCACAAAAAGCTCGGGAACCATTTTGTACATACCCTTCTTTTCTGTAATACTTCCTGTGTTCACAAGCCCTCTTTATTAATCACTAGCCAGGCTGAACATTTTGACTTTTGTTGGAATGTCCCCCTTCCAAAAATAGTTAACATTGATGTTTGGATCTACTCCTGCCATCAGTTTGGGACTCTTTGTGTTTGGCAACTGCTAACTGTATAAAGAACCATCTTTTTGTGCTGCAGCAGCTCTATTGGCCAAAAAGGTTGTTTATCTATTAGCTTAATGCTTCTAAGTTGTAAATCCCTCTGCCACTTAATGCCTTTGTGGAATGAAGAAGTTAATTTGAATGGTTTTGTTGTCTTCTTCCATTCTACTGTACTTCCAGTTTTTCCATTTTCTCTCATTAACTTTTTGGCATTGTATTTTATATAGGATAAATGGAGAAATTTAAATGTTAGTGCCAATGGGCAAGGACCAAGAGATAAATCAAGGACACCAAAAGCGAAGGCTAATCCTGATGCTGCAGCAGCTCCATTGGCCATCACATATGCCCCTCTTTCTTCCACTCTAGTTCCACAAGATGCATCAGCAGACACTGTTATGGAAGATTCTTCAAAATGCGCACTAGATGGAAAAACTGCCTCAAAGTTTGTCTTTTTGAATTTCTTTTTCAAATTGTTGAATAGGCCAGGAAATGAGACTTGTCAAATCCATATCCTTCTGAGTTAACGAATGCATTTCCTTCAGACTTTTTAACTTAAATCACAGTGATGTGGGAAAAGACAATTGGTAGTTGTTATTCTTTGAATTGTGTAAAGTGCATCAATATGGTAATCTATTAACTGTTGATTCTGGCTTGGAACAATTTGGTCTGATATGGATAGACGGGCACAAAGATGGATAATAGCCAAATGAAGAGTCTTGGATCTCAGATAGACCTTATTAGAAATCTTATGATGAAAGCTAATCATTTCATTTCTTGGTATCTTAACTGAGTACCTCTTTGAGTTCTGATGAATGCTCATGGTTAATTTTTTTCCCATGATTTTAAATAACCACATAAACAATCACTTTTCGTCATCCAACACAAAGTTTCTTCTTTCTTCCTCTCCCCCCCTTTCTCCCACCAGACCCCGCACCCCCCCCCTCCCAAAAGAAATAGTGAAAAAGAAAAGACATAAGAAGAGAAGTATAAGTGAATATATAATGGAAGAAAAAATATACATTTTAGTGCTCGATAGCCATTATGTACATTACCATTTCTTCTTTTTCCTCTTTGTTCCTTGTAATTCTGTTTTTGTTTTCTTGAAATAATATTATTGCATTATTCTTAGGTACAATCAAATGATATATGATGCACTTTCAAGTCTAAACGAGCCAAATGGATCTGACACAAACAAACTTGTTAACTTCATTGAGGTATACAGAGACATCACTACACTTTCTGGTCTCTCTTTTTGCTTTGCTAGCCATCTAGGAGGTACTTGACACTTTCACATACCCCTTGCCAATCATACAGAATGTTACTTATGGTTGAAATCCTGGCAGAGACAAAAAAACCTAGGTCGTTTCTTCCCATTTGTCCCATTAATGGTGGATAGAGTTACCTATTACTTGCCACTTGGTACCTGTTGCTGTCCTGTGGAATTAGTTTAGGTGCGCGCAAGCTTGCCCGTACACCATGGCTATCAAGGAAAAACAGACTGTTTACTTATATTTTACTAGAAGCATTATGATTTAGGCAATCACTGTAATTTTGACCATTGACCAGAAAGGAATTTTAAGTTTTCCATAGGTAAATAAGAGTAAAAAAATCTGATCATCAATTGGATGTCAATATTCTATATAATAGCTACAGTTCCAATGTCATTAATATGACAATTTGACATATATAGGAGATGGAAACTTTATTTTTGTTGTGTTTGTGTTTTTATTTACATCTATGTCTTCATCATCATACTTGAAAGGCATGACAGACAGAATGTATGTGCCATCCTGCAAGATATCCAGGTTCTCTCCCTCAGTCCTTGAGGCAAACAGAGCTAGTATTCATTCCAGGAAAAAGGAAAATATATCAACTTTGATTAGTGAAACATAACTAAAAGCTTAAGGAAATAAAGTCAATTTGGTTAATAAGCAAAAGAAAAAAAATGATTCGCCCATAGCCTAATGAGAAATAGTTGCAGACTGACTGCAGAAGTATGTCAAGGTGTTCAAAATTTGAGTTCCAGTACTTCCAATCGTTTTCTTTTGTCTGACAGAAATAGATATCACATAATTGCAGAACTATGCAATAGATAACTGAAGTGGGCATTTCTTATTGTTCTGTATCTACTGCAGCAAAGGCATGAGGTGCCCCAGAATTTTAGAAGGCTGCTGAGTTCTAGGCTGAGGAGGCTTGTTCAACAAGACAAACTTGAAAAGGTTACCTTATCTTTTTTACACTTATCAGCTGGATTACTGATTAACAATTGCTTTTGCAACTTCTTTTGTTTCCAAAAGGCTAGTCCAAATTATTGACATGATAAAATGTGCATGCTTGTTCACCAAGTTTTCTTAGAACTATAAATAAATGTGTCCAAGTAGAACCCAGTCGTGAGCACCCTTATAAAACTAATAGCTTTGTGAAATGAGTACACAAAATTTTTGTTTCCAGTATCCAGATATTTGAGTCTGGTGTAGTAGCACAATTAAGGTCACAATCAACAAGTTGTGTGTCACACCCGAAGTTGGTGGTGAGGTAGACCATGCTCTATATGAGCACATTAACCTGATATATATACTGAAGTAACTGAGCCATATGACATAACCCAGTCAGAAAGCACGTGAAAGATACAATTGGTAAGTTCTAACAAAACAGCTGTAAGTACATAAATGGCCACTAAGCTTGAAAAGTATGCTTGGCAATACAGTCCACTGACATATAAAACTAAAAGTACCCAGATAACTCTATGAAACCTCTTCTAGAATCTGATAACTGAATACTTGTCGGGACAGGGCTCCGACCTACCCAAACTGTACATATACATCAAAAGAGTATCTACACTCAACTTGGCTCCAGATAGAAATGGAACTCATCAATCAACAGCTGAGTGTCTGAGAAGATGCGGTAAGGTGGTCTTCTATCCTGTGCATCTGAACCTGCATTGTGAAGTGCTGTACTCCCCGGAAAAAGGACGCAAGTACACAATGGTACTTGTATGTAAGCAGACTGAATAACATGAAATAATTGGAAAGCTCATAAGAGTGAGCTGAAACATAGTCTACTGAAGGCATTTGAAAGCTTAAGCCAGAGTAAGAGTCATTCTATCGTGATTGTAACATCTGAATTGTTCTTTAGACTTGGTTTCATTGGTTCTATATACTTGGGGGTTGTTTGGTAGAAAACTAGATAACGCAAGGATTAGTAACACATGATTAGTAATGCAGGGATTAGTAGTGGTGGGATTAGTAATGCAGAGTATATTTTTTTTATCAAGTGTTTGGTTCATTGCTTCCCAACTCATCTTATGTGTGTTTGGATTTAAACTGCACAAAAAACTTCTATCCAATTATACCCTTGAATTATTACGAGATTTTCTATTTTTTGTAACCTGGTAAGGTAGATAATTGTCGGACAATATTATTTTTCTATGGCCTCCTAACTAGCTAGAAGAAGAACAATTTGTTGTCATATTTGCTATTTTCTCACTTGAATTCATAGAGAGAGGGTAATAATTGTCATCTTAATAAATTAATCACTTAAAAAAACGTTAATTTTCAATTTAGAATAGATAGACCATCTCCGAAAAGATGGAAAACAATAGTAACATCGAATAAATCATCTACATTTATACATAAAAATTGCAAGTTGTAGTTTTAATATTTATGCAATTTATAAATTGTTAAAAATACAAATAACTAGAAACCACATATAAATCAACAAAATAATATATTCAATTAAGATCACAACCGTCATGTGGTGATATGTTTGCCTTTTCAATTAGTAAATGTTAAACAACTCACATTTTAAATAGTATACGGAAAACGGGTCTAAAATCCCCTTGAAGTATTGTACCATGGTAGAAAATTAACCCTTCATATATCCACTTATTTGGCTTCCAAAATGCCCTTGTTCATCTACCTTTAGTTCAAATTGCCACTATTTAATAATTTTAAATTTAACTATTTAAATATTTTTAAAATACTTTATGTTCAACCTATTCGTTATAACTTTTTTTTGTGTATTTATCAACCAACTCACTACGCCCACCCATTATAACTAAACCCACCCATTAAAAATCCAACTATAATATCAAATCGTCATAACACTACAAAACACATGAATATAGATTAAGAAAATCAGACATTCCAAAAATATTCGAGTTCGAATTCGAAGGCCCCAATTATTTATGTTGAGCCGCTTTTTCGCACTTTCAATTTGAGCTCTTTCAAGATTGAATTAAATTTAAGATTAAAGGTAAAGAAGTAATACATCCCGCATTAATTCTGCACTTCTTTAAACATATAATTTTTTAAATATTTATGATTTGATTTTAAACTTTTAATAATTATTTTGAAAAAAATTAACCTATGAAGTAACATCACATAACGAGACGTAAAGAAAATTAAGATGACAAAACATAAATCACAGACTTTTAAGTTATTATCGTGTAATTTTTATTTCGCACACTTGAATGTATGATAATTTACTTCTATAGATATTTTCCGTATCAAATTTTTTAAAACACTCAATTGGTAGTAGCTTTTCTATTGTTGCGTTATAATGTGAGGGATTTATTAATTGGAGGGTTTTAATGTAACTGGATGAGGTAGTAGATTGAAATTTTATAAATTATACTAATAAGTTTAATTCTAACAAATAGTTTGCGCCACGTATTTAAAAAAATATTTTTCAATAGTCTTTTTAAAAATATAAAACGTTACATAAATGGTCAATTTGAACCACAATGTGGATGCCAAAGGGTATTTTGGACCCAATAGGTGGGTGAGAAGGTTTATTTTGACCAATAGGTTGGATGGAACTGTAATTTTGTACCATTTCCATTACTTTGAGGGTATTTTAGACCCTTTTCCGTATTGACATGAATTGCATTTATTTATGGGAAAAGGATCAAAAATACCCCTCAACTTAGGTTTATTGTTTAATTTTACCTTTGTCACTAATATAAAGTTAATTTTACCTCTCCCGCTACTAATTTTACCCCTCATTAGAAGGAATCCCCAAAATTTACTCAAATTGACCCGAATTTTTTTTAAAAATTATTCCCTATTTTAACCCAAAAACCCAACCCCATTTAAAATAACCCAGTTAACTCTATTTTACGCGTTCTCCCAAATTTTCTTTACCCATTTATCCATAAGAAGAGGTTCCACTAGAATTAAGTTAAATTCATATATGAAGATTCGTGTCTGGTCCTCCATAGACCATAGCATCCGATTTACAATTCAGGAAATTCAAAAATTGCGAAATAGTCATTGATTATAGTTATCTAAACACTGAGAAATAATGAAAAGTTAGTGCTACAACTACATGATAACCAAGGAAATTATGACAAGACAGACACAACAACATCCATACCATGCATACAATTCACATTCTGAAGCAAATTAAATGTAGCATTGTTGTTTGTTTCCATTCACATCCACCACACATCCTCCACACATCAGCACAAACTATTAGTAATAGTTTCCGAAGAGGAAGTGTTATTTGCCTTCTAGTACACAGACCACAACTAATACAATATAATCTAGTGTTGAAATAAAGAAGTCAGAACACAAAAACCAACATATTGCCCAAGTTCCTCCTGCAATAAACAAAACTGCATCTAGGTGCAATTGTTAAACGGTGGGTCCACATTTCACAACACTCCACTAGTATGAACACTATTGTTTTTCAAGATTCATCTCAAATTGCAGTTCATTTTCAATACTTGTTTGGTCAAAGACTAAATTTGTGAAACGAATCTTCATGTGTGAATGGAGGACCAGACACGGATCTAAATGTGTGAATTTCACTTAATTCTAGTGGAGCTTCTTCTTATGGGTAAATGGATAAAGGAAATTTTGGGAGAATGGCTAAGATAGGGTTAACAGGGTAGTTCTAAATGGGGTTGGGTCATTGGGTTAAAATAGGAAATAGGGTTTTTTTTAAAAATTCGGGTCAATTTTGGAGATTCCGTCTAATGAGGGATAAATTTGGTGAAATTAGTAACGCGAGGGGTAAAATTAACTTCATTTTAACGGCAAGGGTAAAATTAAACAATAAACCAAAGTTGAGGGGTATTTTTAACCCCTTTCCCTTTATTTATCAACAAACAACTCTCTAAATGGTGGAGACTAATACCATCATGCATATGGTGGTTAGTGTGTAAGAAAGGAATGAGAGATGTTTTGAAGATAGATCTAATTCCATTCACAAAGTAAAATGGAATTGTTTGGTATCTTTACTTTTTTGGTGTAAACATCTCTGTATAGAAGATGTAGATCAATTATAGAATTAACATGGATAGCATAAACATCTGAATCTCTAAAAATTAAACATGTTAACTTCAAGTGATCTTGCAAATAGCATAAACATCTAAATCTCACAATATACCTACTGAAAACATACTGAACTTGTAACATACAAGACACATGACTTTGTTAATAACTACCGTGTAGCTCGAGGCAAATTGATCAGTATGCTAAGTTCTTGTACAGCAGAAAGCATTAGCTAAATCTGGATCCTTACGCTTAACTTATTTCTGCTGTTACACCTTATAAGTCATTTAGCTTAGTTCTTTTGGATCTGCATTCTTAGCTTGTTGGAGACTTTATTCTAACCTACTTCTTTAGTCTTTGAAATAGTAATCAGTATTACTATGGGCACTTCTTGGTGGCTAGTGATTTAACACAAAATCAACGGTAATATGGCCACGTCTAGGGACCTAAAGATATATTGTGGCCACACTGATGGCCTGAAGATATCTTCTAGACACACCAGGGGCATCGTGACTTCACATGATATCATATCTGTGGCCTCTTTTGGAGCCTCGTGACTGTACATGCTCAAGATGTGTCATGCGTGAGCAGAGAAGAAATGAAGGTCATCTATTCCTTCGCTGTAAGGCAGCTTTGAGCCTATGGGGCATGTGGTTTTGTTTGTTAGGAGTTAAGTGAGTGATGCCCATCACGACCATAAAACTCCTAAGCTGTTGGAAAGGTATTGGCAACAGTGAAAGAAACGAATTTTGGTGGAGAACTTTCCTAGCATGCATATGATGAAGTCTTTTTATTACTCAACTTTCCTCATTAGAATTATTCGACATGAACAAGTCAATACCCATCACCAGATCCCATTACTCCCCAACACATACAATAGGGAAATGTGAGATTCTATATTCTTAACAAAGGTCAAGAAGTACACTTGCCTCAATCAATCAAACAACCATTCTGGGACTTGAGCTTTTCCTTTTCTTTGGGTCTCTGAATTATTGCACTCTATTTGAATATTGTATCTCAGTAAGAAATTGAATCTAACAACACCATATCAAGTCTTTGAAACCAGGGTCAAACTGACCCAAAAGACCCAATTTTGGAAATGAGGTTTAAATCTAGAAATCTATAGAAAATTGCGTTACCCAAAGAATTTGGAAAGCACTAGTGAAAATTATTTCGAAATCAGAGTTGAATCAAGCCTTAAATCATCAATTTATCCAAAACCTTAAACCTTTTCACAAACCTTCACATAGTCAAATTTGATCAAAACTTCAAACTAATCATTTTATTCATCAAAAAATCGTTAAATTAACTATGCAACGAAAGGAGTTAGAGAGTATCACGCCAATCGATCATCGAAAAGTCTGTTTTAAAATCCCTAGGACCAGCTTACAAATCATAAATATGGTGAAATGGGGATGAAATCCCGATTTTAAGAAGACATTCTTCCCAAATCTCAAGTGTTCATTGCGACCATAATGAGTAAATTAGTCAACTCATTTAAGTTGACCATTGCGATCGTGGCAAGACCCCATGCAATCGCGGTGACCTGACCACTAACCTTATGCGATCGCAATGGTAGCTCATGCGACCGGAATCACACAAAAACAACCCCACGCAATTGCGGGAGATGGTCTTGCGATTGCAGTGACCAAATAATAATGCATCAGATTTAGCAAACCAACTACATCACAACAAGAAAATTCTCAAATGGACCCTTGGAATTCGTCCGAAACCCCAAGTACAAAAATTATAATATTGCGACCGCAATAAACTTGAGACGACTTCACAGCTCATGGACCATCGAAACACAAACACGAATCTAAAAATGACAACCGTCACTTAGGCCTAAAATCATCCAACAAATTCAGTGGAATTGTAAAAATATGATTCGAGCATCCGAACTCTGGATGTTGACCAAAGTAAACCCTTAGTCTAAAATCACCAAAATTTCCCACTCAAGGGCTAAAAAAACCCCGAACCTAAAACCGATTATTCTCCTTGACTAAAAAAGATCAAGCTACCCTTTGGACCTCCAAAAATCAACAAGACCTCACCTAGGCCTAACATCATCCCCGAAATTCAATGGAACTGCCGAAATGGTCAACATTTGGAGTTCCGAGAATTTTGTACATCGAGACTCAGTTCCATTGTTTAGGAAGCGAGAAGTGGAAAAAAGCAACAAGGGCACACTTTTTTCAAATAAAGTGATATTTAGTATAAAAAAATAGAAGTAAATAACAGAATAGAGGGAACATATTCTTAGATTAAAAATTAATTAGGTAGTCAGTAATCCTCACACGTCATCACATATAAAGCAAATACTTAACCAAATCATAAAGGATCAAACTCTTATTCATCACCGCGACATTGAATAAGAAAATCCAACTTGCTACAAGCAAAAATTGAAGAGTAACTCAGTAACAGAACGACAAAAAAAGCTAAGGGAAAAATATATAGAGAAAACAGAGCAGCAGCCAGCAAAAAAAAAACGGAGTATAGGCATTATAGACAAAGCAGCAGTAACTCAGTCACAGAACAACAATAAAATATAGAGACAAAACATAGCAGCAACCAACAAAACAAAAAAAAGAAAAAAACAATGCAAAAGCTGACCAAAGAGAAGAGAAGAAGAGAAAAAAACAGAGCAGCAGGCGACTATAGAGAAGAGAAAAAACAGATCATTAGTTGACAAAAGAGAAGAAGAGAAAAAAACAGAGCAACAGTCGACCAAAGAGAAGAAGAGAATAACACTGCAATAGTCGACCGAAGAGAAGAAGAGAATAAGAGGAGAACTAATCTGTAGGGTGTAGCAGAAGTACAACAATCGACCAACGAGGGAAAATAATTGGAAAGATGTTGCCCAAGTATATTTACAGAAACTAGAGCCGTCAATATGGGCTAGGCCCGTTGGGCCGGCCTAGCCTAACCCGGGATTTAATAGGGCTGAGCTAAGATTTTTGAAGCCCATTTAAGAAAAGATTTTTTAGCCCGGCCTAAATAGCCTCTTATTTTGGGGCTTGACATATCGTAAGCGCCGTTCCGTGGGGCCAATAAATTAATTATACAATATAATATAATATTACAATTTAAAATATAAGATAGTCCAAAATCAACATTAGATAATATTTCTATTTAGATATTTATAATTTTATTGAAAAAAATTAATAAATATCAAGGAAATGCACAGTACCCTTAGACAATGAACCAACATCCAGAAGACCCACTTTTAACTGAACTAAGGTCCCTATTACCTTACCCCCTGAATTTTTTTTTGTAATTTTATAACACCACTTTTGTCTTCAGTGGCACTCTTTTGGCACTCCATGTGCCAACACGCAATTGAGGCC
The DNA here is from genome assembly GCA_027704765.1 of Solanum habrochaites. Lineage (NCBI taxonomy): Eukaryota > Viridiplantae > Streptophyta > Magnoliopsida > Solanales > Solanaceae > Solanum > Solanum habrochaites. The sequence goes on along the minus strand of JAKWJA010002495.1, from coordinate 52,407,845 downwards.
CCCTGCGTCGGAGATATTTGGATGCCACGTAGGCCAAAAGAGTACCAAATTACAAAAAAAAGCAGTTTCAAGGGGTGTTATACGACCTTAGTAAGTGTGTCCTTTGGGAAGTTTCGGTCATAGTCTTGGGGGTACTGTGCAATTTTTCCTAAATATATAAGATAATTTTATTTGTGAATTTGATTAACAAGAGTGCATTAATGTCTCATTTTTTTCATTAAGATTGAGAGACCTCTGAATTTGAATACCCTTTAAAAATATTAAGATGTTGCATAAATTCTAGATGTGAAATCTGAATAAAATTTGAATATTAAAATATTGTCCTCTGACTATGAACACTAAATTCTGGGACAGTTTGGTTTTTAATATATGAATGCACATATGAAATTTAACGTTATATCGATAAAATATTATACAACACACCTTGTTAGTAAAATAGTATTTTTCATATACAATAATATTTTGAACATTTTTATCGTAACAGGTAATATGAATTTATCTTTTTAAACAAGAACTCAACACAAGTTACATCATTAAATGACTATTTTTTTTCTCGCAAAATACTTTGAGAATCTATAAAAAATGCAATTTAAAATGTTTATATAAGTCGTAATATAGTTTAGAAAAATATTTTAGTTTATTTTATTATAATTACAATTTAATTTTTTGTTATCGATCAATAACAAAAACTAATTCTTATTTTTTAGAAACCGTGCTAAATATTATATCTTGAGTGCTTATCAATTCAAATATCTTGATTAATTTATGAAAGTAAAAGATGTATTTAAGTTAATATGAATAAAGAAATTATAATTGCAAGCATGTAATTAACTATTAATTAATAAGATCACTTTTTTATGAAGTTGTTTGATTTAGTTGAATTAAATAGGATCTTATTTTTTTAGTCTGAATAGTGTTAAGGGTGTGTTACAAATCTGATTCACAGTCCGATAATATCCCAGACCCATTAAGAGACTTAAATAAATCAAACAAACAAACTTAATGAACTGAATCTGAATAATTAAGATTTAAAGTTTCTTAAAACAAATACATCAGAACAAATCTGAATGAATTAAGATTCAACCCCATTAAGTGCCAAACAAATGATGCCTAACATAATGTATATATGTTTTGTCGATATTTATGATAATATTTTTAAATTATAATTTATAATTTAATTTAATAATTATAAAAAAAATATAATTTTTTAAAAAGTGGGCTGGCCCAGCAAGCCTTTAGCCCACGTACTTGTGGGCTGGGCCGACCATTTTCTGGCTCACACCAAAAATGGGCTAGCCCGACTTGACCCGTAAAATGTCAAAGCATGAATGGGTTAGCGCTGATGGGGTGGCTAGCCCATATAGACAGCTCTAACAGAAACTAAAAAAATATAAAACCTTACAGACTTTTTTTAAAAAGAAATCCTTAACTCGCACTTATCTCATTTAAGCGAGCTTTTTGTCACTTCTGCTTTAAGCCTGCTTCTCGCTTCGCCTATTGAAGCACGCGCTTTTTCAGCAGCGCCTCGCCTCGCTTCGCGCTTTAAGCGCGTTTTTGTCGCTTTTCACAATACTGCCCAAACTTCCTACTGAAGGGCTCAAAGAACCCCGAGTCTTAAACTGACTATTCTCTTGGATATACTTCCACATTCCGGGACTGATAGAACTGACAAAATTTCATGCTGAGACTCGAAACTCCAATTGATACCAAAAAACTGCTTTTAAACACTTAGACTGTTAGAATAGGAATATGTTTATATAATTTTGTTGAAATAGGAATAGGTTTATACAATTGTATTAGAATAGGAATATGTTTATACAATCCTATTAGAATTGGAATATATTTATACAATCATATTAGAATAGGAATAGGAATGTTAATTAGTGTCCTACTTGATAAAGGACTATATTCTAGGGTCTATAAATAGGGTTTATGTAATAATGTAAACACAACAACTATTCAATAATATTCTTTTCCTATATTTCGCACGTGGTATTAGAGCCTCTACGAAGAAAATAAAAGAGTTTACGCTGCCGGCAACGGCTATTACTCATATATAAGCACGTTCGGCTAATGATTATGTTAGCAAAAGTTGGTTCGCCGTGTATCTTTCTTGTGACTATTTTTTTATATCTAACTGTGTAGCACCACTCCATCATTCCGGTGACTACTTTTCATATTTAATTTGTGTAGCACCATGACATCCTTCTGGTGGTTACCTTTTTTTTTTTGCATAGCACTGTTCATCTCTCCGGACTACTTTTCATATTTAATTTGTGTAGTACTGTGGGTCTTTCTTTTGAACTACTTTCTCATATCTGAGTTGCATAGCGCCGTGTTTTTTTTGATGACTCCTCTGATTTAATTTGCATTGTTCCATTCGTGTTTTCAGTGATGACTCAAATTTGATTTGTGTAGGGTTGTGCCATCATTCAATTCTACCGATATAATTTCACTTTTTCATTAAGGTCGTGTTCGAGCCTACCCATATTATTTCTCTTTTTCAACGAGTTTGTTCAATCAATTCAAACTATCTAATTTAATTTCTATTTTCTAGTTGGGTCGTGACATCATTCCGACCCTACCTATATAAATTTATTCCTTAGATTGTGACCACTTTTAGCCATCAAATCTAATACTCCGGCAGAGCATGTTTCAACCAGTTTTTCAGTGACTTGTTTAATATCAACTCATCTATTGATTCCAACATGATCCATATACTTTATACTAGGTTTTGAGCACTTTGTTGCTCAGGGGGAGGTTAGTAGTCTTGTATGTCGATTATGTGAGTTACTCTATGGTTTGAAGCAGTCTTTGCAGGTTTAGTTTGGAAAGTTCAACACAAGAGTTTATCTCTGTGTTTACTGACATTATGCATCAAATCCAGTATTTAATGAGAAGACAAGCACATTGAGATTGACTGTCAATTTTGTGAAGTCGACTAATCAACTTGCGGATATCTCACCAAGCCAGGTACATGAATTGTATGTCTTAGCTTGAGGGGTAGTGTTAGAATAGGAATAGGTTTATACAATCCTATTGAAATAGGAATAAGTTTAGACAATCCTATTAGAATAGGAATAGGTTTATACAATCCTATTAGAATAGGAATAATGTTGAGTCAATCATATTGGAATAGGAATAGAAATACTAATTAGTATTTTACTTGATAAAGGAATGTATTCTAGGGTCTATAGATAAGGTCTCAATGTAATAATGTAGACACAACAACAATTCGATAATATTCTTTTTCACTATTTCTCACATAGACCTTCCAAAATTCAAACTTTCCAAAAATCACAACTTTTCAATGAATTTGTATGCCAACTCCACAAACTGATCAGAAATGACTCGGGAAAACTTCAGCAGGCATAAAATGGTAATTTCACAAAAATATTCAAAATGACCTTTCGGTTCATTACATTAATGTATTGACAAACGACATCTCATGTAAGAGGAAGACATGAGTGATCATAAGAGCTTAGCTCACTAGGACCGATGCGTACTAGGCACACTTGCACTCATGAAGCATATAGCACTTGGGCACATAATATGTTATAGATACTTGAGATCAATATATGCTACAAGGCCTTGGGATAATCGTCTGTCTTCTTCACATGATTTAGGTCCCAGTTGCTCACGGGATATTTACCTGTCTTATAATGCATGATTTTGCCACATTGGGCTCACGTGGCATCACCCGACTTATAATGCATTATCAAGTATTTGTGGTCACTCTGGGGCCTAGCCGCCTAGGTAGATGGGCCAAACAAAGGCATACTACATGTAAGACCGATTATTAACATTGTGGATTACCTCATCCTACTCACTATAACCCTAATGTATAAGGCAATAGACATGATCATTAAGCTCGTTACATTAGGAACTATGTTTGTTAAGCTTGTTACGCTAGGAATTGATTTGTTAAGCTCGATACACTTGGAACTGATTCGTTAAGTTCGTTACCGTAAGAACTGATTGCTTAAGCTTGTGACAGTAGGAACTGATTTGTTAATACACTTAGACGCGCGGACTCTTTACTTTTGATGCCGCACTCGTGTCGGATTCTCCAAAAAATGCACTACTTTTAGCGGATCCGACATGCATTCGTTGACATTTTTGAAGAGTCCGAACAACACAGTTAATACATGTCATAATCATCTCAATTTAGAGGAACTAGAAGCATATGACATCGAAGTTGTGCCTTAGCAGCAAAAGAGGTTTTAGCCTTAAATACCTCAATTTCTGAATGATTTTGAAGACTTGACCCTTTGGGACGTTAATCTACAATGAAGGGGCATAATAACCTAATGTTAGCAGCTAATCACAAGTGTGGCACATGACGGGCAGCAAGCCCATACAGCCCTCAAGCAGCTGGTGTATCGCCACACCCTCCTTTTCCACCTCAATGCAACTACACATGACCCTTCTCATGAGGTTGCCCACACTCCCCTATCAACATAGTTGATAAAACATCCCCATAACTCCTCTATGCAATAGGAAAAACTTTAACTCACAATCCCTGATCACCATCGCGTGAGTTCTTACTCAACATATTTAGAATTTCTCACTTGAACTCATAGACAGGGGGAGACGGAAAGGGGAAGATACCTTACCTCAATTGATGGAGATTCTGCCTCTTTTACTTTGGTTCTTCAAGAATAGGGTTGTCTTTCAAACTTTCTTTTGAATCTTTCAAACTTGAACTGGGGAAAAAGACGAGTTCATTTGACAGCTAAGGTGAGAAGATGGGTGACCTTGGCTGCCAAAGTTCTTTAAGTGCTTCACTTAAATTTCCTTGAGTAAACCTCCAATTTTTGAAGTTAAGAGGAGAGAGGGATGAAGTTTGGGACTGTTTTGGTGAGAAGACCTTGGGAGCTATGGGGGAAATAAGGGGCCGTTGGTCTGGTCGGGAGAGAAAACCAAAGAACCCTGATTTTTCTTGATGAAAGATGAAGAGAAAATGAAATTAAAAAAAACTAGACTTTTCAGTTATATATAGCCCCTATATCTTCGCTGCCTCTCTTTCTTATTTTCCTTCAATTTGGGGGCTTTTATTTTAGGTAGCATCACCTTCTTGGGCAAGTATGTGAAACACAACTTACTTATTTTGTCACATTCCAATTTTCTATCCCAAATCTTATTTCCTTCAATTATTTCTCCCTTCGTCCCAATTTGTACGAGTAAGTTTGACTTGACACGGAGTTTAAGAAATAAGGAAAGAATTGTGAAGGTGTAGAATATGTCAGAGGTGTTTGTGTGGCTATAAATCATTTCATTAAGGGTAATATGGACATTTCAAAGTTAAATTGTAACCAAATATAGATATGTATCATTCTTATTGTGACTGACTAATAAGGAAAGTGAGTCGTATAGATTGGGACAGAGGGAGAACTTAGCATTTGTACACTTCAATACTTAACTTTAGGCTCAAATATAACCTTACTTTCCCAAGTTTAAATAATGCGATCGATGTCAACTTAGTCATACACTCATACTACATATTGGAGGACATAAAGTATTAGATTGTAGTATACTCTGTGCATACACCATAATGTGGCTTTGGTGATGGGCAATTTATGGAGTGAAATGTTTGCATATTTTGGGCAGAGTTGATCTTCTTTGGTGGGTAGTGTGTTTTTGGTTATCTAATATGGTTGGATGGAAGAGCATGTTTGCAGCTCTCATAGTTGAGTGTTTTCACATACTTCTTCTAGGCCAGTGCAGGTGTTTTTGGTGGATAGCAGTCACTCCTTTGTTTATTTATCTCTTCTAGTTGGTAGATGGGTTTTCGTGATTATCCTTACTCAATTTATTCTACATCAGTAGAAGTGCATCTTCTCCGCAGCTTTTTCTTCTTCTATCACATAATTATCTGTTATAATTTATGGTTTTTGAAACTGGAAACAGAGGACATCTCAAGAGCTTAAATGAATTAGTTGTATATTTGATGAACCACCGTATACCGCATCCTGTTATTTGTTTCAACATTGAACGCATCTGAATTCTGGCATTTTGTTTGCGGCTTCCTCTGCAGATTGAGAATTCCTACAGGATTAAGAAAGAGGTCTTCGAAAAAACAAAGACGGCTGCTACCCCTAAACAAAAGCACGTTGGGCCAAGGCAGTTACCAAATAATGTGTATCTTGGTGACACTGCGGAAGAAGCAGCAATCACTGCGGCCTATAAGGTTGCAGAAGCTGAAAATAAATCATTTGTAGCAGCTGAAGCGGCCAAGGAAGCTGAGAGAGTCTCAAAGATGGAGGAAGACAGTGATAATTCACTACAGATCTACAAGGATATCTTCGACAAATGTATGTTTCTTCATTATTCATCTTGTTTGTATGTGTTATATTTTAAATTTTGGCTCGTGAGACAGTTGTTTATATCTTCATTTTCTTGCATCAACAGGTTCACATGGGGAAATTGTGCTGCTAACGGCATGATATGGTCTTTCCCCTATTTTGTAAAGTCAGAACCAGCTGTTCAGCACCTCTATAGTAGTACATGTTTCTCTTTGTATCAACTAGTGATATGCAGTCTGTTGTCAGTTTATGTACCAGGGATTATGAGCTTTGCACAGATTCTCGCCTCCTATTATGTTGTATTCAATGTAACAAAAAAATAGAGGGAGAGGGATTTGATGCTTGTAGACCATGCTCTTCACTCTAGCTGGAAAATTGATAGAGTGCTCTGCGTTTACTTCCTGCTGAGTAGGTTGTGCACTTCAGCATATTTTTTACTTTTTGTAGTTCACTAAGAAATGAGTTGCGTTAAGAGTGGGATCGATGTTTCCATTCTCACTGCAATTGCCTGTGTTACTCACTTCAATGCTCTCTATCTCTCCCCGGAGTTATGGTTGGACTCTTGAATGAAGAATTACCTCATATTGAACTTTCCATATGCGGATCTATACTCGTATATATTTGTTTGCTACAAAACTCTACGGTGAAATCACTATGCAATCACCATTTCAATTTCCTAATTGAATCTGTATGCGTATGTTTGGTCTTTGATAAATTTATGAAGAGTTCCATGGCAGTAAATTGTGTTTTCTCATGTTTCCAAAGATTGTGATATGCAAATGTTCAGTAGTGCTGATTTTTGCCAGTTGTCATTTTCCTGTCGTATTTTCTTTCAATATAGTTTTGATTACGCCTTTTTTGAGTTGAGGGCTATCAGGAAGATTCTCAGAAAAGAAAATTAGTTGAATTAGGAATAAGGTTTAAGTATATTCTTTTGTTGAACTTACTGTAATTATATTAGATTTGTTATTAACGAAGTAAAGGTTGTTTCATCACATAAGACTATCTCCAACCCAATATTAAATTTTACACCAAATCATATATTTGGTGTTTTGAGTTTGAACCCGTACCAATTTTCACACCAATTTGGTGTGGTCAAGTGTTATGCCCACGTTTGGATGTGTCATATGGGTTACATCAAATTTGGTTTGTAATACATTTATCACACGCAATTCAACTTTCTAACTATTATAATATTATTTTATTTATAATAGGAAAAGCCACTAAGTACCGGTTCTCAACCTATGTTTCGACATCTCAAGCAGACATTTATACTATACTAAGTTCCCTATTACCACCTATACCCCTTGAACTTATTTTAATTATAATTTGGAAAAATTACATAATTAATACCTTTTTAAAAAATAATTAATTAATTTTATTAGCGATACTTTTATTTATTACCATTTATATTTACTTGTGATAAATCTGTATTTATGTTTAACAGGAATTCATATTAAATGCAATGTCATTTGAATTATAATTGGTTTTTGAATAATGTTTGTTTGTTGGTAAAAAATTTCACATTGGTATATAAGTTTCTTAAAATATGTTATCAATGTTAACCATCATTACAACCTTGTTAATTATTATGTGAATAATAAATTGTTTCTTTGTAATGTTATTAAACTTGTATTATAAATGAAAAAAAATGTTATTGCTTAATGGTAATAATTTTTTTTTATTATAATATATTGAATGTACGTTTCCCAATAATTTTTGGGAAAATTGGTAATATAAAGCAAACTACTAACCTAAAATAAATGGATAGCTGGGTTTGATTTTGATTGTGCTTCATAAGCAACGTTAGCTAACATTGCCAAATCGTCTCTCTCCCAGATTTCTCGCTCGTCCACTCTCCATTTCTGCTCGCCTCTCTCGCTTTAATACACAAAAGTGTAATACTTCTGTTTCGTTTTGTATAAAGTGAGAGAAAATGTATATAACACATGCAAAATATATATCTTTCGTGTTATACATTAATTATACAATGTACCAACAGTTTACTTTACTTTACTTCAAATATTGCAGAGACAGGTCAACGATTATAATTGCCCGTGACATCAATTTTCTCTATTTTAATACAACAGAAGTAGTATATAATTTGTGTTTTTCTTTTTTGTATAAAGCGAGAGAAAAACATAAATTTCTTGCTATACCTTAATATTTGCAGCGAATAGGCCAGTGATTATACATTGTGCCCTTAAAATACATTGGCAGTGAAATAGATAAAACCGAATTTTACAATTCCAATTTCCACGAAATAGGCCACGACTTATACAATTTAGTCCAGCGAATTATACACTTGTATACTGGTATAGCGAATTATTACAGTTTTATGGGTTTTGCTATGGAGCGCAATTTCAAAGTTTTTTGCCTATAGCAATACAAATATGAATTTTTTGTTTGCTATATGTTGAAAGTTGCCCCATAATTTTTACCCCCTTTTGGGCCTAACGTTACACTATCTTGTGAGCGCAAGCTGCTTGACTTTTATTTCAACGCTAGTCCCCCCCCCTACCACGTAGGTTGAAAGGGTAAGAAAATTACTTTATACAATAATTTCAGGGGTACTAAGACTTTTAGTATATTATAATGTAATCTCTGGAATTTTTACACTAGGTTGAGGGTAACTTGTTATATATTTTTAATTAAATGTCTTGTATATTTAATTCTTTATTTATGTCTATTTTTATAATATTAATTTTTGATATAAAATATTTATTTTTCTAATTTATTTTTTCTATATATTACTTCATTATTACAACATTAAACTTATCACTATTCTATACATTCTATCACCTGCCAATTTACCTTCACAAACATTAAAAATGCAAACATATAACTATTTAACACACAAATAATTAAGGTATTTTAAATAACGGAAAATAATACATTCACCAAAGTAGTAATTGATATACATCAAAATGGAAATATGAAATTCATAGTAATTTTTAAAATTCAACAAAACACAATAATTTAAAGAATTACAGTAATAACTGAATAATCTGATAGATTCTTTCCCGATTCATCAATACTATTAAAATATGAATTATATGGGGTCGAAATTGTTGCGGTTGTGGTTGCGGCTGCTGAAATTGTTGACTTCTTCTTTTTTCCCCCATTATTCGACTTTGTTCTTGTGGAACAAATTCCACGAAGCATTTGAACATAAGCAAATCCCATCGACCATTCATTAATTAATTTATTTTTCCTTCTTTAATAAATCTTTAAACTTTCAAACTCTATTGTTTCATTTTTTTGGACTACATAATGCCATTAATAAGCATTTATGGACGGAGTGATCTTGAAAGTGGAATATTTATTGTAGAATTTAAAATATTTTTTTCAATCATGTAATGTTCATGCGTAATGTATTTCCAATCATTGATAATTTCACTTTTATTTGTATTATTCAATTCATTATGTATAAGACTATAATAATTTTGTTTACCACTTTATATTATTTAAAAACAAATTAGATACCATAATTTTTATATAAAACATTATTAAGGAAAGAATATGAATTATATCTGGTGAAGGTTTTCAGAAGAATTTGTGTTATGAAATAAGAAAATATAAATGAAATAAGAAATAATAATAAATAATAAATAGAGAGAAAAATATTCTTTTTTGGTGTAAAATTTGATGCAATGGGTTGGAGTTGAGTACACAAAATTTGGTGTTTGGGTTGGAAAAGCCCCAAGTATGCTTCAGAAAGACCAACCTCTTTCTTCAAGAGTAACTATATTTGTCGCAATTGTTTTTCTTACTGACAACAACTAATGTATGGGTGACAAATAGTTGGATTTGGATGAATTGAAAATGGTTTGAACAAATATGGGCAATTACCATTCTATATGGGTAAATATGATTTGGATAATTAATGGATAGATTGGATAAAAGTTTACCATATTTTATTCATATTGATTGGAGAACTAAAAAATGAATTTATATGTTTTAAATTTCTAAACTACTTTTATATTCTATTCACTCCCACCCCCTACTTCCAACTCACTCGCCCATAATTTTATTTTTCTAACCCTCACATCGCCTTCATTCCCCCTCCCCCACCACCTCCACTTTCACCTATCCGCCCTTAATTGTTTTCAGTTTGTTTTTTTAAAAAAAATTCTACCCCAACCGCTCTCTACCACACCCCTCCCCAATTTTTTTTTATGTTTTTTCATAAAAAAAATAAAAAGTTCTACCCTGCCTCACCAATTCCTACCCTCCCTCCTCTCAGCCACAACCCACCCAATACCCCTCACCCCGCCCCACCTTCCACTCAGTCATCCACCCTACCCCACCCCTCTCCCACCCATCTGTACTTAAAAGTTTTGTATGTTTTTTTTAATAATATTTTTTTCGTGCCAGCCAAGACCCCTTCTCAACTCCACTCACGTTCCAATTTTTTTTTTAAAAATAAATTAATATTTTTAAAATTAAAAATTAGTACTATTCTTTTTAGCACAATAATTTTTTTTTGAGCAGAAGAGATATGAGTGATCTATTATGAGTCTATATGAATACTTATATTTTATCCATTTTGATCATATTTGTAGGACTCTAAAAATAGTTTGAAATTCCTGTTTACTCAATTAAAATATTAATGATCCAAACCATTAAATATAAATTAAATGAACTTATTTCATTAATATAGGCAAAAATTTGCACCCCTAAGCTAATGGGGTCCAAGAATATGTCCCATGAAGTCGGATAATTTTTTATCTTACAAGAATATTGTAGGGAGAATTTGAGGAAGGTTTCGAGCCTTGCCATGTCGCCTTTAAACTTTCTTTTGAAGTATTTCAATGGAAATCACAGAGATCATCCATCTTGTGAGGAGATTGTTGGAAAAGTATTAAGAAAAGCAAAGAGATTTGCATATAATATTTATTGATCTTGAGAAGGCCCATGATAAAATTTCAAAAGGGAAGTCTTGTGGCAATGTTTGGAGGTAAGAGGTGTTTGGTGGCACATATTAGGGCTATAAAGGACATATACGGAGAAGATAAAACTAAGTAAGAACGACGGAAGGATTCTCGGAGCACTTCCTTGTGGAAATGAGGTTACATGAGGGATCAACTCTTAGTTTGTTTATATTGACCTTGGTGATGGATGAATTGATGCAAGACATTTAAGATGAGGTGCCTTGGTGTATGTTATTTGAGGATGACATAGTAGTACTAATTGATAAGATACACAATGGAGTTAATGTTAAGCTAGATATGTGGAGACAAACTTTTGATACTAAAGAGTTCAGATTGAGCAGGACCAAGACAGACCATGTAGAGTGTAAATTCAGGCGATGCATGAGGAAGGTGTGGAAGTGAGGTTTGACACTCAAAATATCCTCAAGAGAGATAAATTCAAGTACCATGGGTCTATAATCCATAGGTGTGGAAACATCGATCAGGATACTGCACATTGTATTAGTGCGGCGTGGATGAAGTGGAGGCTTGCCTCAGAGTCTTGTGTAATAAGAAGGTACCATTTATACTCAAACGTAAGTTCTATAAAGTGATGGTTAAATCGACATGTTGGCAAGTCAAAAACCCTCTTGTTCAATAAATGAGGATGCTGGGGTAGATGTATAGTCATACTAGGAGCGTTACGATTAGAAATAAGAGTTTTAGAATAAGGTGGGAATGACCTTCTTAGTGGACGAGATAACAACGAGATTGAGATGGTTTGAAAATGTGAAGTAGAGATGCGCTGATGCACCAATGAAGAGGTGCAAGAGATTGGTTATAAAATGGTACCTCACAACCCGAAACCATACCCTAAAAGTTAGGGTACAATCTTGGATTGTAACCGGCGTCGTTGAACTCTCGAAGTTCCTAGACAAGCCCTTTCATATCATTCATTGCATATACACAGTCAAAAGTAGTGCGGAATAAAAACTTTTCACAAAACATAGTATAGTCTCCAAAATATCTTTCATATTAAAGTAATAGGAAATACTACGTCTCAATCTCAACATCTTAAGACACAAGAATACTTGGGACACAACCCATACTTCAAATTATAAATATAGAAATACTTAGTCTATTACAATACTTCAATAAGAAACATAAAAGACATATATATGCTCTAGAGTCAAGTGAGGACATACTTCAACTTCTCTTGAACGATCTTATAAGTCCAAGTCTTCACTTCTCAAAGCTCCTCACCTACGAAGAACTATATAGATAGAAGTATGGAGTTCGTACAACCACATGTACTAAGTATGGCTTATGCATAAAATACATGAAAAAGGACTTTATTGGAAATATGAATCTTTTCATTAAAAATCATATTTTTATCATAATAACATCATAAATCAATTTAGAAACACATAAGATACTTCTAGCATGTAATTTTGTCACTTAAAGTCATCCTAAGATTAACTTAAGTCACACAAAGAGAGACCGCCCATAAATCCTCTCTAGATGTGCCTAAACGACCCTCAAGATTACCTATAATGAGTCACATACATACTTACAAAGCAATCATAAACATCAAGGTAAGATTCTTTTACCAAAGTTGAACTGTCTCATAGTCTCACTTGAGTGGAGGGTTGTTGAAGCGACGCCATACAATCCCTGACACACACACTACGAGATCCAAATGACTTCCTATATGGAATAATGCTTTTTATCCAAACACTAAATCCACCAACACATGGAATGATCTGACATTCCTTCAGTCCCAAGGCTATCAAAATAGACCAGTATCAAGAAGATACGTTCATAGTGACCTCTCAGATTACCCACTAAATTTCATACTTATAAGCTACCTAAGGCTTAGACATGTCCACAAAAATCAAACAAACTTCGTTAACTAGGCGTCATACTCAAGACTTCCAAGACAATAACTGAAGAGATAATCCTTTTATTGCCCTCTTCAACTTGAGCTAAGAAATCCTTAAGTCACTTTACATGTACTCATCTATTTACATACTCCATTAAAATAATTCATTTTTAGTTCATTAAGACGCATACATGCACATAAAGACATTCCCAAATAAGGTCTTGAACAAGACCTAGGAACTCCACATTTAACACCTTCAAGTCTATTGTCTTGCGATGTCTAAATAGAGTCGCATACCACCACCTAAACTCTATAAACTCCTAAAATGCTAATAGGTATTCCATGATGAGAATAGAAAATAACTGCATATACCAGAATACAAGGACATGAATCAAAGTTCTATCGTACTCCGGATGTGAAGTTGTTCTGCTTTTTTTTGGCCCAAAAAATTGGTAGAAAAAAAAAACTTAGACACATCCATGTAGGCACATGGTTAAGGAAACTTCTTTGTATTCCTAGGGCTCATACTTACTACCAAATTACTTAACCTAACCATACTCACTAGTTCATTAGCATTCGTTCTAATAGAGTAATTCATACATTAGGTCACATTAAAAGGGGTCACTAACTAGTTAATAAACCAATCAATTTTTACCACATACCAAGGAAGGTACAAGTATGGCTACCTCACAACGGTTACAAGAGACCTGATGATGACTTCATAAGGATTATACGATGTGTTACCAGCCCCCCCACTTAACTTAGTCCATCATTCCTTTACTTTGAAGGAACACAATACGGCTTACCCTCATATCAATCTTAACCTTACCCTTAGTCAAGGGTTTTTCACAGAATAGACTTCTCATATCATCCATTTAAGGTCACATGTTCCATTTCCATAATATCAAGACTAAGAGATCTAACACACTAAATAAAGATATCGCATTTCATAATCATATAACACAAGCAAGATATACAGTCAATCAAGACAAGGCAAGACATTTACATTACTTCACTTTTAACCATAATACAGGTCTCATTCTACGAAACACCTCTAAAACAGCCCTCCATACCATATCAAGTCATCACTAGATGTCATATAACTCATTAATTTAGAATCCAAATGTAGACTCATAAAGTCAATAGGAAGACATACAGACATGAAATACACCTAAACACTATAATTATAATATCAAACGTTCATAGTCTACATGATCACATTAAGGCCACATATATATATATATATATATATAAAATTGCACCATGTAGAAGATAACATTCTGCTCACATAATAAAAAATCACAAATAGCCAACATAACTTCAAGGTTAGTTGCCATAAGGTCATGCTCATATATTGCATAAAAGTAACGCGACAAGGCCACGTCAATTGCAAGTAAAAACAATAAACACTCGCCACCATAAGGGACATCTACCCAATCAAAATAGAATCGAAGTAGAATTCATATCAATATTAGAGAAATCCGGGCAGCATACCTTCATTCACCTTATTCACACTCACAATTCAATGCTAAATCGTCCAATTCAACATCACAAGGGCCAATTACCCAAGGCCATAAACCAACAATTCAAGCAATAATCATATAATCCAAATGAAATCTCTATTCAAATTAACTTTAGTTTAACAATCGCAGGATCATGAGAGAAACAATTGAATATAATTCTTATATCTATTAGAAATAGGCCCATAAAAACTACATAACAATTCATCAATCGAGTTTAATTATCAAGTAACCCTACATTATAGTCAAAAAATTAGGTTTCATACCAAATTCATGGGGTCATAGGTATTTAGATTGAAATCATCAATAAAATAACAATCATATTCATTAATTCAATGTTTAGAAAATCATTTAGGCAAAAACTATGGTAGAATCTGAAATGGACAATTCACTAGAAAACTTTGAACAAAAACACGTTGAGAACTCTGGGCTCTTGTTGAAACAAGTTGAGTTTCAGGATCAAAATCCCCTTACCTCAAGGATCGATAATTTCCACTTGATGGAGAAATTAGACGCAGACCCCTCACCAAGCTGCCTCTTCAAAAACGTTGGACTTCAATGGAGTGGTTTTGAAATATTTTTAAAGTGGTTTGGGTTTAGATTGTGAAGAACTGATGGTCACCTATGGGTTAGACCCTCATCAGAATTAATTAAAATATTCCAAATTGACCAAAGAAACCGTACATGATTAACTTATTGAAGTTGGGTTGAATTTAATACGACATTCAACTCCATAACTTGTGAACACATTATAGCATCTCCTGCTTCGCAGGATCATTGGTAATGTCGTGCGACCGCCTGCCCTGAATATGTCTGCGTCACAAACCTCGAAGGGCCAGTCACATGCAAACTTCCACATCCCCCCCGGTACCCTTCTTTTTGTCTGTCCTTTGGTTTAACAGTCCACGCTGACAAGCTTCCTCTATTCACCTGGATAAGTCCCTCTCAATGGGACCTTTGACGGTTGCGTCGTCACAAGCAGGGAATGCCGTTTTGATGCTCAGTCGCCAGGGCTGCCTGGGACAGCCTGCACACTGATTTTGTGGGTCCTTCCATCAGGGCACCCCTTAGATGAGTCCTGGGGATAATTTCCACGACACGTCTTACAACCCCCAAATACAAAACACCTCTCACCTGCTTTCACTAATCCAAAATGAACTATGTTAAAACTTCGACCGAAACTAGCTTGATGAAGTACAAGGTCGACGAAAACTAGCCTCGACGTCAAGGTCGGACTCAAGGCATAATCTTTTCGAACGCTTTGACGTTTCTTGGTCCGCAACCTCACTCCCTTCCCAACGTCACGAAACTTTAAACATCTGCTATAATGCCTTATATATTACAACCCCTCTACTAAGCAACGATCAATAAACCACCTGAAAACACAGAGAAACACCTAGACCCATATTTTAGACAAAAATTTAAGGTGACTTAGTTCGTTCGAACGTATGAGCCGTTCATTGCCGTTTGACTCAACAAACCACCTCTCAATACTTAGCTTACTGCGTATATACCATATATTATACATATTTAGGACCTTAGAACATCAATACCAACATGTTAGGTTCTAGTTAGCCTAAGTCATTTTCGGAATCTTACACAAGGAGAGACATAAGTAAAATGAAAAAGTATTGCAGAGAGGTAATAAGATAAGATATGACACAACTTCAGATTACTGATAACTCAACCTTAGACATGAAGGTGGTGGACACATATTAGGGTACGAGGTTAGTAAGTAGTATACTCAGTAGTGTTAGAATAACATGTATTTTACCTTGTACTAGTTGTATTACTGTAGTTCTTGTTTTGATATTCATCGCTATCTATTATTGTTTTCAATAATCTATCGTAGTATGTTGTTTATTGTTTTTTGATAATTGCATTGTTTTATTGTTGAATATATGCTTCTCCCTTTTGGTAGACTTTGCAATGTTTATTTGTGAGTTGCTATATTTTCTCGTTTATATTTGGGATTGTTACATTCGAGCCAAGAGTCTTTTGAAAATAGTCTCTCTACCTCCATAAAAAAAATAGTAAGATTTATATATATTTTACGCTTTTCACACCCCACTCATGAAATTTAACCAAATATGTTAGAATTATTGTTAATGGCAACATGCCGTACAATGGACTTAGAATGGATTCTATGCCATGTAAGTAAATAACACATGGTGATGGCTTTAAGAAATAAATGAAAACTTTGACCTATTTAATTAAACATCAAGAGGCACAACTAGAGATGTATAAAATTGAACCAAAAATTGAATCAAATTGCAAATTAAGATAAAAATTCTATTAGTGTTGATGTGATGTATAGTTTGTGGTGAAAAAAAATTGAAAAAAAATGATCCGAGTAATTTGGTAAGTGATTTCACTTAGAAAAATAAACCCGGAGATCAAACCAACCTGACAAGTAATGGTATCAATTTTAAACATGTATTTTATTACATTAAACATACTTACTTGATATAGTTTTTACATATTGTTATGTAATTTTCTTAGCTTCTTGGTTATATTGTAACAAATATATTTAAAGTTTGATGAAACTTCAGAATTTTGAATGGTTCCATAAAGACGTTGGCACTATATAGTCTATTGGTCATATGCAATGAAAACCATAAATCCATAATAAATAAATTAAAGGACATGCCCCCCCCCCCCCAAAAAAGAAAATCAATTAACCCTCATGAATGGACAATAATTGAATCTTTGTTCTTTGTTTTACAGTTAGTTTAAGAACAATTAACAATACACCTAACCCGTCAGTTTACTTTAATTTTCTATTAATATTTAGTCATGTTAACTAGATACTTATTAAACTTGTTTAGATGATCATTTTTATATGCATTAAGCTTACGTAATTGCAATATTTGTTTTACGCAATTTCGTATTATGACTTATTTGTAAAAAATTATGTCTGAATAATAATAATAATAATAATAATAATAATAATAATTATAATACTAATAAGAATAATTAATTATAATGATTAGTAGATGATTAGTATTATTATATATTTTTGGAAATTTTAGTTGTCATTTAATCAATATCATAGTTGCGTGAGATTTCTAAGGAACACATTAGATAAATTGTATTTAGTAGGACTGAAGAAATATTTGAAGTGTAAGTAAATTATATGTTTGTATGAATACTTTATTGGAAAATCCCAAAACCAGAAAAAATTGAAAAAAACTTGTCACGACCTGCATGTACACCCTAGAAATTAGGGCATTTTAGGTCACAACATGATGTACTTGACCTCTCGCAGGTCTTGTACAAGCCCTTGAACATCATTCATTACATACATATGAATAATACACGAAATTAAAACCTTTCTTTCAAAAACATAGTGCGGAAGCTATTTCATAAAACGTCTAACATATGTCTCATAAACCATCTATGACATAACGAGTACAATAGTCTTTGGTCACGGCCCATAAAAGCCTAAAAACATGAAAGAATAAAAAAGACATCATAGTGATGGTGTCCTTGGATGCTATGAGAACTCACCAATCTTCTCTTCTTGGAAACCTTGAACAACCTTGACCTCTTCACAACAAAACTCATCTTATCAAAGACCCTAAATGGAAACATGTCTGCAAATTTATGCGTTCGACGATATGTATAAGTATGGAAATATCACACCAAACATAAGATAATCTCAAAGGGTTAGTCAATAAGATACATAATCATAAGGATAAAGTACATAAGCCATACATACACCTCAGAAGTATTATTAAGGCATCTTAAAACATTATTTGTCCTTCTTACTCGAGTGAACTACATCAAACAACCTACTCCAAGTTATACAGTGAAAGGACCTAGGTAGCCATCCATAATACTACCAAAGGTAAGTGACATCTCTGTGTTCATTCTTTAATCAAATACACTTAATAATTAAGAGAACTTAGTTTCTATGTGCAATGCATGTGAAGCATCCCATATTACCTCACACACTAGCATATCTGGAACGTACCATATTTGTTTTCATTAAGTTCTATTAGATTACTTTATTCAAGAGTACTACGACTCTTATGATTCCCTCAAGGACATGCTTGGGCAATGTTACTTGAGGAAACCCAACTACTCCATATACTAAGCCTATCTCGAAGTTCATTCATTAACATGTTTTCACCCTCTTAGGCTTTACCATCTCTAACTTCAATTTATTCAAATCTTTCATCTTTAGTTCTACTTTACCAAGGAAAGGCAAATCTAGTCAAAATCCTTATTCAATCTCTTCTTCTTAATGACCTAGGTATACCTTATTCAAGACACTCACGATGTTCCCATTAGCCCATCATGCAATGGTTACGTACTTTGGATCCTTTCTTTACTACTTATTAGTTTGGAGCCTAGCCCCTATCTTTTTCTTTTAAACACTACGAGATACTTCTTTAAGCATGTCTAAATTCCTTAATCATATGGATCCTATGAGATACTTTTAAGGTATGTCTTGATCCCTTAATAATCATGAACATTACGAGATACCCCTTATGCATGTCTAAGTTCATTCACACATTATGAACATTACGAGATACCCCTAGGGTATGTCTAAGTTCATTCACTCATTCTAAACACTACGATATACCCCTTGAGTATGTCTAAGTTCATTCATTTCTTATGAACACTACGAGATGCTTCTCAAGCATGTCTAAGTTCATAGGATATGAAGATCTCTACTAGGATACCTTGACTCTACTACTTGAAGGATTCCTGCCTCACGAGACCTAATGGAATAGTCATCACAACTACTAGGTGTGTCTCTCCTTTCTACTTGGAGTTTGGACCCTTGATAGACTATCCGTTTCATTTTTCATATCCACTTGGAGTCAAGCATATACTCCAAGGTTTAGTTATCAAGCCTTGATCAACCTTCTCTTGTGGAGGGATGTCCTAGACAATCTCTCCATGATGAAGCGAATTCTATCACTTTCAATCAATCATCCTAAATCTACATCCAACACAACCATCCTAAGGTTCATTATTGATCATAGAGTCTTCTAGCCTTAGCTTTCTTCTCACATTCTTCAATACTAGGTGAATATAGCCATAAGTCATATTTAGGATTCAATTCAATCATACCATTCCCATTCAATCAAACCTAGTCAAAATCCATGCTTTATGCTTAATATAGAATTAATTAAGCTTAAGAAATATTCAAAAACAACCCTTCATAAGTCTGTAATGCCTAAGATCACTATGATCACATCAAACTAATTATCGTAATTAACATGAAAAACTTACCATAAAAAATAGTAGTATAATTCTAATAGAATATCATGAATGTACCCATCAGATTGGGTTTACAATCAATCCTTACCCAAAATGCAATCACAACCCTCTCTAAATTGGGGTTCTTTCGATTCACAATTAAAGGGAAACTAGGGGGATTCATGGATGGAAGAATCTATGAATGAATAAGCTACACGTACATTATATTATAGCCTTAATCTTATCTTGAATCCTTGGAGAAATCGTCCTAAGTTGCTGCTCTCAATTCTTCTTCTTCTCCAATGGTGCTCTTGAGAGTTCTAATGCGAGAGAAAGGTTTTTGATTTGGATTCTAGAGTCTATGGGGGTCTTTTTATTGTTTAAATAGTCATATAATACCTAAAACTATCTAAAATAACTGCCCATGCATTTATTTGGACATGCGCTGAATTTCCCAATTCACCCCTCCACTTTATAGTGAACTGCGAGAAAGTGCAGTCTGCATCGACAGTTGGCCATTGACGGACTGTTGGTTGAACGACGGTCCGTCCTGAAGGTCCGTCGTCTTAGTCAAAGAGTCATAGTTGGGTGATTTTCTCAAGAAACTAAGTGTCAACCAACGTTACCCATCGACGGGGCGTCGACCAACGCACAAGGCGTCGATTGCCTCGTCGATGACATTGATCAGGCAGTGTCTAGGCCATGGTTGGGTTCCTCCTTGAGGGTCTTTTGCAGGGCCCTCGGGGAGTCATGCCTAAACGTTTCCACTCTAAATACGTCTGTCTAGATGTTAGAAACCATCCCTATCAATTTGAGCCCCAAACTCAACCTAAAACCTTATGAAACATACTAAGGCACGCTAGCACGTCTAGAGGCTAACTTTCAAACATCCCGGGATGTTCTTGTACGTTTCACCTCCAAACTCTATATACTGCCTATTAACATCATAATTAACCATTTTAAGGTTTTATAAACCATAAAACACATGTTAGGCTCTAATTTGAACCTAATTTATTTTTTTGGGTCCTTACAAAACTCGAGGTCGAAAAACCCGAGTTTTATTGATTTGATTTGGTTTGGTTTATAGATATAAAAATTTGACACAAATGATTGATTTGATATTTGAAAAACTGAACTAACCCTACAATGTATAGCCCTAAACACAACAATCATGAAACATATATACAAATAAACCAACAAAAAGACAATTGAAGGATGCCTACCTAACAAAAAAAATTAATAAAATGGAAATATGATATTTTCATCAAATGAAAAAAAAATCATATTCAAAATGATTTTAAATAAAACTAGTAGAAAGATAACCTTGATTATTTAATTAAAATTGAACTTTGATGTGGTTTTGCTTTATCGAGAAAAGTTTTCAAAATCGAGATTCATTTAATAATATAAAAAGAGAGAATAGCAGAAAAACTATAATTTGGAAATTCTCCTGTTAGCCAAAATCGTTAACTAAGATAGGGATATACAATTAAAAACCTAGAAAGGAGGATGATAATTTTGTTATGGATGAAGATTTTGACTTAGTACAAATGACTAAGACCATTCCTATTTAGGTCTTATTTGTTTCAATTAAGATTAAGATGTCTGAATATGAATACTAAGATTTGCATTAAGATCTAGGTCTTTAGATCTGAATACACATATGAAAATTAAGATATTGTCTCTAAATCTGAACACTAAATAAATTAACTCCGTTTGTTTTCAATATCTGACATGTGCGTGTAAAATTGAACATATATTAATAAAATATTATAAAATTTTCGTTCAACAAAATATTAATTTTGATTAAAAAAAATTCTAAATGTTTAGCTTGATTTTAAAATAAGTATATAAAAAACTAATATGTCTAGTGTAATATCATAAAGGGTTTGATCATATAAAGTTTTAATAAAATTAATGGCTTAAAACAAAATTATAATAAAATACCGCTACAATGTACATAGTTCAACAACAATAACATATGAGTATATTAGTGTTATCTCATAAGCGAGTTTGATAATTTAAGAGTCTCAATTAAATTATTGGTCTAAGACAATTAATTACTAATAAGAGACCTCAAATATTTATGCGTAGTCGTTGTTTTTAGTAATCATGATTTGGAGTAATATTTTTCATTCGAAAATCTTGATAAACAATAATACACCAAAAATATTACTGCAACAAGTGTTCTTTACACACTTCAATACAAGAAAATTATTAATATAAAAAAATACTTGAAAGAATTTATGAGAACTTTCTAGTTTAAGGGGGGGGGGGGGGGGGGAAATGGTGTTTGATTGAGAAAAGAGAGAGAGAGTTTTTAGTTATGAGATAAAAAGACATGCCCAAAGCAGAGAAACGATAATTTATTATTGGGAAAAGGGTTAAATATGCCCCTAAACTATTCGAAAATGTCTAGATATACCCCCTTTTTAAAGTTTGGTTCATTCATGCCCTCGCCGTCCCACTTTTGATCCAAATATGCCCTTATGGGTGTTAGTTGCCATTCTGGACATATTCAACTCATTTTCATTTCATTTAAAGCCCCATGAAAGGTTAGGTCATATTGGACAAGACACATAAACAGTTATATCAAATGGGAAAGGATAGTCGGACCTCATAACACCTAATCCGACCCATAAACAACTCCTTTTTAAATTAATATCCGACCATTTTTAACAATTTGTTTAATTTTTATTTTTGCGGTAAGTCTCAAAAATTGAAGTAATTAATTAAAAAAAAGAGGAAAAAAATATGAAAAAAAAATAAAATTAACGCCAAAACTTTACAAATAGATCTCTTACCCTTAATCTAACTTTTAAGTTTTTATTTTTAATTTTTTCTATAAATCTCGAAAGAGTAATTACTTAAAAAAAATGAAAAATTATGACAAAAAATATAAAATTAACGCAACCGTTACAAATAAATATAGTATATTCCCTCCCCTTTTTTACCTTCTTTTCGGCAAATCCCGAAAATGAGTTACTTGACATCCACAGACACACAAAGGGAACCCTGTATTGGAATATATATAAACTGCCCCCCATAACCATCTTTACCCCCGCAGGGCCCCCACAAAATCATACTATAACATACAGTTTTATGTAACTTGAAATTCAAGCAGCTAAATCATTTTTTGATTCCTTCATTTTTTTCATATTTCCCGATTTTTTATTTGTGATTTGCTTTTGCGGTACTTTTATATTTTTTCGGGTCTATTCCAACTTGCATGCTTGGACCTTTGCCAAAAAATTAATACAAAGTTACAAAAAAGATTGAAAATTTTTGTCTTAAGGTTTTTTTATTATTTTTTAAGTTGTTGGCCGATATTACTCCAGTATATGATTTTTCACGAGGATACCAGAAATTTTTTCTCCCAACCCCTACTTTTGCACTAATAATCAACCTTACCTCATTCGCTCGATTATCTATAAAAAACCCACTTTTCAAAAAACGTCTTGGAATTCTAATTTAACCTGCCCGTACTTTAATTAGTTGTGAATTCGACGCATTAATTAGACTGTTTAATATTTTCTATTTTTTTATAATCATTAATTAATTTTGGAATGTATCGAAAACAACTGAAAAATTTCCGAAAATTGATGGGATAATTTATTTAAAGGTGTTGATTTAGTGGATCGGATTAGGTAGTATGATGTCCCGCATCATCTTTTTCATTTTATAGAAATGTTCTGTGTAAGATCAAATGAAATCACAATTTCTGGGCATTTAAAGAAATGAAAAATGAGGTGTGGATATGTCCAAACATGGAAACTAAACGCAAGAGGCCATATTTGGACCAAAAGTTGGATGGTGAGGGTACCAGTGAACCAAACTTTAAACGGAAAGTATATTTAGACCTTTTCGAATAGTTTAGGGGCATATTTGACCTTTTCCCTTTATTATTTGATAACTTATTAAATGAGTCTGAATGTTGTTAAGACTCTCGTACAGATGTGATTGGTTTAGACCTCTTCAGATTCATTATGAAACTTTTTATAAATAAAACAAATGAACTTAATGGGTTGGATCTGAATGATTCAGATTCAGACCTAAAAACCAAATATATTTAATTGGCTGAATCTGAATGATTAAGATTTAAAGGGAATATTGAGTATTGACGTGTTAATAACACTTATAAGGAATACATGGGAGATATATATAGGAGTATAGAAGGATAATAATCCTAATAGACTAGGATTACGGATACTACTCCGTAATAGGACTAGGGATAGTACACAGTTAAATACTAATATTATTTATAACTATTTATTTAAACGTCTGTGACTCTTATACACACCCTCAAGCTGAGATGCACGAGGAAGCGAACGCAAGGCTTGGAAACTGACGTAATTAATCGTGCTGTCGGCTACCGGCCGGAGAGGTGGTGAGATATCAGTGGTTGTTCTTCAGTGGGTCATAAGGCACAGTCATGGTGCCGGCCTGAACTTCATCGCGAACAAAGAGAAACGGTATCAACATGATCATTTGGTGTTGTAGGACGGAATTCTTGGCCACCACAGATGGGTTTGATTTTGTTGTCAAAATGAGAGCAGGGAAAAGTGTGAGTGGCGCGGAGTTCCGAAGACTCATGTGACCCACATCTGGTTTTCAGCAGCAGATAGAGCAAGGGAGCGATATTCAGCTGTAGTTGACGCGATCGAGAGACCTTGGGTTATTTTTTTGACACCAGAGAAGATCAGGTTCGGCCCCAAAAAACTCGAGAACAACCATGATTGTGATTTTCTGATCTCTTATCATTACAAAACAATCTGAATACCCTGAGAAAACCCGAAAGCTCCAAGTCCCCGGGGGTCGAATGAGTAAACCAACGACCAAGAGTGCCAAAAATGTACCTGAGGAATGAGTTTTAGACAATGGTAATCATGTTCACGTGGTGATGATGCGCTAAGCAACTCGATTGACAAAAAACTGGATGTCAGGAACACAGTAATGGCCAGATACGTGCGCCCCAATGAAGGCATGCGGAAGTGGGTGATATCAGCAAAGGGGTGTCGTCTAATCCGTAGACGCCCACAGACCCGCTAGCACAGAGAATCCATCGGGTCGGCAACGAAACCCCTGCGTGCATTTTTACCCAATCCAGCTTCTGCAACAGATCTCGAGCATTATTTTTGGGGAACGATGAAGAAAAAAGCCGCTCGCCTGTCCCGACCGCCAACCAACCATCAATTTCCCAGCAATAACTGTAACGGCACACGGTCCTTCATTTTGAAGGTAGTGTAGTATGCATAGGCTCGGTGACATCCTGAATGAGAGCTGAGTAGAGGCCTGTAATAATGATTCATCTACTAGACAGAAGAATGACGTACCGGTGTGCTGAATGTCGAGTAAAAACAGGACTGTCGTGTCGTGGACGCAATACGTTGTGAAGTGGAGTCCCTGGAGGAAGGAACATTTTCAGACGTGTGTACCAAGCACGGGGGGATTTCTTGCGCCCTACAGAGGACTTCTGGAGTTTGCATAACATGTGAGGGAGACTAAGCGGGAATCAACATAGCCGGTGGTTGAGTCATGTAGTGTAGATAGTTTCATCAAGCATGCCCTGAAGGAAAAGCATTGGAAACATCCAACATGATTGAGTGAGCCAATGTTGCGCATGGCGAGTGACGTACCAGGCTGAATGGTTTCCTGCCGGAATAACAGGAATGAATGTCGGAGTAATCAAAGCCGATGTACTCAGATTGTAGCCTTTAGAAACCAAACGCTCCTTGTACTGGAAAATACTGCCATCTGCCTTGTCTTTAAATTTGTACACCCCTTTACAGCCCACTAGGTGCCGCCCATGGGGCTTAGGTACAAGAACCATGTTTCTGATCAGTCAAAGCCTTCAACTCGCATTCCATAGCATGACGACAATATAAGCATGTTTTGAGGGGCAACGCGTAGGTGTTGGTTCACTATGGAAGGGTGTATTTAGTAGTATGGTACCCTGAAAGATTTTGGGTTTTGTTTAAAGTACCGCTTTGCCGGGTTACATGAGATGAGTTATGGGGAGAGTGGCACGGGCGGGGGTGGTGATTTCGGGGGTGACGGGAAGTACGGAACCAAAACGGATCGAGCTGGAGATGTTTGTAGGTATGGGGTGGTTCGGGTTGGTTGTGAGTGTGGGTGGTGGTTGAGGGTGTAGTGTGGGGGACGTCGAAGAGGTCCGGTGCTGAGGGGTGGGGAAGGTGGTGAGGGACCCTGTGAATATGTTGGGGAAAAAAGGGGAAGGGAAGGACGCCATGATGATGTATTTTTGGAGGAGGAAATAGGACTCGTAGGGGAAACTCCATTTTTGAAAAATTTGAAATGACGAGATATGTAGACTTTATGAGTTTGTGGGTCAAGACAACGCATAACCCTTGGAGGTAGGATGATAGCCCAAAACAAAATACAAGGACGGGATCTGGATTGTAAGTTGTGAGTAATATGACGGGTAGCCAAGGGTAGGCAAGGACACCCAAAGAGCGCGTTGGTATAATTGGGAAGTTCTTGGTAAAGGATGTGATAGGGTGATTTTGTTGGAGAGGGGGGGGTTTTTTGTGGTGGACTGGCATTCTTGTTAATGAGGTAGTTTGCGGCTGGGCTAGAGTTCTACCCAAAAAGGAGACATGGAGCTGGATTGATGTCAGAAGAGTAACCAACGTTTAAATGAGATGCGGCTTACGCTCAGCCACCCCATTCTATGTCTCGGGAGTGTATGGGAAGGAGGTGTGATGTATAATTTCCAGGGATTGAAGAAAGGAAACGACCAAAAGCTGCTATTACATATTCCTTTCCAATTGTCAATTCCGAAAAAGTTTAACAGAGAAGTGGAATGTGTTTTGACCATTTTTTCAAGTGACCAAAGGTGGTGTCTGCCTGTGATTTGTGTGTTAGTGGGTAAACAAGTGTATTTGTAAAATCATCCACCAAACAAATATAATAGCGAAAACCAGCAAATGAAGGAAGGACACAGCGTATTCGGGACCCCAAAAAGTAAGAAGGAAATAAAGTGAAAAGGTTCTGCAGTGGACGCTTTCAGATAAAGTATAAAGGTAATTTATGAGATTAGCATTGAACAGGAACAGTAACAATTGTTTAAATGATGCGAGACAAACTCTTGAGGAACATTAAAGAATTTATTATTGAGTAGAGGGGTGACCCCATGACGGGACTGTGCACACATTACTGGGCCATCAACGAAAGAGCCACCCGGGCCACAGGAAAACACTTCTGAAACTGGGTGGGCAGCGAACTGGTTGCCAGGACAAGAACGTACAGGACCATGCTCCCAGGGCCCCTGGAAAAAATCACCCTCTTGGTAGTATTGTCTAGGATTTGAAAATCATTGAGGTGAACAAGAGGTGAGCAATTGGTCTTTGGTGAATGGTGAATGAAAGTAGATTGGTTTTAATAAAAGGGAATGTGGGTATG
Organism: Solanum habrochaites; assembly: GCA_027704765.1. Classification (NCBI taxonomy): domain Eukaryota; kingdom Viridiplantae; phylum Streptophyta; class Magnoliopsida; order Solanales; family Solanaceae; genus Solanum; species Solanum habrochaites. The sequence continues at coordinate 52,380,589 of JAKWJA010002495.1, read as the reverse complement.
GCTTACCTAGGTGAAAGATAGCGGTGGGGGTTTGAATGGTACCAGGCCAGTGTGAGGAAAGAAAATTTAAGGGACTCACGTTGCCAACATCAATCCCATTGGAGCCATCTAGAAGCCATGAAAATGTGATTTTTGAGCGTTAATTTGGATAGATCAGAAGTAAACGTGCATGTTGGCCCAAGTACCAACAGCCATTCAGAGGACGTGGCCGGCTTTGAGATGATAATTTTGAACGGTTATCACCTCTTTCGGCTCTCCTCATACCGAAACCAGCAAACGAAACAGCGGTTGTGTCCTGTTTCTGACGATTTGACAGTTGGACGATCCCGCTGTAAGTGCCCTGCCCGAGCTGGAAGATGACTGCCCGCCCTATGCCACGGAGTGAGGTGTTGTTGCGCAGTGCTGCTGACCGTCGACGGCGGAAGAATGAACCTGCCGAACGATGCGCGAACGACGGGCCTCCGCTGTGTTTCTGCCGTAGCCGCCGTGGCTCCCCTGACGGCCCGCCACCACGCCCCCCGACGATAGTTATGGCTTTGCAGTGAGGGGGCGGTGGACGGATACATACAGCGGCTTCTCGGAGAACGAAATTGACTCGAGATCCACGTTGATTCTTCATCGTTTTTTAGCCACGATGGAGAGAGTAGCCAGGTCAACGGGCGTTGGACTGATGAGAACCGCCTATTAATGGAGGAGTAAGTGACGGGAGACTCCCGAAATACGCACATGTGAGATCTTTTTCGGGAATGAATTTGTTGCACAGGGGATCTCTGTCGAGGGCTGTGATGATGGTGGAGCCCTCGTCTAAATTACTCTGCCATAGTTTTGTGCCTTTGGTGAATTGTGTGGAGACGATAACGCAATTTGAAAAAATATGAGAGTGGAAATGGCATAGCCGTAATTGTTGCGAGGGGAGAGTGCATCCACGGGGCTGAAGCAGTTTGGTAGGATCGGACGTGTTTCGGAAAACCATGGGAGAGATGACCGCAATCAAACATGATAGGATCTGGCCAGCCCTCTGGCTTTCCAGGGCGGCATGGGCAGGGATTTATTTTCTGATGTGTCCTGGGATGGTGTGACTGCGGCGGAGGTTCTGTGCTTCAATCGACGTATTGAGAAGGTAATGTCAAGGGCTGTTTGTAAGAACGGTGATTGTTCCATGTAGGGTAATTATGTCTGATAATTTTTCGGGAATCAGGGAATAAAAGATGCGAGAAGGAGTTTAACGCAAGAAAGAAGTGAATGAGAGATCCACCTCGGTTGTCATGGCTGCCGCCGCCCAAGAGAAGAGAGGGAACGATCGGTGTCCTAAAGAGAGAAAAAACCTTAGAGAAAAAGAAGATCTAGGGTTTCTTGGCTCTGATACAATGAAGAAATTGATGTATTGAAGTGTAACCTAATAAGGGAATACATGGGAGCATATATAGGAGATATAGGAAGGAGTACTAATCCTAATAGGACTAGGATTTAAGGGAGTACTAATCCTAATAGGACGAGGATTAGTACACAGTAAATACTAATATTATTTTATACTATTTATTTAATACTATCTGTTATTAAGATTCATACATACATTTGCTTTTGTGGGGATGATTCTAAAAATTACAAGATGTAGACTATTCTATAATTTACTACAAATATCTAACTCTAGAATATCTACACATTATTTACATAAATCTACAAAAAAAAAATTCTAGTAACCTTATTTTCTACTCTTGAGTATGTATATATTTCTTTAAAATGATTATTCTAGATATTATACTAGACTATTCAAGAAATTATCCTAGAAAAATCTATGTAATTTAAAAAAATTAAATTATCTTTTTTACTCTCCCTCTTAAAAAGATTTTTTTGGAAACTATCCTAAGAATTTTTTAAATGGCCATCCGTGCTCAAATTCTAAATCAACAATGGAGTTGTCAGGAACTTCTCGTGTCCCTGATTACCACCCAAATAAGTAGATTTGACTCCTTGATACATCAAATGATTGACCAAAGACTTCAATTTTAAATCCATCTCCCTCAATGCTTTTTGCAAGATGATCATCATTGACATGTATAATTTCAGACACTGTTTCTTTGAGTTCAACTTCAACATTCTTCATGTCAAGACTTCTATTGTCAGATTGAGGATTTACTTCTTTGATTTTCTCGATAGCAGTTATCACGTCACAAGTTTGAACATTTCAAAATTCTCTTGCTTCTTGTTGATGACATTTGATTTCCTCGATAGCAGTTACCATGTCACAAGTCTGAACATCTTCATACAAAAATTTCTTTTTGTTGAAACATTGGTGTCGTCCTTCTTTATGTGATCAATTGCGTTATATCTTGAATCTATGATTCAATACCTATAATTTTTTTTTATCAAAATGGTAGCATATATAGCTCGAGTCTTAAGTACTAAGCACTTACCCAGCCTTCTTCTTTTTTTAACAGTTTTCTTAGTTTAAGCCATAATGTTTCCTTGGTTTGAAAAGTATCTTTTTGTGTGTCATATTCTGTTGTGATAATAACATTTGAGAGGGTTTTTACTATAATTATTACAAGACTTTTACTTGTTTCTTGGGGAGCTTGACCTATCTAATGATCGAAAGTGTGACATATCTCTTGTTTTTACTTTAAAGTTCCTCTTACATGTACAAGATAATTTTTCTCACTTATTTGACAAACACAACGTCCAAGATGGTCGTTGACCACATTCTTAAAATCTACATCATAAATAAAATATATTCAAATTTCAGATCAAGAATGACAATTCTTCTCTCTTGTGCTTCATAGATAACCTTATCCGAGTTTAATCAAAATACCAGAACATAAATTCTTAACTTTCTAAATGTATTCGGTAACAAAAGGATTTTCTTGAATGGTATTAGCCAATTCATTCTTCAAAATTTGTTGTGTAGGAAGTGTTCTCGTGCTAACAAATGTGTTTCGAAATGAAACTGATATTATGAAACTTTGGAGTCTTGAGTAAACGTCTAAGTAAATGATTTAGACTGAGCTTGTAATTTAAGAACGTCGTACTCATATAGAAATTAGAACAAAAATACCAATGTGCTTGAATTGAAAATTATCGAATGAGTTGTAAGGAGAAAACTAACGATCTAAGAGGGGCAAATAATTATCATACAGAATTGCAAAAAAGAAATTTTCAACAGAGCAAGCAAGAATTGAATTATTTTCGTAAGCGACGTGGCAGGTTGAGGGGGCTACGTTGTGCCATTTTAGATTCAACTATTTTATTTGATACTTCTTTTGTAAAAATAGTTCATAAACGAGTTTTTCTTTTTCTCTTCCAATTTTTCGGTGTTAATTATGGATTCTTGTATTATGTTTTTCCAATATTTTATGAGTACCTAAATTTCTATCTAGAGGTAGAGTTCTCATGGATAAGATTTTTTTTGGATTTCTCTTTTATACTTTAAATTTATATTTGACTCATAATTATTGTATGACAAAAATAAAAGTTAAAAAATATAGCACTCAAGATTTTAAAGAACGCTTTGTCTTAAAATAAAATGTACTTGATAATGTAGTATATATTTTTAAAAATACAAATATTATCGATGATTATATGTAAGCTTAATAAAATAGTTCAATCCATGCGAAGACACCAAAGGCATCCTTGTGTATTTACGCAGCTAGTGATTACCCACATTTCATGAGTCTTTGATTTTTCATAAATTTCTAGAGCATCCAGTCAGGGAGTAAATCAAGTCAAATATACACCCAATACGTGTAATTTGCTTTTTAAATTTTTCATGCGCTCATGACTATTTTTTTGGTTTTATTCTAAGACAACACTTATGAAATAAATATTAACCCCCTTATACAATTTTTGATGTCTCCTTTAGCTAGCACTAATCCATTTGGTTTTTCTTTAAAGAGTAACTTAGAACGGAGGAAATAGGACAACCATACTCCCCTATCAGAGAATGTTTCATTTATGAACTTCTTCCATACCCAAGTTCAAACATGAAAACTATCATTGTATGGAATTTCAAAGTTCTCAAAAATGGGAAGCTACGGCAAAAATTAGACAGGCTATGGGTTTACTATTTTCGTTGATTCACTTACATGGCCTACTTTCAACAAATTATTTTGACACTTTGAAAAATTTAACCAACGCATTTTGAACTACAAAAAAAAAAGTCAACAATTAATTAAAAATTCAGTTATTTAAATTATGAAAAAAGTCTGAAAGGAATCATTTAGTGTGGACTTAGAGAAAATATTTACTCCTCTATTTGTCACTTATTTCTAAAGTAGATTTTCATTTTTATTGTCACTTTTGAGTTTGACATATTAAGAAAAGACAAAAAGAAATCTCATTTTACCCTCAACATTATTTTCCAAATAAGTTTTTCAAGACATATTTGATAGAATAATTTGGGAAAAGTACTGGCACGCTACCAATACTATTTTTTTACTTGAGGTGTATCAAAGGTTCAATATGACAAGAAAACTGTAGGGAGAGTAATTAACGTCAAGCTGCCTTCTTTCCCTGATCTTCTAACGGAAAGCCAAGAGTTTGAATTGACAAGTTATTTAAGAATTGACAGTACTTACAGTATTCCAATCTCCAAACCAATAGTACCAAGCTGTCTGAAAAAATACCCTGACACTCATGACAATTGCTCTCATGTTGATCCCACTGGCGATCTTGGCATGGTTTGTCATTCTGATGGTTCACATTCAAACCGTCTACATGAACGTTCCTATACCCCTCAGTAGAACATCGATGATCCTTCCCATCTAGTCTACACCAAAGATATTTTCCATTAACTTTTCAAAGAAGACATGGGCACGTATTATCCTCCCTCGTGAACTTCTCCATTCCAGCACCAGTACTCCTAAAGTTCTCTCGTGTTCTATTTTCACGGAGGAGGATTCAAAGTAGCAACTGTAGATTTGCCAAGGATTTTACGCATCAAATGCTAGTGAAAATCCAGCAGTAGTTGTATCAGTTGAGTATCGTCAAGCCCCCGAGCATAGACTTCCAGAGCATTCCGACGATTCGCAGGGAAGCATTTGCATTAGGATTCAGACACAAACACGAACGAGCTATTATCTAACCACGCTGATTTCTCCAAATGTTTCCTAATGGGCACGAGTGCTGGAGGCAACGTGGTGTACCACGTGGGCCTACGCGATGCGGAGAGTGGGACAACCTCAAGCCTTTGGAAAATCAAGGGGTGGATATAATCAACCTTATTGGTGGCATAAGAGGCCACAATCCCAGAAGTAAGATGACTAATGACAGGTGTTGAACCCACGTATAAGTGATATGATGTGGGACCTAGGATTGCTGAAGGTGTCTGATCGCGATCATGAGTATTCAAATCCAATGGTGGGGATTGAATCAAAACTGAATTTATTGGATCAAGTAAAATTATTAGGATGGAAGATGTTGGTGACTGGCTGTGATGGTGATCCTTTAATTGACCGCCAAGTTGACCTAGTAAAGGTGTTGAAAGAATTGGACGTTCAAGTAGAGGGTAGTTTCACTCAAGGATTTTATCATGGCTCGGAGATTATTGATCCTTTGAAAACTAAAGAATTTTCCCTGCTTGTAAAGGAACTTATAAGTAACTTTTAAGGGGAATTGCTTTGTATAATTGTGATAGTATTAGTATTGGAGTCCGGAGCCTAAAGTGTACAAAAATAGTAACCAAAAACATTTCAAAAACGGTATATAAATTTTATTATGAACCAAAACGGGCAAAATCGCTGCTAACGCGATTTACTTCCCGAAAACACAGTAAAATCGCTGCAGATTGGACCAGCGATTTTGCAAAATGTGATTTTTTTTAAAAAAAATGAAATCAGCTACTTAGGGCGCGATGTAATTTTGGGTTTTTTAAATTCGCTGCCTAGGCAGCGATTATAATTTATAATTTTTTTAATATAAGGAAAATCGCCTGAAGGGCAGCGATTTTTTTGTTTTTGAAAGGTCGAAAAGTCGCTTGCCAATTTCGTGTTATTTTGGCCATGCGATCTTTATCTTTTTTTTTTTTAATTTTAAATTTTTTCCTTAAAAATATTGGAAACAAATGGAAATTTTTTTAAAAAACAAAAATCAATTTCAACCTTGCAGCTCAGCCAATGGCCTATAAATATAAAAAAAATGAACCGCACCGACCTTTTTTTTCAAGACAAATCGCCTATTGTATTCCAGTTTATTTCTATATATTATATATTGTTTGTTGTGGGCAATGCAGCATTCCATATTTTATAAAAAAATTACAATAAAAAAAATTCGCTGACGATTAACTATTTTTTTTAAAAATAATTTAGAAATCGTTGTCGTTTTAGGCAGCAATTTTACAAAGATTTATAATTGTTTTTCCTACAACAAAAACAACCAACTGCACTAGGCAGTCGATTTATACACTTTTTAAGGCTTTCTTTTTTTTTAAAAAAAAAACAAAAATTATAAGCTTGTTGAGGTGAAAACTCCCCACAAGTAGTTGCTTAGATATTGAAAAAGTGAATCAATTCTAGTTTGGCATCTTTTATTAACCTTACTTATGACCCACCGTACTTTTTCTTCAAATATATGAAAGACCAAACTTATCTTTTGACAGCAAAATTACTTTTGTATAACTGTTAGCAAACCCTCATCACTTCCTATTAATTATTTTTACTTTATTTCTCTGAAATTCAATTGTATTGTGGGCATTTGATCGTACCAATTTATAAATGAAGTATTACTTTCGCGACATAAAGTATGGCTCTAGGACAAAGCCAAAGCGCCTCCCCCCCACTACCACCTCTTAGTCAAGTTCTCAACTCCACAAAATTATACTTTTAAGGCTGGTATACATCATAGACTATTTTGAGGTGAAATTATTTTCTCCCTAATGTTGAGGTGGAAAAGAAAGTGTAATTCTATAATGACCCGATCAATCATTTCTTGAAAGTTTCATGAATTTACTATTTTTACGCTCCTGTATTTAACCAAGATTCAGTTTTAGTTGAGTTGAAATGATTAAGTTTTAAAATTTGGTTTTAAACTTTGAGTTTAAAGTCAAGAATATGGTGAGTTTGTGAGTTTTAAAGGCCACGTTGTTAAGAAAGTGGGTTTTTGGGTCTTTTGGAGTTTCGAGTGTCAGAATTGGAATTCTGTTGATTTTATCAGTCCCGAGATGTGAAATCTAATCCATGAGTATTGTTAGTTTTAGATTCTGAGTCTTTTTGAGTGTTTGGGTTGACTTTGATCAATATTCGCGGTTTAGATGCTCGGATTGTGATTTCGATAGTTTAAAAAGACCTCAGATTGTGTTTTGACTATTCCATTGAGTTTGGAACATCGAGTATAATTGACTTGCATATGTGGTTTGTGTGCACGGAATTTGAAACGAATTCTGAGGGTCATTTCAATATTTGAGAGTTGGATCAGTTTTGTAACCTTCGCTTGTTCGATAGGCCTCACGCTTAAGCGAGATTTGCTTAAGCAAAGGTGTGAGCACTTAAGCGAAAGACAGGCTTTTGTGAAGAGTTCACTTAAGCGAACCAGGGCTCACATTTGCGATGGTCTCTTAAGCGAAGACTGGTTTGCAAAAGTGCGACTCGGGTTGTTGTTGGTTGTTGCTCCATTTTGGTAAACTTTGCATTGGTTTTTTGTGAATTTCTATATTTTATCCTTTTTATTTGGGATTTTCCATTGATTCTGTTAAAAAAAAAACAGTCCCACATCAGCGGTTAATGAGATGAGTTGATTTTTTATAAGGCTCGGACAATCCTCCCCCCTTGATCTGGCTTTTGAGGTGTGAGTTAGCAACGAATGATGATGATCCATCACAACCACATGTGCTTCTGTAGATCCAGTTTCTTCAGAAACTGCCATGCTGATTTTTGAAACAGAAAAAAAATCACAGTAAACTACAAGTAAAATAATGATTGATGAAGCTTGCACTTCCAGGAAAAGGGAAGCTAGGGTTCATCGATGGAACATGTGCAAAGCATCAATACAGGGAAGAATTAGCTGAATTGTGGGGAAAATGCAACGTGATTGTGCTTTCATGGTTTGGTTATGCAATAGTAGCTGAGCTAATGACAACATCCTCTATGCATCACATGCTAAGAAAGTTTGGATTGAATTCAATGAGCATTTTAAACGATCGAATCTGACGAGAATTTACCATCTCTAGATTGAAATTGGGACTTTAAAGCAAGGTATGGATCATGTAAATACTTATAATTCAAAATTGAAATATGCATGGAATGAATTAGACATCATGGCACCATTACCTCATTGCGATTGTGGAGAATCATGACTTTAGCTAAGAACATTTAAGATCTCAATGACTATAGCAGTTTTTTATGGGATTGAATAAAAGTTATAGTCAAATTCGAAGTGCCATTATGGCTAGGACTCTAATTATTACAGTAAGTGGAGCCTATGCAATAGTATCACAGTAGGAAAGACAAAGGACTTTAGGTGTTTTTGACGATAACAAGGAGGTGCTAACACTTCTAGCAGGGAAATCTCAATAGGCCATCTTTTAAGAAGGAATCAGATAATTCCAATGGTCCTCAGAGATTTGACGTGTTTTGTGAGTACTATAGGTATACAAATCACAAAAAGGACAATTTCTATAAATTAGTGGGTTATCCTCCTGTTGTTCAGAGTAAAAGGAGGGACAATAACAACGATGGAGCAGGACACTTTAGGCCTAATAGAGGTATTCAAGGTGAGGGATCCAATTCATTTGGAAACAATAAAAAATAATGCAACTGGATACAAGCCTCAGGGTCGAGGTCAATACAGTTCGGGTGGATATAGACCTTCTAGTCCTGCAGCTAGGGGAGATTCATCAAGCACAAGGCCTCAAGAAAATACCTCTAACACTGGAGCCATCATCATCTAAGGTTTTTTCCTTCAGTGACCAACAATATGATAAAATGTCGCAAATGCTTTGGATGGAAGGCACACATGAGTACTCATCAAATCTAGCAGGTATTACTACTTTACTATCTACTACTTTAGATCATGAGTGGATAATTGACACATGTGCTACACATCACATTACTCCATTGAAGGAGATTCTTAGTTCACTCAAAGGCTTGCAAGGTGATTGCAAAATTCAAGTTCCAACAGGTGGTAAATCCAAAATCAGCAATGAAGGAGATACATGAGTTATGGCGAGAATCCGAGCTATACAGATGTGTGTGTGACGGCATGTTCCTGATTTAAATTCACGGTTTTTTAATCGCAATTTCGAACTACTAGAGAGATATCTTTTGTTGTTACCTTCCTTCCTGATTTTTGCATATTTCAGGCTCTCTCCAATGGCAACGTCTTGAGAATTTGTAGGGAACAATAAGGTTTGTACATACTCAAAGGTTGCATACCAAGCACAGTTAATACGTTAGAAAATAGTTCAACTAAAATCACTAACAGTATAGAAGAAACTTTATGGCATTACAGTCTAGGACATCCCTCTGGTGCATCCATGCATCATATTGAGTCCCTTCCTAAGAAAATACATCCTCATGTTCACGACCACTATGATTTTTGCCCATTAGCTAAAGAACATCGACCAAAATTTCCAGTTCATTCTACCAAGGCTATAGCCTCATTTAATTTAGTTCACCGATATGTCTGGGGACCCTATAAGAAATCTATATATGACATGAAACATTTATTTGTTACTTTGGTATATGATCATAACATGTATACTTGGATTTTCTTGATTCAATCCAAAAGTGAAGTGTTTCATGTATTGCGATTTTTTTGTCATCAATAGTAAATCACTTTGGTGTATCTGTTAAAATGTTCAGATCTGATAATGGTCGAGAGTTTATTTTTTCTCAATGTGATAATTTTTTTATATCTAAAGGCATCATTCATCAGATAATTTGTGCTTACACTCCCTAACAAAATGGGACCGTAGAAAGGAAACACAATCATATTTTAGAGGTGTCTAGAGCATAAAAAGTTTCAAGTTTGTATCCCCACAAGCTTGGGGGGCGAGGGGGGGGGGGGGGGGGAATGTGTGAGAAATGCTATGTATCGCATAAAGAAACTTCTTTCATTGGTGTTGAATGGAAAATCACCTTATGAAATGTTATTTGGGAAGCAACCAAAGATTGATAATTTAAGAGTGTTTGGATGTCTTTGCTTTGCTAGTAAGTTTCCTAGAGGTGACGTTTCAAGAGAGAGCTGGAATGATAGTCATGATAGGTTTTTGTGAAAATAAAAAAGGATATGGGTTGTATGAGTATAAAACTGGGATTATGTTTGTCAGTAGAGATGTGATATTAAGTAGACAATATTTCCTTTCAAGGAAGGACCACATTCTGATACTGAAGACCTGTTCACTTTCATCCCACTTGGGACTCCTAATGAGATAGTTTCTAAAAATAATGTTGTTTCAGAGAGTGTTCAGTTTATGTTAGAGCAACACAAGAGGTTGGAGCCCCAGTTCCAGTAGGTATACAACCTGCAAAGGACAATGAAGTTGTCCATGCAGATGGGAACCATGAGGATCATATAGATCTACCTTTCGTGATTCCAGGAAGACCTCCTAGAAATGTCAAACCTCCTATTTGGCTCAAGGATTATGTTACTCAATCCAAGCCTACAACAAATTTCACATATCCTATTGCCAACTATATTGGATATTAACACTTGTCTAATAAGTATCAGACATATTTGAGTTCTTTTTCAGCTATTCAGGAACCTACATCTTTTCAAGAAGCATCACAACATCCGGAATGGGTTGATGCTATGAAAAATGAAATTAATGCCTTGGAGGAAAATAATACATGGGAGTTGGTGTCCTTGCCATATGGAAAACAACCTATATGGTTAAAATGGATGTATAAAGTCAAACTCAAGGCTAATGGAGAAATCTACAAGTACAAGGCTCTATTAGTAGCTAAAGGTTATACTCAAAAGGAAGGCTTATATTAGCATGAAACCTTTTCCCAGTGGCAAAGAAATGAATAGTTAGGAAGGCTTATATTACCATGAAACCTTTTCCCAGTGGCAAAGAAATGAATAGTTAGAACAGTTATAAGTGTGGCAATGTCTAAGGATTGAAGCCTTTTTTAGATGTACGTGAGCAATGCATTCTTGCAAGGAGATTTTTATGAGGAGGTGTATTTGTTTTTGCCTCAAGAGTTTCATAGTAAGGGGGAGACTAGAGTGTGTAACTTTTAAAGTCACCATACGGACTAAAGCAAGCCTCTAGACAGTGAAACATTAAATTGACCATTGCCTTGCTTGATGCAAGCTATAAGTAGAGTTTACATGACCATTCTCTATTCACTAAGCAGTGTGGAGATGATATCGTGGTATTAATGATTTATGTGGATGATATACTACTTATAAGGAGTAGTCACACTCTTATCAATGATGCAAAACAATAATTATACAATCAATTCAAGGTCAAGGACCTAGGGGAGTTGAAATACTTCTTAGGAATTGAATTCTAAGGTCTCAACATGGGATTTTGATGAATCAGAGAAAGTATGTGTTGGAGCTTGTATCAGATGTAGGGATAGCAGGGTCCAAACATATGCACACACCACTAGAGCCCAATGACAAGCTTACCTCAGTGGAGCATGATAGATGTATAAGAGTCTAGGATGATCAATTGTTTGAAGATATATGCAGATATCAAAAGCTTATTGGGAAGTTGATTTACTTAACAATTACCAGGCCAGACATTTGTTTTGTTGTTCAGTTTCTAAGTCAATTCATGCAACATCCTAAACAATCACGTTGGCTGGCTGCATTAGGGTGGTGAGATATGTAAAAGGATCACCAGGATTGGGAATTTTTCTAAAAAGGGTTCCTATAGATAATCTGGTGGTGCATTGTGATTCAGATTGGATTGCTTGTTCCAATACAAGAAGATAAGTCACAAGTTATGTATTGCAGTTGGGGACTTCATTGATTTTGTGGAAGTCCAAAAAGAAACAAACACTCAGTCGTAGTTCAGCAAAAGCAGAATATCGCAGCATAGCTGTTGAAGGTTGCTATAGTCATTTGGATGGTTGGATTGCTGAAAGACTTGTGTGTGAAAGTGTCAACTCATGTACATCTCTATTGTGATAGCAAGACAACTATGTAGATTGTAGCAAATCCTATATTTCATGAACGCACAAAACACATTGAGATTGATTGTCATTTTGTTCGGGAGAAGGTGAAGGAAGGTCTCATACATCCAGTTCATGTGTCAACTAAGTTTTAGCTTGCAGACTTATTAAAAAAGGATTAGGAGTGGCTCGACAGAGTTTCTTATTATCCAAGCTGGGAGTTCTTGAGATATTTCACCCTCCATCTTAAGGGGGGTTGAAACTTACAATTACTTAGTTTGTTAGATTGATTGTTAGTGGAGTTAATGAGCTATCATTATGTGGTCCTCGTGGAGTCGGTTAGGTGTTATATATATAGTCGACTTGTATACATTGTGAACATAGAAAAGGAATCAATAAAAATCATTTCTCTCTTTTTCATCTTCTTAATACTCTATATGCATAACATCTGGGTAACACAAATTCCGCGATATATGTGCTTAATGTAGCACAATTTGACAAGTACAAATGACTAAGACCATTCCTATTTATATTTGTGTAGGGGGGGGGGGGATGACTCTACACATTAAAAGATCTAGACTTCTATAATTTACTACAAATGGCTAACTCTAGAACATACACACATTTCTTAGATAAATCTACAAGTGTTATAAATTCATTGTTTTATGTGGATGATCTAGTAGAGTTATCCAACAATTAATTGGATTTATGTATAAGTATTTCCAAGGTGATAAGCTTCCAAGGTGATAAGAACCTAAAAGAGATAACTATGTATCTATTAATGTGGTGACCTTTGGGAGTGATATCTCAAAACTATAAATAGAAATATCACTCACCATTTGATATGCACTTGAATAAAAAGAAAATTCTTCTTCTTCTATGTACTTCTCTTGTTTTCTTCTCTTTACGATTATATTCTCAGAGCTTGATTTTATAACAAATTATCAGCATGAGTTGTTTCTAGTCTCAATTTTGTTCACCAAATCATCCAAGTTGCATTTATATATACCAACGATTTGATGGTGATGATGAAAAGAAGGAGTAAATATTCGTATAGTAAATCTGGACATATGTTATATATGTTGCTTTATTAAAATGCTAGAGGAAAGAGGTATATTTTATTTACATATTGAGTTTTACTTTATTTAATAAGTTAATTTAAGTTTGCAAATGAATCGGCGATAAGGAAATTCACTATGCAAAGTTAGACACACCTATACTCATGTGACAAATGGCAGAAGGAGACGAACTTGTGACATACAAGAATAATCAATTTTCTTTCATGTCTTTTTGATATTTAGTTCACTTATTTATAACAACAACGTGATAAAAAAATCAAAGGCTCATGTTTGAGTTCTATCTATCTTGACTTTTATGTTATTGGTTGAAGGGTAAGACGATGGATTCAAGTCACATCGCACCAAAAAGGATAAGACATCAGGTTAAAGTCCGAATACACCATAATGAAAAATGTTAAAGAATAATACGATATATTCAAGTTCTATCGCACGAATGAGGTAAAGACATCAATTTGAGTTTTGATGCACCGTGATGATAATGTATTGGGTTCAAGTTCCATAGAATTATGGTCTAACACGCCATATAAGGATAAGACATTGAGTCTGAGTTAATGCACGATAGTGATGATAAAATGATGACTAAGGAAAAATAATATATTTTTAATAAATATTCTTGAAATTCGTCTTAGTGAATTTGCTCCATTCTCTAAAACGAATGTGGTAGCAGCAAATACTATGTCTGAAAGATGAAAAATAATTGAATGTATGAATAAGGGCATGGATGAATAAAATTATAGTAGTCATTATTGTGGTAATGCATAAAGGAAGTACACTATGGGTTCTTCAAATAGTCCTTCAAATTATAAAAAAAAAAAATTTATTATTAAAACGGTATGAAAGGTCATTGGACTTGTGAATGATATCAACCCAATAATTTGACAAGTTTATAAATCATCCATCAAGATACAAGAAAATAAAGTGATGTTACACTTGATCTTTTAAAGTGATGTTGAGTTGTGTCATGGAAATATGATGAATTTTGAAATCATTACAGTGTACTTATAATACAAATTCATGAAGTATATATAAATGATTAGTCCATTCCTTGAAGAGAATGTGATTTGTGATTAGTTTCATGAATGCTAGACCATTCTATAACAGAATGGGTCAAGCTGTGATAAAATCATTATGGGTTCAATATATGCCACAACTCACCTCTATGAGAGGTTTGAGAAAAAAATGATATATGTCAAAAATCACCTCTACAGGAGGTCTGGGAGGAAAATAAATTGTATTGGCGATCATTAATGGTATTCTTCGTCTATACCGCACTCATGGTATGTTTATGTGAACTACCGGACAAAAGGGCAAAAAAGAACCGATAATAGTCTGCCTATTAAGGGTCTGTGTCACGACCTGTTTTATCTCTCTCAATATTTTTGATTTTTTTATTTGTTCGAAGAAAAAAGGTTTTTCCAATTCAAAGTGACATTTGAAACGGGATATTATTATACAGAGTCGCCACTTGGATTGGAGTTTTGGTGTTCAAAGTACCTTATTTTGAACCCTACTCAAAAGGAAAGTTGACTTATTTGTATTGGTCTGCGGAACTAGAAATTCGGAAAGGAATTATGTTGACCGAGGGGAAGGGTTAGGCCACCCCTCGATCCCGTGGTTCTAGACGGGTCGCCTTATATGAAATTTGTATGCAATTAACTTAATTTTTGACATTATATTATTGAATTATAATAAAAATATTTTTTTTTTCTACTTTATTCTCTCATTTATTTTAAAACCTTTTAAAAATCGTCTATTTATTTTAAATTACTGAAAATTATTTTATTATTTTTTGTGTGTGTCTATTAATTCAAATTGAAACCTCATATTTATTTTATATTTATTATTATATTTATTATTTATTTTTGCTTTACATTTTTACATATATTCTTTAATGTTATTATAGGGATGAATTCAATAGGTTTTTATAGTTAGAAAAAAATTCTAGAGTTCGAGTAATTTGGGATTTTCTATTCATTTATTTTTTAATTCAAAAATAGAAAAGATGTGAAATTTATGAGAGATTTGAAATTAGTTTTAAAATCACAAAAATTCTAAATAGATGTTAGACTATGTTGATTTTTTTGAGAAAGTTTTAACTTCTTTTTGTTTACATGCACGTAACAATTTTACATCTGACTCTCTTTTTTTTTTTTACGTTTTTTTTCTGTTTTTTATATTATATTTTTTTTACGTTTTTTTGTTTGTTTTTATTATTATTTTTGGTTAGTTTTTTTCTTTTGTTTTTTTACACTTTTGTTTGATTTGAAAATTTTATATTTTTTTTGTTTGTTTCGTAAAATTGTTTCTTTTTTAATTTGATTTTATCATTATTTTTTAGGTATGATTTTAAAGATTTTGTCTTCTCCCCTTTTTTTTTTTTATAATTTTTGTTACTCTTTTTTTTTTAACGCTCTTTTTGCTATCATCATTTTTTTTGAATTTTTTTTGAATATATATATTTTCTTTTTCATTCTGCTCTCTTCTGTTTTTTTTTTTTTTTTTAATTTTTATGTTTTCTTTTTCCACGTTCTTTTCTTTCTTTCTTTATTTTGTAATTTCTGTTTCCATTTTAAAAAATCTGATAGATTGGTCTTTGATTTTTGTGTGGTTGGCGGTTTTTTGGGGGGAGTATGATGTGTTAGGCGTTAGTTATTTTTTTAGTGTTATTGGATCCATGTATTATTGTATTCTTTTTTCTTTAGACAAGTTCTCTAAAAAAAAAATTGAGCTATAATTATGAAGAGTCAAGGATCCACAATTTTATCCTGATATTCTCTAGATGAAATTTACAATTCTACTAGATAAAAAATTACTAACTTATTTATATATTGAATTAACAAGTTATACTAAATCCCCAATTAACACTCCTTCTTAAAGTGAAAATAGATTCGGAAGATATATTAATATGGTTAACTTCAACAATTCAATATGACGACCTCAATAATATTGCAAAATCGATCTAAAAAATAAAAAAAAACATAATAATAATAACCAAACGTGCAATCATCAATATAAGACATGTGATCTTGAAGTATTTCATTGGCTGTGAAATAAACTTTTCATAGACAATAATATTATGAGATCATGCGAGAATTTATAGTTACTCGCTTGCGAAAATTGATACGACCAAAAGTCGAGCTGTTATCCACGAATTCAGAATCACTGATCAAATCTCTAACTCTAAACTACCCTTCTCAAAGAAACAACTCGTTTTTTATACTCTTGTATTTATCTGTTATCTGTATTTTTCTGTCTCCTTTTTTTTTTTATCTGTCTTTGAACGTGTTTTGATAATAATTTGGCTGAGAGTTTTGACTGCTATTAAACGGATAGATTAGAGTTGGATTAGATTTTGTGTGAAATAGTGTTGAGGAATTGGGGAGAGATAAGGATTTAAAATAATAATTAATAATAATAGAAAAAATTTAACAAAAAAAAAATGTTTTAAAAAATGATACTATCCAAAAGGAAACGTCCAAAAGAAAGAAAACAAAATTGAAAATAATGGGATGAGACTTTTTAGTAAAATAAGTTAGAAAAGTTGGGAATAATTAGGATAAAGAAACAAATTTGAAATCTTTAGGACTCCTTCTTTTCTTTTGTTATTATATAATTTTATAAGATTTTTCTATAGTATTAGATTTTTTATTTTAAACTAGATAATAACAAATAACTTAAATTCCAATTCCTATTTATCAATTTTTTTTATTTTAAACTATAATTGATCTTATTAGTTTACTTAATTTACAATTTATATTTTATTTTATTTTATTTTAAATATAAAAAATTGGTGTTTGACTCTTTATATTTTGGTAAAAAATTAGGTGTTCACAGTATGCCCATCTTTGCTTGAAAACCATGTATAGTTTTTTCATGCATGTGACTTAATTTTACTCAAATATTTATGCGAAAAATTTATAGAAAGTGAGAGAAAGGTTTGACTGTGTCCTAACTTTTCAAACTACCTATACTAGTTGAGATGATAAGGAGTCAGCGTTTCGTCTCCGTAGTTCCAATGGTTAGGTCAGTCGAGTGAGGTGTGGTTTGGTTTGGTCGAGGATTCGGTTCGTCTCTCAGTATTACATAAAAAAAAAAAGATGCAGAAGGAAAGATATGAATCCTATCTATTTCGATAGTGCTAAGTCTTCATTTTGGATTCAGATTATCGCTTCACCCTCTTTGGGTAGGTTTTCAATCTATCGAACTTTGCTCGGATTATGAGTTTAAGCCTTGACTTGGAAATTCATGCCTTGACTTCAGCTACTTCGTCTTCCGCCATGCATGATATTCTTGAATGAAAACTTATTTTCTTCGAAAAAGGATTGAATTATATATTTTTGAACTGCAAATTTGTGCCACTAGTAGAACGAAATCTGCACACCAACAAAAGTTTTACATAGTTGCACTAGGAATTTGTGAGTTAGTGATGGAAAGCTATGAAAGTCTAACTATAAAAAAACTCATGTTTTATAGCCTATTACAGAATGTTCACAAAAATAAGCAAAGGGAGTTTTGTACACAAATGCAATCTGGGGTTATTTACCCTGTGAAAAATGAAAAATAAAAATAGGAGGTTATTTGTACCCTATATGCAATACCAGGGGTTATGTGCCCTGTGAAGGCAAATGATAGGGGTGGTTATGTGCCTATATGCAGTCCAGGGGTTATTGTGCCTAGTTTGGTGAAGCACATAAAAATGATTGTTAGGGGTTCTTGTGCCCTATATGCAAAACCAGGTGATTGTTTCCTGTGAAGACATAAAAATGATAGGGTTATTGTGCACTATATCAAGCCAGGGGGTATGTGCCCTTGTGTGAAGAAAAAAAATACAGGGGTTATTGTGCCCTAGTGCAATCCAGGGGTATTGTGCCTGTGCAGAAAAAAATGATAGGGGGGTTATTGTCCCTATATGCAATCAGGGGTTATTGTGCCCTGTGAAGAAAAATGATAGGGGTTATTGGGCCCTATATGCAATCCAGGGGTATTTATTGTGCCCTGTGAAGAAAAAAAACATGATAGGAGTTATTGTGCCCTATATGCAATCCCGGGGTTATTGTGACCTGTGAAAAAAAAATGATCGGGGTTATTGTGCCCTATATGCAATCCAGGGGTTATTGTGCCCTGTGAAGACTGAAAAAATGATTAGGGGTTTTATTGTGCCCTATAGGCAACAGGGGTTTATTGTGGCCCTGTGAAGACATAAAAAATGATAGGGGGTATTGGCCTATATGTAATCCAGGGGTGATTGTGCCCTGTGAAGACATGAAAAATGTTAGGGGTGTATGTGTGCCCTATATGCAATCCAGGGGTTATGTGCCTGTTGAAGACATGAAAAATGATTAGGGTGTTATGTGCCTAATGTGCAATCCAGGGGTTCTATGGTGCCCTGGGAAGAAAAAAAAGATAGGGTTATTGGCCAATGCAATCAAGGGATATTGTGCCCTGTGAATGACAAAGGATAGCGGGTTATGGCTATATGCAATCCAGGGGTTATTGTGCCCTGTGAAGAATAGAAAAATGATAGGGGTTATTGTGTCCTATATGGCATCCAGGGGTTATTGTGCCTTGTGAGAAAATGAAAAAAAATGATAGGGGTTATTGGCGCTATATTGCAACCGGGGTTATTGTGCCCCTGTGAAGAGACATAAAACGATAGGGGTTATTGTTGCCATATAGTAATCCAGGGGTTATGTGCCCTGTGGAAGACATGAAAATGAAGGGGTTATTTTTTTACTCTATTATATTATTTATATTTTATTGTAGTTTTATTAGTACATGACCAATTTAAAAATAACAATAAAATGCCACAGATTTTATTAAGATTTTGTTTCCATATTATATTGGAGGACAAGGATTCAAAAACTTACCATCGCGGCGAGGGCTATAACGAAGACTTGAATGATTTGTTTTATAGCTTCTTTCAGCCTAAACTGTTTTCTATCTTTAATTGTTGTCATGCCAAAAACGGAATTGTCATCATTGATAAAAATGGTTGTCTTCGTTGGGTTTTTTTACAAGGTAGACATTCATCTTTTTATGTGTCTTTGGTTCTCGTGAGAGTTTTCACTACATAAGACCTCTCTTATTATTTTTTTTATGTTTTTATTTTTTATTTTTGTAAACATACCATAGGCTACAATGTCACGTTTCAACCGTGGAGCTTTGAAATAGATGACTTATTTTATTGAGTGATTGAGACCGAACATTCAATGAGGGGGTCTACTTATCCTCTTAGGAACAGTCGACGTAGTTCAATAAAAAATTTTGTCGTTGTTTTTTTTGTCTTTCGTTTTTTTTTTCTTTTGGATTTATTGTTTAGTTTTCTTTTTTTAATTTTTTTCTTTCTTTTTCGTTTTTTTGATTTATTTTTAAGGCACCAGGCCAGTGTTGTTTGAGATAAAAGAGGATACATTTTTATCTTCTCATCATAAAACGGAGGAGTGCTAAATGTAGTATCTCTGATCGCTATGCATGGCAATTGTGTCAATTGACTTTCCTCCATATCCGCGCATTGCAGAGCTCCTTTGGATAACACTTGCTTAATACATAAGGGGCTTGCCAATTTGGAGCAAACTTCCTTGGCCTCGTCTTGGTGGGGAAGGATACGTTTCACAACAAGTTGGACCCACTTCAAAATTCCTTGGGCGTACTTTCTTTTATATGCCGAGCCTCCTCTGCTGATATAATTGACCAAAAACATTGATGTCAATCGTTTTTTTTCTATCAGCGCTAATTGTTCTAACCTCGATTTAACCCATTCTGTATCCTCGATTTCTGCTTCAACAATGGTTCGAAGAGAAGGGATTTCACTTGCGGGTATGACAACCTCAGTTCCATAACCAATAAGTAAGGAGTTGTACCGACTGACGTACGAACAGTCGTGCGATATCCCATGAGAGCGAAGGTAATTTCTCATGCCACTTTCTAGATCCTTGCACCATTTTCCTAAGAATCTTCTTGATTTTCTTATTCGCAGCTTCAACAGCCCAATTTGCTTTGGGACGATAAGGGGTTGAATGACGATGAACAATTTTAAATTGCTCACAAACTTCCTTCATCAAGTGGATGTTGAGATTCATTTGCATTGTCTGTATAATTATTTTTGGTATGCCAAAACGACATATGATGTTGGAATGAACGAAGTCCACCACCGCTTTCTTGGTAACTATTTGAATGTGACAGCTTCTACCCATTTTGTAAAGTATCGATGGCAACTAAAATAAACCGATGATCGTAGATGCTTTTGGCTCTATTGGCCAATAACGTCTATTCCCATGTAACAAAAGGCCATGGAGCAGACATAGGATGCAACTTAAAGGGGGTAGTGAATCAAGTCGCTAGAATTTGGCCGATGGCACTTGCGAACAAATTGGAAGCAATCTCGCTCCATGGTCAACCAATAGTACCCGCCCGAATAATCTTTTTTGCTAGGACGTAACCATTCATGTGTGGGCCACATACCCTGAGTGTACCCATTCATAATTGTTTCTGCCTCTGATTATTCACACATCGTAATAAATTCAAATCCAGAGTCCTTTTGTATAAGATATCGCCACTTAAGAGGACCCATTGGCAAGTCGCCTAATAGTTCTTTTTTGATCTCTATCAGCATGCAGTGGATATTCTCTAGCTTTTATAAACTTTTTGATGTCGTGATACCAAGGTTCACTATCTGCCTCTACCGTATTAATAGTGCAATAACCATGTTGATCCCTAACTTGGATTTCCACCGGGTCAATGTAGGCATTACCTGGGTGAAGCATTGATGCTAAGGTGGCCACAGCATCAGCCAACCGTTGTGAAACCTGGGAATATACTCTAAATTCAATGGACTTGAATTTTGATGAGATCTTCTAAACATGTTGTACGGTATGAGCTTAATGTCTCGAGTTTCCCATTCGCCTCGAGCTTGTCGAATGAGCAAGTCAGAATCCCCTAAGACTAAGAGCTCATGTACATCCAGATTTATTGCAATATTCAAACCCATGATGCAAGCTTCGTATTCTGTTGTGTTGTTGGTAGAAAAGATCGAAGTCGTGTTGTGGCAGGATAATGACAACCACTTGTGAGAATAAGAACTGCCCCAATCCCATCATCCACTCCGTTTTTGCGAGCCCCATCAAAATATAATGTCCATACGGGGTCATTATCAGGATTTTCTCCTCAATAGAGTTGATCTCTTCATCAGGGAAGTATGTCTTTAAGGGTTCGTATTCATCGTCAATCGGATTCTCTGCCAGATGATCGGCCATGCTTGTGTTTTCATGGCGGTGCGAGTAACATACACAAAATCAAATCGTAAGCAAATCTGCCAGTTGCCAACCTACCCTCTCCTGTGCTTTTGAAAATTATTCAAGAGGATCCATTCGGGATAATGGTAAGTGGTTGGGACAAAAAATATAGGCTCAATTTTTGGGCGAGCAAGTTAAAGCACGACATGTTGTTTCTATAGAGTTACTTGCCTCATAGGATGTAACGTTTGCTCAAGTAATAGATGGCTTTGTTCCTTTTTCCCCGTGCACGTCATGTTTTCACTAGAACGCAACCAAAGAAGTAGTCTGTACCCAGGAGATCGGAGCGTGCGAAAAATAGTAGAAAACAAGGCCTACCAGCTCTTATGGGACCATACCGGAGGATTTGCAAATATTCCTTAATTTTTGCTCAAAAGCCATTTTGACAAGTGACCCTTGTCCCTTTAATATCAGCATCTTTTTCTCAATAACTTTGAATATCGGGCGTCGCATGTCGTAGTGAGTTTGAGCAGAATCGCGTGTATAAAGTTTAATCTTCCCAAACACTGCATGACTATCATTCTGGTTTTTGGAGGTGGCCAAGTCTCGAAAACACTGACTTTATCTTGCAGGGGTCGTAATTCAATGCCTCTTCGGCTAACTATAACCCCAAAGCTTGCCAGAGGGAACTCCAAATGCACATTTAGCCGATTAGCTTGCGTTGTACTTTCTGCAACATTTCTGAAAAATTTTCTTAGATCACGCACATGTTCACTTTTCGTTCTAGACCTTAATGATGACATCATTGACATATACCTCACTCTTGCATCATGTCAGTAAATATTTAGTCATAGTCTCTGTAGGTTGCCCCTGCAATTTTTTTGAACCAAATGGCATGACCCTATAACAATATTACCCACGGGGTCGTAAAGCAGGTTTTTTCTCCTCGTCTTTTTCATGCATGCGAATTTTGGTGATTCCGGCGTTGTGGCATCCACGAAAGATTTAATCTCGTGTTTAGCACAATTGTCAACCAAGATATGAATTGGGTAGTGGAAAATTGTCTTTTGGAACTTTCTTTGTTTAAATTTCGATAATCAACACATTAAACTCTTGATCTTTCGCATCCTTTTTGGTACTAGCACAACATTAGCCACCAATTATGTAATTGGACGACCCTGCGGTCCCTTTTGGCCTTCATTGTTCATGATTTCCTCTTTTGATTTTAAATCCTCAATATCTGCCTTAAATTTTCTCTTCTTTTTGCTGGACAGGTGGAAAATCAGGATGTATGGGAACTTTTGACGTCCAAATCACCTTCACACCTCAGGCATGTTCATCCGTATGACGCAAGCAAGACATCGTTGTATTCATTACAACTGAATTATTTCGTCTCGATATTTCCGATGAGTCGACATAATGCTTATCTTTGCTTGGGGGGGGTGTTCTCAACTTCTAACACCGTTCGCTGCGTTCCCAACGAATTTAAGACGGAGGCCGGGGGGGGCTCTATTACTCTCACCTAAAGTAGGTTTAGGCTTTTTAGAATTGATCCAAACCCCTTTTAATTTCTTCAGAATCGGCTCATCTTCATTCAATATGCCTTAGACTTAGGATTCATTGTTATTAGAGTCAGACAACCTTTTAGGCTCTAATGTAAACATCACAAATGCATTCATATTATTAAAGTTACGTACTGCAATGAAATAGATGGCAAATATTAGAAATAGGAACCCAAATATGAACTAGACCTAGAACTTTCTTGATTGGCAATTGAATGGGAAAGGATACAAGCGTTTACAATAAAGCGAAACAACGAAATGTTTGAATTACAAACCTTAGAATATCCGATAAAATAAAATAAAAAAACAGCAAAACAAAACTACCATGACTCTTTTTTGTAGGGAGAGGATTGGCTTTCACCAGTTTATTGAATTGGACATCGGCGGGGGGGGGGGCCGATGACTGCACATCCATAGACCTAGTGCCCTCACCCCTCTGAGTCATATTTACCTCTAAAGCAATTTCCTTGATAACTGGCACATTTCATCATCCACATCAATTTTGGATTGGTACTTCTTGGACACGGTTCAACCTTGAGATTTAACGAAAGACTGAGCAATATCGGGGATCGGCCCGTCGAACAATGTTTCCCAGAATTATCTTTTAACGATCTTTTGCCCATTTTCTAATATCAAATCTAGTTGGATTGAAACCCAAAGCCGAATGTATCTTGATTACCCATTGACTGATAGGATGTCACAATCCCTTAACGACAAACCCTACCCCTTTCGCTTGTTCATAGCCATTTTGTACCATTATAAGCCACCACCATGAACGGAAGTATAGGACAGACCGAGGTTGAGGATAGAAATTTTCCTTCTAAGAACTGATTCCGTTATTATCTCTAGCGCCTGATAGTTGGGGATTCACAACCCTCTTTGCCTCAATGCATGGTAATTGAAGGATCGCGGGTGGATCGGGAGATCTCCTTCACATGGACATAATTTCTTGTTTCTGTCCATGTTGCAACACTTGTTGCCACTGGTGTGGAGTAGATGGCTAACAGCTCCTACCATGTGGATCCACGGCCGAACCCAAAAGCAGATGTAAGAGACGTGTTCCATGTCTATAACTTTGAAAGTGATTCCAACTCCGCTTTTCCAATGTAACAATTAAGTATACTTTCACCAAGAGTATCCCTTTTTGACCATCAAATGCCCGTACACAACATTGTTGGTACGAATCCTATCAGTGTTATTTTCAAGCTTTTGTAGAGTGAAAGAGGGGATATGTCTCACCTGATCCTCCATCGACCCTGACTCCTCTTCACAATAGTGTTCTTCACATTTCACGGTTAAATGTAGAGCCCTATTATATCCAGATCCTTTTCCAAGGAAATTCATCATCAGTGAAGTGATTCTATTATACCTACAAGAATTCGAATATAGACCATCTTTAATCCCAAGTGACCTACTGTAATATTTTCTGATATAATGTTGCAGGTCGAAGTCAAAATCTGGTCAACACTATCACGATGTTCTTTAAATGTATGAATCTGACACTGACCGATCTTTGAGTCAGGAGGCCTTTGTTCCCCTCACATGATCAGACAAGAATACTCTTGAGCTTTCATCTTTTTCAGAAACTCTTCAGCAATCTGTCCTCAGAGTGGAACTGGTTTTTTTTCATCGGCCCAAAAACATGATTCTCCTTTGATTTGTTGTCCCTCCTGAATTTCTGCTTCTGTCCGGAAGCTAACAGCTTCGCGGAACGATTTAAGCCTCTTGTTTCATTTGTTTCTATCTTCGACAATCTCCTTTCCTGTGTGATTAACGACAACTTTGTTGTAGTTTGCCACGGAACTGGCCTTGGTGTTTTTGATGGAAAGTTGTCTGGCACTTTGTGTATCACAACTGGATCATGTCAGTAATTTTTGATTTGATCAACTTGAAATTTACCACCAAATGTAAGCATTTTGTTTTCCATTCAAACGTACATCTCCCTCTTTGTTATAGACTCGGACATACAACACTATCTTCCCCTCGAGTTCTCAAAATTCGAACGTGTACCTTTACAAGCAATTCGATCCCGTTGTATTGATTCGTAAAACCGACTAACTAGACTCTTTTCTTAAAACCTTGCTTTCTCAAATTCCACTTTTTGTTCTACTTGTTTGTCTCATAAATCCAAAAATTCAAACCTCCCCACAACACGCCTCAATTATTATTAGACAGTGGAGTGTGGTCTTGGTGACATTCGGGGCTGGTTCCATCCTCCGCCCTCTTGCGTACCTCGATTCCCTTTCCTCACTTAACTTCTCAAGACTCTTTTTAGGGTCCAACAATTCTCTGTGCTATACCTGGAGCGTTGGCGTATACTCGCATATAACCGTCGGATCAAACACCCTCTTGCCTTTGGATTGACAACGTACGATTGACAGGTTCAACGAAGTCTCAATTGTAATCCAATGTCCGTAACAAACTCGTAAGCGATTCCCCCATTGGTGTAAAATTTTCTTTTTGACCTTGTTCTCCTCAGCTCTCGTATAGTTTGCCCGGGGACTGGACTTGCTGATTTGCGCCGTGAAGCATTTGTGTTGTATGCAGAACTTGTGGGGCAGGCCCCGCCATTGTTGGCGCGAAGGAGGCCGTACTATGCCCTGAGGATTGAGACTGCATATTGGGGGACTTGTAATACCATGCGATGATAATTATATTGTTTCTGGTTGTACTTGACAATAAGGTTGTTCATGCCTATTTGAACACCTCTGATCCAGATCCACCATGGACCCTCCTCCTTCTTTTTCGATTGGAAAAATTACCGATCCCCTTTGTATTGCTTGTGTGGTAGCTCTAATGGCTGTTTGACTCCAATCTTACCCGACTTTAATGCCATTCCTACCATTCTCCGATGCTTAATCGCTTCGGCGAAAGGCTTGCCCATTGCTGTAGCGAGAGATAATGAAAGTAGTCAGGTGTTCTGAGCCTGGAGAAAAATCTCAATAAAACTCATAGTCTTTCATTCATCGTGGTTTGACTCTAGCGCCCTCTCCTCCATCTTATTGCATATTCCTAAAACTTTCTGATGGCTTTTTTTTTCATATTAGCTAGGAATTGACGATCGTTGGGAATAAATCAATATTGTATTGAAATTGTTGCAAATCTTGTGCATATCATCCCAAACCGTGCCAATGAGAAAATGTCCTTATCGATAAACCATTCGTGCTACGGCCCGTTAAACTCTCTCCAAAGGTAAGCCATAGAAGTTCGTCTTTTCCCTCCGGCTCCCCTCACTGATTACAACATCTTCTCAATGAGCCCACTGGATTCGCCATGACCATTATATTTTAATCACAAACTTTTGGAGTTTTGACCCCAGGGAAAATGAACATCTGGAAAACCATTCCAAGTCCTTAATGTGACACTTTTGTGTCCTCACCAGACCTTGCATATTCCTTATGTTTTGTTCCAAACTCCTCATTTTTCTTGCAATTTCTTCATGTTTCCTTATGCTTAATGTTTTTCCTCAACTTCACCGGAAGAACTGTAGTTGGTGGTGGGGGTAAGAGTTCGGAACATTGAAAGTTAATTTAGGGGCAATGCCTTGGCCCGTCTTGATCTTTGAGTATAGGGTCATCATTGGCTTGTTGTACCATTGTCGGTTGAGGAATTGTATTAGTTTGGACAAGTAGGCCATGAAAAGTGGATTATTCATCATTGATGGTTTTAACGGTTTACTGAGGAAGTTCCGGCAGTCTTAGATTGTTAATGTAGGGTTTCCAATCCAGGTATAAACGGGTTCCCTTGTGTTATACTTGGATGGGGACTGGCAGATTCACATTCAAATATTCTCGAATTGAGGCTGAGAGAGCTTGCCCTTCATCAGCTTCGTATCATTTCGGTCATCTGTAGTCTTAACATTTTTACCTTTCTATATTACCGATTCTTCTTGCGCAAACCATTTGGTGTTTGTGCTCGTCCAGTGTTTCTGACTTTGTTCCGTCTTTATGTGTCATTTTTCTTTCCCTTTTGATCTTGTGGTTATATTGATGATATTGCCCGGAACAGCTCTCCTCACAAACCAACCACCATATTAAACTCCTCTAGACCATTCTTTCTCCCTATATATATAAAATAAACAGTGTTAGGATTCAACCTATTTGAGGATAATTTTTTTTTGTTTTTTTTAACTTCAGTTGTATGTTATGTGCCACTCGAGCTTTTTCTGAATTCTACAATTGTGGGTTTGGAGACTTTTAGTTTCGGAATCCCGGCTTTGGGCTGACTTTTGCTTAGGTCATTTGGTTCCTACCTACTTTACTTACTTGAAGAATTTGAATGGCATTTTTTATCGAACCTAATTTAGGATTGCCTACGTATCATGTTTGACACTACATCAGATCATTAACGTTTCATTGGATAAATTTCTTTCAAAAGAAAAATACGAAATCTTGTTTAACAACTTTGCAAATACCATCCAATCAAATAACCAAAATACCCACATCAAGCACTTAAAAAAAATGAAGCGAACGTAAAAAGAGGAAAAAATAATAAAACAATAAAAAACCATCTCTCCGAAGTTCTTGATCACCAATGCCCCCTAAGTCTAGAGTAATCTTCAGAACAAGCTTTCGGACAGATGTGGTGGCTAATTGCACGCCACTCTCGACCTCAGGCTCTCAGCACTATCGAATAAGATGACCACTATACATCACTCACGCTCTCCTGTCACCTGAATCACTTGTCCTTGGGCGTCGTTCCGCCTCACTCCATATTCTCGTGGGGGGGACAATTCTGCAACCATTCTTCGGTATTGATAACTGGTATCACCGGCAAATGCTCTTCATGTGCTTGAAGCTCTTCAATTTGGTGTTTTGAAATTCTTCACGCTCTTTCCTCCATTTATTTCTTATTTGGTCGCCCTGGGCTAAATCTTGGACACAATGTTGAGACTGTTTGCGATTTCCCTTTCCTCGTCCCATATAGGATTTTGATTGATATAATTGGGGGGGGGGGGGGGGGGGGGGGGGTAACCTAGCATTGCTCATGTTATCAAGAAGGCTCTTTTCCTTTCTTATATTCTTCCTCCTGGATTGCTCCATAGCACCTGTGGACAAATGCCCCAATCTTATGTAAGGGTTTGAATAGTAGATAGATGTCTTGCTTTTCAACCTTTTTATGTTTTCCAATCAAAGTAACTCTTTCCGAGCGAATATTGCATCACGTCGAGCCAACTCTTTGTTAACATTTTTTTAGGTCATTGTTTAGGATATCTAAAGTAGAGGCCATATATTTTCTTTCCACCAACAAAGGGAGTACTCGATTCAGCCTGTTTGCTTCTTACTTCAATTTCCTATTCTTTCTCGATCTCTATGATTTCCTCCACCGCAGATCCTTCGGCATTATTTTGAAGAGTGGTTTGATCAAAGAACCAATGGAGTATACAAGGGTCAACTTCTCCTTCAACACCGATCATCAATCATAGCTTTCGAACTTAAAGTTCACTCCCACCCCAATCTTTTGAGCTTCTGATTCTCGATCGATCTATCACTCAAATGCTACTGGCTTCACACACAAATTCCGTCGCGTATCTTCGGCTTTAGGTAATTTTTGTGTTTTTGTCCAAGTTGGCGTAGAACTCGAGGGTAGTATGTTGGAAACCACGAAGTCCCTGTCCAGAACGCAGAATGGACGATAGGAAGACATAACATTACCTACTCACTAGCATGAACCCATGATAGTTCCATGTAATTTTAGATGCCGTCAGTTTAAGAAGATATGTCTCCATGCTTTGCAACCTTTTTGGCATTTGTCTCCTAATTCTTTCATTCCATCCTTTCTGGGTGGCTCAAAATATAATTCGTCCAATCAGATGTGAAATCCGTCCGCAAAACGATGCGATATAGGTTTGCTCGAAAAACCACCTTTGCAATAAATGCTTACAACCTTCAAAAAAATCTTCCCCCTCTCTACCTTTAGTCAAAGCACGATAAATATCAGCCAACATCCTCGGCAAATATCGAGTGGATTTTCTTTTCTTTATCATAGAACAGTGACTATCCCTGACAGACGAATACTATTTTTTTATCCTTTCTCTTTGAAAACCATAGCTCCCAAGACGCTACCAGGGAGATGAATGCTTCTTGTCTATGTTTAATTTTCCAGTAGGGGGTGATTAGTCCATTTATTAAGTTCTTTTCTGTCTTTCCCATAGCTAAACCTATCTTTCCATTCTATAAGTCTTGCGTACAAGAATTCCAAGAGAAACCAAACCATATCAAAACACTCCATTCCTATGCGTATGGATGATTGCATCTGTTCTAAAATTAAAGCCTACGTTCGACGCTCCTAGGGTAGTCAAGTGTTTTAGTTCGAAGAGAATCTTGGCCTAAGCTGTAGAAACCACCCAAATTCTTCTAATTGATCCGGTCGACAAATCAAAATCACTAAAAATGCGAAACACATTATTTGTGAATCGCAACAAAATTGGAATCAAGCCTCGATCAACACCTCTGTCAAGGACTAACTCTCATGATATCTGTAGAACCAGATGTTTGAATATCTCAGTCCAGCCTAAATTTCATGCATATCGTCCAACAATCATTAGTAATTGTGGGTTTTATCTGTGATCATAAACTTGGGTGGATCACTGACCATTTCGATTAGATTCATACCCTTGGTCTTTTATCACACCCAGATATTTCAGGATTACCCATGGTTTGAGACAAAGAAAAAATCGCTAAAAAAAGAAATGTTTTAAAATTCAACTTTTAATTGTGAAAATGATGTTATAATTCGAAATTATTTATTTGGAGTAGTTTAAAAAAAATAAATGATTCGGATGTCTGAAGTGATCATTGATTCATGTTTGTTTTGAAAAGAATGCACAATTTTGAACAACAAAAAGAAGAAAAAAATAAAATAAGTTGTATATGTACAATTTAAAGACATATATACATATATATTAATCAATTAATTATCATATTTTATTTATGTATTATTTTAATGAAAAGTGAAAAATAAATTGAGGATTAAGGTGTGTAACTGTTATCAATACGTGTATTAATTTGGTTTACTTTGACTCATTGGTTGAAAATGGGTAGATAACATCCAGTATTTATGTTCTTTAGTCGATATATCCTAAAAGAGCCGTGTCAACATTTTGGTTACAAGTCATTCACCTGATGCGAACAAGTAGCAAAAAAATGCACATTTGGTCTCCCGAAATAGATATTTTCTTGGTCAAATTGGCCCCTATCGCAATTCCGCTAAGTTATCATCAAACATGCAATAAATTGGAACCTAGTAAGGATTCCAGTCTAAAAGTTTCAACTTTAACTAAGGTACGATAAATTAGACCGGCTGTAAAACGAACAGAGCGGACACTCGAGTCAGGGAGCTAAGCAACCGTACCGGTAGCACGCTTCCTGCTTTGTTCATGGGTGGCTCCTATCCTAAATGGTGTGACTGCATATCCTTTTCCTTTAACCAGGACCAGAAGATCAAACTGCTATCTTGACGGAAGTGGGGGTGCTAGGTTTGCAATTCCCATCATATTTTTATTGAAGACCACCAGAATGGTTCTGAGCGAAGCAATTCAAATTTATCAAAACTTTAAGTTAATAAACAATAGCATATTCAGATTAATCAAAATACAATAATCCAAAACATAAAATATATAAAGTCAGAGTATAAAAGAATCAATATTAAAGCTCGAATTTCTAGTTGTATTCCCCAGCAGAGTCGCATCTGATGCACTGCCCCTTTTTTCTCTCGTCTCAATATTTTTTTAGATTTTTATTTGTTTCGAAACGAACAACAAGAGTTTTTCCAATTACAGTGACATTTTGAAAAGGGATCATATTATATCGAGTCGCCACTTGGATTGGTTTTTGGTGTTCCAAGTCACCTTATTTGAATCCCTAATCAAAAGGAAATTTTGACCTCTATTTATTGGTCTGCGAACTAGAAATTCGATAAGGATTCTGTTGACCGAGGGAAAAGGTGTTAGGCATCCTCGGTCCCGTGGTTCTAGCACGGTCCGCTTTATTGAATTTACTATGACTTAACTTAATTTTTGGACATTATATTATTTAACTTAAATAATAAAATATTTCTTTTTTTTTTACTTTATTCTCTCATTATTTTAAACCTTTAAAAATCGTCTTATTTAGTTTAAATCTATTGAAAATTATTTTATTATTTTTTGGGTGTGTCTATTAATTTGTCAAATTTGAAACATTCATATTTTATTTATATATTTATTCTTTATATTTATTTATTATTTTTGCTTTTACATTTTTTACATATATTCTTTATGTTATTATAGGGATGAATTCACTCGGTATTTTTATAGTTATGAAAAAAGTATTAGAGTTCGAGTTAATTTGGATTTTCTATTTATTTATTTTTTTAATTTAAAATAACATAGAAACTTTTATGAAGATTTGAAATTAGTTTTTAAAATCATAAAAATTCGAATAGGGGCGGAGATTAGACTATGTTTATTTTTTTTATACAAACGGTTTTTACTTAACTTCTTTTTTTTTTTAATGCACGTAACAATTTTACATTCTGACTCTTCTTTTTTTTTTTATACGTTTTTTTTTCTTCGTTTTTTTATATATTATTTTTTTTTAACGTTTTTTAGTTTAAACCTACCAGATGTTTTATGATAGTTTTTATTAACAACTTTTGTTTGCATGAAATTTTATATTTTTTTTTTTGTTTTGTTTTTATCTGTACAACTTTGTTTCTCTTTTTAATTTGGATTTTTTCATTATTTTTTATTAATTTTTTAAAGTGATTTGTCTTCTTCCGTTTTTATTTTTTTTTTTTTAAAAATAATTTATTTTTTTTAACTCTTTTTTTTTACTGCTAATTTGTTATATACTATCTGCACCGATGAGGCGCGTGGCGTGCGGCTGCTCGGTTCAAGCGTGTGTTTTGAGCGGGTCATGCGCTGTGCTCTCTTTTTCCTCGCTGATCTTTTTTTTATTATATATAGATTTTGTTTTCGATTCCTGCTTCGCTTCTGTTTTTTTTTTTTTTTTTTTTAATTTTTCTAGGTGTTTTCTTAATTTCCACTCCACGTTTCCTTTTCTTTTCTTTCTTTTTTTTTTATTTTCTGTTTTTTTGGTTTTTGGGTGTCCCCTTTAAAAAGCGATAATTTTTCTTTTCTTTTTTTTTTTGTTGTTGTTTTTTTTTTTTTTTTTTTTGGTTTAGCTTTCTTTTTATTGTTTATTTATTTATCCATTATTTATTTTATTCTTTTGTTTTCGTATACATTTCTCTAAAAAAAAAATTACGTATAATTATTATAGTATTATCGAAACATAAAAAATGTTTATCATGGAATCTCTAGAATGAAATAGCTACATAGTTCTACTTAGAATAAAAAAATTACTTAATTATTCTATAGATATTCTAATCTACCAGTCTATAATACATCCAAATAAAATCTTCTAAGTGAAAATAGACGGAAGGATATATTAATATGGTTAAATTCACAATTCCATCAATATGCCGACATAATATTGCAAAATCGCTTCTGAAAAAAAACATCATACGCATAATAACACAAAAAACGTGAAGCAATAACAATGATAATCATTTGAGGTGTAAGTATTTCATGATAGTTGAGATCACTTTTCATATAAATAACTTTAGTTAGATCATACGAACGAATTTATAAGTTAAAATCGCTTCTAAAATTGATACGACCCACGCGAGCTGTTATACCTATTAAATCACTATCACATCTCTAACTCCCTAAACTAATTCTCAAAAGAAACCACTTCTTTTTTTTTATCTCTCTGTATTTTCTTTCTCTGTAATCTGTCTTTTTTTGTCTCCCTTTTTTTTTTTGTATCTGTCTTTTAACGTGTTTTTATAATAATTTTGGATGGAGTTTTATGCTATTAAAAGCTAGTAATAGATGTCTGGATTGGCATTTTGTTTTGCAATCTTGTTGAGGGACTTGGGGATTAGATCAGGATTTAAAATAAAATACATAATAATAATAAAATTAACAAAAAAAAATGTTGTAAACAAAATCATAATCAAAAAGGAACGTCCACACAGAGAATAAAAAAACTTAAAAATTAATTGGATGAGCTTTTTACTAAAATAGAGTTAGAAAGTTTGGAATACTTAGGCATAAAATAGACAAATTTGAAATCTTTAGGACTCTTTTTCTTTTGTTATTCTATATACATTTTCATAATATTTTCTCTATTAGTATTATGTTTGTAAACTGATAATTAACCAATACCTTAAATCCCCAACTTCTATTATCCATTTTCTTTTATTATTACACTATAAATTGATCTTATTAGTTTTTACTATACCATTTATTATTATATTTTATTTTAATTTAACTATAAAAATTGGTGTTTGACCTCTTTAATATTTTTGTAAAAATTAGGTTGTTCACAAGGGTTGTGGTCCATTATTGTGTGGCAATACAAATTTTTCATTGGGTTATGGACCTATGGTACAACACAAAAGTAACGCAAGAAGCATTCTTGCTCGTAATTATTTTGACCATGACATAATCATATAAATTTCCTTCTTACGAAAATGTTTCACCATAGGGATGGTGTCAATCAATAATGTGATTAGTACACAAAATTAATAGCAAGCTCTACCGATTGTGTTTATACAAGTAGGAATAATAATTGAGGTTTATACGTCTCCACCCAAAATTTTTATGTTTCGGATGAATTAAAAGGAACATTGACACGATAAATTGTGAAAAATTTAATTCTTTAAATTACTACAACCGAAGCGGGTTATACATATTTATGTGAAAAAGATACCCATTTTGCCTCTGTTTTGTTGCATCCAAACATGTACATGTTGGTGAAATCAATGTAAAAGTAAATTTAAGTGTAATTGAAATAAAAACTCAGTTGGCATGATCGGTGAACTCTTCCGATTAAATGTAATGCCAATGTAATTGAGAATGTCAGGTGACTTGTATGATGAAGATATAAAAGATTCTTCAAGAATTTTCTTTTGTTGTTTAGGTTCTTTGATCGTAATAAAATGAACTCATTATACCAACTAGGTTGGTGGAATTGTATGCCGCTTAATTTCTTTGGAACATAGTATAAAAGGTGAATATGGACTCATTTTACCCTTCATGTTTGGATCATTTTCAACAACAATACGATTAGTATGCATCTTAAACGGAGTAATCAAATCAAGATGCGAGATCACATGTACTTTGGTTCAAAGCTTACAAATTGGTAGGTTTTGTCAAGATTGTTGTATTCTCCACCACTATCAACTTCGATTTGATTAAATAAGAGCACAGATTCCAATGTTACAATTACTGATAATGCTGGTTTGGTTTAGCAAATTATATGCTTCAATTATAGATAAACCATAGTATATAGAGATCAAACTCCCAAATAGATTTTGGTATGAAAGATAATTTTATTAAACATTTAGTCAACGACATGTATGCATTAGCCGACAAGGTTTTCCCATTAAAATTGGTTCCAAGGGGTCAGGAACAAAATAATTTTCATATAAATTTTGAATGTGCGGTTAAGCATTTAAATTGCTCCACACACACGTACATAATGATTTTTCAAATAAGGTTGGGATAAATTTTAAAAAGATTTCCAACATTAGGATGAAGATGATATGACAGTTGAAATTTATTTATTGAGGTTAATTTAATTAATTATCTGCGGTCATTCGGTAAATAAATATGTGAACTTAAGTTTAAGAGATAATTCATTTGCATAATGTTGCAATCATTGCCTTGGCCCAACACTAAACTGCTTACTCTGTGACGCCTATGAGATAATTTCACTACAGATGCTCCAGTCCCCCCCCCCAATATGAAGTTCTTGATAGGACGGAGTCTATGATACGCTGGAAGCGTATAAACCAAACGGTTCCAAATATCAATTTCTGAAGAAGTGAAAGGGACAAATGTAAATGAATATGGTCATCATAATGCGACAGAACTGTTATAAAAGGAGCACATTGGAACTAACACATCTCCTAAAATACCATCTGAAAAGGTTAAGGTACCTGCAATATAATGAAATGAAGAGATCTCGATAATTCATGTCTTATTGGTAATCGAATCAAATTATACCGTCGACTGTATATTGATATTAGGTAGCGCTTCAATGATAAGTTTGGCGAGGATCTTGAAATTCCAATTTGTCATAAGTGGTTGACAGATAAATGATTTACCAAAACAGTAAGTTTTGATTTTCACTTGAAAAAAATGATGTTTGCTATAGTCATAATCAAGGTATAAATTATGATGTGGGGTACAAATAATTATATTATGCGATAGTAGACCGTAAGATATCAAGTACGCTTGTGCCTTAAGGGCAATAAAGGTTGTTCCCCTCAAATTCCAATTTTATTGGAGATGTTTTTTTCATCTATGGTGGAATGCATGAGTTTGTTTTGATCTGGCAACATATGAAAAACTTTGATATGTATATAATCGCATCATGTCTATCTAGCATGAAGGTTATATGAAAATCCTGTGAAAGCAAGCTGAGGTGTCTCAAGCATATAAAGTTTTTGGAAACTTTTCAATAAAGCTTCCAAGAATCCTTAGGTGGATTGAAAAATCAAGGAAGAAAAGGGTACAAAAGATTGACCCTAATTTTCCCTTTAATTATGTATAAAAAGTAAATTTGTTTGGCAAAAGATTCAGTTACCCCCCAACAAAAGGCCATTGAAATGTGATGATCCACTACTTGAATACGTCCTCACGGACCATAGTTCTAGGCTTATTCTATTCCGAGGAAAACCAAGGCATAATTTTATTCGTTATGCAGATGCAAAATGTTTATCTCTCCGCATACACTTGATCTCAATTTACGCATTTGCTTGCATGTGGAGGCACACTAATTTCTCTTGTCTATCACTGAAAGAAAATGTAGGTGATCAAACTCTTCTTCAAGCCCTCGAAAAATAAAGTCTTACTGAATCCGCAAGTCGAGAGTGCAACTGGTTGAGATAAATGGTACACCCATATTCAGGAATAAATGTGGGTTTTTCTTTAAAAAAAATTTACCAACCATCAATGGGTAAAAATATAATCAACTGCTACTGAAGTGTCCCACGAGTGATTAATTAATGTGAACAAGTTTGGAATGAGCATTTACCTTTGCAACACAACTTTCATGACGAATCGATGAATATTTAAATTCGGCTACTCTCAAAGCCTCGTCTATTTATCAAATCAAAAATGATATATCAGGACTGAGTTCATTGATGCGACATCTTAATGAATGTGATTTGATCACAAAAACCTGTCCAATATCAAAATTTTGAGAAGCAGTGTACAATTTGGAGACATCATCCGCAAGAAATTAGTGATGTTTTTATTAGGGAGGTATAATATGCGTTGCAATAACTCCTTTTTACTGACCGAGTTTGTTCTCAACTTGGTTTTCCTGGCAAGATTTTGAATTATGTAACAAATAATTGGATCCAAAAGATATATGTACTTTTTTTTCTTTAACTATAAATTTTTTCCCAAGGGTTTTTTCCTATAAGGTTTTAATGGGCCATTATCTTGGACGTCCAATGGGTAGTGTTTATAAATCGTTGTATTATGGTGGCTGATCCATGAGTTTTCTCCAAGCCTTATTTGGTGATTCTATGGTTAAGTGGTTTCCAACTGGTTGATAAGCTTTTCCACAAAGTATAATGACTTCCTTAAAGACAGATAATTACTGTATCATATTAATGTGGTGACCTATCTTGGGATTTGATACTCTCAACACTATAAAAATAGAGATATTCACTACATAATTTGATACTACCACTTGCAATAGAAAAATTCCCTCTTGCTAGCTACGTTCTCTTATCTCCATTCTTCTCTCCGAGGACTTATTTCTTCTTCAGAGCTTGCCAATTATTTATAATCACTAAGAATACATTCTATACCGCATAATGATCTTACCCGCTCCCCGCAATTTCGACTTAAGATATCTAGATATTTCTTTAAAAATATTATTCTAGTATATTATTCAAGAAATTATACTAGAAAAGTGAGAAAATGCACAAGTACCCCCTAGACTATGATTGAAATCATAGAGACACACCTTAACTAAACTAATGTCTTATTACTCCTGAACTTTTTTTTTAATTTTGTACACCTTTTTGGCTTATGTGACATTCAAATATCTCTCATGCGCTTCATTTGCGTGGAATTATGAAGTGTACCACGTGAGACAAAAGATGTACAATTACTAGAATTTTCTTATAGATTTGAAATTGCATAAATTATCTTTTTTACACTCTCTCTTAAAAGAGATCTTTTTTGGAAACTATATATCCTAAGAATTGTTTTAGTGCGGTAATTTTGTGCTCAAATTCTAAATTAGCGAGGCTGTGTAGGATGCTTCTTGGAAGAACTCAAATAAAGCTTTAAACCGCACCTTGGTGAAATTCTCAACAATTTCTTCCTAACTCCCCTGGCTTCTTCAAATGATTTGAAGATTTTCATTATCGAATGATCCATGTGAATATGTCATTGTTGAGTTTCTAGACTTTTCACTTCTCTTAGCTACCTGACAGTAGAACTATATGGAGAAATATCTATGATGAGCAAGTTTGGATCTCATGTATTCATGAATTCAAAACATGCTAGCTCCTTCTAATACAACTTTATAACTCAAGGAGTTTTCATCCGTTAACGCGTTCCCATTTAATTTGATGACAATCTGATAAACAATTTTCTGTGAAGCCTCAACATCATAAGATTCACAACCAATTTTTCTTTAATTTCTAGCTCTTTATTAACCTTTTTATCAGATTCAGAGCTGCCAAAAATTATGCCTTTTGTCTCCATTTACTTTCAGTGTTTGCTCTAAACCAGTAATTGACCTTCATATATCAAATGATTTACCAAAGATTTTCAATCTATCTCCCTCAATGCTTTTTCCAAGATGATCATATCATTGATATGTATCTCTTTGAATCTACTTCAACATTTTTGTTGAAGTTTGCTTTTAGTTAATGCAGTAACTTTTAGCAAAATAAATTATTTAGTTTGAATAAATTTTAAATTTTGAATTTTAGTTTGTTTAGATTGTTGAGATATTTTAGGTTGTTTAAATTTTAAATTATGTAGATTATATATTTTATGTTGTCTATCTAAAGCCTCTCAATGCTCAATCAGAATATTTGAGAGCTACTGAAAGTAATTTAAATCCTGAGAGACATTTTCAATCATTTTGAGCTGCCACATTTCTTTTAAAAAGACACCAGCACTGGTATCAAGAGCTTCATTAATCTTAAGAGATCTGTGAAATCTGTTAATTTTAACCCATAAGGGCTACCTTTTCAACCCGTCATAGCTATCCATTTTAAACCATCAGGGCTACCTTTTCAATCTGTGCATTTTTCAACACACAGAAGCAGTAGTCTCTTAGAAATCTCACGTACAGAAATCAAGGATTGTATTGATTTATTTATGTATTGATATATTGATAGCTTGATTAGTATTGATATATTCATATTATTGACATGTTGATCAATATTTATAGTATTGATAAATAATAATGTTAAGTACACACTCTTTATATAGGAGAGAATTGTAGATTCCTAAGTTAACTATACTCAGAGTCCTATTACAATACCTATGACTACTACTATAATAATAATAATAATAATAATGCAATTATAAATAATATAAATTCTAATTATACTATAATTCTAATAGTAATCCTAGTCATAATATAATCCTAATCATAATATAATTATAGACGAAATATAATCCTAATAAACATAGGTAGTTTAATCCTAGTGCGACTTTAATTCTACCGCAGTGTTGTAAACTCGTTTGTCAGCTTCGTCTGACATGTTCCTTCGACTTGTTCCAATCTTCAGCTTCCTTCTTCATCAACACTTGTTGCACCCACGTCACTCAACTGCGTTGGACCTGTTCCTTTGACATGTTTCAATCGTCAGTTTCCTTCTTCTTCAACAGTCTCTCTTAAATGCCCCACAAATTTTCACAGATGAAAACTATCAAATTAAGTCTGTGTGAATAAAATCATATTTTGAAACATATGTAATATGTGATATCAACAGTCTCTCTACAAATTATACAGAAGTTGAGACTAAAGCAATTTCAGAAAAACTTCTACACAAGACAATGTCATCGCACGTGTTTTTTTAGAACAAAATCAAAAGAAGAAAAATTCCAGCATCAACTATCAAAGCAAAAATTGAGGAGGAACATATTTTTCAATTTAGTAACTAAAGCAAATGAGGAGTGTTGAAGTTTGCTTTTAGTTACTGCAGTAACTTTTAGCAAAATAAGTTGTTTAACTTGAATAAATTTAAATTTTGAATTTTAGTTAGTTTGTTTATGTTGTTGACATATTTTAGGTTGTTTAAATTATAAATTATGCAGATTATGTATTTTATGTTGCCTATATAAAGTCGCTCAATGCTTAATAAAAATATTTGAAAGTCATTTCA
This sequence comes from Solanum habrochaites, assembly GCA_027704765.1. NCBI lineage: Eukaryota > Viridiplantae > Streptophyta > Magnoliopsida > Solanales > Solanaceae > Solanum > Solanum habrochaites. The sequence goes on along the minus strand of JAKWJA010002495.1, from coordinate 52,341,242 downwards.
ATCCTGTGAGATATTTTCAATCATTTTGTGCTTCCGCATTTCTTTTTAAAAAAGCACCAACAATTTCTTGTTTGACTTTTATCTCAGATTCAAGATTTACATCTTTGATTTTCTTTATAGCAGTTATCACGTCACAAGTAAGAACATTTTAAAATTTTCTTGCTTCTTGTTGATGATATTTGATATCCTCGATAGTAGTTACCATGTCACATGTCTAGACATCGTCAAAAAGAATTATTTGCTTCTTGTTGATAAAATTGGTGCATTGCTTCACTCATGCACGAAAGTTATAACATCTATACCTCGAGTCTCAATCTATAAAGCATTTTTCAAGTCTTCTTCTTAATTTTGACAGTTTTCTTAGTTTAAGTCATATTGCTTTTCTTGATTTGGAAAATATCTTTTTGTCTGTGATATTCTATCACAATGATGACGTTTGAGAGGCTTATTAGAAGATTCTTCATTCTTTCTGAGTGAGCTTGACCTATATGAGGATTGAAAGTGTGACATATCTCTCTTGTTTTTGTTACAAGAGATTTTCCTCCCTTTTTTGGCAAATACACTTGGATAGTAATCCCTGATGATAGAACATTTTTAAATTTCTCCAAGGATGGTTGTTGAACACATTCATAAATTGATGTCATAAATAGAATATATTCAGATTATGAATCATGAATAAAAATTCTTCTCCTTCGTGTTTAGAGATAAGCTCATTTGAATTTTCTATTAAAATACCTCAGAACATAACTTCTTAATCTTAAAAAATATTTGATAACAAAAAGATTATCTTGAACGGTGTTAGTCAATTCATACTTCAAAGGCATAATACATAATTAGAGGTGTAAAAAATCGAATGGAAAATTGATCCAAATCGCAAATCAAATCAAACCGGAAAAAAAAACGACTAGTGATTTGATGTTGAAAAAACCCCCGACAATATTTGGGTTGGTTTGGTTTCAACTATAAAAAACCAACCCGACATTATATATATAATTTTAATTTTTTATTTTATACATAAAAGTTTTACTTTGATATAATTTTTAAATATCACTTATACATTTTCATAGTTTTTATCTTTTAATATATTTATTTCATGTTTGGAAGTCAAAATTCTTAACAATTTAATAAAAATTACAGTCCATACATGTTGATAATTATAATAAAGTTTTAATAAATTTCAAACTAATACTAATGCAAAAAGAAAATCAGTTCAACACTAAGAATGAAAATAATATTGAAGATGTATATTAGGTTTCATAGATTTAGGACAATTAAAATACTGACCTAATTTACTTTTTTTTAATATTTATCATGTAAACTAATAGATCTAAACTTATTTTAGCATGATTTAGTACTTTAACTTATGATCAATTTTATATAATTATTAATTTGCAATATTTGTTTTACGCGATTTTATTACTATTTGTATTGGAATTTAAGTGTCATTAATCATATCATATTTTTTGTTATTTTCTTGAGAAATAACTTAGATAGTTGCATTTTGATAGGACTAAAGAAATATTTGATGTAAAATTAAATTATCTGTTTATATAAATACTTTATTGAAAAAATTGATTTTTATTGGTTTGGTTTATAACTTCAAAAATACACAAATAATTTAATTTGATATTTGAAAAACCCAAATCAATCCACTCATATAAACCTCATACATAATTATGACCCTTAACTTAGCATCAATAGAAAACTACGAGTTTTACTTGTTTTTTTTAAAAGTAAAATCGAGAAGGGAGATATTGTGTACCAAATGTCCATATCATGAGAATATTTTCTTTCATGGATGAAATGCTTATGCAGTGGATTATGTCATGAATTTGTAAGATTCAAACATGGCAGCTCAGCCACTATCCTTAGTAATAGATGTCATCTTACAATTTGTTTGCACGAAATAGATACTTTTAATACTCTCTATGGTCCATATATATTAAGTGAATTATTAGATACGATACGTCAGAAAATATTTCACCACCAATATTAAAAAATATCTTTACTATTTTCCTTGTTTCATTTGAAATGTTTATTTGATTTAGTAAGGACTTTAAAAAATAACAAAAGATTTTTAAAATAAGAATAAATATGAAAAAAATATTTCTAACAATTCTCTTTTTAACTTTAAAAAGTTTACTTATTTTGAATTATAAAAAAGTGTCAAATCTGATTTAAAATTTTGAACCGTAAAAATAGCCTAAAAGGATTGAAAATATTTAATTAAATTGGTCAAGCTGTCATCTTTGAAATTGATGATATGTTTGTATTTCTATAGGGACTTTGTTCTAAATTTTAATCATCTTTTCTTACCAATACCAAAGAGTTGACTTGCCAACCATATATACACTATACTTTTATTTCATGAATTGCTCATAACATTCATAATCTTCATCTCTAAACACTACTATTACAACCATGCCTAATCAAAACAATGAAACTATGCCAATAGATCCAAATGTTGATCCCTATGGCTATTTGGGCATGGTTCATAATTCTGATGGTTCAATCACACGTCTACTTGAACCTCCTGTCCCAGTAGACACATCTAATGATCTTTCTCATCTAGTCTTCACCAAAGATATTTCCATTAACTCCTCAAAGAACACATGGGCACGCATTATCCTCCCTCGTGAACTTCTCCATTCCACCACCAATACTCCTAAACTTCCTCTCGTGATCTATTTTCACGGAGGAGGATTCATAGTAGCAACTGTAGATTCACCTAGCTTTCAAAGATTTTACGCGTCAATTGCTAGTGAAATTCCAGCAGTTGTTGTGTCAATTGAGTATCGTCAAGCCCCCGAGCATAGACTTCCAGCAGCATACGACGATTGCATGGAAGCATTGCATTGGATCAAGACCAAACCCGACGAGCTATTATCTAACCACGCTGATTTCTCCAAATGTTTCCTAATGGGCACGAGTGCCGGAGGCAACGTGGTGTACCACGTGGGCCTACGCGCTGCGGAGAGTTGGGACAACCTCAAGCCTTTGGAAATCAAGGGGTTGATATTGAATCAACCTTTCTTTGGTGGGAATAAGAGGACACAATCAGAAGTAAGATTGACTAATGACAAGGTGTTACCCCCAATTATAAGTGATATCATGTGGGACCTAGGATTGCCTGAAGGTGCTGATCGCGATCATGAGTATTCAAATCCAATGGTGGGATTGAATCAAAACCGAATTTATTGGATCAAGTAAAATTATTAGGATGGAAGATGTTGGTGACTGGCTGTGATGGTGATCCTTTAATTGACCGCCAAGTTGACCTAGTAAAGGTGTTGAAAGAATTGGACGTTCAAGTAGAGGGTAGTTTCACTCAAGGATTTTATCATGGCTCGGAGATTATTGATCCTTTGAAAACTAAAGAATTTTCCCTGCTTGTAAAGGAACTTATAAGTAACTTTTAAGGGGAATTGCTTTGTATAATTGTGATAGTAATATTGCCCCTTCCAAAAAATGTAATGACGCATATTAATTATTAATATAATATCTTGTTTAACCAAAAAGAAAAAGAAACTTCACTGCTATCCTTGAATAATACGACAAAATTACAATGTTTAGGTGATTCTGTTGCAAAAGCGAACGATTTTGTATGTTTCTACATTTTATTCGAAATGATTAATTTCATACCTAAATAAAGTTAGTTAAGTGAATGGACACATAAGAAGATGCGTGAACAATGATTTTAAAAGTATAGTAGTGCTTGACTTTTAGTTTGCAACACTATTTACGTAAACAAAATAATTATGTGCAATTTATCAAACAACATGCTTTAGGGAATACAACTCAAATTTTGCACTCAATGGTGTAGCCATATATAGCTCACGGTAGGGTGTACAAAATCAAAACGAGACTAGAACCAAAGCAAATTGAGTCAAATAAAAAAAAAAATCGACTAGTGGTTTGGTTTAATTTGTTTTGGTATTGAAAAAAAATCGATAATATTTAGATTGGTTTGGTTTTAACTAAAAAATAAAATAAATTGAAATCAAATCAACCCGACATTATGTATGTAATTTTAAAATTTATTTTATACATATAGAAGGATGTTTACTTTGATATTATTTTCAAAATTATTCTATACGATTTCATATTTTTATCTTTTAAGTTTAAAAATTAGAATCGGAATGATCAATAAAACATTATAGTTCCATAGCTATTGATAATGTAATAAATCTTAAATCAAAATCAAATTAATACTAATGCAAAATAAAATCAGTTCAACACTAAGAATGACAATATTTGAATATTGGATTCTTTAGTTCTTATATTGGTTTAGGACAATTAAAATACTTATCTAATTTTAATTTTCTAAATATTAGTAATGTTTTAAACTGAACTTATAAAACTTATTGTAGCATGTTTTAATACTTTTTAAAATTATTATCATTTTCATTATGACTTTAGACTAGAATATTATTTTTATTGATGATTCATTATTTTAATTGAATATTTTGTGTCATCAATGTTCATCTCATATTTAGTATTTTTTAAGAAACACCTTAGATAATTGTATTTTGGTTGGACTAAAAAAATGTTTGAAGTACAAATTAATTATATATTTGTATGCAAACTTTATCGAAAAAATTCAAAAATCTAAAAAAATTCGTGTTTTATTATTTGGTTTGATTTATAAATTTAAAAATTTGACACAATGATTTAATTTGGTATTTGAAAAATTCGAACCAACTTAAGGTTGAAGAACCCAAAAAAATCCAAATTTTATTATTTTGATTTGATTTTTAAATTCAAAATATTTATACAAATAATTAATTTAATATGTAAAAAATCCGAATTCAAGTACATTCCATACTCACTGTTATTATTGTTGTGTGTTTGTCAAAGGCCGGTGACTTAAAGCCTAAAATGATTTCTATCTGGACTAAACTCTCTTTCTCCTTTCTTTTTTCGCTCCGTCTACTTATTTTATATTAAATTAAATAAATTCTTATTAGAGCTAAAAAATACTTATTCTGATTTAAAAATTTGGGTGTATCCGTTCATTAACACGTCAATTACTAATATTCATAAGTAGTTTTGATTTCAAAATTTCTAGAACATCCATTCTTTAAGAACAAGTAAAATATAAATAATGTGTAATCTTATTTTAAAATTTTTGGTATATCATTTTTTAAAGAGAAGACCTATTAATAAATACTGAACATTCTTTATTAAATTTCCGACTTTATCACTATAACAACATAATCAGTTTTTTTTTTCTTCATATAAATCCGAGAAGGGAGGAAAATTAGGGCAATATTGTGTACCAAATGTCCATATCATGAAATTATTTTCTTTCATGGATGAAATGCTGATGCAGTCGATTATGTCATGAATTCGTAAATTTCGAACATGGTAGCCACAAATACTGTTTTGACTTCTCTTTACTAATAGCTGTCATCTTACAACTTGTTTGCACGAATATAGATACTTTTAATACTCCCTATGGTCCAATAGTAAGTGAATTACTCCTTCAAAAAATAATGATTTCCTTTTTTTTATTTATTTTAAAAAAATGATCTTTTTCTTTTTTGGTAACATTTTAAAATTGTGGCAAGTCAAATCAGATCATTCTTTGTGAAACTGAAGAAATATTAGATATGATATGTCAGAAAATATTTCACCACAAATATTAAAAGTTATTTTTATTACTTTCTTTGTATCACTTCATATAATCTAAGTTTGATTTGGCAAGGACTTTAAGAAAAAAAAAATATTTTTAAAACAAGAAAAAAATATAAAAATAAATTTCAACAACTCTTTTAGACATTAAAATAAATCACTTATTTTGAACTACAAAAAAGTGTCTAACCCCTAGTAAAAAAATTCAAATATGAAAAAAAAATCTAATAGGATTGGAAATATTTAATTAAATTGGTCAAGCTGTCATCTTTGAAATTGATGATATGTTTGTAGTACTATATGCACTTTGGACTATAATGTAATTGTCTTTTCTTAACGAATACCAAAAGAGTTGATTTGCCAACCATATATACACTACGCTTTATTTCATGAATTGCTCAAAACATTTACGATCTTCATCACTATTACAACCATGTCTGATCAAAATAATGAAACTATGCCAAGTGATCTTAATGTTGATCCCTATGGCTATTTGGGCATGGTTCGTAATTATGATGGTTCCATCAAACGTCTATGAGAACCTCCTATCCTGGTAGACACATCTAATGGCTTCCCCATCTAGTCTACACCAAAGATATTTCCATTAACTCCTCAAAGAACACATGGCACGTATTATCCTCCCTCGTGAACTTCTCCATTCTACCACTAGTACTCCTAACCTTTTTCTCGTGATTGATTTTCACGGAAGAGGATTCATAGTGGCAACTATAGATACCCCATCTTTCAAGGGTTGTACGCGTCCATTGCTAGTGAAATTCCAGCAGTTGTTGTGTCAATTGAGTATCATCAAGCCCCCGAGCAGAGACTTCCAGCAGCATACGCGATTGCATGGAAGCTTTACGTTGGATCAAGACCACACCGATGAGCTATTATCCAACCACGCTGATTTCTCCAAATGTTTCCTTATTGGCTTGAGTGCCGGAGTCAACGTGGTGTACCATGTGGGCCTATGCGCCGCGGAGAGTTGGGACAACCTTAAGCCTTTGGAAATCAAGGGGTTGATATTGAATCAACCTTTCTTTGGTGGGAATGATAGGACACAATCAGAAGTAATATTGGTTACCCCCAATTGTAAGTGATATCACTTGGGACCTAGGATTGCCTCAAGGTGCTGATCGCGATCATGAGTATTCAAATCCAATTGTGGGGATTAAATCTAACCCGAACCTATTTGATCAAGTAAAATTATTGGGGTGGAAGATGTTGGTCACGGAATCTGATGGCGATCCTTTAATTGACCTCCAGGTTGACCTAGTTAGGGTATTGAAAGAATTGGGCGTTCAAGTAGAAGGTAGTTTCACTCAAGGAGCATATCACGGGTCCGAGAATGTTAGATCCTTTGAAAGCTAAACAATTTTCCTTGCTTGTAAAGAAATTTATAAGTCACTTATAGCATCATAATAATAGGTAAAGTTAATATTTTGGGCTGATTGTGTTGCGAAAGTATATAATTTTGTATGTTTCCTATATCTTCTTCGAACTAATTAATTTTATACCTAAATAAAAGTTAGTTAAGTGAATGGACACATAAAAAGGTGAAAGAATATGAATTAAAGTTTGCAACACTATAGTCAATTATTTCTAAACTAATTAGTTTTAATTTTCTTTTTTTGAGATATTGAAATTCATGTTAAGTACATTAGAAAATTGGAGGTTTTTGGTGTCCATTTAGTAAAACTGTTGGTAGAATAGATTCCAACAAATGTGAATTTTATAATAGTAGTAGCTCAAGTTTCAATGCTAATGTAACTAAGTTGGGGTTAGATGAGTAGTAAAAATCAAGCATGAATATTAGGAGGTGTTGAAAGTTAAAAGGGGATTCATATCCAAATGTAAGACTCAAATAAATAGTTTGCAAGTTCCGTAGTCCAATGAAAAATTCACATTTAAAATAATCAAGTTGCTAAAAACAAGAGTTATCTCTTTTAGGGTTGATTGGTAGCAAGTATTGGAAAAAATAGTTTATGTATTATGTAAATATTATTATTTAATATCATGTTTGATAAAAAATTTAAGCCTATATATAATTAATTCATGGATTACTTATACACCGTATTAATAGGATGTATAACAAATATCTTCCATTTAGTGATATTAATAATACATAGCATTTAATATTATGAAATTAATTGATGTAAATACAACAATATTCCTCATATTCTTTTAGTTCGTTTTTTTTTTAAATTTTATGTTTTATATTTTTATTAGTAATTGAATTAAATATATTAACTTAAAATTTTTATTATTTAGATAAAGTTGTTTATTGCTAAATTATTCATAAAATTCAGACAATATTGAAATATGAATTTGTAACATTTTACAAATTGAAAAATCAAATGTACGAGAAAACATTCGTGTGATCGTAGTTAAATGCATTAGTTGTGATATATATATCATATGATTATATATATATATCTATATCTATAATATATAGATATATAAGATATTATATATATATATATAGGATATATATAATTTTACTTTAGGTGTACATTATGAGTAGTGAACCTCCTAAACATAAATCAAAGATGTAGCTCAGTGGTGGATGATGTTCACATTTGTGCTTTAAGTGTGTGTGTGTTCGAGTCTGCTAATTGTATTTTTTATCAGCTTACTTTTAGGCATTTTTCTTTTAATGATGGAACTTGAAAATGTGTGAATTAGTGTAAGGCATTTTGAATATTTTTTTTTAAAAAATAATGTAACCAGAAAACACGAAATTTTGCGATTTATCAGTTTAATACCTAATTACAAAGTCAAATATTAAAAAAAATATTTCTTCTTTTAGGATCTTTCAACTTTGTTTTTCATTGGTCTCTTTCTTCCGTTGTTGTTGCCTGTTGGCTTGCTGCTGTTGTTGGGAAGGACGATACTAATCTCTTCCGTCTCCATTAATAGTTACCGCGATAAGTTCCTGCTTTTTTTTAACTAGATTTTTACATATTTTATTTTATTATTTCTTTATGTGCTTTCTCTTATTTGGCAAATTTATTCGATCTTTTACGCCGTTTTCCATTTTTTATTTTTTCATAGAAAAGTTTTGACTTTATTTAGCAATGTGATTTCAATTATTTTATTTAACTGATTTATATATATATTTCTTAATCTAAAATTGGAGAGATACATAAATCTAATTTAATAATCAAATAACCACCTGTTAAACTTTTTTGGTAATAGTTTTATTATGTGTTTATATTTCTATTAAATTCTAACTAAGTTCTTACTTTAGGTTTCAGCCTCAATATTCAAGAAAAAGTAATTTATCAAAGTATCAAAATCAAATTTAGCCTCTCATAATTACAGTCAATCTAACCAAGAAGGTGTTGAAGAAGAAGGAAGCTAACAATTGGAACATATCAAAAGAATAGATCCAACGCAACTGACTGATGTGTCTGCAACAAGTGTTGAAGAAGAAGTAAGTTGATGATTGAAACATATCAAAGGAACAGGTCTATCACAGCTGACTGGCGTGTATTCAACAAGTGTTGATGAAGAAAGAAACTGACATTTGGAACATCTCAAAGGAACAAGTCAAACGAAGCTGACTAACGAGTTTATTATGATCGTAATAGGTATTGTAGTAGGTTATCTAACTATAGTTAACTTTGGACTTCATAATTCTCTCCCTATATAAGGATTATGTACTTAACAATCTTAATCATCAATACAACCTTAATTTTGCTGATCCTAGACGTGAGATTTCTGCAAAAGAAAATGTCAATCTCTGATGACCCAAAAAATCACTTTTGAAAAATTACTAAAAATAATAAAATAAATTAAAGTAAAATAGGTTTTAATAAAATAAATTAGAGTAAAATAAGGTTTAATAAAATAATTTAGAGTAATATAGGGTTTAATAAAAAAAAATTCTTTTTCTTTTCATTATTTGCACGAGTTCATGCGACGTCCCACTATCAAAACTAAAATGGAGAAGAAGAAAGCATTTAACAAAGATTGTTCACCCGCTACCAAAACTAAAACAGAGAAGAAGAAAGCAGTTAACAAAGATTGTTCACCCACTATCAAAAATAAAACGGAGAAGAAGAAAGCAGTTAACAAAGATTGTTCATGTAAGGTTTAATTAGAATTCTCATCTTTGTATACGTGTTGGTATATTTCTATAGTAGTTTCTTATAAATTTTTTAGAATCTTGAAGTCATACGTGGTTGTCACATGTGTTGGTCGGTTTGGTGGATTTACAGGTGATAATTATTACTACGAAAGGATTTACTATACTATTATTTACCTAGCTACTATTGAAATAGTTCTCTAGATTAGTAGTATTTTATTCGTTGATTGGAACATTACTATTGAAATAGTTCTCTAGATTAGTAGTATTTTATTCGTTGATTGGAACATTAGCTAAACAATTTTGGGGATAACTGTTATCGATAATTATGACATAGGGGAGGACATAATGAAAAATAATTAAGGATAGTATATATGAATGGAGATGGTAGATTAGGATGGGAAATTGGTATAATTCTTGAATCCTGTAAATAGTTTCATCGTTGGAAGTTATTTGGTGAGACAAGTAAGAGGCTGACATTAGAGAAGGTAATGAAAGATTAAAATTATTCGATATAAGTATTGGATGAGAGAATAAGGTATATTGTTGTATGTTTGTACAGTGAGCTTGTTCTGGAAATTTAAAGGTAAGTATTGGGAGTTAAATGAATAGGTAATGGTGGACCAATGATTGGCCATCATGAGCCAATCATTGGTTGGAATAAAGGGTGTCAAAAAAAGAAAAAAAAATATATGATGATGAAATGTTAATGGAATCACGAGGTTAATTTGGAACTTGATGTATAAAGGTTCTATAACCCTCTGATCTCCTTTTTCACCATCTCCGCTCAATTATCAACTTCCGACCTCTCACCCTACACCCTTGTCCGAGTTTTAGGTCAAGGGGCTAAAAAACACATAATAATGTGAGTATTGTTATATTCAAAATCTTATTGTGAATATGTACTATAAAGATTGCATTGATTTGGAAGCTCAACGAAAAGGGAAGGCTCACGTCCCAGAGTAATTGTTCGGTTATTTGAGGCAAGTGAATTTTTTAAACCCTTGTTAAGTATATAAAATTCGTGTATTTTCTTGTGGTATATGTTTGGGAGTAACAAAAATTGATGATGGGCTGACTTGTCCATGTTGAATAATTCTTATTATAGAAAAAGGGTAATAAAAAGGTAATGTTAATAAATTATTGTTGTGTGATGTTTAGGAATGATTTGAAAGACTTGCTGTTTAATTGTTAATGTTATATCAAAGTTGTATTGTTGTGAATTGTGCATTGATATTAAAATGACCATCTTTCATTATTTGTGTGAACATGTCATTTGCATTGGTTATGAGACATGGTTGTGATATGTGTTATATTATAAGAGGATGTACCATTTCAAGGGACATATCGCGTGCCACGATGAATACTATATTTCAAGGGACATATCACGCGCCGCGATAGATATTATATTTTGAGGAACGTATTGCGTGCCGCGATGTATTCATGGACAGATATATCCCCTATGGGTCCCGGAATGAGAGACAATGGGTGTTTATCATTAGGTTAGACATGCATCACTATACTTGACATTGCATTTCATCGCATTGCACATTTTTATCATTGATTAACTTGATATTATGTGTTGCTGATCTTGTGAGTGTCTTTCTTTGAAACATCTTATTTATGAATATTGAGTTGTTATTGAGAATATGTAATCTTTTATAGTGTTGTTGTTGAGGTGTGTGCTTTGTAAACGGTGAACTGTTAGGTTGGACTGGTTTTATGCAAGTTGTAGTTGTGGAGGTTCGGATAGGGTGTAAGGAGTACTCGTATTCTGTTCCCTTAGCTTGTGTTTAGAAGTTTTCTATTTGAGTACCGTGTAGTTTGGTACTCATCCATTGCTTCTACAACTTTTTTTGTAAGTTACGTGCACAAATTTTCGTGTTGCCTTCTATTCTCTTCGTTTTCGAGGCTTTCTGTGGAGATTTGTAAGGTAGTTGTTTGTCAGCTCATCTGACCTTCTTACTCTTATTTATGATTTTGTTTTTGAGACTTGTATATTTTATTTTAATTATAATATTTATATTAGAGGTTTGTGCACATGACAATCAAATTTTGGGGATTTAATTAAGTTGAATAGTTGACATGTTATTCGTATTAGTAAATTTTATTGGACTTCTATTTTATATCAACACTTAATTGAAATGATTGAGTTTTAGGATGACTTGTCTTGGTGGGATAAGAAGAGTGCCATCACATCCATTTTTGGTTGTGACAAAATGATATCAGAGTTCCAGGTTCATAGGTCTCACATGTATACGAGTTGATTCTTTATAGAGTCTCAAATATCGATACTAATACGTCTATAATTATCTCTGAGAGGCTATGTAGACTATTATGAAACTTACTTTTGTTCATTAGTTCTCATCGTGCATTGTAAAATTCATTAGTACTGAGCTATCATATATTCTTTTGACAAATGACGAGGACTAGAGCTATTGTTATTGGTGTTAAAGGGGAGGCACTTTCTGAGACAGTTGTTAAGGCACCAACTAGAGGTAGGAGTAGAGCCTGAGCAAGAGGTCGTTCTCGTGGAACGACACTAGCCAAAGGTCATGCCCATGGAGCAGCACCAAAGCACCAGAAGGCTGCAATTACTCAGGATGCGGTGAGGCAGCCACCAGTTGATCCCGTGGTTGAGAATGATCTTGCAACAGCGGTTGGTGGTCAAGTTGCACTATTGGTTGCTCTAACAGACGTTTTGGGAGATTTCGAAAGATGAACCTACCTCAATTTCAGGGTGGGAAGAGTGAGGACGCTCACAAGCCGAGAGTTACTAGTGTTGGTTGTGTTAGCTGAGTCATATAGGGTTTAGTATGCTATCCTTCAACCTCGTAGGATAGCGAGAGAATGATAAAGAACTTATTCAGGTTCCTTTCCAGTTGGATCTCCACCAGTTACTTGGTAGATACTTACAGTACCTTCCATGATTGTTTTATCCCTTGGAGCGTGATAGAGGAGAGTCGTTTGAGATTTGAGAATTTGAGAAAGGATGCTTATCTGTTACAAAGTATGAGTCCCGTTTTAGCCAATTGTCTAGGCATGATTTGCCCATTATTCTAGATGAGATAGAGATGATCTATAGGTTTGTGAGGGGCTTGACTTTCTCAATTAGATCAACCATGTTTAGAGCATCCATAGAGGGGGCTTCCTTCCTGTTCATTGTGAGCGCCACCAAAGTGGTGGAATTGATGGAGAGAGAGGAGTTTGGGGACACTAAGAGGGCCTGTACATCAAGTCAATTTCATGGTGCCTTATATGGAGGCAGGGTATCACATAAATGGAGTGGTTCATTTCAGCATCGGGAACCCGTTCATGCATCTATGCCAACATTTGAGGTGGTCAGATACCTTGGGATTCCTATAGTGCGGGTCAGGGCTCATACAGTTCACAGTAGTGGCCTTCAGGGAGAGGCAATTCAGGTTCTTCACAACAACTCTCGGGTCAGAGATTTTGCTTTACTTGTGGATATCCTGATCACCCAATGCAAAAGTGTACTTCCTAGAGAGGTCGTAGAGGACCCCAACCTAATTCTTCATTTCATACTAGACCAAACTGGTACAACAGAGTTGAGGCTGGGACAGAGTTCAGTCAGGTAGAGGCGGTAGAGCTTCTACTAGCGTTACTTAGCAAAATAGGGGTAGAGGTACCATCTAGACTGGAGGTGGTAGAGGGGGCCATTGTTATGCTTTCTCATGGATACCCGAGACATAGACTTTTGATGTTGTTATTACATGTATCATCCTAGTATGCCATCAACCTACGTCTATATTGTTTGATCGGGGTCTACATTGTCTTATGTGTCTACCTATTTTGCTGCTGAATTTGATATGAAATATGATAGCATGATTGTACCTATTTGTGTTTCTACACCTGTGGGTGAGCCCTTAGCGGTGGATCGAATGTATTGATATCTTTATTTTTTGTGGGGGTATGACACTTATGTAGACTTAAGCAATCTGGGATGGTAGACTTTGATGTTATCTTGGATATGAACTGAGTTTCTCCTTATGATGTTGTCCTTGATTGTACTGCTAAGACTGCGACCTTAGCAATGCTTGGTGTTCCGAGAGTTGAGTGGATGGATGTAAGTGACTCTTATGCTAGCAAGGTCATTTCTTTTATCCATGCTCAGAGATTGGTGGAGAGAGGGTGTTTGTCTTACTTAACTTTAATTCAGGAAAATAGTGTTGAACCACCTTCCATAAATTCTATTCCCGTGGTTTAGGAGTTTCTAGATGTATTTCTTTCTGATCTTCTTGGTGTTCCTCCCAATATGAATATTAATTTTACTATTGATTTGGAGCCGGACAATAAGCATATTTCTATTCCTCCTTACTATATGACTCCAGCAAAGTTGAAAGAACTGAAGGATCAATTTAGTTTCAGCATTTGTTGAGTAAAGGGTTCATTCACCCAAGTGTATCACCTTGGGGTGCCCTTGTCTTGTTTGTGAAGAAAATGATAGGAATATTAGGATATGTATTAATTACAAACAGTTGAACAAGGTAACACTGAAGAATAAATATCTTCTTCCACATATTCATGACTTATTTGATCAGCTACATTGAGCATCATTGTTCTCTAAAATTAATTTGAGGTCGGGGCATCATCAGTTGAGGATTAGGGCATCAGGTATCCCTAAGACATTTTTCAAACTCGGTATGAGAATTAGGAATTTCAGGTAATGTCTTTTGGGTTGACTCATGCCCCTACATTATTCATGGAGTTGATAAACGAGGTGTTTCGACCATACTTTGATTCTTTTGTGATTGTATATTTTGGTTTACTCAAAGAATGAGGAGGACTATGTCTGACACTTGAGCATTGTACTTTAGAGGTTGAGGGAAGAAGAGTTATATGCTAAGTTCTCAAAGTGAGAGTTTGGGCTTAATTTTGTGGCATTCTTGGGACATGTGGTGTCCAAGGTGGATATTAGAGTATATATGACCAAGATCAAGAAAGTTAGACGATGGACGCGACCTACTTATCCTACCGAGATTTGGAGTTTTGTGGGATTGGCAGGTTATTACCGACAATTTGTTAAGAGTTTCTCTACTATTTTAACTCCATTAGCCAAATTGAATCAACATAGGTGGGTTTTCTGTGGTCTTTTGAGTGTGAGGAGAGCTATGAAGAGCTCAAGACCTTGTTGACTTCAACCCCTATGTTGGCTCTACTTGAGGAGGGTGTGGTCTTTACCTATGCATTATGATGTTTTCAGAGTCATTTTGGGTGGTGTATTGATTCAGAAGGGGAAGGTAACTTCTTATGCTTCTAGGAAGTTGAAGACCCATGCGAAGAACTAGCCTACTCATGATTTGGAGCTGGCATTCGTGGTCTTTGTACTTAAGTTATGATGTCACTATTTGTATATGGTGCATTGCGAGATATCTACCTATCATCAGAGTTTTTACTACATCTTCGGTTAGAAGGATCAAAACTTAAGGCAGCGTAGTTAGCTAGAGTTGTTGAAAGACTATGACATGACCATTCTATATCATTCAGGGGAGGCCAATGTTGTGGCCGGTGCTTTGAGTAGGAAGACTCCCAACATGGGGAGTCTTGCAGCGCTTAGTATTGAGGAGATACCGTTGTCTAGAGATGTTCAAATGTTAGCTAACAGTCTTGTGTGGTGACAAATTTCATAGGAGAGTGATGGTTGATTGCTTTTATTGAGGCTCGGTCTTCCTTAATCGAGCAAATCCGTGAGCAACAATTTGATGATGAGAGAATATTTTTTATTCGAGACAAAGTGCTGAGAGGGGAAGACAAGGAGGTTGTACTTGATTTTGATCATCTCTTGAGGATTGGAGGCAAAATTTGTGTGCCCAAGATGGACGAGTTGATTCTTCAGGAGGCTCATTGTTCTCGATATTCCATCCATCTGGGAGAAGCGAAGATGTATCCTGATTTGAGTCACCATTACTGGTGGTGTGGGATGAAATGGGATATTTCAGACTTCATTTCTAGGTGTTTGAGTTTCCAATAGGCCAAGTGTGAGCATCTTTTTCCTGGGTGTGTATCTCGGAGTATGCTTATTTCTACTTGGAGGGGGAGATGATCACTATGGGACTTGTTGGGGGTGTTCACAACGTGGGGGGGTAGGACTCCATATGGATTGTTGGTCAAGACGTACCAAAAGTCTGTCCCACTTCATTCCAGTTTCGCGGTGAAGATACGACGGGAGGACGAGCAGTTGTAGCCGAGCTGTATATATTGTGCTATTACATAGAGTTCCAGTTTCTATTATATCTGATCAAGGTTCACTACTCACTTCCCATTTTTGGAAAGCATTATCGCATGGTTTGGGTACTCAGTTAGATATGAGTATAACTTTTCACCCTCAGACAGATGGTCAGTCCGAGCGGATGATTCAAGTGTTTGAAGACATGCTTCAATATTGTGTGATCCATTTTGGTGCTTGGTAGGATCGACACTTTCCCTTAGCAGAGTTTGCCTGCTATAACTTATCACTCTAGTATTCAGATGGATCCATTTGAGGTGTTGAATGTTAGAAGGTGTAGATCTCTGATCGATTTGGTTTGATTCGGTGGAGATGGACTCTTTGGATACAAACTTGCTTAGCGATGCTATGAAGCAGGGATTTTCTTCTATCTTCCGAGTTGACCAAAGTTTGAGGACTAAGACAGACTGTTTCCATTTGTAATGGTCGGAACGAATTGAAGAAAGCTTCCAGAAACTCAGACTTGGGACTACTGCACCCAATTTTACCTTGCTAGTGGAAGGTAAGAATATATTATTTATTGTGATGTTCTTATTTGGTTTGGGTGCAGTTGATACGCAGGAGAGGGAATGTAGTTGGCTATGCTTCGAGGCAAGTTGAAAGTGCATGAACGTAACTATTCCGACCACTGATTTGAGTTGGCTTGTAGTTGATTTGCAGATTAAGCACTAGAGCATTATCTATATGGGGTCAAGTGTGATAGTTTGATTACAGGATATTGTAGTTTACAATATGGTCTTTACTCGAAAGATTTGAATTTGAGGGGCAGAGGAGGGTGGATGGAAATGGAACTATTGAAAGAGTTGCGATTTATTTTTGTCCTCATGGTCATTCTGGACTCTGTCGCCTGCTTAGTCGCCCTTTTATACTCTAGACGGGGGAACATCCTTTCTCGTCGACATCTACTTCGATTTCCCAGCCGCATGGATTGCTCCATGTCGTTCCACTGCTTTCGCTTTATGATTGGTCTCATTTTTACGTAGCTACCACTTAGGTGGATCTAATCGTTTTAGACGCCGTTTGATTCCGTCATTTAGGGATTCGTCTCCCCATTGCGCTTTTATCTTGTTCTTTGAACACTCTTTATTCCGCCGGATTTCCCTCTCGCACTTTTCTTTATACCCTCATTCCCATACCCTTTTCAGTGGTAACCGTCTCTATTACACCTCCTCTTCTATCGGATCAGTATTTTTTGGTTCCCTCCACTTTCAGTAGTCTTCACTGCATTGTCCTATGGATTCTTTTTTTTCTTCCCTCCCTCTATCCTGTCATCCCCGGCCCCTCCTTTGCTTCATTTTGGCTTACCCACTCGACTATGGGTTTTCATTTTGCTCCTAGTATAGCAAACGAAGTATTAACCGGAGGACAGCCGTCTGTAGCGGATGAGTGAGCGGACCCGTCATCCCCCCTACTCATCTTCTGTTTTTTCCAATGGGAAAATAGCTAGTACGTGGTTTTGTGCACCGTTTATTTCTGACCTCCTACTTTTGCTCCTAATTTGATGGGTGGTATATGAGGACTGCTGTCAGTGACGACAAAGTGATTCCCCAATGATAAGTATTTATGACTGATGATAGAAGACCAAATAATTGTTGTCTTAGTGATTTTAAATGTATGGAATATTGGTGATTTTCTTTCATTACTATGTTGTATCACCCAGAAAAGCCTAATGTTGTGGGCAGATGCCTTTAAGTAGAAAAGCAGGGAGCCTATGGGTAGTTAGCCCACTTACAGGTTTCTAGACGCCCATTGGCTAGGAGGACGTTCAAATATGGCTAATGACTTTATGAGGATGGAAGTACTGGAGAGAAAGAAGGATTTGGGCCCGTGTGGAGGCAAGATTTCTTTTTTTTGACACGATTACGGGAAATCAGTTTGTTGATGAGGAAGCTGAGCCGTATCGAGATATGGTAGTGCGAGGAGAGGCTAAAGAGGCAGAATTGATGAAGAAGGCGTCTTGAGGATAGGGGAAGGGTATGTGTACCACGTGGGATGATCTGGATTCACACTATTCTTCAGAGGCTAATATTTCAAGGTTTCTATACATCCTGATGCAACCATAAATGATCTCGTGATCTAAAGCAACATTTTTGGGGGAATTCGAATGAAGGTGCTGGTGATTTTGTTGCCCAATGCCAAATTTTCCATCAGTAAAGTAGAAACACCAGAGGGCCGGAGTTGACACTTCAGAGGAGCATGCCCATTCCTGAATGGAAAGTGGAAAGAAATTGCAATGGATTTCGTAGTTGGTCTTCCAAGGACATTAGGTAAGTTTGATTCTATTTGGGATTGTTGACAGGTTACCCTAAGTCTGCTCACTTCATTATGGTTAAAGATGACTTTAACAATGCCGAGAAGTGAAGTGAGCCAAATCTATGTCTATGAGATTGTTCGAGTGCATGGATTCCACTTGCCATAATTATCATATAGAGGTACACCAAATTTACTTCTAAGTTGTTTGTGAGGACAGTACATGCTGAATGAGGTAATAAAACTGATCTTAGTATACATTTCACCCTCAGAACTGATGGCAGTTGAGCGAAACGATTCAGGTGTTGAGGATATGCTTAGTCAATGTGTGAGAGAATTTGGTGGTCAGTGGGATAAATTTTACCTTTAGCCAGAGTTGTCATACAACAATAGCTAGCACTCGGAGTATTAAATGACCTATTGAGGCATGTTATGGGAGAAGATGAGGTCCCCCATGGTTGGTTTGATGCATTTGAGGGTTAGACCGTAGGGTCGATCTTATGAGGAGAATCATTAGAGAAAGTGAAATTATTTCAAGAAAGCTTTAAGCAGCTCAGGTAGGCAGAAGGAATATGAGATCCGAAAGGTTAGAGACTTGGGATTTTAGGGAGGCGGTGGAACAAGTGCTGCTGAAGGTTTCAACAATTGAAGGTGGTGAACGGTTTGATAGGAGGTAAGCTAGTCCGAGGTATATTGGAACATTTGACGTCTTAATCGGTGGGGGAGGTGGGCATATAAATTTGCCTTGCCCTCAAGGGCGGATGTCAGGAGTGAAACGGTTATTTCAGGGTGTGTCTATGCTTGAAATAAATACCAGGGGTGGAAAATTACATAGTTTTTGGGATCAGTTCTTGTTTGATGAGATCTATCTTATGAGAGGCGCCCGTGCTATTATAGATAGGGTGGTCCTTCAAGTGAGATCAAATGGAGATTGCATCTATCAAGGTCTGTGGAAGAATCGGCCAGTTGAAGAGTCTCACTTGGAAGTGAGGTTGATATGGCAAGAAAGATATCCACATCTTTTTTCAGACTCAGGTACTCTTCTCCCCTTTCCTTTTCTTATGATCTCGGAATGAACGATGGGTAATTGGTATCTATTGTAACGACCCATTTCGTCTTAGCATAGAACTTTTTATGTCATTAAAATACTTCGATAGATTTTAAAATGGGTTCTTGTTTTGGACTATTCATAATTATAATTATGATAATTAGTGGGGGTGGTAATCAATAATTTATTAGTTGGTGGTTAAAGAAGAAATAGTGAATAAATAGTGGGTAACCTTTATCATGTTTTATAATTGATTATATGATAATTAGGTAAAAGAGTGAAGAAAAATAAAAAGAGCCGTTGTCGCATCTCAAGAAGGAAACGCTACAGGTACATAGTCTAGACATTTCCCTAATATGGGTACAAAATTTGTCATTAAATATGATTAAGCTTTCAAGATTATTTTTCACATATTAAGGGTTGGGGGAGGGGAATTTCCATTATTTTAATATGAGAATATGATTATTAAAATATTAATTATTACAAAAGAAAATAAGGTAATTGAAATTCCTTGTTCGCAACCACGTGAGGATTGATTGGAAAATTTAGGCCAAATATGAATGGTGTGATGGAAGGGAGGTTTTGATTATTTAATTAGTAGGTTAGTATTTAGTGTGTATAGATTTCATGTATAATTGTCAATATGGTTCATAGAGTGGTATCAAATTTTATTGGTTCTGTGTGAAATTTGTGTCAACAAATATATGCATTTAATATTGATAAATGCCAAGTGATTAAGGTAAGGGTCATATTGTTATTAGATACTATTATTATTGCTATTAGTATTATTGAGTTTTATGACGAGAGAGAGAGAGGGAAATGTGGCTTCAAGGTGTTGCTATTCTGCTATTGGTTCATAATATTAGAATTTGTCTATGATATAAGATAAAATCAAAGTTTGATATATTGAGATAGGTAATTTAAAATTTGGGTATTATATTATATGATTAGTAATAAATTGTGCTAAGTGGATGAATTAAGACTTACTTCTTAGGTTTGAATTTAGGAACTATATTAAATTAGGTGGAATTTGGGGTCAAGGCCTAGAATAGAGAATATGATGTCTGTAGGGACTGTTAACTAACAGATATGCATAGGGGATATTTGATATGATTGGAACGGTCATAAGCATTAAGGAAGGAAAAGTATTGTAAAGTAGCTTGCGTGACTCCGTTCTGCGGTGGAGGTAGGTTACGATTATTTTCTAATTTGATAGAAAACTCTAAAAATAGCGATTGATATGTATTGAGTGATATGTAAATCTCCGTCCTAGTACTTGATGTCTAGGGATTGTATGTGTTTGATTGCGGTGGTTTGTGGTTTGCCTAAAATTATGAGAGTGGTGAATTTCTATTCTTGAACCCCTCTATTAAATATGATATAACTCCTGAATAAAGAAGGCTTGCTGAACTTAAAATAATGGATCGGGGAGGAGTATCACGTTCCGACCGAGGTAGTATGGGATCGGAGTAGTGTCACGTTGATAGTGGGTATTATGGTGATCGGGTGGTCACTTCATGTTCCGACACAATAACATTAAAAGGCAAGGAATCTTGAAGTAACTAATATAACTTATCACTGAAACCTATTTTCAAAAGAGTATGGTGTGGAGGCATGAGTCCTCATAGGTGTGCCTTGATGTTGTGATTAACTGGGTTGGTACCTATTTATGGTGTGTTGTCAAGTGGTTCAAGTGTGTGTGCTTGCCCACCTGTTTAAGTATTGTAGTTGATTTTATGATATTATTTCAATAGATATTGCTTTCTATTTTGGTTGGGCCGATGATACCTACTTAGTATGTGTGTCTTGTACGGAACCCTACTGTGTTTCTCTCTGTTTTTTGTGGAGGCAGCACCGGGGTACCATCGATTCGACCCGCCTTCAGCTCTAGACAGTATCCAGCACATCAGCGTTCAGGGTGAGCTATTTAATTCTAGCTCGTGCTGGATTCTCTCATTCAGTTCTGATGTCTTTGAATTTGTACATGTGGACCATCGTTTTGCTTATTTTGGTTTCTTAAACACTCGTGACTGATAATGAAAATAGATGTCCTTGATGTGAGGACTATCAGATTTTTGGAATGATAAGTATTTTAACTTTAGAAACTTATTTAAATCAGGTTGCTTACTATCTTTCTGGAGCTTCGCATTAATTATATTATTATAGTTGAAACATTATTTTTTTTTGGGGGTTTAAATATGTTGGAGTGTAGATGTTTTTTCTGGTTGTTCTCCCACTTAAGGGAGAAGTGGGGCCACTCACGAATTCATTTTGACGTCGTGACAGAATGACAGGATGACATAGAAAGATTTGGAAGAAGGCTTTATATTGCTTGGAAAATTGCTTGCGACTTGTTGGATGATTTACAAATGAGAACCCCTCTATTTATACTACTTCTTAAGGGCTAAAGTGTAATTTATAATTAATTAGAAGTCCCTAAGTTATTTACACTTTGGTCCCCTTTCTAGAGAATTCTACACTTTCTGATTCTCCAAAGTTTTCCTAGAAAATATCTAGCCTTTCTTCTAGAACTCTCCAAAGCCTTCTAGAAAAATCTTGGGCCTTCAAGGGTTTTCTATAAACCTCTCCAAAATTCTAGACTTTTTTGCCCCTATCCCGATGCAAAATCTTACTGATAATTGGTGGATGTGACACAATGCTGTAATGAATAAGCCGACGGGAAACTAATTCAAGAATCTCAAGAAAGGTTTTCTTGATCATTTACCTTCAAGATAGGGTCTGAAGGTTTCTATTCAAGTTATTATGCAAGTTTTTTCAACATTCATCAAGAAGCTTGTTGTTTCTATCTAAAACTAGTCCTAAAAATCACGAGATCTTTCCTGTCACAAATCATTATCCTCGAATCCATAATTCAATTTAAGGAAATTCAAGAGTGAAGTTAACAAGTTAAAATTGAATCTAAGAAGTTAAGAGTTAGGTTCAGATAAGTTCTTAAAGTTCTTTAAAAGTTTTTTACAAACATTTATACTTGTTATAAGACTTACGTTTCAAAGTTAAGTAAAATGTTCAGATTTGAAGTTCTTTTCTTCAAAGAAGTATATGGGAACTATGTATTCCCGAGAAGTTTTAAATATTTTTCACATTTAAATAAGAATGAAAACTGATACTTTCAAAGAGCCTTTGAACTAGTTTTTAGAAAAGAGTAAATGCTTTCACAATAAAGCAAGAGGGAAAACTTTGATTTCCAAGATAGCCTTTGAGCTACGTTATTGAGCAGTTATCTCAAATTACATGAAGAAGTATGTTTTTAAACATAAGAGCTAGTATTATATTTTTTGAGTAGTATTGAAAATCGATATGAGGGAGAGTTAAAATAACTCACAACCTCCATATACTATGTAGCCATCATGGGTAGAAAGGATCATACTTTTTAGATGATATGTTAGTTCTTTTTATCATAGACTAGTGGATCCACTTAGTAGTTGGGTCTTATACCCTTGTAAAGGTATGCGATTATTTGGCAGCATGAGAGAAATCGATGTATCATAACAATAGCTCTTACGTGATGATTTTTGGTTAGAGAAACTCCCACATTAGAATTTTGCATTTTGTTATACATCAGAAATATTTTATTTTTATATACAAACATAGATGATATTGTATCTTTGCATACATACAGAGTTATTATTGTATTTCTAAATACACAGAGCTAAAAGTTATATTTGAAAGTTTTTCTTTAGAGTTCAGTTGAGTTAAGTAAAGCCCATGTAAGTATTTTTTTCAGAATTTTTTCAAGCCTATGTTATGTTTAGCATTCTTACTCGCATACTCATACGTTCAATTTATTGATGACAGTTCGTCTGCATTGTCTTATGATGCAGACACAGGTAACCATCTAGCGCATCGTTGATCTAGTGAGGAGTTTATAGTCTGTTGGTGAGCCTCTTTGCAGTCCGGAGGACTCCCTTTATTGCTTGTTGTTTTATTTTCAAGTCACTAGGATATTGTGGGGTTTGTCCCAACATATATCTTAGTTGTTTTAGAGGCTTCATAATAGTTAGAAAATTAGTTATTAGTCTTTTAGCTTTGTATTCCAGATGTTTTTCTGCGAGACTTTAGTTTATTTTACAAATTCTTTAATTAGACTATTCATGTGTTTTAAAGTCTTCAGCTGAGTAAGTAAGTGGGGTCAAGATTTCGCTAGGGGCCAACAATGGTTCTTGAGTGCCTGTTCCACCCATGTTCCAGGCTCGGGGTGTTACATGATGGTAACTAAACCTTAAATCAATCTTACATAAAAATGATGCACCTTGCAATTGGTCGAAAATATCATCTACTCGAGGCAAAGGGTACTTGTTTCGAATAGTGACCTTATTCAATCGCCGGTAATCTATACACATTGTCATACTACCATAATTTTCTTAACAATTAAAACTGGAGCACCCAACGAGGAAGAACTAGCACTAATAAATCCTTTATCAAGAAGCTCTTGGATTTGAGCCTTAAGCTCTCTTAATTCGGCTTGGACCATGTGACATGGAGGGATAGAAATGGTACAAGTACCAGGTTCTAAGTCAATGAAAAAATCTATATCCCTATCCTAAGGCATACCAGACTATTCGATAGGAAACACTTCTCTAAATTCTAAACCATAGAAATAGACTCAGTAGATGGAGTCTCAACCTCAAGATCCCTAATATGAGCAAAATAAGTCAAACAACTCTACCCTACAAAATTTTTAGCCCGAATGGAGGATATGATCTTAGCTTTCTTAGACTTGTACATTCTTTCCCACTCTAACTTTTTCCTTTATGGAATTTCTAGAGTTACAGACTTAATAGTAGAATTAACCACAACATAATAGGGAACAAACAAGTCATCCCTAAGATTATAGCAAAGTCAGTCATATCCAATCACCAAATCAGCCAACGTCTATAAACCCATAAATAAAATAAACCAAGCACGGTAGACATGAGTGACTATGACAGACTTTCCAACTGGGTAGAAACATGAATGGGTGCATAAAATATACAGAAATCAAAGCAAATGTTGCGGCGAATCACATGAATACATAATAAGTAGTTACTAGATCAAGTAACACATTAGTAATCCTGTCATAGAAAGAATAGTACATGTGATCACTACGTCAGATGTATCTGTCTCATTCTTACACGAAAAAGTGTAACACTGAGCCATATGCTCATGTCGAGCATCTTCCCTATATAATTGCACATTATCGCTGCCTGCATTACCATTTTAATTACCTTCACAGCCTCAATTATTACCTTCTCGTCCATCTTTTGGATTCCCTTGACCATTATCACAATTTCTCGCGGGTACCATTGCTCTAGACGGCTGCTGTGCGGAATCTAACACTCATGGGTGGGGACAATATCTCCTTATATTGCCAGGTTTCCCAAAATTTTAGCAAGTACGATTAATAAATTGCATTCTTTCTGTCGAAGTTGTGACTCCCTAGCTATCCTGAATCAAATTATGAGGTGGAATTCCCGAGTAATTACTTGTAAAGGTGGGCATAGCAGACTGAATTGGTCTAGCTGCAAGCGTTTCTCTCCCAGCCTCTTTGGAATAAAAACCTTGAAAGTTACCCGAGTTTTTGGCCTTTTCTGGCAATGTCATAGCCTGACCGTCTCGCCTAACCCCCTACCGTTTCATAAAAAAGTTTGCTACCTCATTAAAATTCCTCTATGCAGAGGTCATATGAACAGATAATACGTGCAACTCAGAATTCAATCCCTTAATAAATAAACGGATCCTCTCTTTCTCAGTAGTCATCAATTGAGTAGCATATCTAGACAAAGAATGAAACTTTGCCTCATAAGTAGCCACAATCATACTACCTTGATCCAAACCCATGTACTCATGCTTCATTTGATACCTCAAATCCTATGCACATATTTCTCAAAAACAAAGCATGAAATTGGGTCCAACTAAGGGGAGTGGTGTGGAAAAAGGAAGGACCTTGCACCCTATAAGCCCCTCCAATTCTATTGTCTCACTTGAGCTGCCAATTTACAAGCTCAACCCCCAGTTGCGAATGGACAATCCAAAACTTTAAGAAGCCTTATAGAAATCTAGGTATGAACTTCACTATGCATCTTCACTCTCAAAACCATGGAACATAGGAGGTTTTAACTTCAAAAACTTAATCAACATCTCATGTTCATTACAAGTCATCATAGGACCCAATAAAAAACGTAAGAGAGCATCATTACCTTGAGTTCCACCCACCTTAGGGAAAGTGATATTAATAGGAGGATTGGCGGGAGCTTGAGTTTCTTGAGTAAAAGGAAGCACTCCAGGACCAAACCATTTCAAGAATGAAATGAGTTGTTGAGCTAGCACTGAGTCTATGGGAGGAATACATGTAGTCTCAGCCTGCACCTCTTCCTCTTATCAAAGTCCTAAACAATTTCAACTCAACATATATAATCTTTATGATGCACGATTAGGGGGACGCTTTTGGGAGCATTTTCGACTCGTACCCCATCTCTAGTAGGCACCACTCTTTATCAACCCCAACCCCTAGCTCTTCCTCTACCTCGGCCTCAACCACAACCTCTTGTTGCAGATTCCTTTGCTGGAGCATTGATGGGAGCCACGAGCCTGATGCTGCTGAATCTAGTGTTAATCATCTGCAGATAAAACAGTGAAGGAGGTTAGATACCAATTCAAAATTATAGATAGCAATTGGAATCAAGTTACAACATAAAACGAGACAAATCGAGACAAGAGAAAATCAAGAGATTTCCTTAAGTCTTATAGCCTCTCGAAGAAAAGTATAGACGTCTCTGCACCGTTCTGCAAAACTCTGCTAGACTCATTTTGGTACATCGAGATCAACGAACCTATGTTCTAATACAAACTTTGTCACGACCCAGACCATCGTGATTGGCACTCACACCAACTCTATTGTGGGAGAACCATTTATACTAATTACCTAAACATTTAATAAAAAATACTGAGACAGTAAAGTTAAAGAAGTAAGTTAAATTCTAATGAAAGAAATAGAGTTCCCATAAATTCCAAACTAAATTCTATTAACAAACTGACATCGTGGAAGTAATTCATAGAAACTAAAATTCAATGTACTTAAACATTTAACAAGATCCAAAATTCTTACGAGAAGGGTTACAATCCCAATCTAATGATACTAACTAACTAGAAAAGTCTAAGTCCAAAATATGGACATAGACAAAAGGAGAACTCATGGCAGCCCATAAGAGCTGTATCACCGTTGAATTCAATCGTCGATTACTAATCTTCTAAATGAGGTTTTCAATAGCCACCTGAAAATGCTTTGTACTCAATAAAAAAAGAGCAAATGCAGTATCAGTACACAACCAAAATGTACTGGTAGGATCACGTGGCTATCCCACTAAGTGCAACATAAATAAGTCATTATAACAATATAATCACATTTATATACCGAACATATAAAATATTATCAACATAACGAACAAGTTACAGGTTTCAACATTTCTCAAGATACACAAATTTAGAAAATCATTGGTCCTCTCATGAAATCCAAAATCAAGCTATTAGCATACCGAAACATGGTACCTGTTGACACTAAATTTTGGTCTAATATTTCTAAAGTTAATACTTTTAGAAGTATTTTATTTTTAAATAGTTCACAATACAAGTTTTGTTATTTTGAATGAAATTTGTTTATAATTATCCTTATTCTCAAAGTATTAAGATCTTTATCGGTTAATTTTTTTATATTATTCTATGACAAGATTGAATTCGTTTGAATATTTATTGATTTTTTATAAAATCATTAGTTCTGTTAAATTGCATTTTTTACATGTCATTAGTTACGTTGATTAATTTCTTTATATTCATTTTTATCTGTTACATTTGTTAATATTCATTTTGATATTTTGTACAGTCAAGAAATTCATTCTGATAGAATGGTATTTCACACACAAATACTTTATTAACCGGTTATTTAACCCACGGTTTAAGACAATGGTATTGTACTATTAGTGGTTTTCAATTCTCTATTTAAAGAATAGTTTGTTCATTACGTTAAGAGGTGGTGAATAATCTTTTAGGGGTAATTTAATCTTTTAGTATTTTTTTAGTGTTCATATTTTTTCGGTGACAGTCTTAGCGGAGTTACGCCGGAATCTGGCGAGTCCACCACCATAACCCCTTTGATTTTTTTCTCCTTTTTTTTCGATAAAATAGTCATCGGAAGCAACTCTAAAACAAAATTAAACAACCCCATTTTATGCCTCTCTTTCCATCGCTACTATCTTTCAGCCCTCACCTTCTACGACCAACCCAAACCCAGATGGAATTCGGCGAAACCCGAAGACCCAACCTTAGTGTCTTCTTCACAAGTGAACACCACCACAATAGCTTTCCACAAGAGAAACCAATATAAATCAGCCTGTTTTGTTCCTGTTTGTCACTGCCCAGACCTCACCAAAGATAACCAGACTCAACAACCATTCGTGTTGTCACTCATTGAAACAACCACCACTACAACCGAAACCCCACCATCAAAACCACTAGAACAACAACCAAAATAACCTCCAAGCATATTTAGATCCACCACAAAACAATCCCTATCACAAAAAACAACTATTAATGGTGAGTTCGAAGCTAAGTCATTTAAAGAGTGAGCTCTAAGCTCCAGGAACACAAGAAACAACCACCACAACCAAACGAACCCAACGTCTAGTAAGCTCTGAACTTGCAAGTCAAGCTCCCCCAGAAAAAGAATAATGAGCTCCAAGCTCTAGTTTATATCAACAAACAAGCCCCTTCTCTCTCCCTTTTATGATTTATTTTTTGAAGATCTAATCCAGCAAGCCTCTTCCTTTTTGGAAACTCGTGAAGCTCAAGCAGACAAATAGTCTGCCAAACCCCATTAAAGTTCTGACAACACATCCTTGTTCCAACCGCAAATCATAGTATCATATTGAAAAAACTCAGATTTAGAGCTCGTTTGGATGTGCTTTTTAAGTTGCGTTCAAAATGACTTAAGTCAATAATTTTTAGTATAAAGTAATTCGCACAGTATCCCCCCCAAAGTGACTTGGTTTACAGTAAAAAATCTTATTATTAATGTCAACGTAGTTTTAAAAAGAATAGGATTATGGGCGTACTTTTATAATAAAAAACTTTAAAAACCCTTTTATGTTGCCCAAGCTATATTGAATTTGCCCTTAATAATTTTTATATACAGTTTTCAATTGCCCATGTGTTTTAACCCTAACATCTCTTTCTCCCATATTTTACTTGTGGCTGTTGGCTGAGCTTTTCTTTCTTTTCTCCCAATTTGAAAGGTATAGATCTAAAGCTTAAAGTAAGTTTCTTTTGATTATATTTTCATTAGATTTCTTCCTTTTCTCTCGATTGATGGCAATAATATCTAACGTAGGAAAAAAGAAATCAACGTGAAACCTTAAGTTTAAAGTTTTTTTGATTATCTTTTGAATTTTTTTATTATTGTGTATATTTGGTGCATCCCTGTAGCCTGATATCGTTGTGAGGTATTCTGTGTTTGACGGTATTTCTTGGAGTAGCTATAGTATAAGTGATTTGTGGAATAGTATATATTTGCTAATCTATATAAAATATGCCAAGATTTATTTGAATCTTTTTATCAATTCTATCGTTCAGGATCAAGTACACTCGAGCTGCTCGAGGAACACAGACTAGTGACTTAAGTGCGAAGGAAATGCAGCTCGGTACTCAAATTTATTAGTTTTATTGTGTTATTAGAGATTAGGCCGAGAAGGAAATAGATCATCAAACACTCCATCATATCAAGAGTTGAAACCATCGACATAGACCCTTAACGTTGGACACCAAATTTTTGTTCACTTAGACACCTCAAGTAAGGACTTTGTTCATTTTTAATAAAACTTAAGCGAGGGATTCGCTAGTGTTATTTTGTACACCTTTATAGACTAATCACCCTTAAAATAACAAACTGACTGCATAATACATTAGCAGATGAATAGTGATGTGCTAATTAAAAGCTAAATGATCCGACATTCTGAATGTAATAAGAATGCTAAAATAAATTATATAAGAAACAACTAATTCAGTAAAAGAAATAAATAAAAGAGCGAGTGTTTTAGACTCCAGCCCACCCTACCTTACATCACCCAACCCTACCCATCTGTCTTTCGTCCCTTTTGCTTTCCCAACTCTACAACCATTTTTTGGTTCTTCTACCAATTTTATTTTTTTTTAAAAATTATTAGATTTTAGTTTTTCTTTTAATTTTCTTTTGTTGTGAATTGATTTTGAAAAATTATATATGTCATTCTTCTTCTACTTTTTTGAAGAAAAAAATGTGTCTTGCTCTAAAAAACTCTTTTCAAAATTAGTGTGATGATTTTTTTTCCTTATAAACATTTTAAAAGTTAGTGTTATAGTTTTTTTTTTCTTCATATTTTGTAAGTTTTATTTTTCATGAATTTTCATGGTGTAAGGTGGAATAAGTGGTAGGGCTAAAAAGCGAAGAAGAAGAAGAAGAAGAAGAAAAAAAAAAAATTCAAAAAAATACCCTTACACACTCAAAACGGGTGAAACACAAAAAATATATCAAGTCAGCAAAAAATGTCAAAATGACACAGTGGGACTCAGGTCTACAATAAACAAAGTTAATTGAGGTGTTTATGTAAAAGTTGATGCCAACTTTAGGGGGCTATTGATGGGTTCAACCTTTACCTAAAGATGGACGAAAAAATATGATTAAAGCATTCTATCAAAAAATTGGAATAAGCAATAAAAAAAAGACAAATGAAAAATCATTGGGATGACATGAAAGACGAGTGACTCTTTTTAAGCAATTGATGAGAGAAGATACAGGTATCAGATGGAATACCACCAAATATACAATTATAGCAGATGATGATTGGAGGAAGCAAAAAATTAAGGTACATTTGTCACATTGTTTTATGTCTTTTTATTTCTTTTATTGTTATAATTTTACTTACTGAATTTGTTGTTTCATCTTTTGTTAACAAAGGATGTTCGATATAGAAAATTTAGGCATAAGGATTTTTTACTCATATGGTTTTGTTATGATGAATTATTTTCTGATATTGTTGCTATAGGAGAAAGATCACGTGCCTCAAATCAATCCCAATTTTTTCTAAAAAAGAATGGGACCTTCTAATGCAAGCAAAGAACCAAAACTATGATGATAAATTCATGACATGGAGAACTTCTTTAATAGTAATATTAATGAGGGGGGGGGGGTTGATGAAGTGATGATCCACAAGATATGAATCCTACTATGTTTCCTAAACCACCATTATAAAAACCAAATTCAATTGATTGTATTGGAACTACTAATCAAGTGAAAAAAGATAAGACAAAATCTACAGCTGCATCAATTAAAGAAGATATTAACTCTTTAGTAAAGTTAGTGTCTAAAAAGTACTACTACATCTCATGCGGTAGATGTTCCCACCATTGATAAGTGTATGGATTTTTTGGCAGACATTTTTTTGTATTTTTGAAAAGGGTGAGATGTACAATTATTTTGTGAAACATATTTTTAAAAAAAAAGACATTCGACAAGTGTTTCGTAAGATACGCCCACGGATGCAGTCCGAAGTCCTTGGTTTTCTGCATATAATCTATCAGTTATACATAAGAAAGTGTGAAGAGTGCCTGTTATGGACAAATAATTGTATTATTTATGTTTTTGGACATTATGATTCGTAAGCATGAACTTTATTTATATATCTGAATTTGTTAGACATCTAATCATTGTATGGATCAAATTTTTTTTAATTGAAGTCCCTAATTTATATAATTTTTGTGTGTTGAATTTATGCCTAAATGTATTTGTTGCTTGTAATTGAATTGTTATATAAGGTATTTATTTTGTTAGAATGCTTATACATATGTGCTTGATCTAGCTGTAGAATTTTATAGATGCTGTTTGTGGTGTTCTGAATTTATCGTAAATGCTATATGTTGATGTTGAATTTCACAGATAGGGTTTGTTATGTGAATTTATATCTATGTAATGTTTGCTATGTTTTTAAATTTATAATATAGGTGTTTATTGTGATAGCGATTTCATATAAAATGTTGTATCTTTTTTGAGTAAATTTAGACAAATGTCTTTACTAATATAAATAATAGAATTGAAATATTTATTATGAATTAAAAATGTTTGTAAGTAAATCTATATGTGTTATTACTTGTGAATAATGAACTTTTATACTTTGAACTTTTATATAAATTGGAGATATTTTTCATTTCTAGATTTTTAAAATGGAGGATCTGCGAGCTTTACCATTCACCCCATTCAAGTGATTTTTTAGATGAAGAAATGAAAAACGTAGAACGAAAGTAAGGAGAGAACAGTAAAATGACGAAAAGATAACGGATGACTCTTATGCCGTCCCGATAGCCAAGTAAATACATTTAAGTATTATGAAAAAAACATATTCAAGAATCTTTCTTGCTTTACGCTACATCAAGGTCGTTCTGGATATATATTTATTCAAGCCGACATATTGCCAAGGAAATGAAAATGTTTGATTTCGTTATGAACGATTTTCGATTAAAGAGGCTGGTATTTTGTATCGATCCTATCCAAGATTTTCTTAATGAAAAAATGGAACCTTAAGCACATCAAGTGAATTTACTATACATGAATGCTTAGGCATGTTCTTAATGACTTGTAGTACTGGAGCCCGGGCGGGGAAGCCGAATCGATACCAAGATATCTTCAAATCGGGAGGAGACGGTTCAAGCATAATTTATAGTGTTTTAAAAGACATTTATAAACTTTGATAGAGACATTATTAAACCACATCTTAATTATATGATGTTGTGCGAGACTAACAAGCCATGTAATGAACCGATGATTTGCCTTTCATTTAAGGTATAAGTACAAACATTTTAGAGATATTGCCAATTCCTATTAGTTTTTTGTATTACTTGTTATACTCATTAAGCTTCATGCCTATATTATTAGGAGTATGAGCCCACGATGCGAACCACATGTTAAAGCTAGATATGTCAACCCCATGCGTCAATAAATACCTTATATTTGACGCGTTAAAGATTATCCTCCGTTGTCTGAAATTTAATATGCGTTTGTTTTATATTTGCATGGGCTGAGGTTCGGAAACGGAGAGGCTCATAATAGTCGTAAATTTGCGTGCAGGCTTTTGTCAGAAATGAACTTAAACTTTCCACATTATTGAGCGAACCAAATATTATTTAGTGGATAGCAGAATCATAGACATATGAGGGACTTATGATCCATACAAAGGATGACAATTGTGAAATATATCTTTGTGACTTTCGTTAGTGCGCTACAAACAAGATGATTGCGTAGCCAAGAGGGAGGCACACATTTGGAAAAATTTAATTATCAATGTATTATTATTCATGTAGCAAAATATAGCCTAAGATCTCACATTGGTAGTTTGGAAAATTAACAAAGCGTGGATCTAGTTTGCGAGATATGTTTGTAGTATACATGACACCGAAGGGACATCGTATTTGCTACTATGAGGCCATTTCATAATTATATTTAAAAAAAGCAAGGGGGATGTTATATTTCAAAGCGGCCCTAAGCGATGATATATATATATATCGAGTTGACTCCGAATTTTGGTTGGTACAAGATTCAAGACACAAGATATAACAGAAAAAAAAGTACGAAGAAACAAGTGATTACTTATTGGATGAGGTATCGTGCATAGAATTAGCTATTCGAAATTGATATCGTTTCTCTCCATTGATGTATGATATTTGATTTAGTATCCAGTTTTTATATTACGTGAAGTCGTTTCTCCTGTTATTTGAATCTCATTTGAATCAAACAACTTCATTTTTGAAATGTAAATTTATATTCCTCTTATAATGTAATTTGTGGTGATAAGAAGTATGCCACCTGAATGTTAGAAATTATATTAATAATGCAATGCGATATTAAATAAATCTTAAATTTTCAAGATGATCTATTCAACTTATATATTTTAAAATAGCGTAAAATAATTACCCATATATTAATTAAGCTTACCATCAGGTAAAATTTATATTTACTCATTCTAAATCATTTGCAACGATGCATTAAGAAATATGACATGAATAATAGACAATTATTATTACTTATGAATATAACTAAATAAATCTTAAATTTTTCCTTTGATCTATTCAAATTATATATTTTTAAAATCTACAAATAAGTTGCACATATAAAATTAATTTAAATAATATATTTATATTCCTCTTATAAATAATTTATAATGATAAAGAAATATGTGAATGATAGCAAAATATAATTAATTATGGATGTAAAATATAAATTAATTTTGTTACACTTTTTTAAGTATAAAAATCTTAAGTCAATCAGCTATTATCTTATTAAGATCTTTATGGGTATTTCAGACATTTTGATTAAAAAAGTGTTTATCAACACTTATTCGCCAAATACATCAACAATTTTTTTTAAAAAAATTGCAACACTTTCATCTAAACATATAACTACTTATTTTAAAAATAAGCTTCAACACTTTTAAAAAAATATTTTTAAAAAGTTACTTTTTTGAGCCAATCCAAACGGAATCTTAATGCTCCTCTAAGGTGACCTTTTTTCCTTTTCAAATTTGTATATATGTGCTTATGTATTTTTTTTAGTTGTTCGTTGTGATTATTGAGAAATATTTTACGGTGGGTCGTTTGGTAGAATGTATTAAAAAAATAATGTATGCATTAGTTTTGTGTATTATTAGTAGTTTATTTGGTACTCTTATTCTACCTAAGTATGACTAATGATTGTGTTAGTTATAAACTCTTTTGTGTATTTAGGTGTGTATTGCTAATGTCATGAATTTCTGGTATTAGCAAGACAATGAGTTTAATGCATGCATTAGCATAATTAAAGACCCAATTGTCCCTCGCTATATTTTTACTTCTTTTCTACCATAATAGTGGAGGGTATCTTTGTAAATTAATTTTTATGCAATGCATGCTATTATTTTATGCATCAAACCAAAAAACGCATAAAAATAATCTATGTACAACTAATACAAGCATATAACTAATACATGCATTGGTAATGCAAGCATTACTAATACACTCTCTTTAACATTATTCTTATATATTCTACCATACACCCTTTACTTTTCTGATTGGACCAAGTTGAGTCTTACTCTTAGCATGCATTATTATTTTTTCGATAAATGTGTGCGACTATTCGAATTTGATTTTTAATTTGATGATCCCTTCATTTCTGTTTAGTGACTTGGGAATATTAATTTGGATACTTCTATATTATTTTATATTGATGGTGTGCAATTTTTTTTTCTATTGTGGTTATCAGCTCCTAATTTAGTTACTATTTCAACTTTGTTGATTTATTTTTATCATTTGTATATTTTAGTTTATCTTTAAGTTTTTCTCTTTTCGTTTGTAAGTGTTAAAATATTTCCAGAAACTCCATTTTGATTTGTGATGACGCATGATGTTCTTATTTTTATTTTAACCATTAATGCTATTATGGAGTTTCCCTTAGGGAATCTCCAATTCTAATTTTTATTTTGCTCTCTAAATATAGAGTTTTTGATTTCTTCACACAATCAACTCTAACCCAATTCTCTATTTTACTCGCTAACTATGAATATTTTTTCACCCTCCTCAATATTATATTATTAAATCTATTTCATTTTTATTTTCTTATTTCATAATACACATTTTTTTTCTTTTTTCTTCTTCAAATAATCACTTTATACAATATTCATGTAACATAAAAATTTATTTTTTCAAATTCTTTGTTTATATAAAATTATATTTTCCTAAATTTATATATGACATAAATTACAAGTTAATATTATATAATATACAAATTAATGGACAATTTAGATAAAAGTGAAATTATTAGTGAAATATAATAATATAATACTGTAATTTCAAGATTATTACATTACTTTCATAAATTCTCTATTAATGCATCACGAAGTTCAAAATAATATTTTTATCCTTAATCATTTTATATCTAGCTAAAGATTGTTCAAATCCGATATTTAAATTCAACAAGAACTACGAATAAATGAAAAAAAATCAACAAACACAATCGAAATTACAATTACACTAATTATGTGGATCATACACTATTTTTTCCCGAATATTCTTAAATCTGAAAAATGTCCTACCAGATTACTAAATTATTAATGTGATAAAATTATTATGTCATGCATTGTTATCTTGTATTTAAATTAGTATGTCATATATTGTATTTTTTTAAATTAAATTTATATTTATTATTTAATTTTGTGTATTGCTTCATATGAAATTAATAAGATATCAAACTATATTAAAAAATTAAAACAGACTAATTCGAATGAACGTGATATATTTTAATGAATAGATTGTTTAAAATGTTATATTACATTTAATGAGTTACCAATACTAACGATATAATTATGGTCTTATAATAAAAATAATACTTTACCCCATAATAATAGAAATAATCTAAAAAATGAAAAAGTGAAATAAAGAGGTGAATAAATAGGTCTCACACATTGGAGAACTACGAGTCACCTCGCTATCATTTCGAGTGTGGTTGGAAGCCATTTTCTATCTTTACTCTATAAAATAAAATACAGAGTAAACTGGTCCGAAACCCAAAAATAGTGGTGGATACACGTGTCTTTACTCCCACGAAGACAATCACCCTAAAACCCAATATCTAACAAAGGGCGGAAGTAAACTGACATGCCAACACAAGTTCAGTATAAACCAAGTCATATTAAGTCCAATCCCAAAACCAGGTTTGTCACGTCACAAGCCTCTAATTAAATGTTTAAATGAATATAAAATAGACGTCTGAAATGACGTGGTCCTTTCAGTAAAAACAAGGTCTAAACTGGTCGATTAGAAAAGTTCGCTGTAGAATGACAAGCACTAACCCTCACAACCCTCCACAAGATGCCTTCTGAATGAAAGAATGACACGGGTCCACGAGATCCTGGCTCGTACCCTACAAAAATTTGTAGAAGCAAGGGGTGAGTCCCAAACCACGCTGTACCCACAGACACCTCTAAAACATTTAAGTGAACAAAAACGGTACTCTTCTGCTCTTTACACCCTATCTAAACCCCGCACTACAGCCTAACATTTACAGTTTCCCAAACAACAACCACAACGCAATAATACACTCTGATTAGTTGACACAGTCTCAATAACAACTCAATATTCAACAGTCACAAGCTTCACAAGAATAAACATCACACAAATCAACAAAACAGACGTGTTCAAGTTCATCAATAATAAAATGTGCAATGCCATGAGATGCCATGTCAACTAATAATGATGCATGGCTTTCTTAACGATCACACCTCTTGTCTCTCATCCGGTACCCTGTGGGGACATATCTTGTCCGATGCAATCTTCGCGGCGTAGACACGACCCTCGAATAGTAACCTCGCGGCGCCGATACGTCCCCTCGAAATTAATAGCCTTCGCAGCGCGCGATACGACCCTCGAAATATACATCCTTATACCAACCACACATCATGTCCTCAGATACAATTCAATTGACATGCTCAAATGAAAATGAGGAGATAACCATTTGATACCAATCACAATTTACAGCAAGAACAACACTTAGACAAATAAGCACACGGCCCAAATCGTTCTCCCCCACACAAGGAAGACATAATTTCATACGCTAACAGAGTTTAGAATCCCCACTTGCCTTAACCACTCTAATAATACTCTGGACTTGAGCTTTCCTTCCGTTGAGCTTCCAAATCGATGTTCACTCTAGGCAATTATTTACTTTACAATAAGTTTTCAGAACTAAACACACTCACACCTTTTTTATGTGTTTTAACTAACCCTAAACCTTAAAAAAATTCACCCAATTCATAATCCAAGTTCGTATTGTCCTGACTCCAACTCCATTTCAATTTCAACCTTCAATAAATTTTTTTTTTCAAAGTTTCAAGTCAAGTATTCATCCGCAATTTCCCAATATCCATGATTCAAATGGGTAAAACTACAAAATACCTTTTCACTCTTAATATATATAAGTTATATATATTCGATCTATATATATCATATACTATCTCTTATCTCTTTATACCAAGCTATTCCCAACTTTCCCCATACTCTAATAATCAAACACTATGACACTACACTACAAGTGGGATTCACAGTAACATTGTTTTTTTTTTTCAAATATGTGCCCACAATTTCCCGTTCCAGAACTTTCATCAGTCACTTTTTCCAACTAATAATAACCATAATGTTAGGTTTCCATTCAACATTTTTGGCAACCGGTAATTTTTTTTATTTTTATTTTTCTGCCCTGACAAAACCACCTTTTTTATTTGCAGTCCCAAATTGATGGTTCTATATGACCAATCATTGGCTGCATTAACACAAAAAGTACTAATAATCTTGCTTTACTTTAGTAAACCATAAAATGGCATAATAGCCAAATCAAATCAAGCCACCACACTTTTTAATAAATAATCCTAATTGGGAAAGAGTTCCGCAAGTTTATGACCATAATATAATGAAATCTCCTAAGTGAGATTAAAAAACCATAAAAATTTGAATCCACCAGAATTAAATTATACCTGCACTTTGTTTTTGTTCTTTTTGCTTCCACGCAATTACCGCAAGTTAAGTTGTTTCCTCCCTTTTTTCCCTTATTTTTTTCTGAAATTAATTTTAAGTCTAAAAGTGAAGGTTTTTACAACCATATATTTTTTATTTAAATATTGGCTTAAAGGGTTGTATAAGGTCTTTAATAATTATCAACTTTTAATCCCATAAATTTATTGATTAATTAGTTTTTAAGTTAGAACCCAATATTCAAAAATTCTAAAGGAGGGAAACTTTTGGGTCTTCACACTTATCGCACCATAAAAGTCATGTTCATCCCTCGAAACCATAAGGGTAAAAAACTTTACCTTAAGCTAAAAAAGTTTGTTTGGGCTATCCTAACACGCATGGTCCAGGAATGCATTCCCTCACCCAGGTTTCTCCTCCCCACAGCATCGGGTGGCTCCCCAATTGTAAAACCTTCAATGAAGGCCCATCTCCTTGGTCCCTAAGCTTGTTTCGAAATTCTGCCCTATCCAAAAGTAGCTATAGCCCCCTTTCCTCCCTCAAAGTTCCCATTCCTGTACCATACTCCCCCAAATCAAGTTGAAAGCACAATGAGAAAATCATCCGGAATATTACGTTTCCCGAAGATAGAGAACATGGCAAACAGTATTGAACTGGCTGGACAACTAGTGGCAGAAACCGCCAACTTATAAGCCACTTTTCTCCCCTCTGCCTCAAAATCTCAAAAAGGTCACAAATGCAACCTAGGGCTTAAGCTTTCCCTTCTTTCCACCCTCATCACCAAGACCCTTCACGGGTTGGGGATGTCTGGCCTCGGATCAACCTTATCCACCCTCCATAACGCCACCAAGCTCTTTAACTCTCCTTTCCTGCCATAACTGGCATTTCTTGTCGACTCTGACTTCCAATAATCTATACTGGAAATCATACGGACTTTGCTCCAATAGCATCTTCTAAGAAAGTTTCTGTATCCAAAGAGTCCCCATCTCAGCCCAAATCAACCACCCACTCGGAAAACCTCCCACCTTCTTTCCCTACAACGCCTCAAATGGGGCCCATCTGGATATAGAGTTGATACCTGTTTTATTATAGGCAAACTCCGCTAATGGTAAATATTGACTCCCATCCTCATCACCAAATCGATCACAAAACACGCTCGAAGCATATCCTTCCCAATACCTTGATGGTCCTCGTCAAATTGACCATCTTGTCTGAGGGTGAAAAATGCCGTTAACTCATATCTAAACGGTGTACCAGACCAATTGTTGAAACTAATGCCTTCCCCGAAAATGAAAAAGTAAATTAGTGAACCTCCGATCTGATTATGAAGAAATAGGAACTCCATGTGGGTCCGAACAAGTTGACTGATATATACGCTTTCTTCTAACTTTTTTTCTTTCTGGCCGAATACTTTCAACCCTAAACCGAAATGAAGGTGTGGGCAACCTTGTCAGGCCTATCAACAATAACCCAAATGGAGTCATACCACTCGTTTTGTGGTAGGCAACCCCATAACAAAGTCCAATAGTAAAAATGATTTCGCTCCCACTTCCAAGTAGGAATAGGCTCCTCTGAGATACACCCCCCGTGTTGCCGCCGCTGTGCTCACACTTGCCTGCTGTCAAGTTCAACACCTAGAAAAAGTCTGTAATATCTCTCTTCATTCCACACCCCAGTAATGCTGACTCAGATCATGATACATCTTCGCCGCTCCCGTATGGATTGGAATACCGAGAACAATGGTCCTCCTCAAGGATCAATCTAATCAAATCACTGTCTTGGGCACCAAATCCTCCTCCGATCCTCAAAGACACCATAAAATCAAGGACAAACCTCCTTAGCTTCCCCTCTCAATACTTTGTCCGCGAATGAGACATAATTTTTTCATCATCAAACTGTGTGCACGAATCTGCTCGACTAAATAAGATCGATCCTCAATAAAAGCGCATCATCCCATGACTCTCTCTGAGATTGCAATCGGACAGACTGTTAGCAACAATTGAACATCTCTAGCCATGGTCACTTACTCCTCAACCTAGATATGCCAGACCCCCCATGCTATGATCTTCCTACTCAAAGCATCGGCCACAACTTGGCCTTCCCCGGATGATTACAATGTCACATAATAGTCCCTTCACAACTCAAGCCATCTTCGCTTCTCAATTCAAATCTCTCTGACTAAAGATATACTGAAACTCCGATGATCGTGAAGATCTCACAATGCACTCCATAAAAATAGATGACGGCCCTATTAAGTCAAATACCACAGCCGTCCAACTTCCAGATTCATGAGTAGGGTAGTTCTTCTTATGGGACTTTCTCATTGCCTAGAGCATAAGCATCACTTTTCCCCCTCCCCGTCTCTGCCTCAACACACCACCCAATCCAACTCTTATCATCACCATACACAGTAAGTCTACCAAATACCCCCCTCCTCATGTCTAAGTTCAACACAGAGCTGAAGTCCCACAAAGTCGTGAGCGTTTGAAAGCTCCTCCTCAACACTCATTAGACCACGGAAAACCCACATCCTGTGGAGTCAATCTATCAATGGAGCTGCAAATGGTAGAGAAACTCTGACAAATCATCGTAATAGCCGTTGCCAATCCCAACAAAACTCCTAATCCTCATTTAGGTTGAATTAGGTCCTTCCAGCCTCTAACGCCTCAATCTGGCCGGATCTACTCTAATACACTCCTGGGACACACGTTTCCCAAAATGTCCAAACGTAAGCCAAACTCCACTTTTCGCAACTTGGCATACAAGTTCTCTTCTCTCCACCTCTGAGTTACAATCCTTAGGTGTCAACATTTTCCTCTCATTCTTAGAGTAAACCAAGATTCATCCGATGAAAACATCACAAAAGAATCATGTATGGTGAAACACCCCATTACAATCAACTCCATGAATGCTTCAGGGGAATTAGTCCAATCCGAAGGACTCCCTAGAAACTCATATGCCCCATACTGGGTCCGAAAGCTGTCTTAGGGATAATCTTGATGCCCCTAATCTTCAACTGATGATACCAGACCTCAAATCAATCTTAGAGAACAATGGAAACATTCCGAAAAGTTATTACTCTTTTCTAAAAGTCGTTACTTTCCGAAAAATCGTTACTTTCCAAAAAGAAGTTATTTTCATAATAGACACAATTTTCTGAAAAGTTATTATTTTTTCACAAAGACACAACTTTCTGGATAAAATGGGCATGAAAATATTTCACTGAACAGACACGTTCCTTGCAGAAAATGGCTATAAAAGGAAGTCAATTTTCAATTTTTTTAAAATAATGAAATTTTTTTCCTTCTCTGCATTTATTTTTCTCTAAAATAAAATCAAAGTGTAGATCGATGAGTCTATGTTACTTGTTGTTGTTTTGTAGTTTGTTGAAGTTAAAGAAGTTTGAGGTCCTGAGGGCTACTTCTTTACATGTTTAACCGTTTTATCTAGGGAAATTAATCATAAACTTGAGTACAGTGATGGGATTAAATTTCTTAGGACACCATAGTTTCTGTGGACTTTTGGGTATTATTCTTGTTATTTTTATGTATTTTCTCTTGCTGCATCTTATTTCTGTTTCTGTTTCATTTGTTAACCTTATCAATACAGGTTACTATAAGAAGTAATAATCTTAAGGAAAGTTAACAGTTTCTTTATTTGAGGTTTTTGGAAGATCTAAAACCTTTATGAGTTTCTACTCGCTTGAATTTTAAAATTCGTTCGATAACGATTAAAAGAAATAAAAACTTGTAATCGTTAATCAGAAACAGTTTGGAAAAGATTTGTTTATTTACTGGTAGTATTGTCAAATACTTAACTTATCTTCCTTTGTGTACGAAAAAACAAAATGACTAATTCACGTCAAACAAATGTTAGAACAGTAAGTGCTGCCACAACAACGGTTGCACATAATCGTTCAAAATGCTGCCCTTATAGCGCGTCCGACGAAAACTTGCAAAGTTTTTCTTTCTTTTCTCATTTCTGGAGTCGACCTTTAAAGATAGCAGCAAAAAATGTTCTTCTTCTCACTAGCGTTGAGTCTGCAGAAGTTCATTAATGAGAATGTTCCGGTTTATGTCAGATGAAACTCCGCTGATGACGTTCTTGGTAACAGAAGCCTGGACACACTCAAATTTTTTGTGTAAAATTATATTGTGAGTGGTCTGCAAGATGATCTTACATGTTTAACAACAATGCCAAACCTCAAAGAACTCTGTTCATGCTTTAGAAAAGAAGTACAAAACAGAAGATGCCGGAATAAGAAATTCATGTGAAAAATTCTTGCACTTAAGTATGATAGACAGTAAGATTGTCCGTCGAACCCATGTTTCAAGAATTGCAGGTCATAATCCATGATCTCCTGCTGAAGGTATAACTTATATTTACTACCTATGTTCGAATATTAGGTTTTTCCCTAATCTCACATTAATCTTTAATGTAGGATTTGGATTTGTGGTGAATGATGAATTTGGCAACGTGACTGCAACTATTTAAAAGTTACCTCCTTTTTGAAGGACTCAAAAATTACTTGAAACACAAACGCAAGGAGATGATTGTTGAAGATCTTCATATAAGGTTGAGAATCGAATAGGATCCTCGAACTGCAGAAAATAGTCACGTGGTAATTCAACAATATCTGGAGTAATTTGTTGAAGAAAATCACATAACATTAAAGAAAGAAAAACCATCTGGTCAAAGCAATCAACCTCTTAAGAAGAAATTCATGGAACTGCTTTAAACTGTTGGTACACATGGTCATAGGGTAATGAATGTCGGGGTCCAAAGAGGACAGAAAAAAAGGATCAAGCAAATTTGGCTTGAAGTCCAAAGGAAAATGGACGATCTCTGTTTCATGCTATTCACGAATGTAACTTGGTTGGAAATCCAAGAGAATGGTTTATAGATTCTGGGGCCTTCCCGTCATGCCATGTTTGTTTGTGCACAAAGAATTATTTTCATCATATACTCCCAGCACTACAGATGAAAAATGGTTTATGGTCACACTCGCTGTTGCAAAGGTGGAAGGAATGGCAAAAGCCTATTAACGATGACATCAGGCAAGGTGGTGACTTTTATAGGGTGTCATATGTTCCAGAATTGAGAAAGAATTTATTTTCATTCAGTTCCTGACAGAAAATGATTTTAAATTGTTATTTGGGGTTTCTGATAAGTAGTAGTACGTCCAAACTATGATATTTATGTAGGAAAAGGCTAGACTTAGTGATGGCCTTTTCAAACTCAATGTAAATTGCAGTTGATATGAATATAGATTTTGCTTCTTCTTACTTGCTTGTATTCTAATGTTTATGGAATGACATTGGGACATTTTAATAACAAAACCCTTGCCGAAAACTGATTTACTTAAATATTTTTGGCAAAAATTTGAGTGCAATCAATCAAATGTCCATAATTTGTGTTGAATCTAAGTATGGCTAAGCATTCTTATAATCTGTTGAAGAGGAGATTCAAATCCTTTCGAATTGATTCACACTATATTTTTGACATGGAAGTCAAATACCATCACGTGTGGGGAAAAAGTAGTTTACACTAACTTTTTATTGACGATTGCACTAGATATTGTTATAGTCTATTTTTGCTAAATCGTAAGGATGAAGCAAACTAATTATGCATTTAGGCAATATAAAAACTAAGTTGAAAATCATTGCTAAAAGATCAAAATGATCAGAAGTGATTAGGGGGAGAATATGACTCTCCATTTGAAGGATAGTTTAAAATTGGAATAATCAATCAACTACTGCTCTCCTATCACTTACACTCCCTCAGTCAAAGGGAATTGCAAAAGGAAAACCGACTTTAAATAAGAAATGGACGAATGTCGGTAGGTAAGTTATGGTTTGCCCACAGAACTTGGTTGGGGGGATCTACCCTTACAGAAAATCAATCTTAACAGAGTGCCCTCACTCAAAGACACATGTAATTCCATATGAGAAATGAAAAGGTAGAAACCCCATTTTGAAATATGTCAAAA
This sequence comes from Solanum habrochaites, assembly GCA_027704765.1. Taxonomy (NCBI): domain Eukaryota; kingdom Viridiplantae; phylum Streptophyta; class Magnoliopsida; order Solanales; family Solanaceae; genus Solanum; species Solanum habrochaites. The sequence goes on along the minus strand of JAKWJA010002495.1, from coordinate 52,297,417 downwards.
TGTGGGGGGTCCTAGCCAAAGTCCCAGTTCCTATACCTAAGAAGGTAAAAATAGGACCTAAGACAATTGATTTGTTAGTCCTTGGATATGCCACAAACAGTAACTCATTCATTTTTGGTTCTAAGTCCGACATCTGATATTCAGGGTAATGACGGTGAATGAATCAGATAGGGCCTAATTTTTTTGAACATATCTATCCGGTATAAACTACTAACTTGAGTCATCTAGTGGGGGATCTAAACAACCCATAGAAGAACCAAAAGAGAAATAACAAAAATGAAGAAAGTCCAAGACGCAGTAAACGTTCAAAGACATCTACTTCGTTGGATCAGATTTTGTAACATTTCTTCCTTGAAAGTGAGCCTCAAACATTTCAATGAAGCAATGTTGTCTAGCGACTCCAACCTCTTGGAGAAGTCTGTTAATATGAAATTAATCAATCTTAATGGCAATCATTCTTGTGAGTTTGTTGGAATGTTCCTCAGGAAAAACAACCCTTATGTTCAAATGGAATCTTAAAAGGAGAGGATGAAGACGATGGAACTATGACACATATAAAAGCAATACTTGTTGTCAAAGGTTTTAGAAAAAAAAACGTCTTGATTATTTTGACAAATACTAATAACCTCGCCAGTGAACTAGAATTACAATCCAATTTCGGATGTTAATTGCACTAGCTGCATGATACGGTCTTTTGAAATATTCATCACATGGATGTAAAAACAGCCTTCCTTAAAATGGAGATCTTGAAGAGAAATTTTACATAGAACCCCTCTAAGAGGGGTTTTGTAGTTCCTGGTACAGAAAATAAGTGTGCAACTTATTAAGTCCTTTATGGACTAAAACAAGCCAAAGCACGCAAAACACGGAGTGCAAAGTTTAATCAAACCATGTAAGTCAAATGGATTTAAGATCGGATGAATGTATCAATGGTTTACATTAAAGATACTCCCAATCAGGAATTATTTTATATTGCCTATATGTAAGATTTCTTATATGAGCAAAGACATTGCTATTGCTAAAACTACAAGCGTATGCTTTGCTATTAATTTGATATGAAAATTTGGGAAGTTGCGGATGTGATATTAGGAATTAATTCTAAAACTCCTAACGGTTCTAGCAGTGTCTCAAACACCAAAAACCCCCCCCCCCCCCCCCCATTATACCAAAAGATACTTGAAAAATTTCAAAAATTTTTTGAATTTTCAAAAGGGAAAATGACTCCAATTGATGTAAACCTTCACCTTGAAAAGAATAAGGTGAAAGTCAGTCTCAATTGGACATGGCTGCGTATTGGGAACTTAATTTATTTCATGAATACACGACCAGACATAGCTTGCGCTATTAGTAAACTGAGTCGATACACAAGTAAATCCTAATCATAATCTTGGTTGGCACTGAAGAGTTTTTTGGGATACTTAATGACACTCAAAACTAGCGTTACAATGACAACAAATGTCCAGCCGTTTCTTGAAGGATATCATGAATGCAAAATTGGATTACTGGGTCAACTGAAACAAATCCACAAGTGTAACGTTTTACTATGGTGGTAGGAGAAAATATCTTGGAATCATCCAAACACCATGATATCTCACTCTACAATGGATTCGAATCATGGCTTTAGACAAGGCAGGTGAAATGCGAATGGCTCCGGGAATTTTTCTTAGAAGATATTCCTTTTTGGCCCAAACCAATGGCCGCTTATATGCATATATTGTGATAGTCAAGCTTTGCAATGGAAGGGCTGGAAGTCATTAATTATGTAATAACGCCAAATCTCGTCACATAATGATTGAAGACATAATCTGTGACACAACTCGCTTCTAGTGGAATTATCACAATTTGACTATGTGAAGTCCAAAAGATAATGTGCCGGATCCACTTACAAAGGCCTAAATTAGAGAGTGAGTTTGGAAATCATCGACGGGCATGGGACAATGCCGATAACAAGTCATCGGTGGGTAACGCTAACCTAGAGGATTGGAGATCCCAAGATCTAGGTTCAAGAAGATCAAACAAAGTCTTGATGACGTTCAACAATTGTCAAGAAAAACAATATTATTATTTTATGGTCCATTCTCATGATTAGAACAAGTTTTTAGTACCAGGATAAAGACATAACGACTTTTTTAATGATTTCTTCGTAAGTTTGAATACAGGGAATATAAAATTATGTTTCGTGGATACAAACACATTTAAATAAATCACCTATGTAAGTTGAAGTTAAGCCGCTTCAAGGAGAATTCGTTATTGGCAATTCTTTAATAACTTACTATCCAAGATTGTTTCATGGGGCTGAAAACGAAACAAACAATGAGAACTAAGAACAGTTTTCGGGGTTGAATTGTTGTGACATATATTGTCTAGGTATGCACAAGCTCCGACTTTCAAAATTATATCAAATTACCGATTGAACCGATATATTTCGATAGTGTTCACTACGGAAAGTTAAAGGGAAACCTACTTATCCAGATACGATTAACCTTTACCTACAAGACCCACAAGTTTTTTTTTTTCATGCATATGTTTTTTAACCATATCCTTTACCATCCTTGTGGGGGATTGTCCGGATGTAGCAATGTGAATGAAAAGAAAATAGAGAATATGAAAAGTGATGGAATACTTTTGGAGGGAAAAGAAAAGTCATTTGCAAAGTTCAAAATGAAAGTCATTTCTGCCGCATATCGGCAAAGAAAGCGAAATTGTTATCCTTATAGAAGGAAACACTTCCATTACTTCTTAAAGAGCTAAGAAAAACAGAGCGCCTCTCTCGCCCGTCGTCGTCGTCCTCGCTTCGTCTTCGTCTTGGCTTGTCTTTGATTTTGGATTGGGCACACGTGTGATTGATTGATAAATTTTTTGGAACAAAATTTATTTAGATTTTGTTAAATAAATAGAATCATGTTAAATATCTCTTATAAATTTTTCGTGCTAAACGGTAACATTCCGAAAAGTTGTACTCTTTCCGAAAAGCCGTTACTTTCTGAAAAAATCGTTACATTCCAAAAAAGTCTTTTATTTTCCTAACAGACACAATTTTCTGAAAGTTGTAATATTTTTTTTCCAAAAGACACACTTTCTGGATAAATGGTTGAACCGTTTCCTGAACGACACTTTTTCTTCTTGCTTAAAATGGCTATAAAAGGAAGCATTTTAGATTTTTTAAAACAATGAAAATTTTTTCCTTCTCTGAATTTTATTTTCTCTCAAAAAAATCCAAGTGTCGATCGCCTGAGTGCCTGTGTGACTTGGTTGTTGGTCTTAAGGTTCTTTGAAGTTTAAAGAAGTTTGAGGTAACGGCTATTCTTTAACAGTTTTAATCCATTTTACTTGGAAGAAATTATCATACCTTGGGTACAGTAATGGGATTAAATTTATTAATGACACAATTAGTTTTCTCTTGTGGACTCGAATTAATTCTTGTATTTTAATGTGATTTTCTGCTCCCGTCTTATTTTTCTGTTTTTGTTCATTGGTTGACCTTATAGGTTACTATAAGAATAACAACTATATCTATTTATAGTTATACTTGGGAAATTTGAAATACCTCGGTAAAAACTTACTCACTCAAAAGGATGGTTCAAGTCTTAGCTCAAAACATTTCCGGGGTGTTACACTTACTTTCTTTACTTGATAGATGAGACAACCCAACGATGAATAACCTCATCATGCTCCTTATGTCCGTAACCATCTCTTTGTTTCCCTTATCTCACGGGGAAACCACGCCCGTTGAAAGCACTATCAATATAGCCTAACTCACAAACGGTTACGCGTAAGCATGAGTTAGTACTCTTGAACTCTGGGACTCTACATACATGACTTCCTAGACTCTATAGTACTCTTGAACTCTGTGCTCTAATACCAAATTTATCACGCCTCGAGCCTATCTGATACTTGAGAACCATTGTTTGCCCAAAGCGAACCTTTGGCCTGGCTACTTACTCAAAGAAATACTCAAAAATAGAATAATAGTCTGAATAAACAACCGGTGAAATAAAATAAGAATATATTAAAAGAAACACTAAACAGTTCAAAATGGCTACTCAAGTCTCATAGTAAAACATCTGGAATATGAAGCTAAAAGACTCATACCTAATTTTCTAACTATCTATGAAGCCTCTAAAAAAATTAAGATGGACATTTGTCCCACAACATCCTAATGAGATAATGTAATATTTGGAAGAAATAAAAGAAGTCCTCCTGAATGCAACGAGGCTTATATACTGACTGTAGATTGCTCACTGGTTCAACGATGCACTACTTGTTGGTCCTGGTTACGTGTGTCTACATCATAAGACGATGTAAGCCAAATGGAATCAATACATAGAATGTACGAGTATGCGAGTTGGAATGTTAAAAATAACATAGGATTGAAAAGAGTCTTAAAGAAACCTTTATTTGGGGTTTACTTAACTCAGTTGAACTCAACTAATTTCAATATAAAGCAGTGTAGACAAATGCAGTATAAAGAAAAGTTTTAAAACATAATTTTCAACTTTGTGTATTTAAAATACAATAATAACTCTGTATGTATGCAAAGCTACAATATGTACTCTATTTGTATATGAAAATACAAATAATTATAGTGATGATACAACACTTTACCTCATGCTTCCAAGGATCATCCTATGCCTAGCCAGGGTATAGGAACTAACTCACTAAGTGGATACACTAGTCTATGCCAAAAAGCACTAAATGAATCATCTAAAAAATATGATCATTTTCTACCCATGATAGCTATATGGTTTATGAAGGTTGTGAGTTATATGAACGCTCCCCCATATTGGTTTTCAATACTACTCCCAAAATATGATACTAGCTCTTACGTTTAAAAACATACTTCTTTTTGTGAGATACATGTTTTATTATTCTTAAGAACTTATCTTTACTTAACTTTTGACTTCTTGACTTTACTTTTAACATCTTGACTTGACTTTGGACTTTCCTTGAATAGAATTACTGTATTCAAGGATATATCATTATTTGTGATGAAAAATATCTCATGATGTTTAGAAATGATTTTAGACATGAAGAACAAGGTTCTTGAAGAATATTGGACAAGAACTTGAATAGAAATCCAAAAACCCTACCTTGAAGGTATATGATCAAGAAATCCTTTCTTCAAATCCTTGAATTAGTTTCTTGAATTCTATATGGCCAAGAATTATGATTTTTCATTAGTGAAGATGAAAATCTGATAGTTTTGAACCTTTTATTAGTCAAGAAATTTATTTGGAATTTCTTGGTGGGAAAAAAACAAAAATAACACTTTTTAATGTTTTTCTGTCAGCTAATTTCTTAATAACACTGTATTGGTTACTTAAATAATCATAACTTTCTACTCAGAAATTGGATTGACGCAAAAATGTTGGGGTCAGGAAGTAGCTATGCATCACGTAAATATTTATAATCTTGAGATATGGTCATCTAAAGTTGACCCAAGTAGAATCTTTAACATCAAAACATACTTGAAAAAGAAACTTCAAGAACACTTATCAAGAACTCATTATGAACTTAAATCCTTAAATTTCAAGAAAAAATTACGTTGAATAAATCATGATTTATGTGTGGATGAATGAACCTAACACTATGGAAGCACACATACCTCGTAGGTATCACCCCTTGAACGAAATCCACAAGCGATTCTTGAGCTTTCTTCCCTTTTCTCCTCTTTTCTCTTCTCTCTAAGCCCTATCTTGAATTAACTTTTCTAAACTAACTAAAATCTGACTTTACCCCAACTAAACTCCTAAAAATGAGTGAGTTAGGTTTGGTAGGAAAATACCACACTACCCTTCTAAAATCCGATATTTAGACTTTCCTTATTCCAAAATCCCAATTTTCAAAGGTCATAACTCATCCATATGAACTCAGAATCGTGCAAACTCAGCAGCGTTGAAAATATCATTACAAGAATTTTCCAACCACATCTTAAAATACACCTAACTCATCCTGAGCTAGAATTTATGTTCATTTGAATTTGACCAAAAACTCACTTTTATAACTGAAGTAAATTTTCAGATTTCCATTCTTTCAAAAATATCACTATTTCAATTTTTTAGCTTCTTCCTAGTTATTTCAAGTTGCGAAATATTACAATTATTATCAGTACAAGATACATCATGATGACATATTTCTATTAAATGAATTTCAAAAGTAATATTCGAACAATTTTATTATTTAATTTTTTAAATATATCAAGTCTTCAACTTGATAAAAATAATTTAATATGTCACAACACATAATTTAAGTGTCTCTTATTGGTTCAAGATATTTTATTTTTAATTTTTTGCCTTTTTTGTAACAAACAATACCCTCCATCATTTTATGAAAAAACAATACAAATATAGAAGTTGTCGTCGAATGTGAATTATCTTTCGTAAAAATTGCACATAAATTAGATCAACATATACCTTTCTTATGATAGCTAGTAGATCATTGTAAAATTTGTGGTGTACACCTACAAAGAAAATAGTTATTATTAGTGATAAAAATAATAATTGCTAAAATATCGAATCGATGTATATAAATCATAATTATTGTAGGTACGTATACACTTTGCCTAATTTAAAATTATTAGTTTTATCATTTGTGAATTTAACAAAAAAAATATTAGTTAAATTATGTAAATTCATAACCATAATTTACACAAATAAGAATATACAGTTTCATGAGACTCCAAGAAGTTATAACTTAAAATAAAGTAATGTTACCTGATTTGATATTTGCATGACAAATTTCTATGTTGCAAGAGGTGAAATAGCTATAGCAGACACGTTTACTTACCAAGTAAGATGAACTTTCAACTAATCAAAAACATATATGAATAAGTTGAATTAAATACAATAACTTATAATGTGAATAGAAAAAATAGAGAACATAACTAGAAGTAAAAAAGTGAGACTCAATCATAAAATAAATATGAGCATATGTTCCGACACAAAGTAGGTTGCTTATCCAATAATTTGATGAATTGGGATAATTGTCTTGTGATTTTTCCCCATATACACATAATATATAAAATTAGAAAATTTATATATTGTATATAATTTATTGATATACCAAAAAACTGTTCAAATTCTCCAATATGTTTATCACTACGGAAAGATGTTTGACTTTTTTGCATTAGGTATAGGAAGATAAAGCTTTTACAAAAAATGAATACGCATAACTCCAAGTCTTTTAAATTATCTAGTTCTTTGATTTGTTAAATTATTATACATATACAAGTAGCTCTTTCTTTTAATTTGGTATATAAAAAGGGAGAACACCAGGGTATCAACACCTTTTCTTTTTGTTTGTTTTTTCGATGTTTTTTATCTTGGTTGTGTTAGAGAACTTCTCTCCAACTTCAAAGGTTGATGCCCTTCCACCAAAGACTTTTATTTTTGTTTTTTTTTCACGATATTCTTTCCCTTGGTCTTTTTGGAGCACATCTCTCCAACTTCCAAGGTTGATGCCCTTTCCACTAACACCTTTTTTTGTTTCTGTTGGAGCACTCTCTCCCACTCTCGTTGATGTTCTTTCCATGAGTCCTTTTCTTTTTTTGGTTTTTTAAATTATAATTTTATTTTTGATGTTGAAGAACTCCGTCTCTCTCCAACTCTCGTTGATGCTCTTCCCATCAACTCAAAAAATATATGTATATTTCTCTGTTTTCTAATGTAAATATTAAAAATAATTAGTAACATTCATATTTATAAAGGTGACATCAAATTAAACTACAACAACCACTCTATTTAACATATCCTAGTTAAACATAAATAAGTAAATATTATAAATGAAAAATCCTAATCAACCTTGACTTCCTACTCGAACATTAAATTATTATTTCCAAAGTTCGATTCCCATAATGAATATTGAGCCTTGTGATCACAAAAATTCTATAAATCTTGTATCCAGAGTTGGGCCTACTTTACTAGTTATTGCACGTAGGCATGGAAATTGTAGAGGGGTAGGGTAGAGCAGGGTAGAATAAGCCTTTACATGCCGTACCCTGCCCCATTTAGTATTTCTTGAAAATTAGCCCTGTCCAACCGCTCCCTAAAATATTTCAAATATCTAAAAAGAGAATATGGCAAAAATCCCCCCAATCTATAGCCGGATTCCCAACTACACACCTTAACTTTACGGGAGTCATATCACCCCTCTAAACTGTCTAAAACAAAAATAGCTACACCCTTGAAAGGCCATAACCACATCCATATTGATCTGTGAATTTCACGGGTTCTACACGTGGAAATTTAATTAATTTATTATTTTTTTGATCTTCTTATAATTCCTTTCTCTTTTTCCTATACTCTTCAAATTTCTTCAAATCGTAAAGCAATTTCTTTCCCAATTCCTTCAAATTTCAAAAGTAACTTCACCATTACACGAAACCAAAGTCCATCAAAATTGGATTATGAAGAACAAGAGAGAGATGAGAGGAGGTGTGGGAAGATTTTTGCTGATGTTTTGAGTTTCGCCGGAGGCGGCGACAATGGTGGCGTTTCACCGGAGGCAGCAGTGGCATTTCATCGGGGGCAACTATGGCGTTTCTTCGGAGGCAGTGACAATGGTGGCATTTCGTTGGAGGCAGCCACAATGGTGAAGTTTTGTCGGAGGAAGCAACAATGGTAGCTTTTCACTGGTAGCAGTAGAGAGAAGAAAACTAAAAAAAGTGAGGGGAGCGAATTAGTAGAGAACAGTGCAATCCTCTCCCAAAAAATGAGGAAAACCTTGTATTGGTTGCTTTGAGATTTGAGATTGATAATTAAAGGTATCTATACATAAAAAAGAATCTTTATTTTGAGAGTTCAATTAGGTTTGGATGTAATCTAAATTGATTTTTTTTCCAAATATGATCCAAATCCCATTTTTAGGCGAAACAAATAGATCTCATTTTACTTTTAATTAATTTGAATGGTTTATAAAAATTTCTTAATGAGATTTTAAAAACTTGTGTGAAATCAACCATGGTGAATCCGGTGAAGATGGTGGTGGAAATGATGGTTTAGAGATGGTGAATGGTGAAGGAATTTGATCTTTATTGCTATGGAGAAGAAGAAAATAAATAAATAAAAGAAAAACATATATTCTTAAAAACAGATATTAAAAATAAAGTTTTATTGTTAAATTTTTGTGCTCACTCTCTCAAAGAGAGTGATATACACTCACTTTGCCAGCTAAGCAACCAGGGAGGTAATAATTTAAGATTTATTCAAGGGGTGATAGGACCCCCGTAAAGTATGAGTGTGTAGTTTGGAATCTGGCTATTGATTGGAAGGGGGGGGGGGGGTTGGCCATTTTCTCTATCTAAAATAGAGTTATAGACCTAAATTAAGATATATTATACAAAGTTGTTTGAGTATAAAATGTTGATCAAAGGAGAATCTCATAAGGAAATAAAAGGGATATGACTGACTTAACAATTTCCGTAGACAAGCTATTTTATTTTCTTCATTTTCACCTTATTTTTTGTTTTTTATTAAAGAAATGATAATTGTCCTTTTCTCAAATTTCTTTGTCAAGTTATGTCAATGTTTTCAAAATCTGTTTGATCAAGTACAGTATGAATCTCACATCCACACACATTTAGTGTCAACAGAAGCGACAATAGAAATGAAGAGTTCGAACAACTTAGGTAGCCGCCACTCAAATGGTGAAATGGGAGTATCCGAGCAATGAAGACATCACTAGCTTGCTTGAATTGCGTATACACACCATTGTTTTAATAAGTTTCATCTATACAAAATTCAAATTGATATAAGTTTCATACAAGCTTAGAGATTAACAGGTTTTTTAGTATGCGGGATGAGATAAAGAAGGATGTTACGTTGGACTTTACATTGTTAAAAAGTTGCTCCAACAAGAAATTTCATGGGAGACGAAAAGAAAAAGCATCACAATTTGTTTGGTCATATAGCTTAATAAAGGAAAGCAAAAGGAAAACCAAAAGTAAAACCAAAAGCATTTATTGGTGACTTTGAATAAGTTGTTGACTAACATGATAAAATAAGTTAATTCACAAGTAGTACTTAACTAACATGCTATAACAATATAATTCACAAGTGTGTATATAACTTAATATGTTTATTCATCCAATAATAATAATAACTTATCATGATTCAAGTATACACTACTAATTCAATTTACTCTATTATAGGAGGTTATTATTCTATTTTTCATGATACCTTACAAGCTTGATATGATATATAATAATATTTCATTCCAAAGGACTCATAAGTCCAAATTTTGAGTGATTTTGATAGTAATAAAATAATTAATGGATCCAATATTGTACAATGATGTGACGAACAACAAGAAAAACAGATTATAAAAAATTAGGACCTTCCTCGAAGTCAGTTTTTAAGGTCCATATACACCCCACTATTGACGTCAATAATCTCTATAAGAGAAATGTTAGACCTTATTGTAACGAGTACAATATTTAATATATATACTCTAACTCACTTTTAATTTAAACACCTTATAATATCATTGTTCATTCTCTTTATTTTTCCCCACAAACTATTTTTTACGCACCAACCTCTCACTTCTCCAAGTACACACTTGGGTAGAAGCAATGAGTCATAATTAAAAGTTAAGGTAGAGATTTATTTGTATATTTTAAATCTCCACCTTTAGTTTTTAATTATGATACATAGCCTCCATTCAAGTATGTACTTGAAAAAATGGACATAATAAATAATAGAGAGGAGTTATATCCATAATTTTATTCACGGTATGTAGCTGAATGTTGCTACTGCTGATGTCATTTGATGACTTCATCACTAAAGAATGAGAGGACCTCCAAATTCATAATTTCTATATTTTGACCGTGGTATTTGGAACTCGATTAATTCTATCGAATACCTATTACCTCCCACAAAGTATCGACAAATTATCTTGTATACTTCTACTCTAAAAAGGAAGACTCGTCACATACATCATCATTAAGGGTATGTTTTTTGATTCTTTTATGTTTGGTTGGGTAAAATATTTTGAAAAATGTTTTCAAAAATCAACTCATTTTCCTCAAATTCGAGGAAAATGACTTTTCTTCAAAACTTAATGAAAACATTTTCCAACTTCAAATTATTTTTTTTGGTTGAAAAAATAAATTTAAAGATTATTTTTAAAAAACAATTTTCAACTTCAATTTTTCTTATTTCTTTACACATCCCCCAACCTCTACACCCTCCCAACAGCCCCTAACCAACCCCACCCCCTCCCCCACCCAAAAAGTATATTAATGTTTTTATTAAAAAAATCTATTTTTAATTTAAAAATTTTATTTTCACCCCCTGACCCTCCCCGCCCCCCCCCCCCCCCAGAAAGAAAGTTTGTTTTGAAAAATATTTGTAATTTCAACATATTCCTTCATACCAAACACACCCTAAGAGTCTAATAGTTTTCCTATATAATGTTTCAACCATAGAAAACAAAGGACTTACAAAAGATCATAAATTTTGGATAATAGCCTAAATATGGATAACCTCTTCCATGATGCACACAACATCATCACCGAAAAGTTGGTCTACATCATTAGACATTGAGTCCTGCCCATGATATTTGTGATAAAAAGGATGGTGGTGGTGGTACCTGAATGGACAGAGTTAGAGTGTACGGATGACGAGTGAGATAGGAGAGATTAAATAATAGTCAAAAACATTCTGAATTCAGCTCAAATTCATTTATTTTTGGAACCTCCGATAATGACAATGACCTTCACCGCTGGTTTTACATTGCCAGGAGTTTTGAAAGCGATACTAATAGCCCCACTATTTTGTGATGTTCTTTAATTTTTGCCCATGAATTTTTTTGTCCAAAGTGTCCGTAAGTAAAACGACTTAATTTCGCTAGGCAAACCTTTTTAGAGAATGTAAACTTTTTCCCTTAATACTGAAAATTTTTCTCTATGCACAAGTAATGCCCTACATAAGTACATTTACGCAGGTACTTCATCAAATGTGAAGATGGAAAAGAGACACACTCTATCACAGACTATAATTTTCTTCTCCATACAATGATTTTATAAAATATTGCTGCATCATTACACCAATGAAATATTCTTGTCACGCAATGGATGCACTTTTCTAACTTTTGTTAAGGTAATAGGCTCTTGTCAAGACCAAGCATAACGTAACGAATATATTTTCTTTAAAATTTAGAACCCACATACATCGAATCATGGCTCCACCTTTGGTACGACCCCAACGATCCCACCTATCACAGATAGAATACGCAAGAGGAATGCAACAGCACCGCGCACGGCAAGTTTGACGGTGAACTCTCCAATCTTCTTTTGGTGATTATCGAAAAACTCAAAAATTATGATATTGGTAAGTCCTTTGCTTTCTTCGGATGAAATATTATACATGAATTCTTTAGACTTATTGGTGAAGTCTCTATTTATCGTACCCAAAGTTAAAGAGCATAAATGTTAAATGAGACCAACTTAAAGGGCTTATTTACATATTATGTATATAGAATATCATAGTCAATTATATATAGTGTGGCCACCTAACATTATTGATATTAAAAAATATCCAATGAACTTAAGAGTCTATCCTTCTTGGACAAAAGGCGACTACCTAGATTAAGGGTGCATTCTCTTGTAAATGTTCTCTTTCTTAAATGATTTGGAAAATCAACTTATTTTTATTCAAAAATTAAGGAAAATATTTTTAAAACACTACTTCATTCTTAAATTACAATATTTTTTTTCTTACCATACCCTGTATCTAAGCCTCCCTATCCAATTTTTTTTCCATATATTCTTATTTTTTAAATGTTAAATTTTTTTTGTTCTCCCAACAATAACCCATCCTCCCCCCCCCCCAACAAAATTGTTTTGAAAAAAATTCAAATTTTTAATGTTTCATTTTTAACCCACCCCTCACCCCTGAGCACGGGGCACCCCACTCCCTCTCCCCCCTCATCAATTTTTTTTTTTAAAAAGTTTTTTTTGAAAATATTTTAAATTCAAAAAACAAAAATTTTTTACGAACTATGCCAACCCCATTCAGAGTCAAATTATAATAACCCTAAAAATGGATATGCTACTTATTGCTCAATATGTCTAGAATGCCTACGATTAGACCGGGTTCACACGGGTTGATGCGCGTAGAAACAGACCTCTGAAACCTTACAATAGTCAAGCCAACTAAGTGGAGGAGTTATTTGAGCTAGGAAAGGTTGGGTCCAGCCATGTAGGGCTCCCGAATATGAAGATTTACCCAGATGAGTCTTTACCGGACTTAAAAGGGAGAAATCTTAAGTTTAGAGGGTCTAGGGGTAAAATGTTCTTTTTCTAGGATATGGGTAATATGTAATTACCCTAAATATATAATCAATTATTTCATTAATAAGGTGTAGGGGTATTTTGGGAAGAGAGGACCGAAAATTGGTGCTTAGAGTGAAGTGTTGCTCCACCCGGGTTCGAACCTAGGTGGAAGCAATGAATTAAAATTTGTTCTAATTTAGTTGGTAATTATGTTATTAATTAAATTTTATTATGGTGAGTTTATATGAATTTAAAAATAAAAGGCATCAAATTTCTTATCATTTAAGAAAAATCTTATTTGACTAAGTCCTAAACTAGACTCCTAAGACAAATAAAACTCTCACTCTCTCACGTCTATCTCACTTTCACATTTAATCTCTATTCTCCCCTTAACGTTTCTCTTTGCCAAATTAAATTCCAGAACAAAAAATTTACCGTGTTTCTTTACACTTGAAAAACTCACACGAAACTAGAAGAAAAACAAACGTTAATCAATCACGTAGGCAAAGAGAAGGTTTTCCGTCGAGTGGGGTGTTTAGCTTTCGGTGTTGGATGTGTGTATGGACATGTTTTTGGGAATAAAGTTGAGTTTTGAACGTCAAAAAGGTATGGGTTCTCTTGTCGGTTGGTCCCTTTCCCAAGAGTCCCCTAAGGTTCAGTATATTCAATCCAAAAACTAATATTGTTTCTGCGTTGCATGTCCCTGTCACTACCTCCCAATAATTTGTAGGTTGGGTATGTTTGCTGGTAGATATTAGGCATGTGTTGTGATTTCGTGATGAATATGTTCATGTATGTGTGTTTGTAACCGTATGAAGGACAACCTATGTATTCTGAAATTATGTGCATGTATATCCAAAAAAGTGACCGTGACTAGGTGTTCTCGAGTTAAGGCTCAAAATTTTTTATGTTATGGTTGTGATCTTACATGCACAAACGTATGTAAATCTTGATGTTCATATGAAGTGTAACGTTTCTGAATTGAGTGAGAAACTCTTAACTAATCGAATCCATGAAAATACACCTAAAACTTCTAAATGAACTATGAAATTCCCTAAGAACTAATGTGTAACTTGATGAAAAGATGCTGAAGAAAAACTACAAAATTTTCCAATTTCAAATGATAACTTTCGGTCAAGTTAAGAGGCTTCAAGATGTTTTTAAAAATGAATTAAAACAAGTGAAGTCATGTAGGATTGAACCCGTGACCTCACCATATTAATAAACATGAAAATAAAGCAGTAAAAAAAAAGGAATGTGGTGAAGGGGATTCGAACCATGGTCTTGGCTTGAAAATAAAGTATGAAAATAAGAAATGAGAGGAGTGGGATTCAAACCCACAACCTCTCGGTCAATATTAAGGAAAAATGAAAAGAAAATAAGTGTTAGTCATGGGAATCAAACCCACGACCTCTAGGCGGAAAATGAGAGTTAAATGAAAAATAAAGTGAGACTGTGGGGGTTTGATCCCACAATCTCATGGTCAACTCGAAGAAGCCATGGAAAAAGAAATTAAAATAAAAAGGGGCTGTGGGGGTTCGATCCCACAACCCCTTGGCTAAGAAAGAGAAAATGTAAAGAAAAGACATTAAAAGAAAATGAAGGCGTTGGGGATTGATTTTGGGTCTCCAAGCCGTGTGGACCAAAATAAAATAAATGAAAAATGTAAGTGTTGTCCAAGGGATTCAAAATGGGGTTCCCTTGCCCAAATTCCATATTTATACATAAGTCGTACGTGAATTAAATAATCAAGAATAATGATGCCTACTTAGATCGAAATCGAGATGTGGCCATACATACAAGATGCATAATTCTTGTACCACATAATCTTAGGAGGATATGAATCACTTAAATAAACTATGAACGAAGCCTCATGTCTTGTATGTATAAACCCATAAGTCTAGCATACGTGTAAAAACAAGTGAACCTAAGATGTATGAACAATTAAATGATGAAATGAACAATGAAATAAAGAAATGAAAAATGAAATAATGAAATGAAAAATGAAATAATGAAATAATGAAATGATGAAATGAACAATGAAATGACGAAACCCTAGAAGGGTTAAGTAAGAGTGTAAAACACACTAAATTTCGAAGTGCATTGGCATATGATGAAATGAACATTCACATAAAAAGGGATGACTAATTATGAATAGAGAATGTGCTAATGCTAATGAATGTGGTGAAAACATGATATGAGGCTAATGTAAAAGATGAAAGCAATCTCAAATGAGCCTAAGTAAATGTTACCAAAACGTACTCACCTATGAGAATGTAAAGTTAATAAAGAGACTAGTCTCTATCAAAACTTTAATGAAAGTATTGAGATTAACACACTTAATACTAATGATGAGATGAGAAATTACCTATTGAGATATGATGTTCTAATACTAGAAGCCAACTTCCATGATGTGTGAGTGAATGTAATAGAATTTTATACTGAACATCGATAGACTAGCTATAGGCGGTGATGCCTTTTTTCGGAATGGGCGGAAGTTCACGTAACTCTCATAATATGAGACTGTCTGGCATGCCGGGTATGGGTCTTTTTATATCTCCTAGTATTTGAACCTATACTGCCAATATAGGGATCTGGCGGGGTTCAATTCACATATACGCTAGCATGTTTTGGGTCACTTTGGCCGGTGATTCCACCTCTTTTCGGTGTGGGGGATACACTGGATTTCATGATGCTAACATAATCTATGTTGGTTAAAGTTAAAGTTCCTAATGAATGAATGAGGTCAGCCTCAAATGATGCACAAAACGAAATGAAGGATACCAAAGGTGTTAGGATAGGATGATCAAGAGGTGAGCAAGACTTAAGTAATCATACTAGGTCATGCTTGATCATGTCACAGCGAACCCGATGAAAGTCTTAAACTACATCCTAGGTATAACTGGTGTTTACACTAGCCTATGAAAGAAATGAAATGAAGTACGTACGAATGAATGAAGCATACTCTGTGTTTGCTAAAGAAGGCTCCCTAGTTGAGGTCCCATATGTTGAGCCCTCATTTTGGGAAGTCTTAATGTAAAGACCATGATTCGAAGGTCTCAGGCATATAAATGAATGATATGAAAGATGTTATGTGCTATATGCAATATGTTATGTGCTATGTCTAAGATGTTATATGTTGTGTGCAATATGATAAGTATGATGATGCATGTTACTATCATGGCATAACTTTCCTAATCCAAATTTTGAAAGTTCATTAACTTTCCTAATCGCATTTTGGCAAGTCTACTGACTTGACTTTCCATAATCATGTTGTTAGGAAAGAGTTGTTTTTACTCATGCATGTCCTTTGTGTTTGCTTGCATATAAAAGTGTGTAATAATCGCATACAATTCTATAATTTTAGGTGCAGGTACAGGTGGACACTAGAGCTTACAAGTTGACGTTGCATCTATGCGGACATGGAGCTTTCATCCAAACTTGGTAAGCCCTCATGATTTCGAGGATGTCTATAGTTATTATCTAGCTTAGATGTAGGCTATAGCTAGTGTATCATGTTCCACTAGTGTTTCTTTCCACTTTTTTCAGACTTTGTATTGGTGCCTTTTTTGCAAGAATACGTTTAGTGCAACTATGAACTGTTTCTTTCATTTGATTATCTCTATATTAGATGGTTGATTTGTGAATGCCTACGATGTTAAGTTTAAAATATTTAGTATGAAATAAGAAAACAAAAAGTTCAACGTTTCCGCTAAAATTAACCTAGATGAAGTAAGAATGACGTATCTAGGCTTGTCTGCGACCTTTGAGAGGTCAACAAAGCCGGTTTCATCTGCGGTCTAGATTCCGTTCTTGACAGAAATATAGATCAAGTGTTAGGATAGATTTTAGGATCATATTTTTGAAACGGTCGTTGAGGTCATGTCTTTGTTCGGTGAGATTTTCAAGTAATAAATGTTTTTTCTAAATAATATTTTCTGTATTTTTTACAAAACTTAGTCATTATATAGAGCAATTCACCAAAATAATGTTTTTATAAATTTTTTCAAAACTAGTATAAATGTATTCCATAGTGAGGTTTTAGGGTATATTTTATTTTTTAAAAAGGTGACGACGTTAGGTTTATATATGTTACTCATAGTAACATTTTATACTCCATTCAGTAAGCTATTTTCCCCTTACAGTTCTAAGTTGCTTCTTTAACTTTACCTTCATTTTAATAGGTTTTCCCTTTACAGTTATAAGCTGTTTCTTCTTTTAACTTCACATTACATGTACTTTTTTTCAAATTTTTATGGTGGCCTGGGGAATCAAAGTAAAGTAATTTGCTTTATAGTGTTGTCTGCCTACTTGCAAGTTTACCAAGTTCCATATTATTCAGTGGAGAAGGGAAACAAAATGAACTTGTCCAATGATTTCGAGTGGTTAGCCTTTAGAAAATTATCTCATATCAGAAAATATTGATTATTATGTGAATTATATTAAAATAGCTAACTGAAAAGAAATTAACATAATTGGACATCGACACTCAACTGAAAATTAACACAATTGCACTAACAAAAGACAATCTATTTCCGTAAAGTTTGACTAAAAGTCACGTATAATAAAATATTATTGTGAGTATCGTTTTAAAGGTAAAAAATTTGTAACACTCTGCAACTATAAAGATCTAGAATTAGAAAGAAACTGAGGTCTTTTTAGTACCCAATTAATTAAATTTGCATTGTCGTAATTACGTTGCATGTTAAAATTGATTGGATTCATTTTACGCTATTGAAAATAAGTTAGGGTTTTGAGAGAAGATAAAAGAAGAGGAGAAAAGAGAAGAAGAAGCAAGGAATCTCCAAGTTCTTGAGAATTGCTAGTGGATTTCGCCAAAGGGTGATCCCCATGATTTATGTTAGATCACATAGTGTTGGATTAGTTCACCCACCTGAAAATCATGAGTTAACTCAAAACAATTATGTTATTGATAGCAAAGAAATTGAATTTTTGATGTATTTGGTTGGAGTTCCTATTGGGTTCTTGATTGTTGAGAAGTTCTTTATTTTCATTTTTTTAAAATAAAATTAGTTATCATTTTGAGTAGATTCTTGCATATTTTTGTTATATGGTTGAATCTAAGTGTTTGGCATGGGGAGTTAAATCTAGAGGGTTTAGAGAGCAAGAAAAATCAAGGATTTTCTCTGCAAGGGCATGGGACGCCACACCACCGAGAGCGCCCCGACCACTTCAGTATTTGAAGTTTGGGCTCTGGGACACTGTGCCTATTAAAGTGACCCAACCCAGAATCTGAAGATTGGGCTCTGGCCCCGGCTGTCACGACCCACAAGTACATCCTAGAAGTTAGAGCATCCTTGAGTCGCCAGACGACATATGAGACTCTGAGAAGTCTCACTAAAGCCACTCATATCATTCATTGCATAATATACACTCTAAAAAAAGTAAGATTTTAAAACATTCTTCACGCACAAAGAGCTCTTTAAATAGCATAAACAAGTGCAAGACTTCCATTAAAATATTAAACCTTTACAATATCACATTGAACCATCTAAAATTTTGAGAATACAACATTTGAGACTAAGCCCATACATGACATAAAATAAAGACTAAGACATAAAAGGAACATGTGGATATTGTCCTTTAATCGATGAGGACTCACCAGTAATTCATCTTCAACCCTTAGAAATCTATCCATCCTCCATGGCATATCAAGACTTCCAATTCCCTATAGTTTAGTGAAAAAGGGAAAAGAAGGGGTTACCACATTAGATGCACTAAGTATGGAACACATGCATAAACCATGAAAAAGGGACATTTAGTAAATAACATGTTTTTGATGAAATTTGATATAATTTTTTCATAATATAGTTAAGAGACATCAATCAAGTCAATATTCAAAATATAAGACACATTCCAAATTATACTTAATTAATGGAAATCTTATAGTAACCTTACGGACTTCAATATTACATTAACGTATAATAATGCACACAAGTAACATTCAAAACACATCAAAGATTATAAACATACCACATGGAATCCCTATAAGATTATCATAAGCTCCTAAGTAGTGATATGGAAGCGGCCCGTCATAAACCCTTGACACATAACTAGATTATACCAGGACTTCTAAAGTAAGTTATCGATACACCACATATTCAAAGACTAATGCATGTATCGACATGAGACCCTCCTACAAAAGTTATTTTTAAGTCTCTGAGAGAGTTATGATGCAACCGCACATACAATCCCTTCATACACCACCAAAAGATATCCTTTAGACTACCTCAGAAGAGTACTCCTATTTTTACCAATTAAGACTCCAACCTAGGATACTCTAAGAATATCTAAGTAAGACATGAAGAGAACGCCCATACACCCTCTCCAAGCCTACCTAAGAAATCCTCAAAGCTACTCTAGATAGATACCTTTTCAATTAACAAGTCTTCAATTAAGTCAATTAAGTTCATTTAGTAATTTAGAAGACATTCCAAACTTACGGAGATTCATATAATGGTCTTCGTAAATACCTAGGGCTCAGATACAACTACTTCCAAGCCTATTCGTGCAATGTCTAGCGAGTGTCACATACCACTTCCTAAACATCTTAGAACTTATCCAACACTAGCATGTATCTCATATAATGAGAATAGCCAATAATCGACATAGACCATGGTCTCTAAGCATGGAATCTGGAGTTATAACCTACTCCGATGGAGGGCTTTTTACTTCCCAATGGTAGAACAAGGACATATCCCATGTAGGTTCGTTGATAAGGAATATGAAGGGTTTCTTTGTTCTCTATTCTGATATTTCAAATAGAGCAACTCCCCTAACCATACTTACTCGGTTCTAGACTTTGTTCTCATTGAGTAATTCACATAAAGGAGCACATAAAGAGGTTCCATATCGAGTTCACAACCAAAACATAACATCTTACAAAGGATGCCCCCTAGGATTGATTTACAATGGTTAAGAGGATAACTCAATGATTTTCCTAAGGATGATTTCATGTTGTTCCAGACAATCAATCCCTAAGTCCACCATTCACATGAGAAGGATACCATTATGGATTTCCACTTCAAGGATATCATAACCTTCTTTATAGAAGATTCCAGATAAAGGACCTTGTTAACTATATTCAAGGTTATATTTACGTCTTACTTGCATCAAGCAAGGGACATAAGTCTTTCTAAACAAGAAATACACATACTTTTTGCCATATCACATATAACATATAATTCAAGAAGCACATAGGGTCAACTAAGCTTACGTACTAGTCATCCTACACACTTCTATAGAATCACGAACATAACTCATCATAAGGTGAATATTGTCATCTAATAAGATTTACACTTCAACACTAAGTCTACACACACAAGGTATCACTATGACCTATCATGATCACCTATATTCACATAGAAGAAAACATGCTTGAACTTAACATATATACACAAGTCATCAAGACATTAACAATGATCACATAGACAAGGTATACATGATAATATCCTAGTTCATAAAATAATGCCGAAAAGGCCACATTGTTTCACAATTCATAAAGTAATGCCGACAAGGCCACATTATCCACAACTATAACACATAAGCACAACAACCATAAGTGGATCGTACTAATTATCATCACAATATAATAATTATATAATATAATATAAAGAGAGTTAGGGAATCATACCACAAATTCGATCCCCCAACTTCAATCCATAGCCAAATCAATCTACTTAATACTCAAAGGCCCTTATCGACGGTCATGACCACTAATTCAATTCCATAAGCTTAATATACGATCAATCTAAGAATATAAAATACTCATATAATCTAATTGAGATACAACATATAAACCATACAGTCATAGCCTCTACATAAATCAAAAGCCCATAACAATCTACACATGAAATAACTAGTATAGAGCCATGATCATATCACTCATAGCATAGCCAAATATAGAGATTTGAGAGGATCAAGGGTTCAAGGAGATTTTTATTGAAAACCATGAATTATACATCAATAATACCATATATTAATGTTTTGAAACCTTCATACAAGAACCTAAGACTTAGAGTAGAATTTCAACTTTTTCATCTTTTTTGAAATTTTTAAATCATCTTTGAATATGATTCTAAGGTAATAGAAAGCCTTCGATGAAGAACTCCCATTTCTTATTAGAAGAATTCAAATAGAATTGAAGAAGAAACTCCATTGAAGATCCATCTTAAAGCACCATCTTCACCTTGAGCTCTCATGGAGGTTTTTGGAGAAACTTTCGGAGGGAATGGGTTTTGATAAGTTGATACGGTGTAAATGAGAGTTTAATAGCTTAAATACTCTTAAAAGTCCTATACATACCTAAAATAACCGTCGCCCTATTTTATAAGACTTGGGTGAATTTCCCAAAAAACCCAAGTCTTTAACAGTGAAGCTGGCAGTTTTGCATACACAATCGACGATCCCTAAACTGGACGATGCCTCATCCTTTGTAGTACGTTGTTTGGGTTTTCAAATCCTAGACTTTCAGGCTACATGGACACATCAACACCACTCATTGACGTTCCATCGCCTGATCGATTGGCTATTATTTTGGGGGCCGTCGATTGCCACTGCCTGGCAGTTTGCCTCAACAAGTTGGGGTCCTCTCTAGGACCCTTGTGGGTCCTATGTGTTGTCTTACCCTGACGTTAAACCCTTACAAACGCACCTTTAGGTCTTAGTAACATGTTAAATCAAGTTCAACATCAAACAAGCCATGCAACTTTCTAAAACACATCCAAACTCATAAGGACGTCCAACGACTATATTTTGAACGTCACCGGATGTTCTTGGATGTTTGACCTCCAAATCATACCAAACTCAGCATTATGAATCTAAGAACTATATTAAAACATATAAGGACCTCATAAACTCATTACACACACATAAGACCATGAAAACACATAGGTGACTAGTCGTCAAACGTCTTTGTCGTTCGGTGACGTTTGAATTCATACTTAACCAAATATTTAGACATTGCCTCAAAACATAATTTTAAACCATTTACGGACTTCAAGATTTCTTGACACACACATTTGACCCTTGTTTCACCTAAGTTATTTTAGAGGTGTTACATTCTCCCCCACTTGGACAACATTCGTCCTCAAATGACACTTTCTTCATTTTAGATACTATCAAGAGATAATTAAGTGAAGACTAGCAGCACATAACAACACCACACAATGCTCATATATGAGAAACATCCCTTTCACAAAAAAGAGAGACTCACAACACAACAAGAAGGTAGAAACTAATCTACGACTCATCATGCCATAAGACTCACATTCCTCAATTTATTTAGGAGAGACTTCATTCCCAATGCACTATCATGCTCATATACATTAATTCTAAACACCAAACCACCATTTTCCATAAAATAACAATTTATTCATTTTTAAAATTCTTTACGGTGACCACAAATTTCCTTTGAGTGAACATGCTTCAGAATTTAACAAAGGCAACACTCAAGAAATTCATTATAAATGCTCAACAAACTAATCTCATATAACAATTTAGACATGCTTATTATTCATCTTCTTTAAACAATTAGCAACCTACACTAGATGCACATCAATAATGAGGAATTTGCCATGCATGAAAACTCATTTTCTTATTCAGCAAGAACTCAACAAAAACATGCATATAATAATGAGAATGTTTGGAAACTTATTTTTTACAAAAGACTCGAACATAAACAAAGTTACTAGGAACTCTTTGTTTTAGGCTTGAATAAACATGTGAGGAAAAGATAAGGATATCTCACTCCCTACGACCGTACTCTTCACCATACTCCCCCACTTAGAATAAACCCAATCTAAGGTCAACATAAACATACTACAAGGAATTCCATCAAGGACCCTCAAACCTTAATAATACTTCTCAACAAAATATATGTCATGAAAACCAAAGCCTCTCAAAGGTCTAACCATATAACCATTACATTCCCCTTGATAGGAGAAACTCACCCTTACTCTTTCTAACCTCACCTACTTCCTTTCTAAGGCCGGATCTAAACAACTTCAAACCATCTCAACTACCACTCCCTTAACCTTTCTAACACTACACCTTACCATTTCTTCCAACTAAACTACCCTACAAAAGGTACCTCAACCATCCTAAGGTCATCAACACCATAATCTATACCCCATCTAACAAGTCACATCTCTTGTTTTCCCTCCCTCAAACCAACTTTACAAAGGTTACACTCAAAGGACCAAAATATAAAGGAACAAGGGAAAGACACCATATATGAAGCTCTTAGGCACGACTAGAAGAATAAAGAAGTGGAACTTTTCCTAGCACCAAATAGCCTCCTATTCATACTGTGGCACTATTCACAATATAAGCAAGACTCTACTGAATGTGGTTTATGAGACAAACTAACACACTCCCAAACCTTATGCTCTGATACAAACTTTGGTACGACCCACAAGTAGACCCTAGAAGTTAGAGCATCCTTGAGTCGCCACACGACATATGATACTCCAAAAAGTATTACTAAAGCCACTCGTGTCATTCATTACACAATATACACTTAAAAATAAGGTAAGGGAACTTTAAAAGTGTCTTCACAATGAAAAACTTTTCATAAATACTCAAGCGGAAGACTTCCATGAAAACAATAAAACCTTTCCAATTGTTCAGGAACCCTCTAAACTTTGGATAATCCCAATAATTGGGAATAAGTCCATACATGACATTAAAATTAAAGACTAAGACATAAAAGGCAACATGGGTATTGTCCTCGAATCAATGAGGACTCACCAATACATCATCTTCAACCCTTAGAAACCTATCAATCCTTTATGTCATATCAAGACTTCTAATTACTTACACGTTAGCGAAAATGGGAAAAGAAGGGGTTGATATATTAGATGCACTAAGTATGGAATCCATGCAAAAACCATGAAAAAGGGACATTTAGTAAATAACATGCTTTTCATGAAATTTGATATGAAACCTCATAACATAGTTTAAGAGATATCAATCAAGTCAATATTAAAAATACAAGACACATTCCACATTATACTCAATTAATTAAAATCTTACAGTAACCTTACAGTGACTTCACTATAACTTTGAATTCACATTTCACAAGGTAACATCAAAACCACATCAAAGCATATCAGCATATTAACATGGATCACCTACTAATGTTATCCTAAGACTAACCCAAGTAAGATATGAAGCGGCCGCCCGTACAAACCCTTGACACACGCCTAGTTAATCCCTAGGATTATCTAAAGTAAGTTATTACAATACACCACATATCACACCAATTGACATAGACGTGAGAACCTCCTACCAAAAGTGATTCTAAGGTTCACTTGAGTGAGTTATGAAGCAACCGCCCATACAACCCATTCATACACATCAAAGAGATCCTTTAGACTACACAAGATAAGAGAATTCTCATATACCCTCTCCAAGCCTACCAAAGCAATCCTAAAAGCTACTCTACATATATACCTTTTCAAATAATAAGTCTATACTTAAGTCATTAAGTTCATTAAGTCACTTAGAAGACATTCAACACTTAAGGACATTCATATAATTTTGGTGTAACATAGGGACTCACAAACCAACATCTTCCATGCCTATTCGTGCAATGTCTAGATAGCGTCCCATACCATTACCTAAACTTTATTGAAATTATCAAACACTAGAATGTATCACATAAAATGAGAATGGGCAATAACTGACACAGACCATGGTAGCTAAGAATGGAATCAAGAGTTAGAACCTAGTCCGATGGAAGGTGTCTTACTTGCCAATGGTAGAACAAGGACACATTAATATGTAGGCACATGATTAAGGAATATAAAGGGTTTCTTCGTTCTCTATTCTCATATTTCAAATAGAGCAACTCTCTAACCATACTCAGTCGGATCTAGTATTTGTTCTCATAATGTAATTCACATAAAGGAGCATATGAACAAGTTCCATATCGAGTTCACAACCAAATCATAACAACTTACTTAGAAGGTCCCCTAGGTTGCCTTACAATGGTTAAGAGGATAACTCAATGATTTTCCTACGTATAATTTCACGATGTTCCAGCCAATCAATCTCTACGTCAACATTCACACGAGAAATATTTACCAATTATCACAACTTTCGGACTTTGAAGGAATTTGATAACCTTTTTCTTAAGATTCCACATAAATGACTTCGTAAACTAATCAAGGTCACATGTCCAATCACACATACAAGACTAAGAAGCTTTAGCACACAAGTCAAGGGGAGTTCCTATTCACATATACATGCATCAAGTAGGGACATAGTCGACCTAAACAAGACACATCAACTTTACCACTCATTTATAAAACATATCTTAAAAAAACCAACACAGGGGGGGGGTCAACTAAGCATACTTACTAGTCATCCTACACACTTTCATAGAATCATAAACATAACTAATCATAAGAGCAAGTAACCTTGAAAAAATGGGAATCACCACCTCTCTCAAAGTTAATTGTAGTAACTCGAGAGTACACCCTCAAAGTTAGAGCACTCTTAAGTCGACACACGACGTACTCGACGTAGAATTAAAACTTTTCACAACAATAGTTCAAACTCTTTTATAGAAACTTAAGCAAACTAAGTCTCGTTATAGCCATATTAGACACATATAAATATTAGGGTCACAACCCATACATAAATTAGAAATAAAGTCAAAGTCCATTACAATGTCTTTTGAAAAGGAAAACTTAACATAATTGTCCTTTAGAGAATACTATTCCCAAGCTTTTCTTCTAAGGGACTCCTCACCTGCCGCCTACACTTGTATAAATAGACAACATATGTAATTATCACATTGAATACACTAAGTATGTGAACATGCAAGAAAACCATGCTAAAACGAACATTTACTTCATAAAATATTTTTTATTCTCCTTTGATGTAAATCTCATGAAATAAGTATAAGAACCATTTTAAAGACAACATACACATATAATAAAATCCAAGTAATATCAATCACATGACCATATGTACTTATAACCCCTAGTAAAGGTTATCTTAAGACTCACTTAAGTAAAACAAAAAGAGACCGCACATAAACCTCTTTAACCACCCCTAAGTAATCCTTAAGACTACCAAAAATAAAGTTATTCCATTTCATCACATATTACATAGTTCATATTCAATAAGATAAGTTGTATTCATTTAGACATTCTACCTAAAGTTACTCTAAGACTCAGCTAAGTAGAACATGAAGGGACCGCTCATACACCCTCTTCAAGCCTACCTAAGCAATCTATAAAGCTACCTAGGTAAGAGACTTTCTATTCTTCATACATTACTAGGTTAACAATATCCATTAAGACATGTAGAATACATTCAACAATTACAGGACTTCATATAATGGTCTTGGAGAAGTCCTAGGGAACTCTCCTATTATTTTCAAATCTTTCTCGTGAAATGTATAGATAACATTCCCTTCCACTGCATACACGTTGTAGAACCTATCTAATAACTAGAGTGTACATCCTATATGATGAGGTTAGGCATTAACCAACATAGATCATACTAGCTTGGTATGGAATTTTGTGTCATAGTAACCACACACCGTGGAAGGTGTTTTACTTGCCAAAGGTAGAACTAAGACTCATCCCGTGTTGGCACATGATTCTACAATATCATGGGATTCTTTGCTCTCTAGTCTCATTCTCAAGTAGAGTTACTACCACAAGAATATCCGCTCGGTGCTTTACCTTTATTCTCATAGAGTAATCTTTTCCTAGGTGTATTAGGGAAGGTACCATTTGTTAGTCCTACCAGCCTCATTAATCTTTTCACTGGTCCTCATTGTTTAAATTTTTTTATATCCAAGGTTCCACGTATATAACATGTTTTTATCTTAAAGGTTTCTTGAACAGATAAGTCTTTCATAAAAGGGCACCTCCTTTAGGTTACCGATCCTAGACTTCATTCATAGCTTCATGCCAAACCCGGACAGACAAGTATGCCTAAGCCTTTACCAAGTCAAGAAAAAAATAACCTCAAATAAATTTAAGTATCAAGTAGAGGCGACCTAATTCTTACCAATAAAGACACACAACATTATCATATCACGTATTTCAATAACATTCAAGTCCCATGTAGGGATAACTAAGTCTAACCAACAAGATACCTTATCAATAATCATGTAGAGACACATAATATTCAATAATTTTGACATATATCCATTTATAGGGAATCATACTTTCACGTCACACATACACATTTACCATAAAATCCTTCACATAGTTCACTTTTACAATCTATAACATGATATAACCATAATTCACATAATAAAGCCACCAAGGCCATGTTCATAACAATTATAACACATAAACATCGCCACCATAGAATTCAATATCAATTCTACACAATATACAGAAATCAAGTCAACTCACAACCTTCAAATTATCATCATCACATTGCTTAGCCTTCTCAATCAAATCACTTTACATAGGCTCTTACCAATAGCCATGTACACAGTACCAAGCAAACAAACCATCCATATCAATGATCAAATAATATAAAATATAGACATTATCAATATAAGGCAGCCTATAAGTATTTTATCATGATCTATACATAATTCAAGATCCCAATATAATCTACACATAAATTCAATAATATCAAGACATAATCAATTTATCCACTTTAGAGACAAAATTAGAAATTCAAGGAATACATGGGTTAATGGAAATTTTGATCTTAAAATCATCAATAAACAGCAATATATCATAAAACATTGTTTGAAACCTAATCATGCAAGAACCCATTCTTAGAATTCAAAATTGGAAATTCTATGTTTTTGAACATCTTTGACAAAACCATTGGAATGAGATCCTTCAATGAAAGAATAGTCAAGGATGATATAACCATACCTTATTTGAATAAATCCCACGAAATTTGAATGAATAACTTGAACAAGTTTGTCTTCTTCCTTGGAGCTTCAAAGCGTAGAGAATGGAGGTTTCGGAGAGAATAAGTGGAGAGCTTTTGTTTTAGATTGAGGGTTATAATTTGATTGGTGAATTTGAACTTTAAAAGACATAACCCTCAATACATAATCCCCAAAGTACTCAAAAGACCGCTACACTTAATGGACCTTTTAACCAATTCTAATTTGACTTGAAAACGAGGAGACCAAATATGGGACTTTGTTGCGCGTCATGGAGACACTTCCCAATCTTGGTTCAGGAATTTAATTATGATACAGAATGTTTTGTGTTATACCCACATCGAATGGAAAAATTTTCCCTTTAAGTGTTGAAGGCGCGATACGCCACTCTACATATGGGCTGCCCGACAGCTTTCTTGGGTAAAGTTTGGGTCCTCTTTTGGGACGCTTAAAGTTGTCCCCGGGGAGTGGTACTTAAACGTTTTGACCATTTAAATGTCATTGTATATGTAGATACCAAGGGTACTCAATTTCTCCCTCACACCGTACCTCTAAACTTCACTATAAAACCCTACTACACACTAGTTCAACTAGACTAGCTTCTGGACGTCTTGGTCGTTCTTAGACGTTTGACTTCCAAACTCCTCAAACTGACTTTAAAAAATTACATTCATCATTTTATTACCTTATTAACTCATATTAAAAAAGTATTGCCTTAATTCAAACGAAGTTTATTTGGAGGATCGTAACAATAACCTTAGGAGCACTAGAAACATCTTGATTTCGAGCTCTCTTCTTAAACATAGGTTGACTTTTCTCGTTGTTCTTCCCCTATTCAAGGCTCTAACCAACCTCTCAAGATTCGACTCTTCAAAAGATTTAGCATACACTATGATCCTAGATATATTCATGTCACTATGGAGCATTACCGTATGATACTCTTCCTTCAAAAGTTCAAAAATACTGGTCACAAGCCTACTTATCTCTTCTCTAGGGTTAGACACCAAGGATTGATCATAATTAAACAATAGGGTAAATTTCAGGCTTGCCTGAGGTTTATAAAATACTCAACCTTAACTTCTCTTTTCTCACGGGGAAAGTACTTTCCTAAGAATGCTTCCTTAAACTCTTCCCATTCAATAGGACCTGCTTCAACCGACCTATTCTCCTTCCATTTAGTGTACCACACTTGAGTAAACTCTCTCAATTGATATGACTCCAACTCCACTTTCTCCCTAGAAGACACCCCATAACACTCATCACCTTATAAACACCATCCCAGAATTCTTGGGGATCCTCTCCCACTTAGAGCAAAGAAAAGAAGGATTCTTCCTTCACAAAAGTCCTCAAACAGAGGCATAGTACTCTCAATATCATTCACGCTAATCCCCATATCTATATTTTCTAATCCGTCATGTCTAGGGCTAGGGTAAGAAAAAGCCACTCTACTTCCTCATAAGAACATATTCAGTGTGGAACGCTCGGAGCCTCATCTCTTGGATAATATTGAACTTTGTTACTTAGGAGAACATGATTCGACCGCCGGGAAGAACATCCCTCATTTTCAATACTTCCTCCTCAACTCTCCTTGTTCGCGTCCTTCTTGTTACTCATATCCATAAAACTACGAGAAGCGATTAGGAAAATTTAATTATAGAACTCCATTGTGGCCACGATTTTAAGTTATAGTAAAATAAGGGTAACTTCTATTCATCCTATAGCCACTCCGCAAATAGAGGTTGTCGCGACTCACACGATGAACAAGACTCTACTAGTGTGGCTCGTGCTACTTTGAATCCAAAGAAATCATTTTTCATAAACCCTTATGCGCTGATATAAGTTTTTAATGCCCCGAGAGCACCCCGTATCGTGGAAACGAGTATATGAAACGAAGAAGTTCGTATAAAAGCTCATTACATTTCATTCATCACACTAGGGAGCAATAGTACAGAAGTATTACAACCCATTTATGAAAAATCAAAAGGCCTCAAGCGCAAACACACTTGAAATTAAAGTTCTTTATAACCAACAAAAATTTTAGTCTCAATAGTCCCAACATAGATTCTAACTTTAAGAATATCAAACTTAGGAACACAAACCTTAATGTTGATAGAAAGATAAAAGTTTAATAAAAATGTCGTAATGAAAGAGAAACTAGAATAAGAAGTCTATGTCCTCCACATATGTAGACATGACAAAATCTTGAGTGAATTTTTAATTCCCAAGCTCAACTCTAGCAATCTCATCACTTGCCTGCACCTACATTTTCTAGAAAAAAAGGGAAAATATGAAATTAGTATAATGAAGCACTAAGTATGATGATCATGTAAAAATCATGGTAAAAGGGACATTTACTTGACATAAGACATTTAAACTCGGATTTAAATGATTTCAGGGCAATATGGATAATATTCAAAATAAAGTGTAAAAAAGACATAAATAAGTCAACATTCAACATTACCCAAATATTACCCATATAACACACAAGGTACCACCACATTCATTAAGTAACCCTTCTTATGATTTAGACATTCTACCTAAGGTTATCTTAAGACCCACCTAAGTAAGACATGAAGGGGCTTCCCATACAACCACTTCATACACACCTAAGTGTTTCTCAAGACTACATTAGAAAAGTACCATTTGCTGTTAAAGACAACCCAACAAGTCAATGTTCCTTATTAGAACATTTAAATAGACATTCATGCATTTAAGGGACTTTACAAAATGGTCTTGGAAGACCTAGGGAACTTGATCTAGTATCTTCAAAGCCTACTCATGCCATGTGTAGGTAGCATCCCATACTACTACTTACACGTTGTAAAACTTATTCAATAGCTAGAGTGCACATATCACATGATCGTGATATGCATAACCGACATAGATCACACTATATAGGTATGGAATTCGGAGTCTACCCTATTCCGTGGAGAGTCTTCTACTTGCTAAGGGTAGAACTAGGAAACATCCCATGTAGGAACATGGTTTAGGGATATCAAGACTTTTTCCTATACTCTTTATCATTATTCAAGTGACGCTACTATATTAAAGCAATATCCACTCGCGTGCTTTGCCTTAGTTACCATAGAGTAAGTCATTTCATATAAGTGTTAAGTAGAGAGGGAAGTATTCACGTTAGCGGACACTTAATACCATGACCAAGAAAGGCAACACAGGCTCTACCAATCAAGGTACATAAGGATAGCTTATTTATAGAAAGGTCACCATGCTAGGTCTAGTCAATTCAATTCATTATTTCATTCATTCATTCATGAAAAGGAGGCTTAAGCCTATCAAGTCAAGAGATCAAATTCATTATATCTTTCATGTATCTAGTAGGGACAACTAGGTCTAACAAATCGAGACACCGTATCTACATATAAAGACTCTTCATAGTCTATCATCATCACATGTAACCATTCAAATCAAACATGCTTTCATTAACAATACGATATACAAGATCACCTTAACATCACATGGCAATTATACATGATGCCACCTTCTACACAATATCATAACCCTCACTTCAATTCATCGCATAATGCCTTCAAGACCACATTCATAATAAGAAAATAAAACTAAACACCTCCAGCAAAAGTGTATTAAACAATACAAAAAAACCTACAATAAAAATAATGTGAGTCAACTCACCATTGTCTAGTTCCACAATTCACCATTATTTAACTTCCTACAATTTTCACATAATAAGAGAGTTTGCCATTATCATGCCCACAAGACTAATATCACCAACTCATAAATATATAAAAAAATTCATCATATGTATAGATATATAACAATAGGAATCAATACTATAAAGCCATATAAGTAAAATTCCACCAATAAATAATCATAATTATGAAACCCACTTTTGAAGCCAAAAATAAGGAATCAGAGGAATCATGGGTTCATGGAGTTTTTAAACTTAAAACATCAATTAAAATATAAGATAAACATAAAAATTCACTTTAAACCATTTGGTCCAAGAACCCATGAGTTTTAGGAAGATTTGGGGGGTTTTTCATAACTTTAGGAAAACATGAAAACAATTTGAAATTGACTCTAGGGAGAAGGTTAGCCCTATATGAAGGATCATCATACCTTAGATATGAATTTACCACGAAATTGAATAAGAAATCAATGGAAATATTCACCCCTAGCTTAAACTGAGCTTAAGCTCCCATGGTGTTCTTGAGAGAATTTAAATAGGGGTTTGATTTTGAAGAATGAAGTGTAATTCTAGGTTTAAGTATTTTAACTAACTTCAAATACACTTAAATAAATAACATATAAGTCCAAGAATTTATTATCCAAGAGTGAAATTTACCAAACCAACCTTGGCTTGGCCGACTTGTACCAGGAAAACAAGTGCTCACACACTACCACCACCTACGGACCGTAGGAAGTGGGACCAGACCACCACAAGAGGATTTGGATTGTCTTAGAATTTCCATAGGTCTAAAGGCCTCACTAGACTATGTATTGACTAGCGGACCAAACTGTGCCCCGTCAAAGGACCTACTAGTCGTAAGTCATGGTCTTAGGTCATTCCATTTTGTCAGTTTTGTGGTTTGAGCTTAGAGTCCTCCTCAAGGACCCTTGTTTGGTCCTTCGGGAGTCGTACAAGGATATTTAGCCCCCAAACATTTTCATCTAGTCCCTAAGGTCAATTCCAGTTATTTTGGACACCAAACAACATACAAAATCAAGGACAACATACTAGAATACACTAGCACACAAAAGATTAGTTTTCGAACGTATGGTCATTCCTTGACGTTTGTCCTTGAAACACTATAAGCCAAACTACTAAAATATATTTCTCATAATTTTAACAAGTAATTAACCCAATAAACTCATGTGAAGGTCTAGTTCATCCTATTTCATTTTTAGGGTCTTTGCAAATTCTTTGAGCGTTCATGAGTACAATTTCAAGTTCACACGACTTTCTCGGTATGCTCCGGAGATGGTTGCTTACATGAGGATTAGGATGAGTTTATTCCTTGCTGGGTTTTCTCCCTATCAAGAAATAAAGGCAAGGAAACTATGTTGATAAGGGATATGGACATAGCAAGGTTAATGATCCATGTGCAAAAAGTTGAGGAGGACAAGTTGAAAGACAGAGAAGAGTTTAAGAATTAGAGGTATAAGACATCATAGAATGACTCCGGAAAGCAAAACAGTAATGTAAACAAATCTTCCTTTTAACAAAAACAAAAGGGATTTAATCCATCATCTGCAAGTGCAACAGCATCAGAGAGTATGGGTCCCGTTTATCCCGATCCTCCTCTTATATCAGTGTCCGAGGCTTGATTTGAGGAGTTTGTGAGGTACCTCATGTAGGGTATATAACAAGAATTAATGGGCTATGGAGGGAATATGAAAAGAGAGGAACTTAAAAAGTTGGGAACTAGAAAATTCCTCTTATGCTTCAGTGAAAAGGAATTTGTTCCTCATCGGTGGTGGAAAAATAATAAGAGAGTTTCAATATCGAAACACTCTTGTTAATTGTTAAAAGGGTTGGAAAGAGAGACCCTCTTGTGTCGTTGTTATCGCTACCTCGGCTTTGGCTTCCGAAAATGATTGATCGAGAGATTTGTTTTGGACAAAGTTTGTTTTAGTTAATTTAAGTATTTTTCAATTAAATAAATAAAATTAATGGACAAAATATTTTCAGTTAATTAGTTTATAATAGAAATATTTTAAATTATTTAGTTGAGATTAACCAAAACGTTTCAAGTTTATAGTTGATTAACCCGACCTGACTCGGATCCGTGTAACCCATTTTATTTAAATCTTTCCCGATTTTATTTCAATTTTCCACCATTTGGAAATGACTTTTCTGAAAGGTTGCAACTTTAAGGAACAACCAGGATTTCTTGAAAGGATGTAAACTTTCACTAATAGTCGTGTAGATTCTGAAAGAGTTACAAAATTTGGAAATCTGTCCCTCTTGCATTTATAAATTACATGATCTTGTCAGGGGAATTTTCCTTGTGATTTTTTTTATTTCTTCTTCTTCTTTTGCAAAAAGTTTCTTCCTGTACTTTACTGTTGTTGAGTTGTTCGCTGACACCAGACCTTTGGATATCAATGCGCTAGTGAGTGAGTTTATTTTACCATGGGAAGACATATTTCAAATAACACTTCGAATATTATAGGGGAATAATTTCAATAAGGGGACACTGTGTATTCAGTCTGCTTGATCTTTTTATGTTCTTATTTTCCTAATTTCGGTACGTTGACAAATTTTTATTTTTGTGTAAATTAATTTTTGTTCATCTCTCTTACTATTTCATTAAAACTTTTGTAATTTCGTATTTCTGCAATGTTTAGTTGTAATCAGTAACTCTGTTTTAAAATATAAATTGGAAACAAACTTCATGAAATTATAGTTTTATTTTAAGCTGTGTTTCTGGTAGAGAAAAAAACCTTCGTGGTTTTATACTCCCTTAACTCTACAATTTTATGTTATTGCTTATTAAGACTGTATCGATTTTTGTTTATCAGAAATGGAAAACAACAATGTTATAATGACTATTGTTGCACTAACTCGAACTGCTGTACCACAATAGAGAAACCGGGAAAGTTCTTTGTGTGAATTTCAAAGGATGACATCAACAGGTATTTTTCTGTAGAAATTTACCAGCGAAGAAACAGTGCATGATGCTGAAATGCCAGACAGAGAAAAAATCATGATTATTGAAGCATGGAAATAGACAGACTTCATATGAAGGAATATATTCTGAGTGTTTTAGAAGATGCCTTATATAATATTTGTTGTGCAATAAGAACTTCAAAAGAGTTGTGGGACACACTTGAGAAGAACTATAAGACAAAAGATGCATGTTTGAAAAAGTTTGTGGTTGCAAAGTTTATAGTCTATAAAATGGTAGATAGTAAAACTATTGGATCAATAGTGCATGAACTTCAAATTATTTTCCATGATCTAATTGTTGAATATATGGTAGTAAATGAAGATTTTGAAGTGGTTACAATGATCGAGAAGTTACCTCCTTTGTGGAAGGACTTCAAGAATTATCTGAAGCACAAACATAAGGAAATGAAGTTTGAAGATCTTGTGATTTGGCTCAATTTTGAGGAAGATAATAAAAAAGATGAAAAGAAGTCTCATAAAAGTTCAACAATAATTGGAGTTAATAATATTTAAGACGCTACTACCCAAAAAAAAGAGAAAGAAATCCAACGGACAGAAGTCAGAACAGGCCAAGAAGATATTCAAGGGCAAATATTATATGCAACTATGGTAAGGCTGTTCATAAGTCTTCTGACTATCATGCTCCAAGAAAGGACCAAGAAAAAGACGAACGCAAGGAAAAAAAAAGGGTAAAAACATAGTAGAAGAGATAAGGAAGATGCAGATATTGTTGTGTAATTATTTGGTAGGTGTCACTTAGTTGGAAATCCAAGGAGTAGTTTCTATACGGAGGTGGCCACTTACATTTCTTTGCTCGCATAAAAAGTCTTGTCTTTGGAACGTCACGCATGCTGAGTACGATTGAAGATTTGTTTATGGGAAATACATTTCAAACAACAACAAGGATTGTAGGAACAAGGAAAGTAATCGTTTTTAAAATGACATCCAATAAGGTGTTGAGTTAATAGCGTGTTGGCGTATCCCTACTATTAGGAAACCAATTTAGTTTCTACTGCAGTACTCGTCACGAAGGGTTTAAGTTTGTCCTCGTTATAATAAAAACATAAAGTAACAATGAAAGATGTTTCTTAGGAAAGGCTACTACATGAGGGGCCCTTTTCAAACAAAAGTAAGGGTTTTTTTAAATGAGTATAACATTTCTTGATTATGTTTACTCATTGGAGTCAAACTGATTTATGGCATACCCATTAAAGACATTTAAATATAAAATTTGCGAAAATTTGTTACTTTCGAAGTATTGCTAAATTTTAAATGCGATAAATCAAAAATGTGAAATTGGTGGAAAGTTAATTGTGCTTAAAATCATTAAACAGTCGGTTGAATAATGCAAAACTTTGAGGCTTAATGTACACAGTTATATGCGAAATGAGGTCGACACGATTCTCGTGGAGGAAAAAGTTATTTATAACTTTTATGAGAATGCACTAGATTTTGTAGGTATATTGCTTAACAATAAAGGATGAAATAAATTAATGATTTAGAAATACAAAACAAAAAATGAAGTAAGAACCAATTGAATTCAAAAGATTAAAAATCATTCGAAGATGATAGGTGGAGATACGAATGTCCTTTTGCAGGAGCTATGGTGGAAATATTTGGTATTATTAATCAACTAACTGCACCCGATACAACCCACAATCAAATGGTTTCGATATTCTCCTCCCCTCCCCTCTCCCGTAGAACAGAAGAAACAATAACATTAAAGGAAATGATGAATGTATTAATGATGAATTGGTTCACCGTGAAAGCTCTTTGGGGCGAAACCATCTTACGGATAAGAAGATACTCAATTTTTTAAGGGTATCACGTAGCCAACACCACAATCCATTCCAACTGAGGTAGGAAAGGAAGGAAAAACCAACTGGGTAATACTTCAAGTGTGGGGTTGTCTATCCAAGGTAGATGTTTTTTAACCCAAAAGGGTTGAAATTGGACCAAAAAAACAACATAGATTGGTAGTTATTGGACAAGTGTGAACCAATATTGCCTGCCGGTTTGGTTCACAAATCTTATAATCTTGAGATTCTAATTTAATAAATTAAGTTAGTCAGTTAATGAGATCTTTTGGAACACATTTATCCGTTTTTATAAAATTGTAATGTGAGTTGAGAGTGTGACCCATCATACCGACGAAATGACCATGGGGAAATTAAATCAAACGAAAAGTCCAGTCTTAGTGAGGATCCTAGGCGTAGACACTAGCCAATGAAACCCTTCTTTCTGCCACTTTTGGTGTGGCATTGTTGGTTGAAAATTAGCCTCAAACATTAAACTAGGTCAGTCTTCGTTTGAGTCAACTTATTGGAAAGAAGTTTCTCAATAGGGATATAGGAATAACTTTAAGTAATCAACTTGGGGGAATAATTAGTATCTTATCCAGGAAGTAAACTGTAGGATAGAGTGGATCCTTATTAAAAAGAAAATGAAAAACAGATTGGAAATATAAAAATATAGGCTTATTTAGGGACTTATAGTCAAGTATACAAAAAAAGAAGGATGTACTATTTTGGACACTTCCTCTTCAGTAACAAGGAAGCATCAATTAGGATGTTAATAGCACTAGCCAGGCTTAAGATATCATCTTCTTAAAAAAAAAAAAAAAATTCTCCAAAGAATGTAAAGAAACCTTCTTAAACGGAGAGTGAAGCGAAGAATGAATGGAACAACCTGAAGGGTTTGTGTTCCGTAGTAAAGTAGAGGAAAGTGTGAAGAATTGTGAAGTCGCTTTATGAGCTCAAGAAAACACCCAAATAATGGCATGATAAAAAATTTTGTCCAAAACAATATTGACCAATGGATCAAGATAACGATTTGATAAGTGTGTGTTATTTAAAAAAAATTCTGAATCATGAAGTCATTGTTTGTCTATATGTTGATGTCATGTTAATAATGAGTAAAAAATATTGACGATATAAATGATACTGAAGTGCACTGCTGCAGGGCAAGTCCGATATGAAGGAATTAGGAGTGTGGATTTGATCTTAGAATCAGGAATTCTAAAAACTCCTCAGGACTAGAATTCTCTCAATCTCTTAATTTGAAGAGATGGATAAGCTTAAACACTTGAATTTCATTGTGGTCAGGAACTCCAATTGATTTAAGCTTTAATTTAAAAAAACAAAAGAAGGTAAAAGTGAATCTCAAGTAGAATATGGACAGGAGTAATGCGGAAGTTTGATGTAATTATTAAATTGTTACATGGAAAGATATTCATGTGCTTATAAACAAACTGAGTCGGTCAGTAGTAATCTAATCAAACTCACTGATGGAAATGAAATGTGCGTTGGGGTATTTAAAACAATACAACACTAGCTTCACATTTATAATAAAGATGCTACTGGGAGTGGAAGGAGTCTCCTCTATAGGATGCAAATTGGATATAACCATGTCAGATGAAAGTTATAATCCACAAAATGGTTATGTACTTACTCTTGGTTGGAGGAGAAGTATCTTTGAAATCGTCCAAATAAAAATGGTATCGCCGCTCCAAAGGCTGGGATGAAGCCGTTGAGGACTCTAGAATTTCTAGAGTTATATTCAAATTTTGGCCCAAACATGGGACCTTATCAACATACATTGAGATAGTCAAGAACCATAGGTAAAGGCAAGACGCGCTTGTACAAAGATAAGTTTTTTCCCTCGTCATATACGATAGAGATTTAAACACCGTAATACAAATGCTCTCTAGTGGCATTACACATTTACTATGTAAGTCAAGATGATAAGTGTTAGATCAAACTAACGAAAGGCCTAGCGAAAGAGGAGGAAGGTGAAAGATCATCAAAGGGAATGGTACAGATTAGACAAAGTCAGCATAGCGATAAAAATATATCTAGCAGAGTAGAGATTTCAAGAGCTTGATTCACGGAGGGAAATAAAGTTGTGCTGAGGTTTGAAATTGTAAAATCAAATCAAATGATTTCAATGAGAAAATGTTCAGGAACAATGTTAAGTCTTTAAGGCTTGTAAATGAATTAATAAAGCATAGGGTTTTTAATGATTTGCTAAGTTTGGAAGATTTGACCAAATAGTGTATCTACGAAATGATACGATTAGAAATCACCTATCTGAGTGTGAAGTGTAAGACGGTTCAAAGAAAATTTAGTCCAAAATTCTATTCCATATACACTCGTGAAACCAGGAGGTGTTCATGGCTGAAACGAGCACAACTGTAAGAATCATAAACAAAAAAAGGGTTAATTGTGCGACTTATAGTTGTCTAGGTAAATACCAAAGCTTGACGGTTCAAATATATCGCATCCACCGATTGACCGTGTATATCCGACATATGTACACTACGAAAAGTCCAAGGAGAAACCAACTTATCTAGATGTAATTAATCATTGTCTGTAAAGTACACATTTGTCAGTACATTCCTATCTTATAATCATTCCACATTAATCTGGGGATTGTTAGGTATGTAGTAAGAATTAACTGAGAAAATGGGGAAGAGAAAAGAGTGGAACTTCAAAAGTTGGGAACTGAAGGGAGTTTTTTTGGGGGGACTTTGAAAAGTCCTCTTATGCTTAAGTGAAGAGGCATTTGTCCCTCATTGGTGGTGGAAAGAAAAATAACACAGTCTATATATAGAAACAATCCTATTAATTGTTAAAAGTGTTGGAAAGAGGGATCCCTCTCGCACTATCGTCGTCGTTGCTCGTCCTGACTTTGGTTACGGCTACCGCTACAACTTTGGTTTTGGAAAATGATCGAGTGATTATATTTTGGACAAAGTTTTAATTAATTAATTAATTAATAACTCAATGACCAAAATGTTTTCAGTTACTTAGTTGATAACAAAAATGTTTTCAATTATTTAGTTGAGATTAACCTGACCCAACTCTGATCCGTGTGACCCTCTTTATTTAAATCTTTCCCAGATTTATTTAAATTTCCCATCTCTTGGAAATGACTATTCTGAAAAGTTACAACTTTCAGGAAAAGCCTGGACCGTTTAAAAGGTTGCGATAATGGTTGTGCGGATTCTGAAAGGGTTGCAACCCTTCAGAACCTGTTCGTCTTGCCTAAAAATACCATTCATTCTTCAGAATTTTTCCTTCTGAGTTTTTCTGATTTCTTCTTCTTCTGCACAAAGTTTCTTCGTGTACTTTATTGTTGTTGAGAGGTTCACTGACACAAGAGTTTTGGGTATCAATACAGTTGTGATTGCGATCATTCTATCCTGGAAGGACATATTCTAAATCAAACCTCGGATACTAGAGGGAATAATTTCCTTAAGGGGACACTATGTTTTAAGTGGACTTGATTTTTTTCTGTTCTTTTTTTCCAGATTTTAGTATGTTTACGTATTTTATTTTTTTGTGTATTAATTTTTGTTCATCTCTCTTACTGGTTCATTTAAACTTTGGTAACTTCGTGTTTCTGCAAAGTTTTGTTGTAATCACTAACTCTGTTTTAAAACATGGATTGGCAACACCTCCTAGTCATCCGGAAGGTGTCACTTACTCTTGACTATGTCTTTCTACTATTCTAGGGTTGTAGACATTCAGACCTGGTCTTTAATAAAAATTTGTATATTTACCTAGTGACATGTATACATGACAGCAGGTTTCGGGGAAGGTTTTTTTTATGTATATTCTCAAATATTATTATTTTTATGTTAGTCCATATTTCATTTCTTACTTTTGTATTTACACTTTCAATGATTGTTTAGGTTGACATGTCTTAGTTGGATAAGGCAAGTGTAATCACACCCAGTTTTTGAATCGTGATAGTTAGAACTTTTATCTCTTCATATCGTTGCATTTTTAAATTTTAAAGAGATAAATTTGAATGATCCAAACTCGATACATGTAGTTTTTGCAGGCAATGAAGAAACTATCTATTGTGTAGGGGGTTCAATTGAATTGCATTCATCGAAAAGTTATACTTTTATAAATAGACTTACTTTTTCTAGTATTTATATATTTTTGTCCCCCACACCATTAATAAATTTATATTCAACTATTTTTTAAATTTATTTACTAAATATGTTGATGTTATTTCCATACAAAAGGAATAGTTCAACAATTAAGATTACACATATGAGCACATACGACATAACAATTAATTTTTAAACATCATATACCCGTAAAATATTCGTCTATCACATTGCAGGAAAAAGTAAATGTTTTTCATATAATTTTAAATTGAGTTTTTACTTTATTTTAATATATCCTATAGTATTACATGAACAATTACACATATATTGTTTTATGTGTGTCACATGTTTGTGAATTTCATAATCTAAACAAGTTTGAAGAAAAGAGATGTAGAGTCTTTCACTCCAAAACATACATTCAAAATACTTTAATTTTAAATTAAACTAACTATTATCTTTTGTAAAAAAACATTATTACTTAAATCACAATTTAATGTCCTATGTCAATTTGTAGTGATTCTGATGGTTTGCATTAGATATGATATTTGACTAACTCTATGAGAACTATTTAAATTTATTTGGTCAAAGTCTAAAAATCAAACTTTTCATGTTTTACGCTTATAATTAATACACACATAAAATATAATAAATGAAAAAGGTAAAATAAACAAATGATATTAGATATTTTTAAAAAAATCTCAATATATGTAAAAATATCACTATTAGCACATTAATATAATTCTTCTAAATCTTGATTTAAAACTCTAGTTTTTTCACACCTTTGCACTTAAAATTTATCTTACCTTTTATGGATAGATAACATATTTTCCAAAATTGAACAAAAAATGTTTTCAAGAAACAGCTCAACAATCAATAATGTGCATATAAAAGGTGAAATATTGTATGTTCACTTCTTCATTTTAATTTTAGTTTTTAAAAAATATATATGCAGTCAAGAGTTGACACCTAAATCAGTGTAGGTGATAAACGACGTCATTTTTCTTCTCCAATTCAATTTTTTTAAGGGATAGATCAACAACCAAGAGGAATATATAAAGGAGATATAGATGGTGTTGATTCTCTCATTCATTCTATTCAATTAATTTTCATCTTTTATTTTCTCTAAATAAAGGAATTGAATTGTGTGATAGTGAGTTTGGTTCAATCATTGTTTCTCAAATTTTCCCTTGTGTTTATTTATAAATTAACAGTTCATTTTAGTAAGTGTCTTGTTTTTGAATTTATCGACCATTTCTAATAAATTTTAAAACATAATTATCAAAAGTGAAAACTGTTTGGTTTCTCCTTCTTGTAATCCTGTTTTAATTCTTTTGTGTATGCCATCGAAAAAAAATATTACTACCACAAAAAGGTTGTAACAAAAGTTGTGTACATCTTTCTATTTTTCAAACACTAGTTTGTGTATATCTCACCATTTTCAAATCCTACTTGTGGATGACATGGTGTATGTTTCTTTTATTTTGTGTATTGATATGTATGAACAATCTCATTTAAATACAAGAAGACTTCCATCACTTTTCCACAGTCATCACTCAATTATAATTTTCAATATGACAAAGAGACTTCCATATCAATCTAAGAATGAGTGTGTAACATCTCCTGAACTAAAATAACTAAAGTATAAGCTAAGAAACCAAGAATAATCATTTTTTGAAATAAATATGGAAATCTGGAAAATTTTAAGCTTTTAAAAGTGAGTTTTGGTCATTTTCAAATGGCCATAACTTCTAGCTCAGGAAGAGTTAGGGTGAGTTCTTTATATGGACCATCAGGGAAGGTTCTGTCTAACCTGCCCAAGTCTCCTCAAACACTTCAGACCAGAGTGTATCTGATAGAATCTAGCGCTCCGTGCCTCTTAGACTGCCAAAACCTCTAGAGGCCTCAGCTTTTCCCTATCTTTTCGTAATAGTTCCTAAGTGATGTACCTAACATTTCTAGGTGATTCCAACACTCCAAAGTACATAAAATCATCCATAATTATTATATCATGATCCTTAAAAGCAATCCAATTCAAGTAAAGTTAAAATCAAAGTCAAAGAAACTAAGAGTCAAGTCCAAAAGTCAAGAAGCAAGTCAAAGTGAGTTATTAAAGTTTCCTAGAGTATTAAGAAAAGTTTTTTAACTTTGTTGAAGGACTCAAGTAACAAGCAAGCGAGAGTAAAGAGTTGATTTCATTTTGAACAGTTATAAAGGGACTAGTAATTCCTAAGAGTTACAAACATTTTCACATTCAACAAGTAAAGAGCCTTCGGGCTAGTTTTAAGACAAAAGTAACAGTTTAATAAAATGGAACAATAAGGGAATCTATGATTTCTAAAAGAGATTTTTAAAGCAAAGTTTTGAGAACTAATTCCAAATCACAGAATCAGTATGTTCTATAAACATAAGAGTTAGTATATTTTTGAGAGTATTGTTGAGCACAACTGTGGGGATGCGAGTTCATATGTTGTGTGATTATCCAACTCGCATATTCGCACATTCAATATACTGATGCTAGTTGATCTGCATTATTTATGATGCACACAAAGGTAACAAGGATCAGCACGCAACGCATCGTTGATTATGTGGAGCACTCCAAAGTCAGTTGGTGATCCTACTTGCATATCGGAGGACATCTTTTTATTGCTTTAATAGTTTAATTCATTTTGATGTTGTGGGGTCTGTTCCGACATCCATCTCAGTCAGTTTAGAGGTTTCGTAGACAATTAGTAGTTTCGTTCTAGAGTCATAGTTATTTTATAATTTCATATGTTCAAGTGTTGAGACTTCAGTGTAATTATGGGTAAGACAATTATCTAAGTTATTTGATGAGAATACTTTTAATTCTTTATCTGAGATGAGCATAGTTTTCCACTAAGTTAAGTAACCTAGGCAAGGGTTCACTCAAGACCTACAATAGTTGTTGGGTACCGGACACGTTCAGGGTGTAGGCTACAGGCATGGCAAACATGGTATCAGAGCACATAGTTCAAGGGTCCTATGGAGTCTATGAAGCCGTGTATGTAGAGTCTTAGTCTTCGATGTGAAGCGCGTCACATCTATGACAAGGAGGCTACAACATTTAGGAAAATTCTCACTTCTTTCATATTACTTTTGTGATTTAGAGTTTATCTCTAAAAGTCTCTCTATAATTCGTGCTTGCGCGTGTTTTGGATAACCATGCCTCGACGAAAAGCAGTAAGAGGTCGTTCTGCTAGCAAAAATGTAGAATCTCAGTAACAGGAGCTACTCAATGCTTCGGATGTACAACCTCAAGAGGAGATTACTAAAGATGAGTTTTGTGAGTCTATTCGGATGTTGAATTAAGTTGTGACCAGCCAAGTCAGGCCTAAAAGAGGAGCTCTAAAACAAGTGGCAGACACTTCGAGAATTCAGGAATTCTTGAGGATGAATAACCCAAGATTCACTCGTACGAGCACTTCTAAATATCCGATAGACTTAGTGGAAAAGTGTAAGAA
Source organism: Solanum habrochaites (assembly GCA_027704765.1). Taxonomy (NCBI): domain Eukaryota; kingdom Viridiplantae; phylum Streptophyta; class Magnoliopsida; order Solanales; family Solanaceae; genus Solanum; species Solanum habrochaites. The sequence continues at coordinate 52,253,212 of JAKWJA010002495.1, read as the reverse complement.
GGTGTTTTATGTGATGAATGTTGTTGGTGTTGACAGAGTTGAACCACCTTCATACAAACTCAAGAGTGTGTCTAGTACTTGGTACAACCCGTGGAAGGAGGGCAGAGATGAAAATGCACCACATCCAAATTGTGCTTGGTTTTTAAAAGATTTCTTGGGGCGTTTATTTTCCTGAGAATTGAAAGTGGCCAAGGTATGTGAATTTCTCACCCTTAAGGAGGACTCACTTAGTGTGCATGAGTATGGGTTCAAATTTACCCAACTAACTCGTTATGATCCGTAGATGGTAAAGGACATGAGGAGTAGGATGAGTTTTTTCTTCGCTAGGTTGTGTCGTGCTTCAAGATAAAAGGGTCGGGGTGCAATGCTTGGAGACGTGGATATTTCGAGGTTAATGGATTATGTACAACAGGTAGAAAGCCCAGACATGGAATGACTCCTGGAAACAAAATAGTGGTTTAAATTGGGCACAATTTTAGAAGTAGAAGGGGCATACACCATTATCTTCTAGTGCACCTGCGCCTAGAAAATTAGTTGAGAATCATGGTAAGAACTCTCCAGTAAGGCCTGCATATTCACAGGGTAGTGTGGCACAGAGAGGTATTAACCTCCTACCTGTGCCAAGTGTGGTAGAAATCACTTCAATATGTGTCGTGAAGGCTTAGTGGGTTGTTTCAAGTGCAGTTAGATCGGACATTTCATTAAAGAATGTCCCAAGAGTAAGCAACGCGGTGGTAATGGGGGCTACAAATCTCAATCTTCATTAGTTGCTCCACTAGATAGGACTGAACCTAGAGGAGCCACTTCTGATATTGGCGGAGGGGAAAATTGCCTCTATGCTATCACTAGCCGCCAAGAGCAAGAGAACTCTGGAGATGTTGTCACGGGTATGATCAAAGTCTTTACTTTTGATGTTTATCCATTGTTAGACCCAGAAGAGAGTTTATCGTTTGTAAATCCTTATGTTGTAAATCAGTTTGCTACTCTACCTTAAAAATGTTTGTGAACCCTTTTGTGTTTCTACAATCATTAGGGAGTCTATCATGATTTATCAATTTCCATCAATCACAAGAACACCATGGCTGACTTAGTAGAGTTAGACATGGTAGATTTTGATGTCATTCTAGGTATGGATTGGCTTCGTGCCTGTTATGCGTCACTGTATTGTAGAACTTGGCTTGTCAAGTTTCAGATTTCTAACGAGTCAATCATAGACTGGAGTAGTAATTCAACAATCACTAAGGGTCGTTTCATTTCGTATCTTAAAGCGATGAAGTACGTTTCCAAGGGGTGTATGTATCTCTAAGTCCGAGTTAATGATTCCAGTGCTGAGGTACCTTCCCTTACTTCAGTTTCTATAGTCAGTGAGTTTCCAAAAGTCTATCCTGATGATCTACCTGAAGTCCGTCCTAAAAGAGAAATTGACTTCGGCATAGACATCATTCCAGACACTCATCCTATATCTATTCCTCCATACATAATGGCACCAGTAAAGTTAAAAGAGTTGAAAGAAAAACTGAAAGATCTGTTAGATAAAAGCTTCATTAGACCATGTGTCTCAGCTTGTGGTGCTCCGGTCTTATCTGTGAAAAAGAAAGATGGTTTCATTAGGATGTGTATAGATTACCGCCAATTGGATAAGTTGACCCTCAAGAATAAGTATCCTCTTCGGAGGATAGACAATCTTTTTGACCAGCTTCAAGGTGATTCTTGATTTTCAAAGATTGACCATCGATCAGGATATAATTAGTTGAAAGTTACGGAATGTTATATTCCTAAGACAACTTTTAGAACAAGGTATGGGCATTATGATTTTTGTTATGTCCTTTGGTTTGACGAATGCTCCTGCATCATTCATGGGTCTCATGAATAGAGTCTTCAAACTTTATTTAGATTTGTTTTCATTGTTTTCATTGATGACAAACTGGTTTATTCAAGGAATGAAAAAGATCATGCTAGTCACCTCAGGATTGTTCTACATACATTGAAGGATAAGGAGATATATGCGAAGTTCTCCAAGTATGATTTTTGGCTTAATTCTGTGGCATTCTTGGGCTACATTATATCTGGTTATGGGATTAGAGTTGACACCTATTAGATAAAAGCAGTTCAGAGTTGGACTAGACCCACATGTCCAATAGATATAAGGAGCTTCTTGGGTTTAGCTAGATATTATATAAGATTTTCTAAAAGATTTTCATCTATCTCGTCTGCTTTGAAAAATTTAACTCAAAAGAGTCAAACTTCAATGGTCTGAAACTTGTGAGAAAATCTTTCATGAGTTCAAAAAGAGATTGACGACCGCTTTGATTTTCACTTTACCGGAAGGAACTCAAGGTTTTGTGGTATATTGTGATGCGTCAAGAGTTGGTTTGTTCTGCTTGTTGATGTCGAATGACAACGTTATAGCTTATGTCTCTAGACAGTTTAACGTTCATGAGAATAATTATCTAACTCATGACTTGGAATTTGCTGCAATTGTGTTTGCTTTGAAGATATCGCCCCACTACTTGTATAGTGTTCATGTTGACATATTAACTAACCATAAGATCCTCCAATATGTATTCACTCTTAGACAGGGGAAGTGGTTGGAATTTCTCAAGGATTATGACATGAGTATTCAATACCACCAAAGTAAGGCTAATGTGGTTGATGATGCCTTAAGAAGGTTGTCTATGGGAAGTACTTACCATGTTAAATAAGGAAAGAGGTAGTTAGCAAAAGATGTGCACATATTTACATGTTTTGCAGTCATACTTAAGGATTCCACAAAAAGAGGCATAATGGTGACCAATGGGGCTGAATCATCATAAGTGTCAGAGGTGAAAGAGAAGACAGACCAGGACCCCATTTTTCTTGACATAAAAGTGAATATTCATAAGCAAAGAATATTTCCTTTTGAACATGGGGGAGATAGTTTGTTTAAATATCAAGGTATATAATGTGTTCCAAGGGTGAATGATCTCCGAGAAAGGATGGTGGAGGAATCTCATAGACCAAGATACTCCATCCATCCAGGTTCAACTAAGATGTACCGCGAGTTGAGAGAGGTATATTCGTTGGAAGGGATGAAGAAAGATGTTACTGAGCTTGTCTCCAAGTGCCAAAATTACTAGCAGGTGAATGTAGAACAACAAAGGCGTATAGGTTTAGCTCAGAATATAGAACTTCCACAATGGAAGTGGGAGATGATAACTATGGACTTCATCACAGGCTTGGCAATATCTTGAAGGCACCATGATTCTATTTGGGTGATTGTTGATAGAATGACAAAATCAACCAATTTCTTATCGGTGAAGACTACCTATTCGGCAGAGGATTATGCTAAGTTGTACCTTCAAGAAATGGTAAGACTCCATGGAATTCCGATCTTCACTGTTCTAGAAGTCTTTCCAAAAAGGTTTGCGTTCGAAGGTGAACCTATGTACTACTTTTAATCCTTATACGTATGGAAAAAAAGAACGTACTATCCAAACGTTGGAGGATATATTGAAAGCTTGTGTGATTAATTTCAAATTGAATTGGGATGATCACTTAGCTCTCATTGAGTTTGCTTACAACATAAGTTTCCATTCAAGCATACAAATAGCTCCATATAAAGCTCTTTATGGAAGAAGTTGTAGATCTCTTATTGGGTGGTTTGAAGTTTTTTAAGAAGGGTTTATAGGAACATATATACTTCACCATGCTATGGAGAAGGTGAACGTGATTCAATAAAGATAAAGACGACATAAAGTCCCAAAATGTCCTATATGGATGTTAGGATAAGGTCATTCGGGTTTGAGGTAGATTATCGGGTGTATCTTAAGGTTACACCCATGAAGGGTGTTATGAGGTTTAGTAAGAAGGGGAAACTTAGTCCCCGGTATGTTTGACCTTATAGAATCTCCAAGAGAGTGGACAATGTGGCTTCTTCCCCAAGAGTTAGCAACGGTTCATCTGGCATTCCATATTTCTATGTTGAAGAAGTGATTGGTGATCCTTCATTGATTGTACTAACTGAAAGTTTTTGTATTAAGGATAAGTTATCCTATGCAGAAGTTCTACTTCAGATTTTGGATCATCAAGTTCGCAAGTTGAGGACAAAGAAAGTTGCATCAGTCAAGGTCCTTTGGAGAAACTAATTCTTTGAAGAGAAGACTTGTGAAGCTGAGGGGGATATGAATAAGAGATATCCACATCTCTTTTAGTCCGGAGAGAATGCAGATCAAGGTATTAAATTGTCTTCTTAGCACTTTATAAGACTATGTAAGCTTGTTATTACTTGTTTTTTTGTTGAGTGCTGAAATGAGATTACTATCGTTAGCTTAGTGAAAGAGTTCTCATTCGAAGATGAATGTTCCCAAGGGGGAGATATTGTAACATCTAGTAACTTGAAATAACTAAAGTATAAGCTAAGAATCAAAGAATAATCATTTTTGAAAATAAATAGGGAAATCTGGAAAGTTTCTAGCTTTTAAAAGTGAGTTTTTGTCATTCAAACGGTCATAACTTCCAGCTCAAGAATATTTAGGGTGATTTCTTTACATGGATGGAAAGATCTTTTGAAGATCTTTCCAACATCGCTGAGTTTGTGAAATTTCGAAGAAGTATGAGGGAGATATGACTTTCGGAATTGGGGTTGTTGGATTGAGAAATGTCCAATCTGGATTTCAGTAAGGGCAAAGTTGTATTTTCACCCTATTATTTCCCAATTCGTTTTAAGGGTTATTTAGGGGTAAAAACCAAGTCCAAAATTAAGTTTAACAAAAATTAAGAACTCTTAGGGTTGGGGAGTAAAGAGAAAAGAAGAGGAAGATCAAGAATTGTCCAAGAACGCCAAGATTGTTGCGTGGATATCGTCGGGACTGACCCCTATTGAGGCAGCTGAGATCATTTTGTGTTGGGTCGTTTAAACCACACCCTAATTTTATTGAATTATCAAGTTAGAGTTTATTTGAATGATAAACATTGAAGTTCTTGATGAAAAATTGTGATATTCTTGTTTTGTTGAATTGTAGTTGATCTCTAGTAGATTTGATTCATGTTTCCAGACTATTTTTCAGTTTAATATATAGGGTAATGAGGTATTTAGTTATCCTATGTGTTTGGGTAGGTTCATGGAAGTTTAGACGTTTAGATATGAAAAATGGAGAACAAAAGTTGGAGGTCCTGTCAGACAACCTCTGTGGCTCCGCGTGTGCTGGAGCCCTTCAGGGCAAGCTCTGTCTTACAGGTCCTGCATCACTGCGCCATCTAAAGCACCTCAGACAAGCGTCTGTCTGACAGGATCTGGAGCTCCACGCCTCTCAAAGCGCCAAGACCATTGGAGACCCCGGACTTTTCCTATCTTTTCGTACTAGTTCCTCTGTGATGTACCTATCATTCCTAGTTGATTTCAACATTCTAAAGTACATCTAATCATCATGAAATCATCCATAAATATGAGATTATTGTCCTTGAATCCCTAATCTAATTCAAGGGAAGTTAAGATCAAATTCAAAGAAGCTAAGTCAAGAAGCAAGTCAAAGTGAGCTTAATGTTTCCTAGAGTCTTCAACACATTTTTTTTTAACTTTGTTTAAAGACTTAAGTTAAAAGTCAAGAGAGAGTAAATAGTTCAGTTCATTCTCAAAAGTTATAAGGGGACAAACTAATCCCTGAAAGTTACAAACGTTTCACATTCAAAAAGTAAAGATCCTTTGGTCTAGTTTTAAGACAGAAGTAATAGTTTTATAAAATGAAACAAGTAGGGAAACTATGATTTCCAAGAGAAACTTTTTAAAGCTAAGTTTTGAGCACTTATATCAAATCAAAGAATCGGTATGTTTAATAAACATAAGAGCTAGTATATTCTTGGGACTAGTATTGAGCACCAATGTGGGGATGCGAGTTCATTTTAACTCAAGTCTCCATACAAACCATGTAGCCATCATGGGTAGAAAAGGGTCATAGTTTTTAGATGAACCCTTGTCAAAGTTTTACTAGTGTATCCATTAGGCAGTTCAGGTCCTATACTCTTGAAATGTTAGGATGTTCGGGAAGCGTGGACAGATTAACGCTATATCATCACTATAGCTCTTCATTGATGGTTGTATGTTAGAGAAGCTCCCACAGAAGTATTGTATTTTCCTATACATAAGTTATTTTTATTTTCACATACATCACCGATATTATTTGTATACTTGTATACGTTCAAAGTTTACAACATGTTTTAGTCAGTTTTTTTATTTTTTTAATATTGCATTTACTTTTAAACTGCATATATTGAATAAGAGTTAGTAACTCATTAGTTGAGTAGAGTCAATGTAAGTGTTATTTCCTACTCCTTTTCAAGCTTAAGTGTCGTGTAGCATTCTAAGTCGCATACTCCTACATTTACTGATGTCAGTTTCTCTGCATCGTTTTATGATGCATACGCAGGTAACCAGGATAAACACGGAGCACATTGTTTACCCCATTGAGCACTCTTGAGTCAGCTAGTGAGCCTCCTTGCATTTTTTAGGACTTCCTTTTTATTGTTGTACTAGTTTAGTTCATTATGATGTTGTACGCTCCGTGCCAACATTAATATTAGTAAGTCTAAAATCTTTGTAGACAGTTAGTATTTCAGTTATAGAGTCTCATTTATTTTATAATTTCATATGTTAAAGTGTTGAGATTTAAGTGTCATTTTGACCAAGACAATTATCTAAGTTATTTGATTAGAATGCTTTTAATCTTTATCAAAGATGAGTATAGTCTTTTGTTGGGTCAAGTAAGCCAGACCAAGGGTTCGCTCAATGCACACAATGGTCATTGGGTGCCGCCGATGTCAGTGGTGTAGGCTACGAGCACGAAAGAGTGTCACTAAAGGATGATGCTTTATTCATCCCTTATGATCATTACTCTATGTTTTTCTAAAATCAAAAGGATTTGTTTCGTATATAAAACTAGTATGAATTTTTTTTTTCTTTTTCAAATCAATTATACTTTATTAAATACAGTGTATATGTACGGTGATAATTAAGATAAAGTTTATGTAGCTTCAACGGCATATGTGTATATTACCCTAACTACGTTTCTTTTATGACTTCTAGAACTTCATTTGTTTTCAACTTTAGACTTTTTAGTATGGAGGGAAGATCCTGCTTTTTGCGCGCATGATTTGTCAACTTGAATAATTAGTTGATCTTGCTTTTTGTATTTTATTCAATAGTATATAGTCAATATACTTGAAATTGAAAAAAAAAAGAAAGAAGATGCTAAGAGGAATAAGAAATCTTCTGTAGAGGGCCAAAGAGACTTCCAAGAAAATACTACAGAATAGGTGAAAGCAAAAAAATATTTATGGTACGAAATTAATTTATTCACCATCTTACACTTGACTAGTGTTGATAATCGTTTTCCTTATTCACTTTAATAAATTAAAAGAGAATTAATGTCTTTTTAAATTTTTATCTTATTATTAAATAAAATTTAAAAAATTAATTAGATTGTAAGTAGTCAAAAGAATTAGTTTCAATGTATCATCAATAAATTTTTTTCAGTGTAATAAAATTTTAACTATTTCAAGGGAACAATGGAAGCAATTCACAACTTTCCATGAAAGAGAGGAACGATGCAGACTATGAACAATAGTTTATTGAAGAAGTTATGAATGACTTATACTATTGATTATCTTTCATTTGGTTATTTAATATATTCGGTTGAGTATGAGGTCCTTGGTGAACATAACCCATTGGATAATTATTGTGCTACCTTAATAGACAATAACATTGACAACACATGTTTGTATCCCTTCCTTCAAGCTAGAGAGGTAATTGTTCAACACTTATGTTTATTTAAAAATATATTATTGAGCATGTTTATTAATTATATCTCACAATATACTTTTCTACATCCAATCATTTATTAAGATACAATGTGGATTTGCAGGAGTTAGAAAGTGAGAAAGTCAATGAGCGCAGCGAAAACAACATAAGATGGGATCAAGCGTATTCTTTTAAGGAGGAATGCAACAACAAGACGAAAATATTGATGGCATTTAAGGAATTTTACACCTTACAAATTAAATTTGTGTCAATTTGTTGAATTTTTTTCCATAGAAAGTAGAGAATTATTCTAAACTTATATCAATGAGCACACGACAATTTAAACTCTTGCTCTGAATGGCACAAAATACATTGCTAGCCTAAAATACACTCATAGATTGAAGCTTCAGTCCCACTTTTTGAACTTCTAATTTTTTTCACATATAGCATGCAATCTCACATATATTTTTAGGTGAGTCAGATCTCAACAAAATTGCATGTGAAGATGGTATTCCAGATAATTCTGATCATATTATCAACTATGGATTGTGACTTTTGGCAAAATATGAACATGGTGTAAACTATTAATCACACAAGGATTACCGAGAAGTACCAAATTTTGTTCCGTCGATAACTTTTATCTTATGTGTATCTTCTTCCGTAACATCATTTATTTTTAAAAAATTTTAGTAATATTCAACAATATTTTTTTAAAATTTTAAAAATTAAATATTTGAAAAAATAAAATAAATAATTGAACTTGTTTCGTTATCTCATGAAATTTCCTTCCATTCCACAGTGTACTTTCAGGCTCTCACCAATAGAAGATAAATATAATTGGAATTGTCCAACTGAAAAAGACCCAAATATGAGTCATTTAGCAAATGAAGATTCAAGTATCAAAAGAAAATAAAAGAGTGTTGGTTGTAATAGAAAAAGAACAAATAAAAATGGATAAAATGATGTTGATACTTCTTCCCCGTAGGTTCAAGATTGCATTTTAATCATTTATTTTAGTCCTATATCTAAGCTTAGGTTGTCTTTTAATCACTTTTTTGAATATTGAATTTTTTTATTTCATGTATAACTTTAAAGTTAAATCACCTTTATGAACTTTGTCAATTACTTCTCCAGTTCTAATTTTATAGCTATCCTTTATTAAGGTTTATTTTCAAATTTCATAAACAAGAACAGTGTGAACTCTCTCGAGTAAGAAAAGATCAAATTCGATATCAAGGGTATTTAGAAAACAATATAACTACCTCTACGAGATAGCGATAGGGTTTGCATACAATCTATCCTCCAATCCCTAGATACCACTTGGTGGATTTCACTAGGTATGTTATTGTTGTTGTTGATAGCATCAAAAATATATAAAGGTAAGTATTCTCAACATCAATATGCTTGTAATAACTAATTTAAGCATTCATAGAGTCTTATAAATAGCTCGCACAGAAAGTAATAGATCTTTTTCCCTACAATTCAACATAATTATCTTCACAATAACTAACTCAACAATGGACGACAAGAAGACACCTACCATGAGTCCTTATAAACAACCTCACTACAATAAATAAATGACAAAATGGAAACAATATAATTTGTCGATATATTGTATTTAATGGAAAAAATTAATAAATATGAGTATTTATAAACAATACTCTATATAAATATCATTAAAGGTTTTAGTGACATTAGATGCAATGACATTAACTCAATTACCGCAAAATGTCTATTTTTGTAGTGGTTGTGATTGAAGTGTCATTGTCACAACCTATATATGACTTATGAAGACGTGAATCCATCGTGGAAAAAAACTATAGAAAGATGACAAGATTACAACAGGAAAAAAATACATACTGAAGGTTCGGATAAAACAAGATTATATGTTTCATTCTACAAGATTACAAGATTATATGTTTCAGTGTACTAGGAGTATATCCAAAACAAATAATTCTCATTGATAACATAGTTCGCACTTTTTAATTTTTTTCTCACAGACTATTTGGTCATGCCATCTATTAAAAAACTATCACTCTCTCTTCAATAATTGAGTGTTTTCTAATGTTTATTGATGTTATCGATTGGTTTTGTCAAATTCATAATTGCAAACTAGTATCTTTGAATTAATCTTGCAAACAAAATGAAAAATTGTATATTTGTTCCATTCTAAAATAATACTGTTAAAAATGACTCGGTAGAGAGTTGAATATTAAGAGTATGATTGTTTTCCTATGTAATGTTTCTTCCTATGAAAGAAAAAGGACTAACATGATCACAATTTAAGATATAGAATAGCCTGAATAAAAAAGAATGGACATGCCCGAGATTGTAAATATAGTCTTGACGCGCTTATTATCTGCAACAAGCGGGATGATGTTTATTGTACCACCACAGGCCGAGTCGGAGGGTAATATTCAGGAAGACAAAGAAGGACAATATGAAAAAGTAGTCAAAAATATTATGAAGACAGCTCAAATGCATTTTGTTGTGGCTACTCTATTAATGACAGTAACCTTCATAGCTGGTTTCACACTTCCAGGAGGTTTTGAAAACAATACTAATAGCCCCAATAAAGGGATAGTATTTTTATTAAGGAGAACAACATGTTGTGTATTTGTTGTTTCAGATGCCATTGCTTTTAATGCTGCTCTTGTGCTATATTTGCCTAATTTGTATTGTGAGGCAACTTGCAAGTCTAAATCCAAATTGAAATTTACAAGTTTTTCTCGACTCTAAGATAAGAAGATGGAATTTGCTCTCTAGGATTGTTGTACACAAGATAGATCCAAGATGGATAGATGAAAAATGACAACTAGTGATCGTATAAAGGGGTTTTCTGATGAATTTGGTGAAATTCTCAATCTGCCTAGCTGCCACAAAATTTATCGTTCAAGGTAAAGACAACTAACTTACACGGTTGAGATGAGTAGTGTCACTTGGTCATGCGGTCATGATTTCTGACCACGTGATCACATGATCTAAATTTCCTTGGCAATGCAATCGCAACTTCTTCTTCACACAATTGGGATGAGAAAACTTCTTCCACTTCCACTTCCTTCCAATTGACCTCTTTTTTCTTCAAATTCACTTGATTGCTTCAACTATCTTTTCAATGAACTAAAGAAAGCAAAAATTAACTACGAAATTTAAGTGGAAATCCACCACTTATATCAACAACCCCAAATTACAAACTTTTCTTCTTCTCAAGTAAAGAAAATAAAAAACACAAAAGGCTTTCATTTATGCACACACCATAAATCAATTTCACCCTTTTCAATCAAGCATAAAGAAAAAGGCTTTGGCTGACACTAATAAATAGTCCACATGCAAAAAATTTACAAAATAACTATCCTCATTCTCATTGCACGGTTCCAAGAACCAAAAATCATTAAGTGACAACAACTAAAACTCAAGAAGTGACCCAATTCGTTAGTTCTTTTTCGTGCTCAATTTACTTAATTAGATTTTTTCAAAGTCACCACTTATTAACTTGCATGCCCTCAAGGAAAGAAATGTCCCAACACACTCACAAAGTATTTACAAGACAAGGGACAAAGATGCAATTCTCACAGTCGCAACAAAACATCTCATGAACACAAATACCACACAATATGCTTGTCCATATATTAAATCAACATTTACTCAACTTCATTCCATAGGGATATAACTCTACCTTGCTACACTAGTAATGTAGGCTTGTAAAATCATACGATGTTATATATGCACAAGTGACTACACCCTCATTCAAAACTACATAACGACTCACCATTCACCAACTTTTCCACTCCTCTTCATTTTTAAACTTATTGACAATATTTTCTCCCATTTATTTATTATTTTTACTCAAGAGGCCCCACATGCAACCATTTTCAACCTTTGGCAGACTCATGTCTCTTTTTTCACTTTATTTTTCAAAACTTTTCCTTATTATAAACATTTTCCTCCATTTTCAATTTTTTAATCCATACTAATGTGGTAAGCATCAAATCTATGAATTTTCCATAACACCCCCAACATAAGTTTATGCGTTATCTTTCACAATTCTCAAGTTTAAGGAAGGGAAGATTCAAATGAGGGGTTTTATTTTTCAAAAAGGGGAAGGCTTGTAATTTTTTCATTGAATGCATCAACGTTTTTTCTTCTAAAATTGTCTCTTAGTTTTTCAAGAAGTCTCTTTAGAATTTCGTTGTACAGGTATCTAGTAAATTGTGATACATGCATTTAGTTATTTGTGCAAGACTTTTTATTTTCTATTTTGACTAGTATAAATAGTGATGTAGTTGATGAGTGTAATAATCTCAAGTGGCCTTAAGTAGCCTATAATAAACTTGAGTATTCTCTAAGGATATTATTTTCCTTCCTTATTTCCTACAAATTGGTATCAAGAGAAGGTTTTTTTTCTTAATCTTGGGTTAGGTGAAGAAAAAAATATGCCATCCAAAACAAATGAAGGTGAAGATTCTTCAGTTATTCTTACTCCATTTTTTGATGGAATTAGTTTTGAATACTGGAAGATAAGAATGAGAACAAATTTTAAAGGTTAAGGTTTGTGGACTATTGTTGCAAATGAATTTGAAGAGCCAGACAACGATGGTGATCTTACAGCAGCAGAGATGAAAAATCTTGAGGCTAAGTATGATCAATATGCGAAAGCCTTGAGCAAAATCCAAATAGGAGTCTCAAGAGCATATTTTGCAAAAAATGCTACTTGTGAGACTGCAAACGAAGCTTGGGATTTTCTAGAAACTGAGGTGTATGGTGACGAAAAAGTACGCATTATAAATCTTTAAACTCTTAGAAGAGAGTTTCAAAATTTAAAGATGATAGAATCTGAAAAAATTGAGGAATATTGCACAAGAGTCATGAATATTGTTAGTGATATGAGAAATCATAGTGATACCATTTCTGACCAACAAGTTGTTGAAAAGATTCTAATTAGTGTCATAGAAAAGTATGAGTATATCGTTGCTATCACTGAGGAGACGAAATATCTTTCTAATCTTTCCGTGAAAGATCTAGTTGATCATTTCTTGCACAAGAGAAGCGAAGATTTTTTTCGTGAAGATCAACCCAAAGAGACAACTTTCCAGTCTAAAACAAATAGAATTCACAAAATTTCTCAAAAAAACATCAGAAGAAGTATCACAAGCAAAAAAAAAAGAAGCAGGATCATGATGGATCTTCCAAGAAGGTTGAAGAAAAAGGTGAGAAAAACTTTAGTCTTTTTTGTAAAGTTTGCAAAAAGATTAATCACAATGCAGAAAAATGTTGGCACAAAGGCAAGCCCCAATCTAACTTTTGTAAAAAATTTTACCACGTTGAAAAGGATTAATGACACAAGAAACGGGAGCAAGCAAATTTTTGTGAAAAACGGGAGGAAGAAAGGGAAGAAAACCTTTTCTTTACTTCTAAATCTGATTGTTCAACAAAAAGCAATAAATGGTATGTTGATAGTGGTTGTATAATCACATGACTGGAGATGAAAAGTCATTCCTCTCAATTAATAATAGCATCATTACTAAAGTGAAGATGGGGAATAGAAACTTAGTTGATGTGAAAGGTGAAGGTACTAAGAAAGGAAGCGGTAAGCAAATTCATGGTGTTCTTTATGTTCCATACTTGGAAGAAAATTTTCTTAGTGTTGGTCAACTCATGGAAAATGGTCTCTTGTGTTTAGAGATAATTATTGCAGGATTTATGATAAAATTGAGTCAAATCAAGTCATTGTTGAAGTAAAAATTATAAAAAGAAATTTCTATTTGCAATTTCATTACAATGCATTAAAAATGAAATTTTAGATGATTCATGGCTTTGTAACAAAAGATTTTGTCACTTGAATTTATATGGTTTAAATCTTCTCAAGCAAAAGGACATCGTGCAAAGTCTTCCTGAGATACATACTGAGGTGGATAGATGTGAAAGTTGTATAATGGGAAAGCATCACAGGAAGTCTTTTCAAAAAGGTGTGTATTGGAGAGCAAGTGAATATTTGGAACTAATTCATACCAACATTTGTGGACAAATGAAGACTCCATCTCATGGAACTAAAAGGTATTTTCTAATCTTTATTGATGATTTCTCAAGGATGACTTGGATTTATTTATTGACAGAAAAGTCAGAAGCATTTGCTACATTCAAGAAATTTAAGGCCCTTGTTGAGAAGAAAAAAGGTTGGAGCATCAAAACCATTCGCAATGATCGAGGTGGTGGTACACAAGTCAAGAATTTGAAGAATATTGCAAAAATGAAGGCACTTAGAAACAATTTACAGCAGGGTATACTCCTCAACAAAATGGTGTATCTGAAAGGAGAAATAGATCAATTGTGGAAATAGTCAGAACTATGATGAATGAGAAAGGCCTGCCAAAATATTTTTGGCAGAAGCAGTGCATACAGCATTTCACATCCTTAACAGGTGTCCAACAAAGGCACTAAAGGACAAGACACCGGTTGAAGCTTGGAGTGGAATCAAACCTTCTGTAAGTCATTTTAAAATTTTTGGGTGTATTTGTATTGCTCATGTACCTGCTGAGAAAAGAACAAAATTGGATGAAAAAACTAAAAAATGTGTCTTTCTCTGTTATAGTGATGTGACAAAACGATATAGGCTTCTCGATGTCAAAACTAACAAACATGTTTTTAGTAGAGATGTCATTTCGGATGAAAAAATAACATGGAATTGGGAGAATGAAAATATAAAGAATACTGCTATTAAATCTTCAAATCAAGAAGATGATTAGAAAGATGAACATGTCTCTCAGGGGGGAGAAATCCCATATCCAAATGATGAAGAACCTCCTCCAAGAGGAACAAAAACGTTGAGTGACATTTATCAAAGAGGTAAATCTGCCGGTGTTGAGCCAGAAAATTATGAAGAAGCAATAAAGCTTGATGTTTTGAAGAAATCCATGGAAGAAGAAATTTGAATGATTGAAAAAAATAATATTTGGGAGCTTCTGGATATTCCTAGAGAAAGAGAAGTTGTAAGTCTAAAATATATTTACAAAATCAAACTTAATCATGAAGGATATATTCAAAAGCACAAAGCAAGGTTGGTTGCTAGAGGATTAACACAAAAACCAGGTATTGATTTTTATGGAACTTTCTCTAGTTGCTCGTCTTGAGACAATTAGAACTGTAATTGATGTTGTTTCTGAAAAGAGATGGAAGATATTTCAACTTGATGTTAAATTAGTATTTCTAAATGGAAAAATTGTTGAAGAGATTTATGTTGAGCAACCTCAAGGATTTTTTGTTCAAGGGGGAGAAGAAAAGGTGTACAAGCTAAAAAAAAGCTTTTTACGGGCTGAAGAAAGCTCCAAGAGCCAGGTATAATGATATTGATACATACTTTCTGAAAAATAATTTTCAGAGAAGTAAAAGTGAAGCCACTTTGTATGTGAAGAAAGAACATGGAAGCATTATCAGTGTTTGTCTCTATGTGGATGATTTGGTCTTTACAGGAAATGATGTAAAGATGATGAAAAATTTCAAAAAAGATATGATGCAAGCTTATGAAATGAGTGATCTTGGGTTGATAAATTATTTCTTGGGCATCGATCTTTCTCAAGTGAAATAAGGAATTTCCATTTTTTATTAGAAGTATACTAAAAGTATTTTTAAAAAATTCAAAATGATGGATTGCAGGAATGTGGCCATACAGTTAGCAACAAATCAGAAATTTACAAATGATGATGGAGAAAAAAAAGTTAATAGCTCACTTTATAGGAGTTTGATTGGAATTGTAACATCCCGTAGCCAAAATAGACCAAAAATAAAAAAATTTCAAAAAAAATTGTTGGTGCAACAAATGGTGGCATCGACAGTCCGTAGGACAGATGACGTTCCATCCTGCACAATCGTCCATGGAATTAGAAACTCCCAAAATTTCAGCAGAGAAAATTGGCTAAGTCTTGATCGACGGTCCGTAGGTCAGCCGATGGTTCGTAGTACATGACCTTCAATTGATACCCCCATTCGCCAACTTTCTGACAAGAGCTACGGATGACCAGCACGGTCCGTAGGTGGAAAATTTCCAGACAACTAAGGGAAAATGTAGTTGGATCAACTTTAGATGGTCATAACTCTTAGAACAAAATGAATTAGGTGTCCCATTACCTACCCATAGATATATCATTGAATAATCTTTCCATAGCCACTGACCTTGCTAAAATCAGACCTCCAAGTAAACAATTATGCCTATTTTAGTAAAGGCCTGTCGAACAAGCCCTGATGACGGATGCAACGACGGGTCACAGGAAGACGATGGACCGTCAGTCCTGGCTGTCATCTGGTCTGACAGCAACTATTCCTGGGGACTTTTTGACCTTTCCCACTCCGTTTAAACCCTAAGCTACATCTTTTTGACCCTAAATCACTATATTTTAGTCAATTTAAACATAGAAACATAATTAAAACATATCTAAGTCAAATCAGGAAATCAAAAGTTAGAAAATTAGAAGCAAGAAAGGACGAAAATCTCAAGAACCCTAATTCAAGAACGCCACAAGATCTAGAATTTCCAGCCCCAAAACATAAGTATTTTTCTTTAGATTTCATTTCCAGGTATGTGTGATTTCACTAGTGGGTTCCTTTAACCCATTGGGTCCCTAGTTTTCAATTAGATTCTTGATTCTCATATTATTATAAGATCTAAGGTTTCTAGAACTTCAATAGCACTTTATGAATTTGTTAGTTTTATGTTCCAAATTAGATTATCATGTTATGATTCAGTTTATTGCATGAATTTCAGAACCGTAGATTTGTATTTTTTAGTTCTTGAATTACACATGCTAGGTCAGATATTTCAGACACTTCAGATATACATGCCTCAGTTATAAAAGCATAATTACGAGATTTATTGTTGCATTCAGTTTGCATGTTCAGTTTTGAGCTATCCAGTATTTATTAAAACTCAAACATAATCACTAAATTTACTAATTTCATTGGGAGTAACATAATACCGAGTTGGAGTAGGATTTTGTATACCCAATAGTCCCAGAACTACTAGCCAAGTAGGTTGTATGTCCCCTCTATGAGCAATAAGTTTAGTGATCACGCCACCATGTGTTTATACCTCTGGCAGGGTATATTGGGTCCTCTAGATAGGGCGTAAACATCGGACTCCACATTTCGCTCATGTGGTTTTATTATCCGTTATTAGTAGCTCCAACAGTTCAATCACTCTCTGCATTGACCATTTATCAGTACATTTAGTATTCAGTTTAAGCATGTTATGAATGGGTCATTCCATCCAGTTAGCTCAGAATTAAGTTTATCATGTCAGATTATTATACTTGCTTTTATGTTTGTTCAGATATGTTTTATTTCAGATTTACTTTGTCCTACATGCTCAGTACCTTTCAAGTACTGATGTATACATGCGTTACATCTTCTAGTGATGTAGGGTCTGGTTCTCATCATCCAGATCACGCATAGATCAATTTTTGATCTCCAATTCAGCAGATTCAGTGGTTAGTCCTCATTCTCCGAGGATAACAGTCATGAGTTTCATTCTAGTCTTTAGTCATTTAGTTTCAGTTTTTGCTAGATTAAGCTGGGGCTTGTCCCAGTATTTCTAGTCCAATTTAGAGGCTTATTTCTGACATAGATAGATTCAGCTTAGTATTGAGTTAATATTTCCTTTGTATTAAACTCATTTTTTTCAAATATCTCAGTTATAAAATATGGGTATTCCTCATCTTTTAAGATTTAATTGTGATTTAACTTGCGCATCAGTTTATTTTCTTTAGTATGCTCATGATCATGCCAGTAGGGTTTTCTTGGGATCACTTGAGGTCCTAGGTACCGTGTTCGCGTCTCGGGGGTAGCTCGGGGCGTGACAAAACTAGATATCAGAGCACTAGGTTCAAGAGTCCTAGGATGTCTGAAAAGTCGCACTAAGTAGAATACTTTTCATGGTTGTGAAGTGCACAACATCTAATGAGAGGGAGTCTACAAAGTGTTTTTAGGAAAATTTCACTTTCTTGTTACTCTTATCGTGCGTAAGGTATGATCTAATTTCATTCTATGTCGACGTTGAGATCTTAATATCATGCCTTTTCGTAGAGCTTAGGCATGGAATCCTAATGAACGTATTGCTAACACAGTTTCTCTAGTACCTGATACAGAAGTTCAAATGTAGAGTTTCAGAATGCCAATTCATCTTTTGGTTCAAAGTATGACCAATCATAACAATCAGAAGGTTCTTGAACCTACTAATAGAAATGACCGATCAGTTGCAGCCAGATTTGTGATTTTGTTAGGATGATACTGCCAAAGCTTTTAGGATCGCAAGTTTTTAAGAACCCACAAAAGTTCATTGATGAGGTCAAGAAAATATTTTTTGTGATGTAACTAACAGGTAGTGACAGGTGATATTGGCATCCTATAAACTCAAGAATGTTACTCACATATGGTTCACTCTATGGAAAGACAACATACATAACTTTGTCTTTTGTAACTCAGTTTAGCAGTCCAATGTAATATCCGCCCAGAAACTCTTTCAGAACCTTTCTCAATCTCTACTCTAGTCGGCGACCCAATTATAGCTAGACAGGTATACAGAAATTTCCCTGTCACAGTCTCTCCAAAAGTTACCTCAGCATATCTAGTAAAGATAGAAATGGTAGACTTCAATGTCATTCTAGGAATGTATTGCTTACACTCATGTGATGCCACAGTCGATTGTAGAACTAGAAATGTTCGTTTTCAGTTTCCAAACGAACCAATTTTAGAATGGAAGGGTAGTAGCTTAGCGCCTATGGGTTGATTTATTTCTTACCTTAAGACCAAAAAGATGATCTATAAGGTTTATCTCTATCATATAGTTTGGGTTAAGTTTTCTAGACTTGAAACCCCAGCTTTTAAGTCAGTTCCAGTAGTCTGTGAATTTCTAGAAGTGTTTCCAAAAGATCTTCCCAAAGTCCCTCCCAAAAGGGAAATCGACTTTGGAATTGATCTCCTTCCAGATACCCAGCCTATTTCTATTGCTTCTTACAGAATGGATCACACAGATCTTGAGGAATATAAAGATCAGTTGAAAGACCTTCTAGATAAAGGTTTCATCAGACCTAATATTTCATCATGGGGGGCACCAATGTTTTTCGTAAGGAAGAAATATGGTTCTCTCAGAATGTGCATTGACTATAGACAGTCGAACAAGGTAACAATCAAGAATAGGTATCTCATCCCCAGAATTGATTACTTGTTTTACCAACTTCAAGGTGCTAGCCATTTCTCAAAGATAGACCTCAGATCAGGTTATCATCAGATTAGAGTAAGAGATAGTGACATTCCGAAAATAGCCTTTAGAAATCGGTATGGTCATTATGAATTTGTAGTTATGTCGTTTGGACTAACTAATGCACCTTCAGTTTTCATGGATTTGATGAACAGAGTTTTCAACAGTACTTGGACTTGTTCTTTATCGTCTTTATTGATGATATCCTCATTTACTCTAGGAGTGAGGAAGAACATGCAAGTCATTTGAGAGTTGTTCTGTAGACTCTCAAGGATCGCCAATTATTCGCTAAGTTTAGTAAATGTGACTTCTTGTTGCAATCCGTTACTTTTCTTGGTCACATTGTATCTAGCGAAGGGATCCAAGTGGATTCACATAAGATCGAAGCAGTGAAATAGTGGCTCAGACCTACCTCTGCTAAAGATATCAAAAGTTTCTCAAGTCTAGCGAGTTATTATAAATGGTTCGTGGAAGGATTCTCCTCGATATCTTCATCATTGACTAGGTTGACTCAGAAGATGGTCAAGTTTCAATAGTGAGACGATTGTGAGAAATGTTTTGCAGAGTTGAAAACAAGATTGACTACAGCTCATGTCTTGACTCTACCAGAGGTTTCAGATGATTATGTGATCTATTATGATGTATCAAGAGTTGGCCTAGGTTTTCTGTTGTTGCAACAAGGTAAGGTTATAGCTTATGCCTCTAGATAAGTTAAGGTTCATGAGAAGAACTATCTAACTCATGACCTCGAGCTTGCTGCAGTTGTGTTTGCACTCAAGATATGGAGACACTACTTGTATGGTGTTCACGTAGATGTGTTCACTGACCATAAGAGCCTTCAGTATGTGTTCACCTAGAAAGAGTTTAATCTTTACCAAAAGAGATGGCTAGATTTCGTTAAGGATTATGATATGAGTGTGCATTATCATCCAGGTAAGGCTAATGTAGTAGCAGATGCTATTAGTAGATTATATATGGGTAGTGTAGTCCATGTTGAGGATGAAAGGAAGGAGCTAGTGAAGGATTCTCACAGGCTTGCTCGCTTTGGAGTTCCCCTTATGAGAATATCTGACAATGGTGTAACAGTTCAGAATGGGGCAGAATCGTCTTTGGTAGTAGAGGTTAAGGAAAAGCAAGACAGTGATCCAATCATTCTTGAACTTAAGGGTGCAGTCCATTATCAGAGAGTGGAGGTTTACTCCCAAGGCGGAGATGGTTTACTTCGCTGCCAGGGTAGATTGTGTGTTCCTGATGTGGGCGAGTTAAGATAGCATATTCTTGCAGAAGCCCATAACTCTAGGAATTCAATTCATCCAGGTTCCACTACGATGTACCGCGATCTGCGGGAAGTCTATTGGTGGAATATCATGAAGAGAGATATAGCAGACTTTGTGAGTAAGTGCCCCAATTGCCAGCAAGTCAAGGAAGAACATCAGAAAGTAGGGGGTATGACTCAAGAGATCGATATTCCTACTTGGAAGTGGAATGTGATCAATATGGACTTCCTCACAGGATTACTATGTACTAGCAGACAACATGACTCCATTTGGGTGATAGTTTATAGAATTACTAAGTCTTCTCGCTTCTTGGCGGTCAAGACTACATATTCGGCAGAAGACTATGCAAGGCTTTAAATTAATAATATTGTGAGTTTACATGGGGTTCCTTTGTCTATCATCTCAAATAGAGGTCCTTAGTTTACCTCTCATTTCTGGAAGTCATTTCATAAAGGTCTTGATACTCAAGTTAACCTTAGTACAACATTTCATCCAAAGACGGACTATTCAAACCTTAGAGGATATTTTAAGAGCTTGTGTGATCAATTTCAAGGGTAGTTAGGATGATCACCTTCCTCTTATTGAGTTTGCTTATAAAAATAGCTACCATTCCAACATTCAGATGGCCCCTTATAAGGCTTTATATGGGCGTAGATTTAGATCTCATGTTGGTTGGTTTGAACTAGGTGAAGCAGCTTTGATAGGTCCAGATTAAGTCCTTTATGCTATAGAGAAAGTGCAACTCATTAGAGATAGACTTAAGATAGTCGAAAGTCGTCAGAAATCTTATGTAGATGTAAAGAGAAGGGAACTAGAGTTCCAAGTCGATGAATGGGTTTTTGTTAAGGTCTCACCTATGAAAGGAGTGATGAGATTTGGAAAGAAAGGGAAGCTCAGTCCTAGATATGTATGCCCTTACAAGATCTTGAAAATGGTTGGAAAGGTGACATATCAGTTAGAGTTGCCAGCAGAATTAGCAGTAGTGCATCCGGTCTTCAACATCTCACTCTTCAAGAAGTTTGTGGGTGATCCAACCTCTGTAGTGCCATTAGAGAGTGTGGCGGTTAAAGATAGTCTTTCTTATGAGGATGTACTAGTCGAGATTCTTGACCGTCAGGTCAGAAGGTTGAGAAACAAAGAAGTCGCGTCAGTCAAGGTTTTGTGGAGGAGTCAGTCCGTAGAGGGAGCTTCTTGGGAAGCAGAAGAATCCATGAAAGAAAAGTATCCTCACCTCTGTCCTTCCGATTCCACTCGATCTTGAGGTAATAGTTCCTCTTCAATTTTCCAGTCATTAATGCATAAATTCAGTTTTAGAATCATGTTCCCTCAGTTTGTACTTGACTTTTTCAGCGTAATTGCATGTACTTCAGTCAGAAACTCAGTTCTTAGTGTTTAGTAATAGGGTTTGCAGATCTCTCCCTCTATATCATATATTTTAGTCTTGATTCAATGACGAATGTTCCCAATGGGGAGATAACGTAACATCCCGTAGCAAAAATAGACCTAAGATAAGTTTTTTATAGAAAAATTTGTAGGTGAAACCAACAGTAGAATGGATAGTCCGTCCTCCACAACTGTTGATGGAATCAGAAACTCCCAAAAACTCAGCAAGAAAAATAATTGGCTAAGTCTTGATCGACGGACGTAGGTCTGACCGTAGGTGGAAAATTTTGTAGACAGTTAAGGGTAAATGTAGTTGGGTCAATCTCAAATTTTCATAACTCTTATAAAACAATGAATTAGGTGTCCCATGTCTACCAACAAATATATAATTGAATTAGCTTCCATAGACACCGAACTTGCTAAAATCACACATCCGAGTTAAAAGTTATGCCCATTTTTGTAAAGGACTGTCGAACAGGCCCTAATGACGGATCCAACGATGAGGCGTCGGCCAGAAGACGGACCGTCCGTCCTGGCCGTCGTATGGTTCGATAGCAACTTTTCCAAGGGTCTTTTTGAACTTTCCCATCCGTTTAAACCCTAAGTTACGTCATTTTGACAATAATCACCATATTTTAGTTAGTTTAAGCCTAAAAACATAATTAAAACATATAAAAGTCAAATCATGAAATCAAAAGTTAGAAAACTAGAAGCAAGAAAGGAGAAAAAGCTCAAGAACCCTAATTCAAGAACGCCACAAGATCTTGCAGTTCCATCCCCAAAACTTAAGTATTTTTCGGTAGATTTCATCACCGGGTATGTGGGATTTGACTAGTGGGTCCTTTCACCCGTGAGGTCCCTAGTTTTCAGTCAGATTTTTTATTCTCATATCAGGATTAGATCTAGGGTTTCTAGAACTTCAAAAAACTTTATGAATTTATTAGTTTTGTGGTCCAAATCAGATTATCATGTTATTATTCAGTTTATTTCATGAATTTCAGAACCCTAGCTTTGTATTTCTTTAGTTCTTGAATTACACATGCTAGGTCAGATATTTTAGACACTTCAGATATACATGCCTTAGTTATAAATGCATAATTACAAAATTATTGGTGCATTCTCAGTTGCTATGTTTCAGTTGTGAGCTCTCTAGTATTTATACAAAACTCAGGACATAATAGTTAAATGATAGAATTCTTAGGAGTAGGATAATACCGGTGCACTAGGGGTAGTATACCCAAGTCACAGAACTTACTAGCCAAGTAGGGTTAAGTCCCCTCATGGGCATAAATAAGTTAGTATCATTGGCAGCATGCCTTTATATCTCTGGAAGGGTGATATTGGGTCCTCTCGATGGGGCGAATATGAGATTCCACATTTAGAACATGTGGTTTATTATCGGTATTAGTAGCCCCAAGTTTAGTCAGAGTGTCACTGTATGAAATGATATAAATATATTCCGTATGATGTAAGCAGTTATAATTGGTTATTGCCTCCTACTAAGCTCATAATTTAGTTTATCATGTCATATTATTATTACATGTTTTGTGCTTGTTCAGTTTGTTTTTTTATTTAAGATTTTACTCTATCCTTACACGTCACTACCTTTAACAATTGCACACAACGTGCGCTTACATCTTCTTGTGATGTAGATTCAGAGTTCCTCGCATCTAAATCACGCATAGATCGATTTGCGATATCAAGTTCCGTAGAATCAGTGGTGAGTTCTCATTTTCGAGGACAACAGTCGGTGAGTTTATTTCAGTCATTTAGTAATTTTTTAGTTTCAGTTTGTTGCTAGATTAGCCCTTGGGGGATTGTACCAGTATTTGTAGTTCAAGTTTAGAGGATTATTTCAAAACATAGTTTATTAGATTTCAACTTAGTATAGAGTTAATATTCCTTTGTATTAAACTATTGTTTTCAAATATATCCAGTTAAAGAATATAGGTATTACCCATGTTAAGATTTAATTATGATTTAGCTTCAGCATTCAGTTTATTTTCTAGTATGCTCATGATCATGCATCAATGTTTGTCTCTGAAATTGTTTGTGGTATTTCAACAAGTATCTTTAGAATTTTCGTTTTAGACATGTATCTAGCTAGATTGGAGACAGTATTTAGTTATTTGTGCAAGACTTTTTGTTTCTATTTTAGTTATAAAATAGTGATGTAGTTGATGATTGTAATCATCTCAAGTGGCCTTAAGTAGCCTATAATAAACTTGAGCATTCTCTAAAGATATTATTTTCCTTCCATATTTCCTACATTCATGTGGTAGTCAATAAAAATAATTACGCTCAAAGGGACAACTGAGGATATATTTAGTGCAGAGATGGGATTTTTAGTCCTAGTGGACTTCAAGAACATCAAATAAATCCTAATATCATTTCCCTGACCAAACTTAATCAAAACTAACAGTTCAACATCAATTGGGCAAGTTCTAGGCGATGAAAATAAATCACAGTGCATTACACAACCATTCACCACACATGGTATGCAAATCAATTAAGGTAGCTCAAAATCTTATTTCCTTTCAAATACAAGTGGCATCAAAGATTTAAGTCAATAGTGAATCAAAACTCTGAAAAAGAGATGTAAGATTTGTCACAAAATCATTTACAATATGCTTAATTTAAAAAATAGAGGGGTATCTTCAACAATTTTCACATGAAAGACTATGTTCTTAGTAGAAACCAAGCCATAACCTCTTAAAGGAAGATGATTTTTCCCAACCAATCCATTATCGGCAAAATTCATGCATCTATTCGGGGTCAGCTACTCAAACTACACCACATGCCATCAAACCAATCAAACACTACAAACGAATCGTGATTTTCAATTAAAATCCGTCAATTATCATCACTGGGCAATGAATGTCAATCATATGTTATATCAAATACAAAAACAACAAAGAAAGGGGTGCTAAAAACAAGAAACAAAATAAAACAAACCAACCCAACATAATATATTTAAAAGCCCAATAGGGCACATCTTGCACAAAACAAAATAAAAATATCTTAAAGAGGGAACATCATCAACAAATAAAAATAATACAAGTCCACCAAGGGAATGATCAGATACAAAAAAACAATCTAAAATAAGTTGGACAAGGGAGGCACCCCCTAACAAAAATGTAAATGTGTCCTGATATTAACACAATCAAAAAGAGATTGTGAGGGACTTGCTGCAAAGATCGTCACACATAGGAAGAGCTATCTGGATCTGAAAGAACATCATGATAAACCTCATCACGTGAGCCACAAAATTTGTGGAGTGTACTCAGCATCTTGTTCAAACACTTGCTATTTTTCTTCTCTTGTTCCTTCATATTTTTCTGGCTCCTCTCTATTTTTTCCATCATGTTTTTGAGAATTTTTCACTCTTGTACAAGACTTGAACGGGTAGGAAGTAACACTACCTTACAAGGAGATATCTCCTGTCCCTATAGGAAGACACCGAGTCAACCCCTGAATCTGCATGTGAATCCAAGTATATATAACCAACATTTGTCCTCATAAGTGGACTAGTTTCAGTACCAATTCAGCTAGAGGAGGGTATAGAGGTTGAACTAGTTAAATTAGTTCCCTGAATTAATGTGTCACGCACTAAATCATGCACATCATTATTCTCTTCTTAGTCACATACCCTAAACCCTTATTTTTTAAGTTGATAGATAGGGCATCATTATTTCTCTTCTTAGTCACATTCCCTAAACACTTCTTTTTTAAGTTGATAGATAGGGCCTTTGGGACTCCTCATGCTAGGCTCTCCCTTTTTTCGTTAGTAGAGTGAGCTGATTAATTTTCATGTTGAGGTTTTTCCTATTTATTCTCTCGTTTAGGTATGTGCCGAGGTGATTCTCTATTTGAGGTGTTTCCTAGGGGGTGCGCGGGAACAAAAGACGCGGAGAAGGAAAGGAGAAAGAGAGCCGCACCGTCGTGGAAGTTTACTCATGGGGGTTTACACGAAACATTGGGGTTCTCTCTAGATCACTCTAGGATCTCTCATCTCTTCTCTTGAACGTTTTTGTGTCTTCATTCATTAGTGTGTGTGCGTGAATTCGATCCCACTACACAACATACGGTATCAGAGCTAAGGAGACAACACGATCACAGAAATGGATTAGTTCAAAGCTGGGAATCGAGAAAGAAGTTGATGGATTCGATTTCAGTTATGGAAGATGAAGATCCGAAGATTACTGATACCAGAAATAGCTTCAAGAAAACGTTGACTGGTGTTGATAGCCGGAATCCATGACGGAGGAAAAGTGGAAACTCAAGGATCGCAAGGCTCTAGGGTTGAAATTCCGGTTTGACTTTGTCAAGAAGAAACGTGGCGTTAACATCGTGAAGGAGTTTAGGACTTACGTCCGGTCTGTTGAAGGCACCGTCAAACATGTATGAAAACCAGCGGCATGAACAAGTATATTTGATGCATAGATTGTTCATTTACAGATGTCTGAGAATGGCTCTTATTCTGATATATAAAGAGTGGAAAATGATGTGAGTCACTTAATTCTGTGGATATTAATTTCGAAGATGAAATAGGCTGTGATTTTGAGTCATCTCTGCCCGAGTCTTGGGATACTGTTGTTTGCTGCGATTAGCAGTCACGTGGATCTGAGAAACTGAAGTTTGATTTGAATAAAATCGTGATTGTTTTTCTTAGCGAAGTATTGTAAACGATGAAGGGGGATTCATGGGGCAGTGCTCTCAGCACTTGATCGAAGGGGGAGAAGTTTAAAGACAAAATGCACATCGACATGGCGATCAAAAATCAAAGAATCGAGGAAAATCCCTGAACAGATCAAACGTGACTTATTGGAACTGTGTGGAGAAAAAGGACACTTTCGACGAACTGTGACAAAGCCAAAGAAAACAGGAATCAGAAATTGGAGGATGATTAATGAATTCTGTAAATCAGACGAGGGACATTGGGAGGCTCTAATCCCTAGTGTGAACAGCCCGGTGAATACATGAATTTTGGATTCTGGTGCATTTCCTTCATTTCGTCTCCAGCAAGGGGTTGTTCCAAAAATTTCAAATCTGGAAATTTTTGAAATAGTATATATTGCTGACAATAAACCTTAGAGATTGAAGGAAAAGGGGAATGTTGGCATAAAGACCACCTTGCGGAAACCATGTGGACATTGCAGGATGTCAGTTATATTCCTGCGATCAAGAAAAATCTGATCTCTGTTGGTCAGTTGGATTTTTCGAACGGGATATGCAGCAGAGTTGGGAAAGGTTCGTGGAAGATCGTGAAAGGTGCTAATGGTAGTAGCTCGTGGCACCAAATCTGGAACCTTGTAACACTACTGCATAGGTGTTGTATAAACATGGCCGCTGTGCTGAATGGTGCTTCCGGTTCATGTCTGTGCACAACAGAATTGGAAACATGAGTTACTAAAGGCAGCATGAAGAGTTGGTGGCAAAAGGAGCATTAGAAGTGTTGAAAGTCTGTTGATATGTGTCTTTGCGATGAGGTGTGTTATGGGCAAAACAGAAAAGCGTAAGCTTCACAAAAAAATCTAGAGAGGCCAAAGAAAGTAGAAGTGCGGTTGGAAATTGGAAATGGTCCATTAAAGATATTGGGGAACCATCTCAGTTCAGCACTTGGAGGATCCAGATCTAGGTACCTTCATTGATGATTTCTAGCAGGAAGGTATGGGTTTACTTCTTGAAGAATAAGTCATATGTGTTGAAACTTTCAAGAAGTGGAAAGTGAAGTTGAGATCAGGATCCGGTTTGAAGTCAAATGTCTAAGGTCTGACCAAGGGAGAAAGAGTATGGACAAATCAGAGTTCAAGGATTCTGGGAGCCTGAGGGAATCAGATTGATGAGAAACAGTTCCTGGTTCAGGCAAGGTTGGAGGAATGGAATTGGCTGAGGAGGAGGAACAGAAACATTGAATGAGCGTGCTTGCAAGGAGTATAGGATCACTTTTGGGAGAATGCTGGGAGGACAGCGCTACTTGATCACAGGGGACCATCCGTTCCTAGTGTTCAAGATTCCTGAGGAAGGTGTGGACAGGAAAAGAACTCAAAGTACTCACACTTTAGGACGTTTGGGTGCACTGACCGTTGTTCATGCTGACAGAAAAAAGAGAGACAATCTTGCTGCACACAGGCTTGTGAAGTTTAATTTCAAGGATTATGGTTCTGATTTGTTTGGTTAAAGGTTTTGGGATGACAAGAAAAAGAAGACCTGAGACATTGTGACGTGCCACATTTCGACGCGCAGTCTGTACACCCCCTGCTCAACCCAAGACAGAGAGAAGAAGGTCTAGATAATACAAGCAAGCAAGCAAGTGGGAGTTGAAGTGAGGGGAGAAGAGTAACCCCAGAGGATTCGAAGCCGATAACTCAAACTAATCCTAATGAAGAATCCTGAAAGTGGAGCAAGTTACACCTGAGCAGGTGTTAAGGAGATTATCCAGATCCATCAGGGACCAGATAGGTATTCACCTTCATTACGCTAATCTATTGGCTGATGAGAGTGGGACCAGAGGGTCTTTGATGAGGCCCTACAGCGGTGGAGATCGATCAAGTGGGAAGCAAGCCATGGATGATGAGATGGGGTCAATTGAGAAGAGTTACTACAAATGGGTGTGACTGAGTACCGGCAGGGAAGAGAGCGTTGCGAACAAGTGGGTGTTTAGAATCAAGACTTGAACCAGATGGCAAAAAGAAGGTTAGGTTCATTAAGGCTCGTTTAGTGGTTAAAGGATATTCCAAAAAGGAAAGGTATTGATTAGCTGTGACATATTTTTCCTGTGTGTGAAGGTAACCTCTATTCGAATTTTATTGAGTGAGTTATGTTGATTGGAAAATTTGCATAGGTAGCAAATCGGAGTAAAAACAGCATTTTTACATGGAGATCTGGACAAAGAGATCTATATGCAGCAAACCGGAATGATTGTGGTTCCCAGGGAAAGGAGAACCATGGCATTTTTTGTGCAGCTCACAAGGAGCTTGTATGGCTAAAGCAAGCACAAGGCAGGAGGTGGGTTACAAAGAAGTTTGACCCTTTCATGACCAAGAGTTGGATTTTGACCAAAGCTGAAAAGGATCTTGTTTGTTACTTCAAGATATACACTAATTCATATGTCTTTCTACTTTGTATGTGGATGAATGTTGTTGCTTTAGGATCTAGTATGAGGGAGATTAAACAAATCTGAAGACAAGGTGTCTGCAGTCGTTTGAGATGAAAGATTTGGGTCCAGTAAAGCAGATTTTGGGATGAAGATTTCCGAGATAGATGTCGCTGATGCACTTTTAAATCTATCTCAGAGTTGTACATTGAGAAGGTGTGAGCAGATTCAGGGTTAAATGATGTTAACCCAGGACTACTCCATTGGCATAAATCACTTAAATTGTCAAAGGAGCAGTGACCAAAGATGCGAGGAGCGTGATAACATGCACTGTCCATATGCTTCAGCAAGGTTGGTTTAGTTGAGTATTGTATGGTCTGCACTAGACCGATATAGCACATGCAGTGGAGAGTAGTTAGCAGGTACATGGCGAACCCCTCGAAAAGAGCATTGGAAAGCTGTTGTTGAAGTGGGACTCTGAGATATCGATTGAGGTACCATCACAGTACGTCACTTTGTTTTTTGTCAAAGGCAGTGACTCTCAGGGTTTTTTTGTGGATGCTGTCTTTGGGGGGATGATGACATCGAGCAAGAGTACATCCGGGTACATTTACACCATAGGTGTGGAACAACAGTGAGTGGATGCCAGGCTTTAGAGTGTGTTTCCGTTTCATCGACTGAAGATGGTAATGTGGCCAAATAGTGAAGACTGGGAAAGAGATGATATGGCTGGCCAGATTATTCTTGAGGGAAGGGGAAGAAGCCAGACGGCGAGAAGATCTTAATCAGATAGCCAGAGTGCCATACAGTTGGTGAAAAATCCAGTCTATCATTTGAAGGACCCAAAGGCACCTCAGAAGGCGAACCATTTCCCGCAGGGCAGGGAGGGATGGTTGATAATGCTTGGAGAAGAAGAGGGTGAAAAGGAACCCGGCAGCCATGTTGGCGAATATTGTTGATGTTGGGAAATGAGGGTATTGTAAAACCTCGGTGGTCTTCTGTAGTTGTGCTAAAGACCTGTGCGGTTGCGGTAAGATGTGATGATGAAGAGAGAGAGAGTTTTTTTTGAGGAAGATATTTTTTTTGGGATGAATGAGTCAGTATCAAATTGGGAGAATTGTTTAGGTAGTGGACGCCTGAGTAATTTTAGGTTTCCTATTTTCTCTATTTTAGCGTTCTAGTTATTCTCTATTTTAGGTGTTCCCTATTTATTTCTCTGGCTTAACTGAAAATACCTGATAATTAATATTATATATTACCACCGCCATGGAAGTTTACTCACGGGGTTTTTTACCCGAAACATTGGGTTTCTTTTCTATCTCTAAGATCTCTAATTTCTCTTCCTCTTGAAAGTTCTTGTGTTCTTCATTCATCTAGTGTGTGTGCGTGAATTCGATCCTAACATTTCCACCTTATATGTGAGGCATAGAAAAGTAATCAAAGAAGGATAAGAAAGACTCTTGTACCTTCCAAGATAAACTGCTGAATGTGTTACACAATGATCTACCCAACATTAATAGGAACCCCATGATGGGACAAATCAAAAGCTCCAAATCAAGAGATACATCTGTCTTATTCCTTGAATTAATCACCTTAATACAAATGATGGACACTCAAGCTTTGTCTTTAGCTTTGAATTTTGAGGAATCAATCCACTACTTGTTGTCAATCCATTTAGGCATATGTCCACCATGCATGTGTCTCATAAACCACTCTTGGCCCGCTTCCCTTGCCATTTTCATGTGAATATCATTATTAAAATCAGGAATACTATAATAATTAATGATCCTCATGAAGTCAAAACAAACTTGGTTTCCCCTTGACCGTGACTACGAAGTCACTAGCGAAATTACCTTCGGTGATATTGGCATGTAAATATTGATCCACCGTGTGGTTAGCCTTGTTAGGCTTATCAACAAAACACATCTATCCATTCTCCTCCAATCGCCCATAGAAGTCTGACATGTTCTCGTGGAGACTTTTTAATAGAAAACCCCTATCCTTTATGATATTCTTGTAGGGAGGAGTACATCCAATTGGTGGCATTTAGCGGACACTAAACGCTCATGAGCAAAGATTTCATCTCCCGTGATATCTTCTTGCATTTGTTTCTCCATTTGGTTGACATCATCGTCCATGCATTTGTAAAAAATATACCTATATATGATACAAACATGTAAAATTAATTAAAAGGCAGGTAAATAATGTAATATAAATAAATTAGGCCAATGAAATGAGTGAAAAAGAATCGAGTGAATGGAGGCGAAGTTAAAGTATTGGGCAATTTTCACTACCAGGCACACAACTCATCGCGATCACTGGATAAGACGTTGTGATCATGATACTCACCTTTTCAAGTCATTGTAATTGCAGGATTAGACATCAAAATCATGGAATTTCAAAATTTAATACATCGTGATCATAGGATGAGATATCGTGATTACGGGATGAGACATCACGATCCCGCAGAAAACTTCAACCTAGAAAATATTTTTTACCTGAGCATTGCATAAAATAAGTTGTAACCTATTCTCGTGTCATTTTCAACCGATTTCAAGCCTCAAATTAATCCTTATTCGATTAACATCCATTACACAACATTAAACTACAATACTTCTCTACATAATAAAGTTTTCAACATCAATCATGATTAAAAAAAAATTATGGAGAGAATCTAAGGAGTGCTGGAATAATAGCCACTCTCAAAACTTAATCGAGCATTTCCAAAATAGACTTCAAAAAATTAATACTTTAATTAGTAACTATGACATCATCGATTATTCTTTTAAAATATGCAAGACCAACTCCAAAGTTTTTAATATTACTCCTTAGTTTCCCCCACCCCTTCCAATAATATTTGTTTTTTCAATCATTATTTTTAGATTTAAAAATAATCAAAAAAGAAAAATTTCAAGACCAGAAAATTCTTGCAAACAGCTGATGGATGCCATTTCCAACCACTTGACTATTTTGGTCGATTTCCACTATTTTTCGGCAAGTCTTCTCTGCACAATTTAAAATCTCCATTCTTTCTCATTGCCTCTAGTGTTATACCATTTTTTAGAACTTTTTGTAAAAATTATTTTTACACCATTTTTACTAGCTTGAAAAGCTTGAGAAATTCCACCCAATATCTTCTTAGTAGATAAGATTTCATAGTTTAGAAGTTCTACTAATACATCTATCCACTTCAGAGATAGAAAAGTACCTATTACATTAGATTATTTATTGACATTGTTTGGAGAATTTCCTGCAAGTCCTTGCCCAGTTATAGACCGATATCATAATCGACGATCGATCATTGTGGTCTGTAACGTCAGTAGTTACAGTAATTATTGTAAATGATGATTATATGAATGTTTGTTGAATGAGACTCCTAAATTTTGAATTTGAAAATTATCTAGTAAGGTGACGATGGTAATCCCATTTCATCGCAATAATTTTTACACAACATGGTTCGTATTGTAATTGAGATGTTGCAGATTAGAATGCGAGCCAAGCAAAGTTAAAATTACATATCTAATGAGTGAAAATGAAAAAGTACATTCCACATTTATTTTTAATGACAATCAAGTGTTCCTGTACATGTTGGATGTCACCGCCGATCGCACTAGGCCAATATTGAAAATAAATTAAATATTGTCGTGAGGACTTTAGAACTCCTCTCACCCACTGTACAATCTTTAACGATGATTCAATTGATTATAAAGTTTGGGTGATCAATGATATGAATGATCATCCCAACGAAATCATTGTAGAGTTCAAATAATGTGTTCAACAAGAATTATTAGATGTCTATGTTCATTCAGTACCCTTGTCATTATCAAGCTTGGAATAAAGAAAGAAAATAAGGATGTCGGCGAGACATACAAAATTAAAAGTAAGAACAAGTACTTAGTGTGTAATAGATCCATACAGAAGAGAACCACATGCAATAACATTGAATTTTAGATAGGCTTGTTCCACTTTGTTTTTGTAACTTGAGGTAAAATATGTAATTTGAGACTCATCAATTTGGTATAATTATAAATAGTATATTATTTTTTATATTTTTGCTCCTTTATATAACTAATAGAATAAAAAATATTTATATTGTACATACCGTCTATTTGATTTATGTACTACTACATAGTGCATTGAGAATTCTATTTGATTAGATTAATTGATACTAAAAAAATAAAACATTCTACAAGGTCTATGCTCGAGTGAGACCATTATTGTAATTAAAAAATGATTAATTAAAAATAAATTGTTAAAATTTACACGATTATATGAGCTTTAACAAGTCATAGGTCTTAGAAAATTGCATACATAACGGAAGCATTCCAGAATCTTACATCTCGCATGAATATAAACAACAATCACAAATACGCATCATATACAAAATATGCTGAAAATTAACTCAGGATTACCTCTCAAAGTGTGTGCATATATCTTTAAATAAATCCAACTCCAGCTCTACTGTCTTCTACAGTGATCCCAATTAACTATTGAACTCTCTCAATACTTTGGTGCGGAAGTATTGAATAGAATACTGAATTCAAATCTCTTTCTAGGTAAGAGGAATCCCTACTTATAGAGTTGTCTTCCCAATCCAAAGAGAATTCCTTTTCTTTCAACAAAAACAAAAAAATATGTTTCTCTTCTTTTTGGAGAAAACACGTTTTTTTTCTTTTTACTAGAAAATTGGATTATAATGATACTAATCAATAAATTAAATTACTGACGAATTTAATTCAATGATTAATTTCCTTTACAACAATAAATAACTAATTTCATCTATTAGATTCATAAATCTATCGGCCGGATTTACACATGAAAGCTTATAAGTTTCTCATAAAAAGGTATATCATCTAACTCTATACTAAGATATGGATTCCATCAACTAACTAATTATTTCACCAATATAAAATATTATTATCCAATCTACCAGGCAGATTGACCCATCTTAGAATCTCATCTTTTAATAAATAAAAATGATAATTAATATCATAATCGTTATATCAAGATTAAGAATATGAGTACATTAACAGTTCAGAAAATATGTTTTTATCAGTCAGTCTAAATCATCTATCTTTGCTCGGTCCTATTCAATGCATACCAAATGCACTAACACGAGAAGTTAGAACTATATCAATCTCATAGTCAATATAAATTATATTTAATTTTGTGCTACAATATTTTAGACGATTTTTGTCCAGATTCCATCTATGATTGTGAAGTATAACTTTTAACTTATAAGAACCGATGATTTAATCTTCTATGTATAAGCTTAAACTCTATATACAAAATTATCTACTATATAAGTTAAGGACACATATATGACAGTTGATCTATTTAATGTAACACTTTATTGAATTGAATAAATAAATAAATAATTGTTCAATAATAATACTATATCAAAATGCATGGTTAATAGTATATCCTAACTATCTCCCACTTAGTCTCATAATTATGCACCTATAATTCTAACACCCATTCCTTCAACATGTCTATCAAAAGTCTTTTGAGGTAAAGGTTTTGTGAAAGGGTGTGCCAGGTTGTTGTCTATTGCAATCTTTGGCACCATCACATCCCCTCTCTCTGTACTATGTCTCGAATGAAATGGTATTTTCGCTCAATGTGTTTTGCCTTCTTATGACTTTGTGCATCCTTGGAATTTGCAACGGCTTCATATTATTACAAAACATTGTAAGTGGCATTTCTACGAACAACCGCCAAGTCTTTCAGAAACTTTCTAAGCCACACTACCTCCTTAGCTGCCTCAAAGGTTGATACATGTTCGGCTTCCATGGTAGAATCAACAACACAGTTTTGATTTATGCTTATGCAAACAATGGTTCCACCTCCCAACTCTTCAGGTACTTGATTATATGCTTCACCACAATCCTGTCTTCTCCTCCAAGATTAGACTAATATCTATAATCATGCCTACAACAAAACAAATATCAGGTCTAGTGCACAACATCGCATACATGAGACTTCCAACTGCTGATACAAAAGGAATTTTATTCATGCTTTATGTTTCCTCATCTGTCTTAGGACATTGATCCTTATATAGAGAAAATCCATGTCTGAAATAAAGAAATCCTTTCTTGGAATCATGTATTTTAAACCTGGTAATAATTGTATCAATATAAAGAATTTGACATAAACCTAACATCCTTTTCTTGTGATCACATAGAAATTTGATCCCAAGGATCTGATTAGCTTCTCCCAAATCCTTCATATAAAAATTAGTGGGCAACAATTCCTTAATTGAATTCATCAAGACCACATTATTTCCTATGAGCAAGATATCATCTACATATAATGCAAAAAAACGGCTTTATTCCCATTCCACTTTTTGTACATACAAGACTCATCAAGACATTGCTCAAAACCAAAAGACTTGACTGCATTGTCGAAACAAGTGTTCCATTCCCTAAAATCTTGCTTGATCCATAAATGTATCTTTTAAGCTTGCACAAGATGTGTTCTTTTCCATTTTCTATGAAACCATCTGGGTTTCGCATAAATATGCTTTCATGAAGACTTCCATTATGGAAAGTTTTCTTGACATCCATTTGGAAAATTTCATAATCATAATAAGCAGCAATGGATAAGAGAATTCTAATAGACTTATGCATGACTACAGGCGAAAAAGTATTCTCACAGTTGATCCCTTCTTTCTGAGTAAACCCTTTTGCAAGAAGTCTAGCTTTGTCAGTTTGCAGTTTTCCATCTATTCCTCTCTTTTTCTTATAGATCCACTAGAATCCAATGGGTTTGAATCCATCTAAAGGTTTTTCTACAAGATCTCAGACTTTATTCGAGTACATAGACTTCATTTTTGATTTGATAACAACAATCCATTTTTCTTCATCTTTATCTTGTAGTGCTTCGTCATAATTCACAAGTTCAGTATTCGTCTCTTCAAGGGTTATATCAAAAGACTCTCCCAGTAGTGCATACCGAAGTGGTTTTATTATCACTCTCCCACTACGACGAGACACTACAGTTGCAGGGGCTGGTTCGTAGAGTTTTGCATTATTATGAGCTTGTGGTGGAACCACATCATTTTTAGGATATTGAGTTTCCATGTTATCTTCAGTACCTTACGGTGCATAAATATCTACAACATCTTCCTCTAATACAATCTTCTCATTATTAACTACCTTGATACAACGAATTGTCAAGATCTTGTACTTCTAGAATTTTATGTTTATTGACATCTCTCCCACTACTATAATGTAATGGTATATTGACTCTAACATATGCGGTTTGAATTTGGTTTTTATTATTTTCAGTAGACAGATGTTTATCTCTTTGCTTAATTCCTGTAAAACTAGTTTACTTCTAGGAATATGATTTGTTAAAAAATCCATTTTTAGAAACTTGTATTGGTAGTCACAATAAACTTCTTTTCTTTAGGATTATAAAATATACCACCTTTCATTCCTTTGGGGTATACAATACAAACACATACTTCTGTTTTAGGTTCCAAGTTTTCTACCTTCCCTTTTAATATAGGTGTTGGACATCCCCAAAACCAAATATTTTTCAAATTATGTTTGTGCACAGTCCACCATTCAGTTGGTGTCAAAGGAACAGTCTTAGAAGGAATTAAGTTCCAAATGTAATTTGAAGTTTCTAAGGCATATCCCCAAAACGAATAAGGAAAATCATAGTAACTCATCATTGATCTAACCTTTTCTAAAAGAGTTCTGTTTCTTCTTTCTGCTACACCATTTTATTGGAGTTCTAGGTGTAGACATTTGAGATGTAATTCCTTGTTCTGATAAGTAACTAACGAACTCATTAGAGAGGTATACACCACCACAATCACATTGCAATGACTTGATATATATTCCATGTTTTTCTCCCTTTCAGCCTTAAACTATTTGAATTTCTCAAAGCATTCAGACTTACTGCGCAACAAATAAATATATCCATATTTTGAGTAATCATCAATGAAAGTCACAAAGTACTCTTACCCATCTCTCGTTTGAATGTTTATTGGGCCACGCAAATCAGAATGAATTAACTCTAGTTTATCATTGATTCTATTTCCTTTTGAGGGGAAAAGTTTCTTAGTAGTTTTTCCTTCTAAATAAGATTCACATGTTGGTAGTGCCTCAATATTTAAAGAACCTAAAGTCCCATCTCGAACCAACCTTAAAATCCTATCTAGATTTCTATGACATAGACGCAAGTGCCACAGATAAGTCTCATCAAAATCAGAAGAACGCTTCCTTTTACTTGAAAGGTGGATATTACTCAGTTCTACGATTTGTTGCAATTCTGGAGAGAAAATAATGATAAAAAGACGATCAATCATTGTACAAGCAGAGACAAGATGTTTATTATAGCTAATAACATAACCGTTATCAGAAAAACTAACATCTTAACCAAATCTCAAAACTTTAAAAATGGAAATCAATTTTCTACTAATAGCAAGTGCATATAGAACGTCTTTTAAAATTAAAACTCTACCACTATCAAACTAAAAACTAACATTTGCTAATCTAAAACTGGAGCTAATGAGCCATCCACTTGAAAAACACTAACTTCACCTTTAATCAGCTTGCGCATTTCTTGAAACCCCTGCAATGTAGTGCAGATATGATTAGTGTCTCCTGAATCTACATCCCATGAAGTGGTAGAAATAGCTGCTAAAAATGTTTCAACGACAAGTGAAAGTGAGTAACCTGGTTTGTTTTTCTTCTTGGCTAAGAAATCTGGACAATGTACCTTCCAATGGCCTGACATCTTTCAATGAAAAAATTGTCCCTTAGACTTTTCACGCCTCCAGTTGGAGGTGCAAATACCTTAGCTTTGTGAGTTTTTTCCTTCTTCTAACAACCTTGCGGTTTAGAAGTAGAACATTTCTCAACATTTAGTCTCATTGATGGTGCATTTTTTTACATGAGTCTTTGTCGCCTACAACTTATTCAACAATTGTTCCAAAGATAGACTCATCTTATTCATATTATAATTTAGGTAAAACTGCTGAAAACTGTCTGGCAGAGACTGCAATATCATTTTAACTTGGGAGTCATTGTCAATTTCAGCCCCTAAGACCTCTAGTTCATTCTGAAGACCTATCATCTTCAGGACATGGTCTCTTACAGGAGTGCCTTCAACCCTCTTAATTTTCATGAGAATTGCATGACAGTCTGCTTAGCTGACTGACCATGGTCTCCAAACATTTGTTTGAGATTCTCCAGAATTTCAAAAGCAGACAACATAGCTTGATGTTGATGTTTCAACACATTTTATATTGAAGCTATAATCTAACATCGCGCCATCTCATCAGCTTTGCGCCATTTCTGATAAGCTAACTTATCCTCATCACTAGGCTGTTCATTTGGTTTCAGTGGACATTCCTCATGAAGCACAAACTTATATTCTTCAGTAGTTAATACGGTGTCGAGATTTCTTCTGCAGTCAACATAGTTAGAACCCTCTAGTTTGTTTTGACCCAAAATAGTATGAATAGGATTAAAAAGAGACATACTGAATCTGAGATTGAAGAAATAGTTAGAATAGATCAATAACACATTCATATAACATTGGATATTTATATTCAAACTCATCATATACATATACATTCATGCATCTTGAATAGTCAATCGATGGGATTGGAGTACTACTCATACAACATACATATATAATGACTGGTTATTCACTCAATCAGCTTATACAGACCTAACTCAGATGAAAAGTCTACTGTTAATTTAAGTCAAATGAAAATCCTCTAGTTAAACTGATCAAATTTTATATCACGTAGTTTAGAAGAGTTAATACAAATTATCCAGGTAGTGATTAAATATGTAATAACTTGTATTAAATTCATCCGATCGGGAAGAAGGCTAAGCCAACACCTAAACTTAATACTTCATTACTATTTAATCTTGGTAATTAAAGAAAAGAATTCTAATCACCATTTTATTTTCTCTCGGATTTTATACCCAAAAAAAATTGAAGACTGAAAAATTTGCAACAAAAATTGAGTTCATACGGCATATGGTCTCGTACTCATATTGTCAAACAATTACCTCGAAAAAAATGTACATTATGTTACAAAACATTTTCAATGATTCACTAATAATTGGTTCATATATAAACCCGAAAAGAATTTTCCAATCATCAAAAAAGCTTACTGCTTCTTCATTAAAAATAATCCACTCAATCATTTATATATGTTTTCCACATAAAACAGAAAAAAATTCAACAAGAAAAATTACACCAATTCATAAGGAAATGAGAAACAGTAGCATTATGAAAAAAATTAAAGCAATACTCACAAACTATCGCCTCAACTTTATATACAATTCCTTTTCTCTTGTTTATCAATAAGGACCAACCATTACATTATTATGAAAAAATAAATAGTCCAAGCGACACAATACATATGAGATCAAAAAAAAAAAATTCTTCACGTCGAAATTGTCGTCTTCCTTAAACCATTATTACCGTATGTACCAAACAAAAAAACCTAATTTATCTTTCATCAATTCAATCCTTTTCGTGATAACATAAAATTTACTAACCACGATTAATACATAAAATTTCACATACGCATATTTTAGGTTATATATAAAGATGCAAGTATGGCTCTTGAAGAAGAGAAATATTTCTTTTTTTTTACTAGAAAATAGGATTCTGAGTTCTAGCTAAATTGGGCATTTGAGGGACCACATAATTAATTACTGAGGCTTCCTATTAATGAAATAATTCCAAATAATTGATTTGAATTATTCTTACAATAATAAGTTACAAATCATTCCACTAAAAATTCGTAATTGCACTCCTATATTTATTTCAAAATTCACCATTAAACATTTATGTAATTCCCCATGTTAAGATTACTGATACTAATCAATAAATTAAATTACTCACGAATTTAATTCAATGATTAATTTCCTTTAGAGCAATACTTGACTTATTTCATGTGTGAGATTCATAAATCTACCGAGCGGGTTTACACATGAAAACTTATAAACTTCTCATAAAAATGTGTACCATCAATCTTTATACTCACACTTGGATTCCATGAACTAATTAATTATTTAACCAATATACATTATCACCATCTAATCAACCAGGCTTATTGATCCATCTCAGAATCTCACCTTTTAATAAATCAAAATGATAATTAATATAACAAAATCATAATCGTTATATCAGTGATGAAGATATAAATACATTTAACAGTTTTAGGAGAAATGTTTTAATCAATTAGTCTTAAAACATCGACTAGCTCAGTCCACAAGTCAACACATACCAAAATGGAAGTACACGAAACAGTTAGAACTAATCTTTCTCATAAGCAGATAAATTACATTAATTCATGGTACAGTCTTTTTTTGATGATTTTGTCCACATTATTTCTATGATTGTGAACATAACTCAACAGACAAGAATTGATTATTAATGTCTGATATAAGCTTTAAACTATATATACTAAATCATCTACTGTATAAGTTAAGACCACAATAATAACAATAATCCTATTCATGTAAACACAATATTGAATTAAATAAAATAAATTAATCAATTTCAATAATAATACTATATCCAAATGCATGATTAATAGTATATTCTGACAATAAAATCATATAAGAGTTTACATATATTGGGGACGATTATTAGATCAAGATGTGTGAGGATGCTTAGTGGTTATACTATCAACATCCTCACAATAATATCACCAAACACAAGTATGTAGTATGGATTTAATTTGTGCAACCACAATTCATTCTCATACGTCTCTTATTATTTTACCCAAATTAAGCGGACTATTATGTGATCAAATGACTTGTTCAAACTCATTCAATTGTGTAAATTGCAATAACTTATTTATTATTAGTTAATTATTCTCATTTTAAAATTATACTAGTTAAAGTCTATACCTTTGTATCATAATCTAGTAAGTTTATTGTAGATGAAGGTCTTAGTATAGGGTAGACTATACATAGTTTAGTCCTCAACTTCTTATAGTCTAACCTATCCTAATACCTTCATCAATAATAAACTTACCAGGTTAGGATACATATGTACAGACCATGACTAGTAGAATGTTAAAAAGAGAATAATTAATTAATAAAAAAACTATTAAAATTTATTCAATAAGTAAGTTTAAAAAATCCATAAAATCATATTAGAGTGTGCTTATAATGAAAAGAATTATCAAATATGTATGAGGATGAGTGTGTGGTTACGAAATATTGAACAAAAACTACTGCACTTTAGTAAACATTAGTGTGAGGATTGTTAATTTGATATAACACTCATCCATTCTCGAGACATAACTGATGTCTGCTGATACACTCAAAATTATTCTCAAATAAGAAGTAAAGCGGTGGGTCAAGTAAATAACTAACTAGTGAGGTTGGGATTCATTCCCAAGAGGAAAATAGTCTAGACGTAACTTCACTTGTTATATATGTTCGTCAAGTCAATGACTTCTTGGAAGCAAAAACAATAAAAAGGGGGGTGGTTTATAGTTTAAATGAGTGAAAAAAATAATGCAATTGTAAGGGACACTAAACGCTTTGAATGATGGAGCTTTAATCGATTAATCAAATTAACTCGGGTTACGTGTTACCCACAGGTTCACAACTTGATAATTCTACTAAACATATTCTTCCCAGTATCTTGCATGCAAAGTTATAGTTATATATTTATAAAATCTTGGTCCAGTCCGGAATCTAGAAATAGATCTCACTCCGGCACTTGGTTGGCTACGTGTGTTGCTATTCGTAACCCTTTATTTCTTAACTAATATAAGCAATCGTATTTGCTGAGTTGGAACACTAAGTATGTACTCATACCAATAAAACTAGCCTATTAGAGAGTTATACAGTACATCTATGTTACTAATTCTTTCCTATTATCTACCTCCTTGGTCGGCAAAAGTAGAGCTAAGGCGAGTTCTAACGGTGGACATCCGTGAAAAAAGACTTAGAGAAAGAATTATTAATACATGCAGACCTATTCTAGAATTGGTTATTTTAGTTAGGGTTATCTCAATTTGCCTATGGTTCCTCCACCACCCTAGTTATGGGTTTGTACTCATGGTCAAATACAATATTCAAATACGTAGATAAGAGTCATGTACATTACTTTCAATGAGAAAGAAATAAAATCAAAAGTTTGGTTGATTAATCACCACAAATCCCAACAATCCAATGATAATCAAAAGTCTAACACAAATAAAAAGAGTCTAATAATATGAGGTCTTCTAACTATCTTGGGGTCTAACATCAAAAAAATGAGGGTTTTTCGAAATGTCTTATAAAAAACAAAAACCTAATTAAACAAGGATTCTAATAGCTGGAAATCTGCCAAAATTAATGCGGCTGGGTCGACGGACCACGCGATGTACGTCGTGGTCACAACGGACCGTTTGGACTCGTCGTCCATACTTTTGCAATTTCTTCTGCCCTGCTCTCTCATTCCCTTCGACGGTAAGTATGAGGGACCGTATAGGCAAAAACGGTCCGTCGAGGGTCTTCGTTCAAAATCTTCAACTCTTGGAATCGGGGATTACGGGGATCTACTTCTCTGAATTCACGACGAGCCTGCCGACAGAACGTCATAGCCACAACGACCGTCATAATAGCTTTATAATCCCACACTTGGTCAGACTTCCCTATCTTCCTTCAACAGCTGCACTACGCTTCCACCTACGGGACCGTCACAAGCACGCAGACCGGCATATGTTTCCCTCCGTAGGTGGTCTCTTCTGCTATTTCTTCGCTCAAAATCTCCCGCATTCAGCTTGGACGAGTTCTGCAAAACACAGAGAAACGTATATAAAAAGTAGCACAAAAAAGGCTTTTCGGACACAACTCCACTACGGAAAAAAGTAATAATTATACCGTGGAAAACCCGGTTTTAATCAAACACCTCAACTTAAATTCGTTGTTTGTGCCTCAAGCGACGCACTGACTCATACACAAATCTTGGTAAATAGTATCCATGTTTTATCTTGCAATCATTTTGCTATCAATCGATTAATTCATAAAATCAAGATGGCTATAACTATTAGGCTATGAATTTTGTGGGATCAGAACATGACACAGAACTCAGCATGCATTAAAACCTTCCTCTTCAATTTCTCATGCGAGGTGTAACAATTCCGGGTATTGCAATGTGTGCCGCAATTTTAAAACCAAAATCTCATTTTTCACCAATGAGTAAGTTGTTGGGTGGATAAGGCTGTACTTTTCAACACTGGCTCTCAGAACAAAGTCACACTCATTATACCTATTGAATAAGCTTTCCCTTATTTTCCACGGCACTTAGTTCGCTATACAACCGTAGGAATCAAGAAAGGAATTTCTTAGTTGGAACATAGGCATCAGGGTATGGTAGGGTATTATTTAGGTATACTTAGTGACTTTTTTTTTTTTTTTTTTTTTTTTGCCCTCCTTGACATATAGGCTAAACCTTACACTTTCTATCATTTTTATCACGCCCAAGTTTCTCATATTCTTTCACCTTGCTATTTTTTCTTTCCCTTTTCTTCATTTGTATTAAGTGACTATGGCTTTTCTTGCTTGTATCATTGTATATTTTTCTTTTATTACTTTTCTTTTAACTAATTCTTGAGTCACTTACTCTTATTTTTTCTCTCTCGTGTTCTTTCAACCCACATTCCAGAGCATTCCTCCAAAATTGGGTTAGGCCATAACGACGGTTGTTCATGCATAAGCCACCCTCAACTTCTGCTTTTGGCATAAGCTGAGGTACACATGTCCAAGAAGAGAACCAGGGCCAACACTTTGTTCCAGAAAAGATCAGTTGGGCGTGAAAAAGAAAGGTCTAATTAAGCTCAGATTTATGGATAAAGAAGGATAAATTTAATTTGGTTTCTTTTCTTAGGCTAGAAATGCGCTATATTTAATTAAGGGCCTGTGATCCTTTCTAATTGTCTATTACAACTTACTTTTAGAAGGACTAAAAGGAAAGTTCTAGCTCAGCCGAATAGTGTGTGACTATTCAAATTTTTCCGCACACTCAAGTGAATCTAATCACTATACCAGATTGTTCAGACACCTAGTTTGAATTTAGATTTAGGGTACTGCAATGGTGAACTCTATTTCATGCTTAGAGCACCCCCCCTAATCAACAATATCAGTTACTATGCCTAGTCATGCTTATTTTCCAGTTTATCAGGATACATTTAGCCATGATGATCCAGAATTTAAACTAAGTACAAAAGAGATAAACATGCGGTTCAACAGAAAAAGTAATCGTCTTCTGGGGGAATATAAGAACACAGGCAAGAAACCAACAGAGATTAGGGAATTGGGCTACTCGTCTACGCCTAACAATCATATCCATTTACCCCACCCCCAAAAAAAAAAGAATGCAATTGTCCCCAAGCAAAAATCTAAATACTAGCGTGGTAGTGAAGCAAAACCTATGTGCAAAGCGCCATCGAACAGTAAGATGGTGGCTGGTTCCCGAAACCCACTTCTCTGCAATTCTGACACCACAAGTGGTGTCCTCAGAAAAAACCGCACCATCAGAGTGCCTCCAGCGCATTCTACAGGGCGGCGAGCTAGACGCCCCACCGCTAACTCGACGTTTCATATGGGGCGCCGCCATCTCATAAGCAAGTGAGGCTCTCCACGCAGCCTCTTATTCTCGGCTCCTTCTTCCTGCTCGCGCATTGTTTCTGCTGACCCTACGCCTCTTGGACTC
Organism: Solanum habrochaites; assembly: GCA_027704765.1. Taxonomy (NCBI): domain Eukaryota; kingdom Viridiplantae; phylum Streptophyta; class Magnoliopsida; order Solanales; family Solanaceae; genus Solanum; species Solanum habrochaites. Next base: position 52,208,741 of record JAKWJA010002495.1, on the reverse strand, counting down.
TCTTGAGGGGGAGGTTGGGGGAATGTCGGAGTACCAAAAAAGGGCTCCACACCGTGTCACTCGCAGGCTGACGGACAGGAGGGGCCTTAGACTCCGGCACCCTATCCTCTTTAAGATCGTTGTCGTGTCGTTACGAAGACTGCGACTACAGCCTGATAGAGTGCCCAAATACACCGGAGGAGACTGTTCGGGCTAGCACTCTCAACTCGAAGGTTTTGTCAAGGCGTGGGTGAAACCTAAGCGATATTCGCTCTGTAAATGCACCCATTTGCCTCTCTATGCGCTCTTCGGACATCAGCAATCGACTTCTGAATCCACTGGTGGATATGATGTATGTAAGAGTTGCATTTGTGCCTTAGTTTTTGGGACCATGCAGCAGGACTAGTGTCGGTATAGAGGGGCTATGCGAGAGGACGGGTCGGGGATGTGCTACCACTGGGATAGACTCGACCGAAAGTAGTTCCGTGGATGCCTGTGTAGCTGTGCGGGCTGAGGCTAAAAATATCGGCTAAGATCATCACCAAGTCGGTGGCAGTTCTGGACGGGGGCCCTCTTCGTGGGGCCAAACTCATGGGCTCGTCTCTGATGAGGCCGACGGTTTCAAAAAAAACGTGTGCCTGCGGGGGTATCAGCTGATTAAGGGCAATATCGGCACACCTACAGACCTGCAAAGGGCAAAGATCTTGCACGGGAAGGGGTAGGTGGTAGTGATCTTGAATACCCTCTCGTGCATGAATTCCTGGATATGCCATGTGAAGTCTACCTCGAATACGGCTATCATCGCCACCATCAACACTGCTCGATCCCAGGTAACGATGTTGTCAACAGCTATGGGGGAGAGGCAGTGACGGATAAGCAGCCACAGGAACTTTGTTGTGAATGTGAGGTTGGCCTTCTTGATGGTCCCCTTCTGCTCAGTCACCCAATCGGTACCCTCTCCATCTACTGACAGGTTCACGGCCATTCACCTCTTGGTGGTCTCTCTCAGTGCGGGCTCGCGCAAGAACTGGCCATCCTCGACTATCTGCCAGCGGTAGTCGAACTCGGCGGTGAGGGGGTCCGAGAAGCATCAATACTCTCGTGGTATAGAAATCGGCGGATGGATGGCAAGGAAATGTCAACCAGTACGCCCCGGACTCGGACCTGCTCCAGTGGGGCCTGTTTAGAGGTGGAAGCCCGCCTATCGATCTTTGATCGGAGAGTCGCTACGTATGATACGTAGAACTCTCGGACCATTCTGTCACATTGATCGACGGGTGTTTGGTCCACTCCAAGCGATGTCTTGGTGCAGAGATTGTGGATCTCAGGCATCGATGGGAGGGCCTCCCTATAAGTAACCCGCTGCTCCAGTTAGTTTTCGAGTCATTACTCCCTTTATCAATGAGGAAACCTGGCGTTGGGTAGACTTGAATAACTGCCCGTCGACACACCACCGGGTGTTGGGCTGGGCAGTAGTGGGAGGGGATGGGGACCGGAGCGGTGAGCGGATATTAGATTCTGAACGGTCAGCCTCATCAGACGAGGCGGACGCTTTGCAGACGGTGGCGGGTGCGGGACACTCAGCAAAGACCAAACGCTTCCTCGAAACCAGGATATCCTAAGGAGCCGACGCTCCTTCCTCAATTGTGGCGGACCTAGAGGTATTTGTGCGGTCAGTAGCGCTCCTTCATCAGACTGGGAGGAGTTGACTACGCCGGACGCCACCCTTTTTGGGTGTGGATCTTGGAGCACGTGAACAACCCAATAGGGGCGGACGTGGTTGGGGGAACGTACTATGGGTCACGCTCATCGTAAGAGCCGATGACCAGCAGGCAGATAGGGGGACAGAATTCGATCGCCGCGTGCGTAGGGCGGCGACACCGGTCTTGCTTGGGTGCCATCGTAGATAGTACCTGTAAAGGATCAATATTTAGTACGATAATGGCACAAAGAACAGGAAAAAAACCATACGAAAGGAAAACATAAAAATAAGTGTGTCATGGCTATTGAAACGTGTATCACACGAACTGGCCTGGTGTGATGCTCGTAGGGCTATAGCGGACTGTCATGAGGCCCGCGTGTTTTTAATTAGTCTATGTATATATAAAGGACCCTTGAAGGAGGGAAGATCTTGACTAGCATTGAGGTGGTATATCAGGACGGAACAGGCACAGGTACGATGTCGTGTAGATGTCTTTGTCATAGGGACACTTGAAAAAAATATGGAGACCCTTAGAAGCGGGGTCTCTGACCATAATGCGGATCGTGCAGGAAGGGACCGTCGTGGTATGCGGTCCGTCACATGTTGTCTGTGGAAGGGACACTTCGAAAACGTGAGAGGACCCTTAGAAAATAGGGTCTCTGACAACAGGAACGGTTGGTTTGTGCAAGGACGCGGACCGTGTGAAGACGACGGTCCGTCACATGTGTCCGTTGGGGACAGGGGTGGTGCTAGGGCTTTGCAACGGACCATACGACGTCGTCATAGGTACGGACGGGCCGTCATCGGGTATCGTTCTGAATGACAGTGACCAGACATAGTCCCTCTAAGCATCCCCGATGAAACCCACATGGTCTGTAGTGTTTGGACCTAATTTTGTCATCCAACTCCTAGGAAACTCGCAATGCAGAAAGCACCTATGTCTAAGTTTGTCAACATCGCCAAAATTACAACCATTTTGAGCCTGAGTTTAGCATTAATATATAAAGGGAAACAATATACGAACGAAGAATAAATAATAACTAATAAACACAAAAATGCAAGAGTTAATATGAGTATTAAATTTAGAGACACTACCTAGCAATGGAGGGGAAAGGGAAACAACTGGACAAGTACTCGGGTAGGTAAACACCCACCTGCAGCAACTCCGACTAGAGATTAACACTTTTAGGCTTTGGAGAATTATGGGGAACAATGATCGAGGGGGAAGAATATGGAAGTGAAAAGAGAGGGAAGTGGGAGGAAGCATAAGAAAGTAAAGGGTGTGTTGAAAGGAGGGGTTGGGGGGGTTTTAAACGGTCTGATTTGAAAAAGGGTCAGACGGGTCGGGTTAGAATTTTAATCACACACGGTTCCCGATGATGGTCCGTCGCAGTTGCGTGACGACCGTCGTTTGATTCAGTTCTTGTTGTGCCCTAGTTTCAAAATAAAAGAAAAAACGTACCTGCGTACGAGATGACTACGACGGTCCATCGAAGGCGAAACGGTCCGTCGCTGTGTTCGTCAGTGACTGCTGCGAGTAATTTTCTGCCCAGGAATTTCATGGTAATGTCCTGCCAAGTTTTAAAAACCCAGCCAGTAAAAACAAATGCTACCATTACTAAAAAGACTATAAGTATTGGGGCCTCACAACAAGCGCCTGATCCTGATTAATGCGCCGGCACGAATGGGGGATCTTGATTACTCAGACTTCATCAAGTGGTCTGCCTCTAATCACTTCATTTCTCCGATTAGCATGCCCGAAATAGATTTTTATGCGTGGTCCATTCACTGAACAGCCACAACCTCCTTAGTTTTCTAACTCCAACTACTCCATGAGGAATGTTGGGTAAACCAGTGTAAGGCCAAAGTCCATTTGGACTGAGCTTGCCTGGAAACAAGCGCAATCTGAAATTGAATAAAGCACCAAATCCCGGACCATAATAAACTCTCGTTTTTCAATTTTGTTGTCATGGTACTTCTTCATCTTTTACTTTGTTAGGGCTGCCTGTCATAGCTTTCAGGCGAAATTATTCATCAAGTTCATTCAACCCATTTAACCGTGCTCTGAGCTTCGCTCCAATCATTTTTACTTCTTCATAGCCAACATGGCTTTATGCTCTAACTCAACCGGGAAGGATGACAAGCTTTCCCATACAAAGTTGGTATGGAGGGACATACCTATGGGGTCTGGATATGCTTCCGGTAGGCCAAGAGCATAATCAAGCCTCCTTGACCAATCCGTTCTATAGCGTTCTTCACGTTTTGGACAATATCTGTTGATCTCCCGATTCGACACTTCAACTGCCCACTAGTGTGAGGGTGGTATGGTTAAGGAGTGGCCACATTTTGGCGAACCTCGTATTCCCAATAACCCTGACAATGTTGCAGACAGAAGTGGGAGCCCCCTCCACTAATAATGGCATGGGGATGCCCAAAACGAGAGATATATTCTTTTTTCAAAAACGCCAGAGTGACACTTTCCCTTCATGTTTGCGAGGCTATGCTTCGACCCATGTGATATATACTCAACTGCACTAGAATGTACTTCATCCATGAGAAACCCCGAAAGGGCCCCCCCATAAAGTCAATACCCCCAAACCACCAAAACCTCAATCACAAGAATGCGGTTTAGAGGGAGAGGGAGAGTCTTGCTTTATTGTGCACAATACACCATCTCGTGGGCATCGTCACATGCTTTAGCACAAAACATAAGGCATCTTGATGAAGAGTTGGCAATAGCAGCCACATTGTAATATCTTATGAGCGGTTGGATAACACTGTGATTGTCCACCAACGGGTGAGGCATGGCATGCTCAACATACTCAAAACAACTTCACATTCTGGCACCACCAACGCCGAATAATCTCGTCAGCCACAAGCTCCATACAAGTAGTCATCCCACAAAAGAACTTCTTCACATCGTCACATGAACTGTATCTTTGATGATGATTGAAAGGAAAAGTCTGGTGGAACTGGAACAATTATTACTAGCAGATAGTCGAAAAAATCTGCGACCATGGGGATCAAGTCTTGTGAAGCAGCCAATAAAGGTTCATCGGGACAAGTTATCCATCAAATGTCAGTCTTATCCCTAACTCTCTCATAGCTGCATCCTCTAGAAGAGACAGTGATCAGCAACTGATTTTCAGTTCCTTTCTATGACCATGCATTCAAGTCACTTACTTTGTAGCAGAATACCCAACGAATCAACAGGTTAGTATCCTTCTTTCACAAATATCTAAGCTGAGTGGTAAGTATGCACTATAACTCTAGTACCTTAGCAAATAGGAGCCGAAATTTCTCAAAAAGCAAAAACTAGTGCAAAGGAGTTCTTGCTCCGTCATGTGTAGTTTTCTGAGCTTCATTTAGGGCTTTTACTATCATAGTAGATGGGGTAGGATTTTTTTTTCCTCATGTCCCAGGACTAACACCAAGAGCCACCCACTGCATCGCACATACCTCAAGGGAAGTATTCCAATCGGAGAATATGATAGGCGCGACACCAATTTTTCCTTTTGCTAACCGAATGCCTTAAGACAAGATCATCAAAACCAAAATTTACAATCTTTCTCAGCAGTTACACAATGAGTGTGCCAATCTTTGAGAGTCTTTGATGAATCTCAGGTAAAAATCGCATGCCCAAGAAAGCTTCTCACAACCTCACCGAGAGATTGGTGGGGGAAGTCTATCTTTACCCGACTTAGCTGATCACCTACTATGCCAGTTTCTGAAATGCGATGCCCCAAAAACAATACCCTCTTTCACGTGTGAAAATGAAACTTTTTTCCCAGTTTAGTATAAATTGAACCGTCTTCACATCTCTTAAGGACCTCAGATAAATTGCGTCAACACACCGCTTGGTGATGACATCACAAACACCAGAAAAATACCATAAAGACTTCTATAGTATCCTCCACCATGTCAGAAAATATCGGACCTCTACATCTTCTGAAATTTGCGGGTTTTGCGTTGCAAAACCCAAAACGACCATTCTTCTGAACGCAAAGGTAACATTTATGGGAAAAGTGAAAGGGGTTTTGTCTCTTGCCTTAGGTGCAATAGAAATCTGATTATACCTGGAATATCCATCAAGAAACAGTAACACCCTTTTTCGGCAAGCTATCCCAAATCTGATTCTTTTCAGTCCATGAGTTTATTTACGGTTTAATCCTACACACCCTCCAACTAATAACCGGTCTCATTAGGAGAAGTTCATTTTTTTAGTGGGGACACAGTCTTCCCCTCTTAGGGACACACTGAACCGGGCATACCCAAATACGACGGCGACCGATTGGGTAGTACTCGGCATCCACCCCACTTAATGATTTGCTTCTTCCAAGACCTCTTTCAAGGAGGATTTTATAGCGTCTCTGGTGCTCTCAATACCGGGCTTATGATCAGGCATGGTTGGATTTATCGAGAGAAATACAGGAGGGATCCCCAATAATGTCGCAATAGTCCACCCATAGCTCTTTTGACCTTTTAGTACCGTCACCAAAACTTGGATGTGAACTGTTGGTCATCAAGTTTGATGCCAATGATAGGCAAAGTTTCACCATTTCCTAAGAATTCATACTTGAGAATAAGTGGAGAGCTTTTAGTTCTAATTTGAGCCTTCTCTAGAGATGGTTTCGCAGGCGGTGGGGGGGGAACTCGCGATTCTTCATATCAAGTCAAATTCTTCGGTTTAAACCAACATCACCTCGGTCAAGAGCGGCAACTACTGTCTCATACTCTTCAATACAAATCACTACAAGTCATATTACTGCGCTACTAATTCTACACTTGAGTTCTTCTATTTGTTGTTCAGATGTCTCACCCATGTGTAGGATATAGCAGATCCGATTGGAAGCTACCACTCTGCCTCATGGACTACAAAGAATATTAAGGTCACTCCTCATGTTCACCCGAAATTTCATCTTCCCTTTTCCAGGTCTACTAAGGCCTTCCCGTAGCAAGGAATGTCCTCCCAAGAATAATGCGCCACTTCAAAATTGACATTCGCAATAAGGAATAACAAAATTCTGTTGGAATATGAATGACTCACTTTTACTGCACATCGGGTGGAGTATCCCTTATAGGCGTTTACGGTTGCATCATCCATTAAATAGCCACATCGCAAGTTGGGTTTTTGGGTCACCCAAACCAAACTTTAGGTAAATCAGAGGGGGCATGAGATTTATGCTTGCCCCAGTCACATAATGCTTTCGAAAAAGTAATAATAGCCGATTGTACAACGGAATAGTAAAAGCACCCGGATCTTCTTTCTTTTGGACCAGAATATTGTAGCAATAGCACTACAAGCTTGCATTCTATCATCATCCTAAAAAGTGACGATCTTTTCTTGTGACCAGATCCGTTTCATAACATTTGGCGTAACCGGCATTTGTTTCTTCTCTACTCAAGCTTCTATCAAAGGGAAATTGTAGAAAGTTGGGACTTCAACATTGTTATAAAACGCAGATATTGCCATCTCGGTCTTTTTCAAATAATCTTTGAGGAAAATGGGGGTGGTGGGGTGGTTTGGGCCTAGGCATAGGAGTAACCCTTTTTAGGCACTTCAGCATCTTTTGCAGTTGTAATCCTATAATCAGATCAACTTTACAATTTTCAGATTCTTTTCGTCAAACTTTTTGTTCTCATGATGGCATAGGTGGGTCAATGTTTTGCTGCCACAGCGAGTTAGTAATTCGCCATACAATGGTCCTCATTTTTGGATTTGGACGTGTGCTAGAGAGTGCCCGGTGGCCGTGTGTTCACAGAGTTGCAAATAATTGGGCCAGTGTAACTCAGTTGCGTAATGATATGCAAGGTATCAACTTTTTGCCCATACCCGACTAAATCATTTCTCCAATCTTTATATCACTCATCACTAGCATCGAACCTCCTCATAATTTTAGCAACACATATCCTCAACTTGCGACAACTACTCCACCATCCGTAGGAGTAACTTCATGATTTGAGGAGGAACATAGGGTCCATTCCCTGTTGTTTCTATTACATAGTTACCCTGTTAAATTTGTTGTCGCGATTGTAGTTTTCCATTCGGAATAATGACATCACGGCTTGTTAGTTACAATAGTTCGGACCTTGTTCCCTTGACCCTTGGCGCCAATTCTCCTGATTAGGCCTTGGGCATTGGTTGGAAACCCCCCATCTGTTCATTGACTGCCTAGGAATCCTCCTCATAATACACTATCGTTTTATGGTGGTGGTTTCGACAGTAGTTGACTATGATGTATCTTTTATGCAACCCAGTGACTTGTTTAGTACCACACCAAGCCTCAGTTCTCATATGAGCCATTCTTCACGGGAATCTCGATGTGGCTGGTTGGTGAGTGGACTGTATGCGAAGGGGTTTCTCCCTGTATCAGACTTCCTAGTACCTCCAAGCTTGTTATTCCAGAGATTTTCTAAGTTTTTCACGCGATCTCAGCTAAGGACATTCTCACTAAGAATCCACTGCTATAGTGTCCAAACACGCTTTGTTGTATAGACTGTCCCCGATAGAAATATTCATTTCAGTGACTCATCATCATAGGTGATTTTGGACAACAAAAAAAAAAACCATTCTCAAGAAGAGTGATTGTGGAATTATCCCAAAACTACTAAATGGACTATCCTGGTAGTGCCCCAACAAATTTATTCACTCTGTATTTGTGTGGTTAGTTTCTTGGAGATTGGATAATAACGTGTTAAGAGACATCCCTTAGGTTGATTTCCAGTAAAGATGGCGTTGTTGTATAGGAGCTCAATGAAAACAAAAGCATCCCTTCTCCAGTTCAGTGAGAGTGGAAACAATCTGAGGTGAGACCTATTACATCTAAATCTAAACAGGCCTCCCTACACAACTTTTACACACTGCCCTTACCTTAGTATATGGGGGCATGTGGATCCTCAGAAGGTTAGCCCTGAAAACAAACCTCTGGCCAGTGAGCATTGCAATCAGACTAATAGTTACCACAAAAAGTGTGGCTGTGGTAGAGGAGGCAAAAACCAGTGGCCCATCCGAATTGCTATGTTAGTCATAGCTATTGTGTAGTATGCTTGGGGCCGTGTGGAGCGGGAATTTTGTCCCCTGTTGATGTCACCCGGAGCTCAGGTGGTAACATCTGACCATGACCATCAACCGGGATCGGGATGTTCCTGGTTCGGATCCTCATCATTATTCCCAAGTTTCCGATTCATATTGCGCTTGGTACCTCTACTGTTCGATCGGAGGGAAGGAAAACAAGGGTGCTCTTCTATCGTGTATTGCATTACAAGGAGGATGACGCTGAAAAAGAAATCACCCCAAAACAATAAAAACAAAGAAAATCAAGAAAAATATCAAACTAGACTGAAGTAATAGTTCAAGTGTAATCAAAAGCTATATTCCCCGCAGCGGCGCCAAAATTTGATATGCTCAAACTTACTCTAAAAATAAGAAAGTTTAAGCGATAGTGTCTGTAAACAACCAACAAGTAAGGTGGGATCGTTCCCACGGGGGCAAATAGGAAAATAGTAGACTTAACTTCAACTTGTATTTACTATTGTTGGTCAATGACTCCTTGAACGTTAACAACAAATTTTAATAAAAAGGGGGGGGGGGGGTGGATTTCTAGTTCTAAAATGATGTGAAAAAAAATTAAATAATGCAATTGTAAGAGACACTTACAGCTTTGAATGTTGGATTTAACGATTTAATAAAATTAACTAGGGTTACGTGTTCCCAACAGGTTCACAACTTGATAATCTAAACTTAACAATTCTTCCTAGTATCTTGCATGGAAGTGATAAGTTATGTATTTCTAAATCCTTGGTCGGCATCTAGAAAATCGCACTCCGTACCTTGTCGGCTGACGTGTGTTGCTGCATCATAACCCTTACCTACCTCCCATAGTAAGCAGAGTATTCGATATTTGACTAAGTATACTCGTACCAATCAATACTAGCCTATTAGATAGTTACATAAATCTATGTTAATAAGTCTTTTCCTAGTATTACCTACGTGGTCCGGTAAGTAGCATAGGTGAAGTTCTAAACGTGGCATCCGTAATGTTAAGAGACTCTAAGCGAAAAGATTATTAATACATGCAAGACACTATTCTAGAATTGATTTTTTAGTTAGGGGTTATTCCATATTTGGCCTATGGTTCCCACACCCTAGTTAGGAGTTTAGTTTATCATGGTCATAAATACAATATTCAAATATATTATATAAGATTCATGTACTACTCAATGAGAAAGAATAAAATCCAAAGTTTGCTTGATTTATTAATACACCACAAATCACCAAAACAATCAATGATAATCAAAAAAGTCTAACACTAATACAAAGAGGTCTAATAATATGCTGTCTAACATCTGGCTAACTCCACAAATGAGTGTTTTCGAAGTATTTATAAAAAAACAAACACCTAAGTAAACAAGATTTTTAATAGTTGATAATCTGCCAAAGATGGAGTGGGTCGACGAACAACGCGCGGACCGTCGTGGTCACACGGACCGTCATGGACTCCGTCGTTCCATACTTATGCAATTTCTTTGCGGGGGATGCTCTCGTTCATTCCCCTCAGACGGCAAGTATGACAGACCGGTCATGGGCCAAAACGGTCCGTTCGAGGGTCTTCGTCCAAAATACTTCAATCTTGGAATCTTGGTACTGGGATCCACTTTTGAACTGAACTTTCTGACGAACCTGAGGACGGGACCTGTCATAGCCACAAAGGACCGTAATAAGATTCGTAATCCACAATGGTCAGACTTCCTATATTCCTTCACCAGCGGCCACCTACTGGACCGTCACAAGCACGACGGACCGTCATATGCTTCGGTAGGTGGTCTCTTCTGCATTTCTTCGACCTTCAAATCTCCGAATTCAAACTTTGGACAGATTCCTGAAAAACACAGAAAAACTATATAAAAATAGCACAAAAAGGCTTTGCGCCACACTAAACTTAAGAAAAAGTATTAAATTATACGTGAACCACAGCATATACCTGCCAATTCTTAGACTTTATAGTATTATATATTTGTTTAAGCTCATGTAGCTACGTAAAAATTTATTGCTTAATTTTAATAATAATTATTTCTGTTTTTGACATATTAGTAAGCTTATAAGCTCATATTGTATATTATTGATAAATCTTGTACTTTATATATACAATTAATTCAGTTGATGGTCCTCAATATAATATAATTTATGTTTTTATTTACCAATTTGTTATATACTTATATTTTGTTTATCATTGGACCAACCAGCATATTCTTTACAAATGATGGAATTTCAATCCATACGTTCCATTATCTACCAGGTACATCAGAAATAATTGATTGTATTTATGGTGTACGATTAACAAAATTTAAATATCCACTTTTGCAATGATAGTAAAGAACAAATCACATTATACTCAATCGTAATATCTAATGTTTTTTTTATATATAAAAAGGCAATCTTTGTTTTAATTTTCTCATTTTATTGGCTTTAGTTTTATTCAATTTTAATTAAATACAATGTCTCAAACATTCCAGATTAAATAACTACAATACAATTTAAATTCAACTTTTATGTTTGTTCGAATCAATCTTCTTCTCAACACTCTTGTATTTTGAGTCAATAACTCTTTTCCCAAATGATAAAAAACTTTTGAAGAAATCAACCACTTTTTTTATTTGGCTTGAATCTGCTTTCTCTGTCGAATCCCTTGCCAATAGCACCGAGGGCACAAACTAAACTAAAAAGCACTTCAACTTTTGATCCTTTCTCAATTGACTTCATTTGATGAAGCTTATCGGTCTTTTAATAGTTATATTCTTGTTCTTGATCAACTTGAAATTAAAAAAATTCACAATATTGAAGGCTTTTCTCTTTTTTTATTTGTTTAATTCTTAGCACAACGCAACAACATATAACAAATAATTTATTTATTGAATTTTATATGTTTTGGTATATCTGTCAAGTGTTCAAACAATTTTTTGGCATTCAACAAAAACTTTGTTTTTTGATCAAAATAGATTTTTCTAAATGACATGATAATTGCCCATCATGCTCTTACAGAAAACTTTTCCTAAGTGGATCAAGTCCTCAAACTTTTTTTTGTGTTTTATGTCCTTAGTGCTGCAAGTAGAAGAAATATATTTTTTAATGATTTTTTAACTTTACAATCTATAAAAAAAAATATTTGTAGCGATAAATCTAGAGACCAGTAGTCTATTAACTGAAACAAAAAATTACTCTATTAAACTGGCCAAAAATGATGCAGTAATTCTAGACAGGAAGAATAGAAAAGTTATAAACCATAACACCATTAAAGTCGCCAAAAACGCAGGGTAAAAATTAAAATCTATAGACAATATAAACATAAAAGTTCAAAAAAATTCTAACCATTATTCAAATAAAAACACAATTAAACACGCGGAATCAAGAACATGAATTCAACATATAACAATTTTTAACAAATTTAATCAAAAACAATCAAATTTTCGTAAAAATTCAAAATCCACTAAAATAAAATGCAACAAAAAAAAGTAAAATGGAGCTAAAATTGTTTGGAAATGATGAATGAACTTACGTGAGAACAAGAGGATGAATATTTTGACTTGGGGAAAAAGATTACAGAAAGAATAGTTCAACTATTTGAGATACTAAAAAAAATAGGGAAAAGAGGTGTTGAAGAAGAGAGAAACAATTTTCAATAATTAAATGAATATAAAAAAAGAAAATATTTAACAAAATATAACAAGGGTCTTTATTGTATTTTTATAAACTTGTATTTATCCCCAAGTTCTAAAAGTTATGAAAAGGTCTTTGATTCCACAACTCAACCCCACTTTGTCACTTATTTTAAACGTAACCCTAAAAATTAAATTAAAAAAAATAAGTGGCTACTGTGCAAAATATGTTTTGGGAGTGTTCTCCATTCCAATTAATCTCGAGAATCTACCATTTTGTGAATAACTCACCAATATCAAGAAAAGAACAAGAAAGGTTGAAGAAGACATACCTTAAGTGAAAAAAATGCTTGAAGGTAATTCTTGCCCAATATTGATTAGAACAATTGATATTATAGGGGAGAAGTTTTTGGGATGTATTTTGGAGTTAATGGGACACTAAAATGAATTTCAAAACTACTGCCTTTTCAAATACATGTGACTCATCACGGTCAGACCCCTCTCCTCACGATCACGACAAGAAGTTTTTTAACCTTCCATGAATCCGGCACTATTTACTTGCAATCGGGCTAGATGCTCTCACAATTGTGATGAATAACATGGTGTTAGACTTGCTAAAGGTACTTTCAATTTGGGTGATGGCAGAGCAAAAATGACGATACAATCTATATTTTAGGCGCATCTGATCATCCAAAAATTTGTCAACTCTTAATTTTGAAGGTTTTTCACCCCTAACATCAATTCCAGTCAATTTTATACATTCAAACATGTTCTAAACACCGCCAGCAACTTTAAAATTATGAGGGTTGGTTAAAAAAATCAAATCTAAACTAAAACTAAAAATGAGATAATAAACTAATTAAGATATAGATGGGTTGCCTCCCATCAAGAGAACAATTTAACATTGCGGCACGACGCCAAGTATATCACCCTTTGTATTTCAACTTTGAGGAAATGAACCTCCTACCCAACTTTGCATCATACTTTCATTTTAGATCCTTTATTAGGGTTGAGAGAGTCACTAGGAAAATTTAGAATTGTTTTTCATTATTTTTGTCCCTCAATCAACTGACACTATTGATTCCATATAAACTAAAGTTTTCATAAATAATTTTTTTTGTTCTTTTACGCAACTTTAGTATCATCACATTTTTTCCAGCTTCTTGGGCTATTATTGGTTTGGATTTGTTGAAATGGCCTAAGATATCCTCAATGTCCACCAACATCCATTTTGTTGTTTCCGCATTAGCTTCCAAAGTAGAGATCTCAAACCCGAAAGTAGGAGAATCGGAGTTGTTCCTTTTCACCCCAATTGAGCTTTTCTGCTACGACCTTAAGCCAAAAGTTATCTTATCACATTTGATTCACGACATAGATATGGCAAACCACTCTCTAACATACGGTCACAAAAATCTATAAAGATAACTATTTACAATTTATATAAAAACAAGTAAACTAGAAATCCTAAAACAATTCAATACTTCTTATTGCTCCCCGGCAATGGCGCATGTTTTATATAACACTAAATTACCCTCAAATCAAATTTGAAGAGTAAGTGGCGATCATCAATAAAAATACCCGACTAACAGTTAGAGTGAAATATCACAAGTAACAAGTTTTCGGCAATCGAAAAGTTAAAGGATAAATAGATACTGGTTTGAATCTGAACATGCAATCTCAAGACTATCAAATAGAAAGCGAGTTTCCTAAGAAAATAAAGAATTTAGGCAAAGACAACATCAAGCGATTGATATTTGAGATTAGGAAATTTGGAACTCAATCCTCATTCAACAATTTATTGCCATCTCAAATTAATTAAAGGTTGACTAGATCATTATCAATCAACACTTATCTCCTTTATGTCTCAAAGTATTTTATCACAAAATTCCCTTCGGGTTCAATTGTGTTCAACAACAAGCAATCCAATATGTTAATCTGAATCCATATTTTTAGCATTCAACAAAGTAAATCCAAATTATCTCCTTGTTTCAAATTTAGTAGACAAAGTCAAACATGACTATTAATCTTATTCTCCACTTCATGAATTCTTATTCGAGCAGTCCGCAAAAATCTAAAGTTAGATTTAAGCATGCACTATAAAATCATAGATTAAAGCATTAAAATAAAATTAAACCTTAATCATGAAAGCACACAATCACAAACAAATTCATTCGAGTGAGCTATCAGAATCCAAACAAGTTGTCTATTTTTAGCACAAAATTTCAATCTCAATTAAACAATTTCACCCATAGTTCGAGAAATTTATAGAAATGAAATAAAGAAAGATAAGAGATTTTAGTAATAATAACACAATAATCAAATCCAAATGTTATTTCTGAGGCAACTTGCAAGTCTCAACCCTAATTGAAATCTACAAGAACTTTTCTAATCTAAGATAAGAAGATGGAATTCTCTCTCTAGGATTATTGCGTACAAGATGAATAGATGAACAATGATTGTTGGAAAGTGTGCAAAGGGGTTTTGGGATCAATTTAGAAATTTCCAATCTGCAGGTGCTAGGTATTTTACCCTTTGAGGTCATGAAAACGAACTCATGCGGTCGCGGGGAGTAGTGTCTCTAGGACATGAGATCACGACATATGACTTCACAATCGCAAGTTTTGAATTTCATGGTCAACACAATCACGACCTCTACTTCATACGATCGCGATGACAAAACTATGGCTGTTCCACTTTGTTCTAGTAGGCCTCTTCTTGCTTCAATTCCACTTAATTTCTTCAACCATATTCTTAATCAACTCTCCATTTCATTTACCTATAAATATTAAGCAAAACACTAAAAAAGCATTAATGCTAAACTAAAGCAAGTTAAAGTAACTATGAAAAGATCCTTAAATGAATGAAAATCCACCACTCATCACTCACTCCCTTCTTTTTACACTAATGTAGTTTATGGGTCCCGTTCATTCTGATCCTCCTCTCACATCAGTGTCCGAGACTTGATTTTAAGGAGTTTGTGAGGTACCTCCATGCTGAAGGTGTTAGTTACTATTGACTATGTCTTTCTACTATTCTAGGACTGTAGACATTCACACTTGTTCATTTATAAAAAAATTGTATGTTTACCTGGTGGCTTGTATAAGGACAACATGTTTTGTGATGTTATTATTTTCGAAATTCTTGCATTATGTTTAGTCCTTATTTCTTTTCTTACTTCCGTATTTACCCTTGTCAATGATTGTTTCGGTTGACTTCTCTTAATTGGATAAGGCAGGTGTCATCATACCTAATTTTTGAATCATGATAGTTAGAAACTTTTATCTCTTCATATCCTTGCTTTTTTCAATTGTAAAGCAATATATGAGAATGATCCAAACTTGATGAATGTTGTTTTCTAAAGCAATGAAGAAACTATCAATTAGGGAGGGGTTTCAATTGAATTGCATTCATTGAAAAATTATATATTATAAATAAATTTATTTTTTCTAATATTTATACCTTATTTGTCTTCCACACCAGTTTAAATTTATCTTCAACTATTTTTTGAATTTCTTTACTAAATATCTTTATGGTATTACTATTAAAAGAATAGTTCAACAATAAAGAGGAGACATATAAAAACGTATGACATAACAATTAATTTAAAATTTTCATTTACCCATAAATTATTCGTTTATCACATTGCAGGAAAAAAAATGAACATTTTTAATTTAATTTCAAATTGAGTTTTTATTTTATATTAACATATCCTATACAATTATATGAACAACTATACAAATATTTTCTTATTTGAATTTCATAATCTAAACAAGTTTAAAGAAAAGAAATATGAATTCATCCACTCCAAAATATAAATTCAAAATACTTTACTTTTAAGTCAAACTTACTATTATCTTTTGTATGAAAAATATTATTACCTCAATCACAATTTAATGTTCTATATCAATTTTGTAGTGATTCTGATGGTTTTCATTAGATATGATTTTTGACCAACTCTATGAAAACTATTTAAATTCATTTAGTCATAGTCCAAAAATCAAAGTTGTCATGTATTATCCTTATAATACACACTACAAAGTATAATAAATTACGAAGGTAAAAGAAATAAATGATTTTAAATAATTTTCTCAATTAATGTCAAAATATCACTATTAGCACAATAATAAAATTCTTCACAACAATTGATTTAAAACTCCAGTATTTCACACCTTTGTACTTTAAATTTTTCTTACCTTTTATGGACGAATAATAAATTTTCTAAAATTGAACAAACATATTTTAAAGAAACAGTTTAGCAATCGAGAGTGTAAATATAAAAGGAGAGATGTCTATTCAGTTCTTCATTTTAATTTTAGTTTTTCAAAAAATAAATATGTAGTCAAGAGGAGACACTTGAATCAATATAGGTTTTCTTCTTCTGTAACATCTCGTAACTTGAAATAACTAAGAATATGCTAAGAAACCAAGAATAATATTATTTTGCAAATAAATAGGGAAATCTGGAAAATTTCCTAAGTGTAAAAGTGATGTGTTTGGTCATTGTCAAACGGCCATAACTCCAAGATCATGAGGATTTAGGGTATGATGGAGATATGCCATTCGGAACTTGGTCTATTGGATTAAGTAAAATTCAATCCAGATAAAAGTAAGGGTAAAATAGTCTTTTCACCCTACTATTTCCTAAATTGATTTAAGGGTTTATTATGGGTAAAACTAAGCCTTAAGTCAGTTTCTATAATATTGAATACACTTAATGCTTGGGAGAAAAGAGAAGAGAAGAAGGATAAACAGAAAAGACAAAAATTTCACCAATATCGTTAAGTGAGTTTCATCGGGGGTGATCCCTTTCAGGACTATGAAATCTCTCTGCCTTGGATTCATTCACCCACACACCAACATTTTTAATTCAGAAAGTTTCATATAGATTGAATGATAAATCTTGAAGTTCTTGATAAACAAATTGTTAAATCCCTATTGTTTGGGTTGTAGAATACCTTTAGTGGTTTGATTTGTATTCTCGTGATGTTTTACGAGTCTAAAATATTAGATATTGAGTATATTTGTGATCCGAAATGTTTTGGGGGAATATCCATAGATGTTTGGGAGGTTTAGACTTTTAAATCAGAAAAGAAAAGTTGGAAAACTCGTATGACAGGCCCTGGGGAGCCGCTCCTACCAGAGACCTCTGGACAGACTCTGTCCGTCAGGCTCTGCCACACTGCGCCAACGAGAGAGACTGAGGACAGTGTCTGTCTATCAAGCTTTAGCGCCTCGTGCCTCTTAGAGCGCTAAAGGTTACCTGGAGTTCCCATTTCTCCCCCATCTTTTCGTACTAGTTCCTAAGTGATGTACTTATCATTCCTAGTTGATTCCAACACTCTAAAGTATATCTAAACATCATGAAATCATCCATAAACATAAGATCATGATCCTTAACTCCATAATCCAATTCAATGAAAGTTAAGATCAAAGTCGAGGAAGCTAAGAGTCAAGTCTAAACGTCAGTAGCAAGTCAAAGTGAGTTCTTAAAGTTTCCAAGAGTCTTCAACAAACCTTTTAAACTTTGTTTTAAGGCTCAAGTCATAAGTTAAGCAAGAGTAAAGAGTTGAGTTCATTCTCAAACGTTGTAAGGGGACTAAGTAATCCTAAGAGTTACAAATGTTTTAACATTTAACAATTAAAGATCTTTCGGGCTAGTTTTAAGACTGATGTAATAGTTTTATGAAATAAAACAAGCAGGGAAACTATTATTTCCAAGAGAGCTTTTTAAAGCTATGTTTTGAGCTCGAATCTCAAATCATAGAATTATTATGTTTAAAAACATAATAGCCAGTATATGTTTTGGAGTAGTCTTGAGCACCGATGTGGGGATGCGAGTTTATAGTAACTCAAGTCTCCATTCATACAATGTAGCCGTCCTTCGTAGAGAATGGTCATACTTTTTAGATGAACCATGTTCATAGTATGCTAGTGGATTCATTCGGCAGTTCAGGTCCAATACTTTAGAAAGGTTAGAATGATCGGGCGGCGTGGGCCGAGTAACATTGTATCATCACTATAGCTCTTAAGTGATGTTTTTCTATTAGAGAAGCTCACACTGAAGTACTGTATTTTCATTTACATCAGTTATTTGTATTTTCACATACATCTCAGATATTATTTGTATACTTGTATACATTAAGTGTTTACAGTATGTTTTAGTTAATTTTTCTTTATACTGTATTTACTTATAAACTGCATATATTGAATAAGAGTTAGTAAATCCTTTGTAGAACATAGCCAAGGTAAGTGTTCTTTCTTACTCTTTCTCAAGCTTAAGAGTTGTTTAGCATTCTTACTCGCATACTTGTACATTCAATGTACTGATGCCAGTTGTCCTGCAACGTATTATGATACAAACGCAGGTAACGAGGATCGATATCCATCGCACCATTAATCTAGTTAAGCATCCTAGAGTCTTTTGGTGAGACTCCTTGCTTTACGGATGATCCATTTTATTTTTTTTTTAGTTTAGTTCCTTAAGATGTTGTGGGTCCTTTTGGAACATCCATCTCAGCAGTTAAAATGTTCGGTTTGATGTATGCTTTATCTTACATTTAAGATGTTTTTAACTTTGAGATTCAAGTTCCATTTGGCTAGATTAGTACATATTGAGTATGTTTCCTTAGAAATTTTTTGTATTGTTCATGTTATGTTAAATTAAGTATTCCACTGAGTTACGTAAGTCAGGCCACGGGTTTGGTCGAGGCCAACCAATGGTAATCGGGTGCCAGTCCTGCCTAGGATGTTGGCTCAAGGCGTGACAAACTTGGTGTCAGTGCACAGAGTTCAAGAGTCCTAGGGAGTCTACGAAGTCGTATCGATAGAGTCTTAGTCATCGGTGTGAAGCTCACCACATCTATGATTAGGAGGCTACAACATTTAGGAATTCCTCAATCCTTTCATACTAATTTCATGCGTTAGATTTTATGTCTAAATTCTCTCCACAATTCGTGATTGCCCGTGTTTCAGATAATCATGTCTCCACAAAGTAGTCAGAGGTCGTCCACCTAGGAGAAATGTAGAAGCTCATGAATATAAGTTGCCCAATGCTCCAGAAGTACAACCTCAAGGGGGGATTACTAATGTTGAGTTTGATGAGGCTATTCAAATGTTGAGTCAAGTCATGACCAACTAAGTTGGGCAACAAAGAGGATCTCGATGAGAAGGGGCTGACACTTCGAGGATTCGGGAATTCTTTAGGATGAAACCCCAAAGATTCATTGGTTAGAGCACTACTGAGGATCCGGAAAACTTTTTTGAAGAGGTGAAGAAGGTGTTAGATGTGATGTATTTTGTTAGTTTTGAGAAAGTTGGAAACGTGGGATTACCACACCAACTAAAGGTGTAGCTCGACTTTGTACGGACCAGTAGAAGGATGAAGCGATGATAATGCCACCACATCCGAATTGGGATTGTGTTTTGAAAGCCAGATTTATTGTGGGCCATTTCTTCCTAAGAAAGGTACGAGGTCAAGGTACGTGGTTCATCAATCTAAGTAAGACTCACTCAGTGTGCATTAGTATGGTTGTGAAATTCACCAAACTATCTCTTTGCTCGAGAGAATGGTTTAGTTTTAAAAGAACAGTGAAGGAGTAGGACGAGTTTGTTCACTTCTGCGGTCGTGCTTCAAGCAAAGAGGGTCGGGCTTCAATACTTATTGGAGACGTGGACATTTCAAGGATAATGGTTTATGTATAGTATGTAGAAGAAGAAAAGTTAAGGGACATAGAAGAGTACAAAAACAAGAAAGCCAAGACCGATAATGGGTCTAGTCAACACAAAAGTGTTTTGAATCCGCCACAATTTCATAAGCAGGGGGGGCAAGCACCATCATTTACCAGAGACAGAGTTGATTATCATGGTAAAAATTCTTGAGCTAAGCCTGCATATTCACAGTGTAGTGTGGCGCAAGGACGTAGTACGCCTCCTGCTTGCGCTAAGTGTTATAGAAATCACTATGGCATCTGTCGTGAAGACTCGGTGAGTTGTTTAAAATGCAATATGACTGGACATTTCATGAAAGAAAGTCCAAAGAACAATAAAGGCGGTGGTAATGGGGGTAATAGAGTTGATTCTTTATCAGCGGCTTAACCAGACAGAGCTACACCTAGAGGAGCAACTTCTAATACTGGCGGAGGGGCAAATCATCTCCACGCAATAACTAGCTGCCAAGAACAAGACAACTCTTCAGTTGTTGTCTTTGTATGATCAAAGTCTTTAATTTTTATGTTTATGCTTTGATAGACCCAGGAGCAAGTATATCTTTTTTAACTACTTATGTTGCAAATCAGTTTGAGATTCTTCCTGAAAAACATGGTGAACTCTTCTCTATGTCTACACCTGTTGGGTAGTTTATTCTAGCGGAAAGAGTCTATTGTGATTATCCGGTGTCGTTCAATCATAAGAACTCCATGGATGATCTATTAAAAGTAGACATGGTAGATTTTGATGTCATTCTTGGTATGGACTGTCTTTATGTCTATTATGGTGTCAATAAATTGAAGAACTCAAGTTGTGTCACGACCCAAAACGAGCCGCGAGTGGCACCCACATTTACTCTCCTATGTGAGCGAACCAACCAATCTAATCCCAACATTTCAACCATAATAAATAGAAAAATAATGCGGAAGACTTAAAACTCATTAACGAATCAATTAAATAAGTCTAAAGTTTATCAATTACTATTCCCAAAAACTGGAAGTCATCATACAAGAACATCCTATCCTCAAATTAAAATCTACGAGTATATAAGAGTCAAGAAACTAAAATAAGTAAAGAAAGAGATGGTCATGTCCGAACTTGAAGACATCAAGACGCGAAGGAAAAGAATCCAGTCTGAGTAGGAATCAATAGCTCACCCTTAAATCGATTCTGCTGAAGTCTGGCTTAGAGGTTTTTGTTGAGTCGAAGTCCGAATGGAGTACGTTTGATGCACTCCACAAATAACAAGGAAAGATAGAAAGAAACATTACAAGTAGGGGTCAGTACAAAACACATGTATGAGTAGGTATCATCGGCCAACTTAAAAATAGGAAAGCAATCTATATCAGATAATAAACATAAAAGCGTGACTACCATATCAACAGATAACAACAACAAGTACATAACGATGCCACCACCCAAGCTACACCTATGAGGACTCATGCCTCCCACCATAGTCATTTGGGAAAGGAAATAGGGTCCTGTTAATCTGAGTCAGTATATTAAACATGCTTCAAGATTCATCTTTTTGACTATCCTGGTTGCGGAAGTGACACCCGATCTCTAATACAATCTGGGGTTCGGAACGTGACCACCCGATCCATTACTTACTATCCTGGTGTTCGAAACGTGCACAGATCCATATATACTATCCTGTGTGGAACGTGTACACCCGATCAATTACTACTATCCTAGTGTCGGAACGTGACCACACGATCCATATTACTACCTGGTTGTGGAACGTGACACACGATCCATTACTACGATCCTGGTGTAGGAAAAGTGAAACCCGACCATATTACTATCTGGTGTCGGAACGTGACCACCGATCCCGTACTACTATCCTGGGTCGGATGTGGACACCCGATCCACTTGTAATATTCCTGGAGGTCGGAACGATGGGATCACCCGAATCCATTAACCTATTTCTTTTAGTTAATAAGCCCTCTTTTATACCAAGCATCATCATTAACAAAGAGGGTTAGTTAAGCTTCAAAACCTTATCTTCCCAACCATTACCAATTAACATAACTCATCATGCAAGCATACATTAAGCATATAGAAGACTTTACAAAAAATACTACCCAAACTATCATTAGCTATTTAAGAGTTTAATATGAATAGCATAAAACCTAACCTACCTCCACCGAAGAATCGTGATACACGCAATCTACTTCTCCAATGCTTGCTTTCCTATTCGTTTTTTCTCCTCTCTCGTTCGTTCTATCTTTCCTTATCACAACCCTTTTTTCTTTACCTAATTGTCATATAATTAAGTATAAAGATGATAAAAATAGCCTCTTTGTATTTCACGTTGATCTGCTTTAACCCCCACGTAATGTGAATTGTTCACATTACTCCACTAACTTTATAAATTATAAGCTGAATGGTCCAAAACGCCCCTTAAAAACATGTAATAGAAATCGACCTAGTTCAGGGTTACGCAGCCTGTGACGGTCCGTTCACGGACTGTGTGACGGTCGTCCCTGCTCAGTCGTAACAGATTTGCAAAACCCTCAATTCTGGGAAACACTTTGTGACGGTCTCCGTAGTGGAAAGACGGTCCGTCCTGCATTCCGTCGTGACGTTCAGAGGAGTCGATATCAGTACGCAAATTGTCGGATCTAAGTGTTGAACGAGAACCCTCGACGGTCCGTTCGCGCCCATACGGTCCGGCGTGGGATCCGTCGACCCCCCCCCCCCAAGACAGTTAATTACCAGAATAAATCTACTGCTCAAAACGACTAATAGGTCGTTACAATCGATACCAAGTACCATCGTTCGTCCTCGACACGATCACAAGAAGAAAAACAAGGGCGAAAAGGAGTACCTGATCTGTAAAACAGTGCGGGTTATTTGTTCTTGCATAATCAAGCCTCCTTATCCAGCGTGGACTCTTCAACTGTGTGATTCTTCCATTGAACTTGATGGATGCAATTCTCCCTTCGATCTCAACTTTGCGGATTTCTCTATCAGAATGCAACAGGCTCCTACTAATAAGACAAGTTTTATCAAGAAGAACTGAATCCCAACGAATAATGTAGTTTCCAATCCCCATGGTACATTTTCAGCATAACACATGAAATACCGGGTGCACCCCTGACAGTCCTGGAGGCAAGGCTAATCATACGCTACCTCCCCCCATCGCGCTTTGAGACTTCACATGGACCCAATATACCTCCGACTAAGCTTTACCGCGCCTTTACCAAACGCATCACCCCTTCATGGGTGAAACCTTCAGTAAAGACTTGTTCACCCTCCATAAACTCCAAGGTCCTAACCTTTCGATCTGACATATTCTTTCTGCACTATTTGAGCCGCTAAAAGCTTTCTTGAATGCATTTCACATTTATCTAAATGATTACCTCAACAGGAAGTACCCCCAAGGTCAACCTCAATGCAGTCAAACCACCCAATGGCGAGACATACATCATTCTCCCATACAGTGCCTAAAATGGGCCATACAATACTTGAGTGATAACTATTGTTGTATGAGAACTTCTGCTAAGGGTAAGCAGTTATCACTGACACCAAATTCTATCACACATGCACGAAGCATATCCGCCAAAACCTGAATCGTTCGCTCCGATGACCATCGGGTATTAGGTGAAATTGGTTACTATGATCCAACTGACCTAAAATTAGCATGCAATGTTTCCAAAACATAGAAGTAAATGCGTACCTCTATCTGATATAATGGAAGTGGGAACTCCATGCAAAGCGACAATTTCTGAGATGTAAAGTTTGGATAAAACTTCTCTGCATTAAAGTGACCTTGACCGGACTGAAAGGAGCAAACTTAGTTAATCTGTCAACAATTACCCAACTGGAGTAATACTTACCCATTGTCTTTGGAAAGACACAAAACAGAACAGTCCATTGCAAATTCTCTCCACTTCCATTCAGGAATGGGAATTCTCTGAAGGGTCCTCCAGTCCTCTGGTGGTCACATACTTTTACCTGCTGGACATTCGGGATTGAGCAAAACAATCAACAATGGCACGCCTTCATCCTACCCCACCATAAAATGTTGCTTTAGATCCCGATAACATCTTGGTGGCACCCCAGATGTATAGAAATACCTTAAATATGAGCCTTGTAAGAAGATGTGAATCAAATCATCGACAAACGGGTACACATACCCTCCCTTAATTCTCAAAACACCTTCCTCATAGATTTTTGCTTCTTAGCATCTCATGCAACACCGATCTCGGATTCCGGATGAAGTTCTCATTCGGTAAACTACTTTCCTTTAATCGTATCAAGAAAGGAAGATCTGCCTCACACACAGGCCAAAATATCCGCCCTTCTCATGTACTTCATAGCATCATTAAAGTCATTAGACAAAAATCTGAACCTCTATAGCCAATGGCGTCTAGGAAACCTGCAACAGGGTAGACTTCAATGCTCCCTGCCTTTTACTTAAAAGCATCTGATACAACATTAGCTTTTCCCAGATGGAATACAAGATATGATATCATAGTCCTATAGTAGTTCCACCATCTCCTCTGTCTCAAATTAAATCTTTCTGAGTAAAGACCATATTGTAAACTACGATTGATCCGTAAGACTTCACATTTAACCCCATATAGATAATGTCTCCATTGCTTTATTGCAAAAACATTGCAGCCACACTCCAATCGTAGGTCGGATATTAACGTTCATGCAACTTTAATGGCCTCGAAGGTATAAGCAATACATTTATTCTCTTGACATAAGCACTGCACCCAAACCAGAACAGGAGGATCCCAATAAACAGTGAAATTCTACCTTCCAATGGCAGGGTTAACAGGGTGGTAAGAATTGGCTGCGTAGAAACAAGGTCTTGAGTTGCGAAAAACGTTCTTCACAATAGTCCGACCAACAAATGGAACACTCTGCTTAGTCAAATTTGTGCAGTTCGGGAAGCACGGAAGAAAATCCCCCTTGACAATCGACGGTAAGTAGACTGCTAAACCAACGAAACTCCTTACCTCATGTAAAATTTAGTAGGTCTTTACCCAATTCTTCCAACTGCTTCAATTTGGAAGGATCCACCATCACTCATCTTAGAAACCACATGCCCCCAAAGAAGGACACTGAATATAGAAAAAAACACACCTTAGAGAATTTGGCAATAAAGCTATTTTCTCCCGAAAACATTTCCAAGACACAGTCTCAAGTGCTCCTCTGTTCTTCTGCTCTTTGAGTATACCAGTATATCATGAATAAACACAATGACAAAGAGATCCAGATATGGCTTAAAAATCGGAGGTTCATCAGGACTCATGAAAGCAGCGGGGGCATTAGTAAGTCCAAAGACATTACTAAAGAATTCATAATGCCCATCCTGGTTCGAAAAGCAAGTCTTTGGCACATCTGTCCCCGTATTTCAATTGATTGTGATAAAAAGATCTCAAGTCATTTTTGAGACGGTAAAAGCACCATTTAATGGCTCGAACAAATCATTCAATGCGAGGAAGAGGATACTGGTTCTTAACAGTTACTGATTCCAGTTGCTGTAGTCTATGACACATCCGAAAACTACAATCCTTCTTCTTCACCAATAAAACTGGACACCCAAGGGGATGCAACTTGGCTAAGAAGCCTTCCTTTACCTAACAACTTTGAAGTTGGTACTTTAACTCCCTTACTCTGCGGGAAGGAGCCCATTCTATAATGGGGTATGGAAATGGGGCGAGCACCGGCCTCAGATCAATGAAAAGTCAATATCTCTATCCGGTTGGCATACCAGGAAGGTCTGCAGGAAGGAAAACACATCCAGAAACTCACGACTATCGAAATCGATCTTCAATTGAGGGAATTGGGTAGAATTGTCCCGAGGTATGCCAGAAAGCTAAACACCCTTTTAACTAACCATTCTCTTAGCACGAAGAAGAAGAAAGAAGATAGATACGAACTGGAGTGGAAGTTGTTTGTAGTCACCATCCTACACTAACAGATCTGTCCCGGCTTGGCCAAGTCACAAGTTTGGCATTGCAAATTAAGATTGCAAAGTTTGGAGGAAAGCCAAAGTCCCATACCCAGAATACATACGAGAAACCATTTCTAAGATAACCAAGGTCGAATGAGTATTGCTCCCCGACCAAAGTCACCAGTACAAGACCTATATACCCTTTCAACTATCACAGACTAACCCACCGGAGTAGAAACAGTAGAGAAATAGAAACAGAACAGGCATGCAAGCAATTCATAAAGGTAAATTAAGACCAGTAGCAAATGGAGGAAGATACATATGACAAATGTGGAGCCAGGATTCAAATAATATTAGAAGCCAGCATCACAAAACCAAAAGATTACAGGTATAACAGCATCAGATGCTGCTTCCTACCGCCCAGGGAAGGTTAAAATGGGCCCTATCACCTGTCTTGCCCGTGGCCCCCTACCATGTTGGTGCTGCAGTCGTTCTGTCTTGCCCGCCCCCCGGTTGGTTGGGTGCGTGACACCATTACCTTGGACCACCACGTCCTCAAGAATGGCGCCTCTTCCATGACACCTCTACCTCTTACTATTGGGGGTCGTAACTCTGTTGGGACAATATCTCTTAATATGTCCAATTTACCCACATCCATAACACTTCTGGGTCAAGCATAGGTCTTTGTCAGAACGACGGGTATGGGGATACCTCCAAACTCAGAGAAATGTTGCCGGTATGAGGTGCCCCCCAGATACAAGCATGTAGTGAAGAATGAATAGGTCGGGCTGGAACCTCCTGAACTCTGCCCTCTGGAGTAGTAAGAACCACTAAACTCCTCCCTTACGAAACTTACTTAGTTGATTGATGCCCTGGTGAAGTCATCTGGCGTGTCACTCCCTCCACCGGCTATCAAAAAGTCTACCACTTCCTGAAAGGATTTTACTGCAAGTAGATACCTGGTAAGCTTGGCAATATTAAAGCTGGACCTCAATCCCTTCACACAAAGGCGAATATCCGCTTCATAGTAGACTGAAGAAAAGCTGGGTGGAAACCTAGATAATGCAAGAAACTGAGACTCATACGCAGGACCGACATCCTGCCTTGATCAGGCTAGGAACAATCTCTCTTCTATTCCATCAAGTCTGGGGGATATACTTCCCATAAAAAGCTAGAGAATGATGCCCAAGTCATAGGTGGTTTCTTGTGCGGTTGACACTCAAATACGATCGCCACCACATTGGCGTTACCCTGAAATGATAGGTCACAAAACTCGACGCCACATGCTGTTCTACTATGCCCATCTTGGGTAGTTTAGCTCATGAACAATCGACCAGAAAAATCATAGGCATCACAGATTCAGCACCCTGAAGACTGGAGGTTCAATTTTCAGAAACTTAATGAAAAGTTTGTGCTGATTCCATGGTCAGTTATAGGCCATGTAGTCAATCGAGGAAACGTGCCATGATATCTGAATGAGGCATCCTGCGGGAGCCACAGCAGCGGAATGTGTACCACGGCACCTGAGGTGCTGGTGCAGGAAACACTGGAGGGTATGGCCCTGATCAGATTAACACGCTAAGATAAGCAAAAACCTGATTAATCATTCTGGGGTAGGTTGGGGTGGTAATTCCTCATTCTGCACTTTGCTCATTCTCCCCTCCCACCCTCTCTTACTACTTCCTCAGTCGGGTGGAGGAGTCCCGCCCTAGTACAGATGGGCCAGGTGCTGTCCTCTTCTCTAGAGACGTCCTCCCGCGAACTCTACCAAGGCCTCTTGCCACTGACTCTCTTTGAGATACACGCCCAGTGGCGGCTCAGGACGTCTTGTCTTGCCGGTGATGGTGTTGGCGCAGTTGTTGCTCTAGTTCTAACCATCTGAGAAATAGAGGAAGAATGGTCAGATACCAATTTGTTTCACATAGATACCAATTGGCTCCACGTAATAGCACGAAAGAAAGATAGGAATGTAATTTATGTTTTTTCCTAAAGTCTATAGCCTCTCAAAGAAAAGTAAAAGGCATCCCTTTCACGTCCTAAGAACTCTAATAGACTAGTTCTTCTGTGATGGACCCAAAAAGAGCCGCGAGTGCACCACAGTTACTCTCATATGTGAGCGAACCAACAAATCTAATCCAACATTTTTCAACCATAATAAACGAAAATAATGCAGAAGAAGACGTAAAAACTCATACGAAATCAATTAAATAACTTCTAAGTTTATCAATTACTATCCCAAAACCTGGAGAGTATCATCACAAGAACATCTATCCGCAATTACTTAAAATATAGAGTATCGAAGAAACTAACAATAAGTGGATAAAAGATATGGTCCATTTCCCCGAACGTCAAGACATCAGACGCGAAGGAAGACAAAGAATACAGTTCTTGAGCTAGGAACAATAGCTCACCCTTGAAATCTGATTATGATGAATATGGTATAGTTGCGGTTGAGTCTAGTCGATGGCACGTTTGCTACACTCCACAAATAAAGAAAAGAAACATACAAGTAGGGGTCAGTACAAAACACAAAGTACTGAGGAGGTATTCATGGCCAAATCAGAACGAAAGACTATATCTTCAGTAAAAAATAAAATCGATACATATCAACATTAAAACAACAACAAGTAAATAACTATTGGCCACACCCAAGACACTATGCGGACTCATGCCTCCATACCATACTCATTTGGGAAATAGGTTCTTTAAATATGAGTATATTAAACAGGCTTCAAGATTCATTCTTTGTAATATCTGGGGTCGGAACATGACCCCGATCTCTAATACATCTGGTGTCGTAAAGTGACCACACGATCCAGTACTACTATTCCTGGTGTCGAAACGTTACACACGATCCCTTATTAATTCCTGGTGTCGGAACGTAACCTGATCAATTACTATATCCTTGGTGTCGGAACGTGACACCCGATCCCATTATTACTATCCTGGTGTCGGGGAACGGAAACCGATCCAGTACTACTATCCTGGGGTCGGAAAGTGACACCCGATCCACTACGTGCTATCTGGTGTCGGAACATGACACAGATCCATTAACCTCATTCTTTTAGTCATCAAGCCCTCTTTTATACCAAAAGAATCTCATTAAACAAAGAGGGTTTATGTTAAGCTTTTAAAAACCTGTATTTCCCAACCATTACAATTACATAATCACATCATGCAAGAGTACAATGAAGCATATCGAAGACTTTACAATTATTTACCCAATACATATCATTCGCTATAAGAGGGTACTATGAAATAGCATTAAACCATAACCTACCTCCACCGAAGGAATCGTGTGATCACGCAATCTAATTCTCCCAAATGCTTTGCTTTCCTCTTCATTTATCCCTCTCTCGTTCGTTCATCTTTCCTTATTCAAAAACCCTTTATTTACCCTTACTTGTCATATAATTAAGTATAATAAGATTATAAAAATAGCCCACTTTTTATTCAAGGTTATTACTTTAACCCCCACGTCATTGAAATTGTTAACATTAATCCACTAACTTTATAATTATAAGCATTGAATGGTCCAAAACGCCCCTTTAAAAACTTTGAACAGAATCTACCCAGTCAGTGGTTAGAAGCTGTGGCGGTCCGTACGATGTGACGGTCCGTCCTGCTGGAGTAGTTCTAGAGTCAGAAAACTCAATTCTGTGGAAAGACTTGTGACGGTCCGTCGTGGCCAACGACGGTTCCGTCCTGCATTCGTCGTGACGTTCAGAGGGCGATCTCAAGTACTCAAATTTTCAGGATCTAAGTGTTTTGGAACGAGACACCCTCGACGGTCCGTCTCGCCCATGACGGTCCGTCGTGGGATCCGTCGACCCAGACAGTTATTACCAGAAATAAACTCTACTACTCAAAACAACTAACAGGTCGTTACAAGTTGTCAAGTTCCAAATTCCTAATGAGCTACTCATAGAGTGGACTAGTAGTTTAGCAGTGCTTAAGGGTCATTTCATTTCGTACCCTAAGGCGATGAAGTTAGTCTCAAAGGGGTGTCTATCACTTAGTTCCAGTTAATGACTCAACTGTTGAGATACATTTCCTTCAGTCATTCCCTATAGTGAAAGATTTTCCGGAAGTTTTTCTTGATGATCTACCCAGAATCCCTCCCAAAAGAGAGATAGACTTCGACATAGACATCATTCCTGATACTCGTGCTATCTCTATTCTGCCATATAGAGTGGCACCAGAACAGTTAAAAGAGCTTAAACAACAACTGAAAGATTTATTAGACAAAGGCTTCATTCGACCATGTGTCTCACCTTTGGGCGCTCCGGTCTTATTTGCGAGAAAGAAAAATAGTTCCCTTATTATGTGTATAGATTACCACCAATTTAATTAGGTGACCACCAAGAATAAATATCCTCTTCAGAGGATAGATGATGTTTTCAACTAACTTCAGGGTGCTTCATGCTTCTCGAAAATCGATCTCAAATCATGTTATCATCAGTTGAAAGTTAGGGAATGACACATCCTAAAGACAACATTTAGAACTAGGTATGGGCATTATGAGTTTCTGGTTATGTCCTTTTGTCTAACAAATGCACCTGCAACATTCATGGATCTCATGAACAGAGTCTTTAAGCCTTATTTAGATTTGTTTGTCATCGTCTTAATTGATGACATACTGGTTTATTCAAGGAGTGAAGAAAATGATGTTAGTCACGTCAGGATAGTTTTTTAGACTTTGAGAGATAAATAGTTATATGCCAAGTTCTCCAACTTTGCGTTTTGGCTTAAGTATGTGACATGGGTGAAATTATTTATGGTGATAGGATTAGAGTTGACACTCAAACAATCGAAGCAGTTCATAGTTGTCCTAGACCATCATCTCTAACGGATAGAAGGAGTTTCTTGGGTTTGGATGGTTATTATATGAGATTTGTTGAAGGTTTTTCATCTATGTCATCTCCTTTGATCAAGCTAACTCAGAAGACATTCAAGTTTCAATGGTTTAAAGCTTTTGACAAAAGCTTTCAGGAGCTGAGAAAGAGATTGAATACCAGTTCGATTTGACTTTACCAGAGGGTACATAAGGTTTTGTGGTGTATTGTGATGCATCAACACTTGGTTTGGGTTGTGTGTTGATGCAGAATGGAAAAGTTATAGTTGATGCCTCTAGAAAGTTGAAGGTTCATGAGAAGAATTATCCAACTAAATACATAGAATTGGCTGCAATGGTTCTTACTTTGAACATATGGCGTCACTACCTATATGGTGTTCATGTTTACATATTCACTGATCACAAGATCCTCCAATATGTATTCACTTAGAAGTAGTTAAATCTCAGACAGAGGAGGTGGTTAGAATTACTCAAGGATTATGACTTGAATATTCTTTACCACCCAGGTAAAGCTAATGTGGTTGTTGATTTCTTGAGCAGGTTGTTAATGGGTAGTGCCCCCCATATTGAAGAAGAAAAGAGGAAGTTAGCTAAATATGTGCACAGACTTGCGTCTTTGGTAGTCATGTTTATGGAATCCATAGAAGGAGGAATTGTTGTGACCAATAGGGTTGAGTCATAGTTAGTGTCAGATGTAAAATAGAAGCAAAATCAATATCCCATTTTTCTTGATTTAAAGGCAAGTGTCCATAACCAAAGAGTATTGGCTTTTAAACAAGGGGGAGATGGTGTGTTGTAGTACCAAGGTAGATTATGTGTATCTAGGGTGGATGGACTCCAAGAGAGGATCCTGGAGGAGGCTCATAGCTCCATATATTCCATTCATTCGGGTTCCACCAAGATGTACAGCGATTAGAGAGAGGTATATTGGTGGTAAGGCATGAAGAATGATATTGTTGAGTATGTTGCCATGTGCTAAAATTGTAAACAAGTGAAATTAAAACATCAAAAGCCTCAAGGTTTGGCTCAAACTATTGAATTTCTAGAATGGAAGTGGAAGATGATTAATGTGGCCATCAGCACAGGCTTGCCAAGGTCTCGCGGGCAACATGATTCTATTCGGGTGATTGTCGATAGGATGACAAGGTCAGCCCATTTCTTATGGGTAAATACTACCTATTCAGACGAGTATTATTAATTTGTACCTTCAAGAAATGGTAAGACTTCATGGAGTTCCAGTCTCCATTATTTGAGATAGAGGTGTCCAATTTACTGCACAATTCTGGAAATCATTTTAGAAAGTTTTGGGTTCAAAGGTCAACTTAAGCATTGTTTTTTATGCTCAGACAGATGGTAAAATAGAGCATACTATCCATACCTTAGAAGATATGTTGAGATCTTGTATGATTGACTTCAAAGGGAATTTGGATGATCACATACCTCTAATTGAGTTCGCTTACAACAACAACTACCACTCGAGCATCCAAATGGCTCCATATAAAGCTCTTTATGGGAGAAGATGCAGATCTTAAATAGGATGGTTCGAAGTTGGTGAATCAAGGTTGATAGGACGAAATCTAGTTCACCAAGCTATGGAGAATGTGAAAGTGATTCAAGATAGATTGAAAATGGCACAGTGTCGCCAAAAGTCCTACATAGATGTTAGGAGACGGTGGTTAGAGTTTTAGGTGGATGATTCAGTGTATCTGAAAGTTTCACCCATGAAGTGTTTTATGAGGTTTGGTAAGAAGGGGAAAGTTAGTCCCTGATATATTGGACATTATAGAATCTGCAACAGAGTTGTCAATGTGGTTTATGAGTTGGAGATACCCCAAGAGTTAGAAGCGGTACATCCGGTATTCCATATGTCTATGTTGAAGAAGTGCTTGAGTGATCCTTCACTGATTGTACCAACTGAGAATGTTTGGATTAAGGATAAGTTATCTTACGAGGAAGTTTCGGTTCATATTTTTTATCGTCAAGTTTGCAAGTTGAGAACAAAGGAAGTTCCATTGGTCAAGGCCCTTTGGAGGAACCAATTTGTTGAAGAAGTGACTTGGGAAGCTAAGGAAGATATCAAGAAGAGAATTCACATCTCTTTGAATCAGGAGAGAATGTGGATCAAGGTACTAAATTCTCTTCTTAGCTCTTAAAATAAAACCATAGGTAAACATGTATTACTTATGTTTGTTGGTTGATTGCTGAAATGATGTTACTACCCCTAGCTTAGGGAAAAAATTCTCATTCGAGGAGGAATGCTCCCAAGGGGGAGATACTGTTACATCTCGTAACTTGAAATAACTAAGAATAAGTTAAGAAACCAACAATAATCATTTTAGGAAATTAATAGGGAAATTTAGAAAATTTCCTAAGTGTAAAAGTGATTCTTTTGTCATTATAAAACGACCATAAATCTGATCTCAGGAAGAGTTACAGTGATTTGTTTATATGGTTGCAAATACCTTTCCAATAACTCAAAGTTTGCGCATTCTTGATGTCGTATGAGGGAGATGTTTTTTGGAAGTTGGGCGGTTGGATTCAGGAAAATCCAATCCGGATTTTAGTAAGGGTAAAGTAGTCTTTAACCCTACTATTTCCTAATTTGGCTTCAGGGTTTATTAGGGGTAAAATTAATCTTTAATTCAGCTTTTAGAATATTAAACACGGTTAGGGATTTAGAGAAAAGAGAAGAGAAGAAGTATAAAGGAGAAAAGACCAAGTGATTCCTTTAGGGTGTGAGATCTTTCTGTCTTGGTTTTGTTCACCCACATACTATTAAGTTCAATTCAGAAATTTTCATATAAATTGAATAATAAATCTTGAAGTTCTTGATGAACAAATTGTTAAATGCATATTGGTTGGGTTGTATAATACCTTTAGTTGTTTTATTTGTGTTTCCAGGGCTTTTTTGACGAGTCTAAAGTATTGGGTAATGAGTATATTGATTATCCTAAGTGTTTGGGGGAAGATGTATGGAAGTTTGGGAGGTTTAGAGTTTAAAATCGAAGAAGAAAATTAGGTAAACCCGTCTGACAGAACTTGGGGCGCCACGCCTAATAGATCCCCTCATGATAGACTCTACCCGTCAGGCTCTAGTGCGTCGCGCCGCTAGAGCACCGGAGGACAGTCTATGTCCGTCAGGCTCTAGCTTCGCACGCCTCTCAAAGCACCAGGGTCACCTGGAGTTCCCATTTCTCCCTCATCTTTTCAGACTAGTTCCTAAGTGATGTAACTATAATTCCTAGTTGATTACAACACTCTAAAGTACATCTAAACATCATGAAAGCAACCATAAACATGAGATCATAATCCTTAATCCATAATCCAATTCAAGGAATATTAAAATCAAAGTCAAAGAAGCTAATACTCAAGTCTAAATATCAAGAAGCAAGTCAAAGTGAGTTCTTAATGCTTCCTAGAGTCTTCAACAAACCTTTTTAACTTTGTTTAAAGCTCAAGTCACAAGTTAAGCGAGATTAAAGAGTTGAGTTCATTGTCAAAAGTTATAACGGGACTAAGTGATACCTAAAAGTTACAAATTTGTTCACATTTAACAAGTAACATGCTAGTTTTAAGATAGAGGTAATATTTTTATGAAATTAAACAAGCAAGAAAACTATGATTTCCAACGGACCTTTTAAGGCTATGTTTTGAGCACAAATCTCAAATCACAAAATCAGTATGCTTTAAAAACATAAGAGCCAATATATATTTTGGGAGTAATACTGAGCACCGATGTGGGGATGCGAGTTCACAGTAACTCAAGTCTCCATATAACCATGTAGCCACCATGGGCAGAATGGGTCATACTTTTCAGATGAACCGTTTTCTTAGTATACTAGTGGATCCATTAGGCATTTAAGGTCAAATACTCTAGCAATGTTAGGATGGTCGGGAAGTGTGTGCCAAGTAACATTGTATCATTACTATAGCTCTTAATTGATTGTTGTCGATTAGAGAAGCTCCAACTGAAGTACTGTATTTTCATATACATTATTTATTTGTATTTGCACATACATCTCATATGTTATCTGAATACTTGTATACATTAAGAGTTTACCGTATGTTTCAATCAATTTTTTTAATATTGCATTTACTTATAACCTGCATATATTAAATAAGAGTTAGTATCCCGAGTTGAATAGAGCCAAGGTAAGTGTTCTTTCATACTCCTGCTCTATCTTAAGTGTCATTCATCATTCCAACTCACATACTCGTACTTACATGTGTTGATGCCAGTTGGCCTGCATCGTATTATGATGCCGAAGAATGTAATGAGGATCGACATCCAGCACATCGTTGATCCAGTTGAGCATCCCAGAGTTTGTTGGTGAGCCTGTTTGCTTTTCGGAAGATCCATTTTATTATTTCTAGTTTAGTTCATTACGATGTTGTGGAGTGTTTCCAAACATCCATCGCAATTATTAGAGGCTTCATAGACAGATAATAAGTTAGATTATTAAGTTTGATGTCTCTTTTATCTTACATTTAAGATGTTTTTAACTTTGAGATTCAAGTGTCATGTGGCTACATTATTTCATACTGAGTATGTTTCCTTGGAATTCTTATCTGTTGTTTATATTAAGTTAAGTTGGGTCTTCCGCTGAGTTAAGTAAGACAGACCAAGGGTTCGCTCGAGGGAAGCAATGGTCACCGATTTTCAGTCCCTCCGAGGGTGTTGATTCACTCGTTCATTCTCTTCAATTCATTTTTGCTTTTTATTTTATTACATAAAGAAATCAAATTACGTGATGGTGAGTTTGATTAAATTTAGATCTTGTTTTGTTTCTCAATTTTTTCCCTTGTGTTCATTTCTAAATTTACAGTTCATTATAGCAAATGTCTTGTTTTTGAACTTATAGACCATTTTTAATAAATTTTAAAACCTATAACTAACAAGATTATTTTTTTTTATTTCTCCTGGTTGCAATCCTATTTCAATTCTTTTGTGTATGGCATATAGAAAAAAATATTTCTACCCCATAAAGGTTGTAGCAAAAGTTGTGTACATATTCCTATTGTTAAACCTAGTGTGTGTGTATCTCACCCTTTTCAAATCCAACTAGTGAGATGACATCAGATATGTTGCTTTTATTGTTGTGTATTGATATGTATGGGCAATATCATTTAAATACACTAAGACTTCCATCAATTTTTCCACATGCATTCACTCAATTATATTTTGAATCTGAGAAGGAGACTTTCATCTCAATCAGAGAACGAGAGTCACGGGAGGATGATGCTTTCTGCATCCCTTAAAATCATTCCTCTGTATTTCTCTCAAATCCAAAAGTGTTGTTTCAGCTCTAAAATCTATATGTAATATCTATTTCTATATAGTTAAAATAAGTTTTATTTTATGAAATATAGTGTATATATACAGCTATGAGTAGGATAAAGTGTATGTAGCTTCAACGGTATACGTGTATATTAACATAACTACGTTTCTTTTGTGACTTCTAGAATGTCATTTAGTTTTCAACTTTATGCTTTTTAGTATGGAGGGAAGATCTTGCTTTTTTGCGAGCATGATTTTTCAATTAGAATAATTACTTGATCTTGTCTTTTGTTTTTCATTCAATAGAATATGCCCAATATGCTCGAAGCACAGAAAAGAAAGAAGATGCCAAGAGGAATAAGATATCTTCTGGAGAGGACGGAGGGGACTCTTCCAAGAAAATACTAGATAACAATGAAAAGCAAAAACATATTTATGGTACGTATTTAACTAATTCAACATCCTATAACTGATTTATGTTGATTATTATTTTCCTTGTTCACTTTAATAAATTATAAGAGAAATAATGCCTTTTTTAAAATATTAATCTTATTATTAAATAAATTTTTAAATATTAATTGGAGTATTACTAGTCTGGAAAGTTAATTTCAATGTATTATTATTAACTTTTTTACCAAAATAAAATTTTAACTATTTGTTTCAAGAGAACAAGGGAAGCAATTCGCAACTTTCCATGAAAGAGAGGAAGGATGCAGACAACCATGAACAACAAACTATTCATCATACATAATTCATTAGTTTATTCAACAACACATAAATGATTTACACTATAAATTATCTTTTATTTGATTATGATGATTTTCAGGTGAGTTTGAGAGCCTTGGTGAAGATAACCAATTAAAGTGCTACCTTAATAGACAATAACATTATCAATATGTGTTTATATCCCCTCCTTCATGCTTCTAAAGTAACTATTCAATGCTTATATCTATTTAAGAATCGTTTATTGAGCAAGTTTATTATATTCCACAATATACTTTTCTATCTCCAATCATTTATTAAGAAACAATATGGATTTGCAGGAATTAGAAAGTGTGAAATTTAAAGAACACAACAAAAGCAATATACGACGAGATCGAAAGGATACTTTTGAGGAGGAACTTCCTGACCAACGACAAGAAAGAAATTATTGAAGGTTTTTAAGGAATTTTACATCATACAAATAAAATTTATGTTAATTATTTGAATATTTTTCCATTAAAGTAGAGAATTCTCCTAAATTTAAATCAATGAGCGCATGGTAATTTAAACTTCTTGCCCTTAATGGCATAGAACACATTGGTAGCCTAAAATACAGTCATTCAATTAAAGTTTCAACACTACTTTTTGCACTTCTAATTTGTTTCACATAAATTCATGCTATCTCACATATAATTTTTCAGGTGAACAAGATCTCAACAAAATTATATGTGAAGATAATATCCCAGATAATTGTGATCATATTATTGTCACGATACGAGCCTACTCCCTGGACGTGGTCGACACTCGAAGACCATTGCTGGTCCCCAAGCGAACCCTTATCCTGGCTAACTACAAGCGAAAGACTTACTTAAGCACACAAAGCTTGATAAATCAAAGTAACATTCATAAACTTCACTTTCGAAACTTTTAACTCAAATAAACAACTTGAAATAAAGTAATATATTAAACTAGACATAAAATAGGCAAAGTTAGTCTTTAAAACTTTTAATGAAATAAATGATAATATAGACTCCTCAACTATATAGACTATGTATGAAGCCTCTAACTGATAAAGATGGAAGTCAGAACAAGACCCACGACCTCCTAACTAAACTGAAAAGTAAATGAAATCCTCCGGACATAAGGAAGCTCACCATGGCTAACTCGAACTCTAGGATGTATGAACGGATGTCCTATTGATGATCCTATATACCTATATATGCATCGTCAGAAGATGCAGGCTAATTGGCTCAGTACGTGGAATGTACGAGTATGTAAGGGGAATTCTAAAGCATAACATAACATTGATACTTGAATAAAAGATCATAAAATAATTACCTCTTCTCAGACTTGAAACTCAAGGAATACTCAAGAATAAGATACTTAACTCAGAGATTAAATACTAAACTCAAAGATATGATACTACACTATGGATACTCAACTCAATTTACTTAACTTTTGATACATAAATGAACTCATTTCGATATAAAGTAGTTTAAAGCAAGTGCAATATAAAGAAAATTTGTTTAAAAACATGATGTTAACTCAAGATAATAATATCATAAAATATATATCATGCTCCCTCTCAAAGTATACTTGTGCAATACATGAATGAAGTCCCATACCCTTACTCATACTAAGAATAACCCCTTGAGGAACCATGTAACAAATACTGTGGGAGTTTCAATAAACGACAACCATCACTTAAGAGCTAAAGTGATGACATAACGGTCTACCACACGCTGACAGCGCATCCTATACCCGGCCGAATGAATAGGACCTGAACTGCCTAATGGATCCACTAGTAAATTGTGAAAATGAATCATCTAAAAAGTATGACCCTTTTCTACCCATGGTGACTAACATGGTTTTTGGTGTCTGTGAGTTATCTAAACTCTCCCCCATATCGGTGCTCAATACTACTTCAAAAAATATATTGACTCTTATGTTTAAAAACATATTGATTCTGTGGTTTGAATTACCGCTCAAAACCTAGTGTTTAAAAAGCTCTCTTGGAAATCGTAGTTTCCTCTTCCTTCTATTAAAACTACCCATGGGATCTATGGTAGTCTAGATTCTCTTGCTTCTCAAAAGTTTGAAATCATTTTTGTTTACACTCTTAGGGACTACATAGTTCCCTTGGAACTCTTGAGAAGTGAAATCATCTTGATACTCTTTGCTTACTTGAAACTTAACTCTTATGGAATACTTAGTTCCCTTATAGCTTTTGAGAAATGAACTCAACTATTTGCTCTTCCTTGACTTGAACTTAAAGTCTTTTAAAATGAAGTGAAAATGTTTTGTGAAAGACTCTGGAAAGCTTTATAACTTTAATTTGACTTGCTTGTTATCTTCAAGACTTGACTCTTAGCTTCCTATACATTGATCTTAACTTTCATTGAATTGAAGTATGGATTCAAGTATCATGATCTAATGTTTATGGATTATTTCATGATTTTTATTTTGGAGAGTTCATGCGGAATTTGAGC
Organism: Solanum habrochaites; assembly: GCA_027704765.1. Classification (NCBI taxonomy): domain Eukaryota; kingdom Viridiplantae; phylum Streptophyta; class Magnoliopsida; order Solanales; family Solanaceae; genus Solanum; species Solanum habrochaites. The sequence goes on along the minus strand of JAKWJA010002495.1, from coordinate 52,169,465 downwards.
ATGAACTTCTCAACTCAAGAACTAGAAGGTACTTTTTAGCTCAAGATAGGAAAAAGGAACTCAATACTCACAACTTAGAACTTGGAGATACTACTCCTCTAAATGATACTCAAATTATGAAACTCATGCGGATGTTATGGGCATGAATGACTTGACTCAAAGGTCTAAGTAACTAGATAGAACTCATGAATATAGACCTTCTCATTCTCTTAGTTTCTCTAATCTCAGCTCAATCTTAATAGTTGATCTCAAAACATTCATGATTTAACTTAAAATCTTTCTTAAACTCAACTCTTAACTCTCTCTTGAATATGAATTATGAATTCAAGAGTTATTATTCATGATAAGAAGGATATAGGTGATATTGTAGAGTCATGAATACATACTTTTTGCTCTTAAACTCACTTGCTTGAATCTTGAAACAAGTTACTAGAAGTTGTGGAAGACTCCTCAAAAGGACTTTCTTAGAACGTTTGAAAGAATTCTCAAAACTTAACTCTAAACTATACCTTGAATTTTGAATTATGAATTCAAGGTTATGATTATGTTAGGACTTATTTTAGGTTTTTAGAAGTAGCTTAGATTAGTTAGAATAAAAAAGGAGTGAAGGTGCACTTTAAACGAACTCAAACGGAGATACCGGAGGGAGTGGAATGGGCAGACGACCCTGGGGCTATGGCTGGAGAGGAGACCCAACCCTTGAAGGACATAGATGGGTTTGGAGAGCTATGGCAGGCGCGCTGTGCCAGACCCCAACCCACAATTTCTGCCGAGCACTTTTGCTCGTTTTCTCACCCTAAATTGCCTAAATTCAAACGGTTTCTTCCCCAATAACTTGCTTAACTTAATTACACTCTAATATACTGGAAATAACACTAAAATTACTCAATTTGATCTCAAAGAATCATACAAACTCCAACACAACAAGATTTAGAATGAACTTCAAGAGCACCTTTCAAGAACTTATCAAAAACTCTAATCTTTAAACTTTAAGCATGAAAATTCGCTGAAAAAAATACATTATTGGAGTGTCGGTGATAATGCAACACTATGGAAGTTTACATACCTCTTAGGGATTAGACCCATGGCTAAAATCTCAGCTAGACTCAAGAATGCCGACAAAACGCTTTCATCCTTTCCTCTTTTCTCCTCTTTTGTTTCCTTGTCTTTTCTTGAACTCTCAACTAAAACCCTAGGAATATTTTTGAATTATGAAACAGAACCTAAAATTATTATAACCTTAAAATATGACTAATAATGAATTAAACCTGGTTGGCTAAAGAAATGACCAAAATACCCCCTTATTGTTTTCGGCTAACTTTCCTTATCAAAGGGTCATATCTCACTCATTCAAATTCAAAATTTAGCAAACCCAGTGGCTTTGGAAAGATAATTCAAATACCTTTCCAATGAAATCTTGCAGCATACCTAACTCATCATGTACTGGGAGTTATGCTCATTTGATGTTGACCCTAAACTCATACTTAGCTTAACTCTCAAGATTTCCAATTTTTGTCATTCCAAATTTAATTCCTTTTGGAAATCTGGTGCTAAATCTAGAGAGTTGACCTTAAGACTTAAGAAATTTTAATTCCTACGATTAACGACCCATGTCTTAGTTCAAAATTTATTTTTGGGGGTGTTACAATTACAAATAAGAATATTATAAACTATAGCTTGAGACTTTTGCCAAAAGATGAAAATGGTGGAAACTATCATATCACACAAAGAATGTCGAGAATTATAAAAGTATGTTCCATCGATATCCTTTATAAGGAAACTCATATAAAGCTTACGTCTATCTACATCATGTATTTTAAACAAGTTTCTAATATTATTCAACAATAGTTTATTTTTTAATTTAATTTTGATATTTAGATATTTGATAAAATAAAATAAATTATTAAACTTATTTTGTTATCTAAAAAATTTCCTTCCATTCCATAGTACACTTTCAGGCTCTAACCAATTGAAGATGAATATAATTGGAATCGTCCTACTGAAGAAGACTTAAATATGAATCATTTAGCAAATGAATATTCAACAATCAAAACAAAACAAAAAAACTGTTGGTTGTGAGAGAAAAGGGAGAAACAACAACAGAGAAAAGGATGTTGATACTTCTTCCTCGTTGATTCAAGATTACATTTTAATTATTTCTGTAAGCATATCTCAAGCTTAGAGTGACTTTTAATACTTTTTGAATATTTAAATTTATCATTTCCTGTAAAACTTGAAATTCACGTCGTCTTTATAAGTGTCAATTACTTCTTCAGTTCATTCCGTTGATTAACTATCCTTTATCTATAAGTATTTTTTTCCAAAATTCATAACAAAGAGACCGGTGTCATATCACTTCAATAACAAGGCTCAAATCGATACTCAAGGGTCTTAGAAAACAAAATTATTTATCCTCTAAGAGGAGATAGTGATAAGGTGTGCACACAATCTATCCTACCAGATACCACTAATGGTTTCACTAGGTATGTTATGTTGTTGATGATAGTCTACCAAATCAAAAAGCGTAAAGTATTCTCATACATAATATTCTTATTTCAACAAACTAATTTATATATTCATAAAGTCTTATAATAGACTCACACATATGTAACAGATCTCTCCTAAAAATCAAAGAAGGATCTTCACAATAACTACATAAGGAATGGAAGACAAGAGACACCGGCCATAAGTCCTTAAATAACAAACTCACCTCCTGTAATACATAACCGAGCAAGTGGCAATAATTAATTGCCGCTATATTGTATATGGAAAATATTAATCAATATGGATTATTACCAATACTTTATATCAATGTCATTAAAGGTTTTAGTGACATTAAATGCAATGACATTAACTCAATTACCGCTAAATGTCTCTTTTTGTAGTGTTTGAGAGTGAAGTGTCATTGTCACAACCTATATATGACTTATAAAGATGTGAAGCGATCGTGGAAAAAAACTATAGAAAAGATGACAAGATTACAATAGAAAAAAAACATATTGAAGGTCCAGATAAAACAACATTATATGTTGCATGCTACAGGATTACAACAGAAAAAAAGTTTGAATTGCCTATCCCTGCCCCAACCCAATCCTTTTAACTTCCTATCTCATATAGCATCACCAGATTATCGGATGCCCTTCCTTAATAACATGTGGTGTGTATTTGCCTATTTCAATGCGCAGCCAATGTAATATTGTTTGGTAACAAGTTGACAATTATTATCCAGCTTTATAATATGGCAACAGCATTGCAGATTTACGTGATGGCAGCCATTGTATTTGCATTTGCAACTGGTATGTATGTTACTTTAGAACATTCAGTTGCTATCGTTGTTAATGTCTATTTAATTGGATGCATCTCTTTCATTGTGTTTTGCTTGTCTATGATTCTTCTTCCTGTAAAAACGCCTACATAAACATAATACTTCTATTATAATTATATTGACTTTGAGAGTCCCTTCATCAACCCATATAAAAAAATTTCTTACAATGTCTTTGATTATTATTAAGATTAAAATGACGTTTAGTGATGTAACTTATGAGGTAGAGATGTACGGGTAGATTGATGGTTAGTCAAGAAAACCCACGTTCTGATGATGAAGATAATTGCGATGAGAATGCTGAAATGGATATGTGAGCCACTACACTAAGAGAGATATATTAAGGGAAATAGCGTGTTGCGGTTACAAGGTGGGAGTGCACTATAGCCAGAAAAGATGAAAATATTGAGGCCTAAGGGGGTTTGGTCTGTGAAGGAGGAGGTGTTGAGGGTCACAAATTAGCGAGCTGTGCAGAGGGTGGTTGTAGAAGAGTTTAGAGAGAGGTTGAGGTATACTGTGAAAACATTGTGAGATCTACATTAGACTAGGCCACGCTCCAATCAGTAAGTTGTGTCGGGGTGTGTAGTCGCACTAATGTGGGAGAGTTTTGAGGGATAGACTCCTCCTTTCCCTTCTAATCATTGCAATAGTATTTAGTAATGGAGTAGTCCCTATTATTCTATGGTCGCATTAATGTTTTTTATTTCTTTGTGTCGTGCTATTTAGCGGTATATAGTTTTGTAGCAATCTACTTTTTTTTTTACTTTTCTGATAACAGTACTTTGAGCGGGGGCAATTGAAAAATAGTCATTTACCTCCTCAAGGTAGAGTAAATCAACATACATCCTACAGTCTCCAACTCGTTGTAGGTATTACAATGCAGACAGTGTTAAATGACTCGAAAAAGATAAAGAACATTAATTGCCGATGAAGGGGAGGTCAATATAAAAAATAACAATATTTTGGTCTAATTAAAATGCGCCCTTGCTCACAAAATATGAATTTTTTCTTCAAAATAAGAAGGGCTTACAGCAAAAAAACTAAAAGGAATAACTTAATTGACGGAGTATGTGTATCTTAATCAAAGACCTTTGATGACGTACTATTTACATTAATGCATCTTAAAATGCATATCGATGTGCGGAGTTCGAGAATGGCCCGAAACACAAGAGACTATTTTGTGCAGCCCTTGCATTTCTGACTGAGGTTCTTTCCATGGCTTGAATTTCTGACCGTCTAGTCACATGACATTACTTTATGAGTTAATTTAAACCCCTACTTTCCATGAACTTGATAATTTTATTTAAATATTAACAAATTTTTAATATATAGAACTGATCGATAGATATAGTAGATATATATATAGACTATATCAGAAGGATATAAGATATAGTAATCTCGAATATATTATTATTTAATAATTATCTTAAATTAAAAAAATAAAATTCTAAAATCAAAATGCTTCAAAGTTGTACTGATATATAAGGTAGTGTTTGACGTAAACTATTCAATTCGGTCTTATTTAATTAGATGTGCTGGCTTCACCATCCAGATAAGTATATGAGAAATTTATTTACAAAATTTAGACAACCAAAGATAGGAATTAAAATAAAAAATAAATCTCGGAAAGAACAAATTTTCCTATATTAAGATACTTCAAGTTGTTAGAATATCTAGTAGTATCAAAAAAATGATATTTTTTAAAATGACGTGAATTTGCGCCTTACACGGCTTAAAAATTCATGGAACTATAATTTTAGTGTGACATTTTAAAAACCTCTAATTAACACGTTAGGGTAAAGTCACGAAATGTAACCTGTTTCTGGATTCAAAATAGATTGAGTTGACAGTTTGGAAAATTTCAAAAAAAAATGTTGCCCTTTGTCTTTGTTGTTTTTTGTTTTTTTTTTTTTTGGTTTTTGTTGTTTCCTCTCTTTTTTTTTTTTTTATTCTCTTTGTTTCTTCCTTTTTTATGGACTCCAATATTGGTAGTAAACATCAAATTTGTCGGCGTCCCGGACCCAAAAAATATAATACCAAAATGAAGCGGGGGGGAAGGGGTGGATGAGTGCTTATTTTATTAAATAACCAAAACACTTGTCCCCAATAGAGCACATGAATGAGTTATCTATGAAGTCTTGATGAGTACACTACAAGAAATAAAATTTACGATGGTTATATTACGACGATTCGTACGCTTGAACGTCTCAAAATAAACATTATGACGACCTTTTTAATTACGCAGTATGAAATATTTCAATTGACGACGATTTATATTTTTTTACGATGCTTCAACCGTCACTAACATGTTTTCAAAATTTTTAAAAAATTTAATAAACTTTAATATATTCTAACATATAAAACTATATAAAATAAATAGTAAGAACAAAATGATTTGCTTTCTGCATTAATTGAAATTTTTTATGTTCCTCATTAAAAATAATCACGGTTCTCTCTTTGTTAACAATTTCAAAACTATACTTTTTACTTTATATAAGATTTCCAAAGCTGAACAAACAATGGAACTTAATCAGCTACAACTGAGCATTCAATTATCTGCCAAAAGATAAATCTCGAGCTCCATACACTTTGCATACATAATTAGCTATTAATATACCAAGCTTCGAATCTTCCCTATAAAATCCCCAATATTCCCCCCCCCCAACGACTTTCTGGTCCAGCTCAATAAGCAAATTTTCACAATGAAGGAGATTGTCTCTCTCATAAACACATTTAAGAGATCCGGGTAAACTCTCAATCTTCTCTGATCCCTTTTTGTTTCCTTGTTTAGTGAGTTGGTTGTTGATAGTCTCTAGTTATGGTATATTTGAAGGTTTCTAGTGAATGTTTTAAAATTGTAAAAGTGATTTACATGTGAGTTGAACCTTCAGTTCGGCACTAATTGAATTTATCTGGAGATTCCCAGCACACAAGGACTAGCGGTTTTAGGTCAATGGAACAAGTGTGGAGGTGACTTCACAAGCTTCGAAACATAGTTGCTGAACATTAAGTATGAATTTTAGGGACATACGGTATCCCTCAACCATTTCCAACATGGTTGCAGACGCTAAAACAATGAGTTTCTACGTTCTTTGTTACTAAAAGAACGCAGAACGTGATTTTCTATAAGAAGCAAACTCAAATTCTATGAGTAACGTCTTTGAAATCATATATATCAAAAGAGAAACCATAGGTCTCGCCTACGTGGCGACACCACAAGTAGATCTCTGTACCGTTATTTATGTTTAACAAATAGCCTTCTCTTTCATGAAACGGTTTGCCTGACTTTTGTGAAAAGTTGTGACTTTCATGAAAAGTTGTAATTTTATGAACAGTACAACTTTGTGCATGAAAAGTTGTGGTTTATGAAGTGTTGCCGACTTTATGAAATGTTGTGACCTTTACGAGGTTTGTACACAGTTCAAAGAGTTGAGACCTGTCGATATATATTATATTTCTACACTACTCTTCCGTTGTCGATAATAGAGAACGACATTTGGATCAGTGACTCAATTTGTTCATTCGTGTCTATCTATGTTGCAATCCTTGGTATGTTTTTATCAATCATTAGTGATACTTATATTATTCAATTGTTTCTTGAATATATGCTTTAAAATTGTGGTGTTTATCGTTATGTAAATTTATTTTTATAAGTATTATTAGTACAAATAAGAAAACAATGATGAAGTGAAATTGAAGCAAGTGTTACTTTACAGAAATTGTGATGAAAGTTAATATAAAAGAGGCATACAAATACTCAAATTTCTCATAAAACCAATTCCTTACAAACAAGGATGTAATTTGTGTTCTTCAGCCAATTCGAGAGTAATAACTTGAATGCCATATTTTTAGTTTTTATGTTGTTGTCTTTTAATCAATTTATTAGTGTATTATGAGCTACGTAAAGATGAAGTTGATTAAAGTGTTGGTCAATTTTTTGATATATCTTATTCCAAAGCATAGGAATTTATCAAGTTATAATGAGTTGTTATCGTCATTGGATATATTATAGTTTACTCCCTTTAATGTTTTTTTTCTCGCTCATTTTTGGTCATCTTAGAACTGTATTGATTATTTTGTGTTTGGTATATATATAATCTTACTAAAACAAAGATCTTCATCCTTTGAATGCTTCTTTTCCTCTCCCATTCGACTCATATAAATATTTTTGGCCTTAAGTTATGACTATTTTAGTCAAGCTTAATTTGAAGAATATGAAACAAAACTCATTATAAATAAAATTAATGTTTTAATCTAGAAGAGATATATCTATTGACATAGATTTGTTGTCCTTCATGTCACAAGTCATTGATGAGCATTTGAATTATCTAGGTTAAACTCATTTTTAACTTTTTAATGTCCGAGAATGTTTCTTTAATATGACTCTAAAATCAATTATCATACATAAATATTCCTGAAAAAATCATAAAGTTGCATTGATGAAGCATCTGGAAGCGCCTTCCGCAAATTAGTTAAGAATGAATTTCTCTAAGGGTCAATAATAATATTTTGTTGTTGTTCCAAATATATTTTTTCTCCTTCTATAATTTTTTATTAGAATAAAAAAGAAATAATTTCAAAAAGTGGTGAACATTTGACCTCAAACAAGTAGATTGTCTCTAAAAAATATTATTTATGTTGTTGCGGTGTATATTTTTTGATGTTCTTAACTTAATTATAACTAATATTGATTATCAAAAACTTTCACATTATTTTTTTACGCAAGGAGTATGATAATCATAAAATTATTAGAATCTATTTTTTCATGTATATATAAAAAAAAGGTGATGTTTAATCGCTACATAAAAACATGACTTAATTTATACAAGAAAATTACATCATCAGACATATCATATAGTAAATTATATATAAGATTGAAATAATTATATATCAAGATATTTTTAATCATTTATTATATATTTACAATTTTTTAGTCAAGTGATAATGTCAACTCATTTAATTTCTCTAGAAATGTTCAAAAAATCTACAAAAATTTACTATTTTTTTTCTTTAAACATTCGATTATTGGTAAAGTTGTTCAAAATGTTAAAAAGATAGGTTATGTCCGCGCGAAGCGCAGGTAAATTACCTAATATTTATATAAAAGAGAACCCTAGACCCGCCTATCTGGCGCCACTATAAACTAATATTCCTTTTTATATTTATTTATTTATTTCCAAAACTAGCATTCCCATTTCTTGTAAAGTTATGACTTTTATTAAAAAGTTTTGACTTTTTTGAAAAAAATTATCTTTTATGAAGATTTGCGAGTTTTATGAAAAATTGTGACTTTTATGAACGAGTTTGACCTTTCTGAAGGATTGTAACTTTTTCAAAGAGTTGTGATATTTCCGGTAAGGCACAATAAAAATGTGTTAACATTATCCTATGTTGTCTATAAATAGAATAATTTCGTGCAACTGTAATTTGTAGGTCTTTAACCGCTATAGGATAGTCAAATTCAAATACATTAACTATGTTTTTATGAAGTTTGTTTCTTTTTTGAAAGTTTTCATGGAGCTTAATTTTAACTATAAGTCATAGTTATACATGTACCTATGACAATTTCCTTTTCCTATTTTGATGACCTTTTTTAATTATGTTAAAGTTGCATCAAGGATGATTGAAAATTGATCTTCTCTTTTGTCCCTTCCTAAAGGTTTCTATATATAAATAAAGAAAATTGTTTTCAATTGCAATGTTATATGCTGCTGAAATGGTTGATGGTAAACAAATCTTTTATTTGTGCCATTATTATTTGAATGTTTTTTTCGAATTCAAACACATTAATTATGCTTCTTATAAAGTGTGTTTCGTTTCTCAAAGTTTTCTTCCTCTTATTTCATGAAATTTAATTTTTTACTATAAATCGTAGTGGTTTATGTATATATTGTAACTTCTTCTTGAATTTTTTGTGACTTTTTTTTTGAATTATGTTCAAAATTCAAATGAGGATGATTGAAAATTTAACTTTTCTTTTGTCCCTTTCTACAGATTTTCTTCATATTCTTTTTGGGAAAATTGCTTGTCGGTTGTACTATATTTGTTAGCACACAAGAACAAATATTTGATAACCATCACAGAACCAATGATGAAGTTTGTTAAATGAACTTAAATGATTGCTCTCTTACTTTCCATAATTATTATATTATTTTGATAGTTTTTTCTTGGGTACAAACTTTATATATGTCATTTCACTAGTTATAGACTATTTTTGTAGATACAACTAGTCCACATCTTTTATCGCAGGTTAACTAATTTGTCATATTTCTTATTATCTTCTTTTTGGTCATCAAAGAGATCATGTTTTCGTCAAACTAACAAATTTTTAAAAATACACAATAACAACAATATCTTTTATCGGCAATAAATATGCACGTTCACAAAGAGTGCTTCAGCCTTTACCAACATTAATCAATTTTCTTTGGATTCAATGTTGCTATAGACTTTAGGGACATTTATATTTTTTTAAACAGAAAAGTTAGTATTATATTTTGGGAGTAGTATTGATCACCGATATGGGGGAGAGTTCAGACAACTCTCAGCCCCAATAAACCATGTAAACATCATGGGTAGCAAAAGGGTCATACTTTTTTTTATGATTCCTTTGTGATTTTTAGCATAGACTATTGGATCACTTAGTAGTCAGGTTCTATACCTTCGGTGAGGTATAGGACGAGCGTAGTAGCGTGAGGCAAAACGATGTATCATCACAATAGTTCTTAAGTGATAATGGTCGATTTGAGAAACTCCCACAAAAGTATCTTTTATTTTTATATACACAAAAGTAAATTGTATTTTTATATACATTCCCAAATTTATATTGTATATTTGCATACCTACAAAATTAATATTGTATTTCAAAATAGAAAGAGTCACTATCCATAATTTAAGAGCCTCTATACTACATTCATATTATTTATTTATATTGAAATCAATTCAGTTTATTTGAGTTGAGCCCAGGTATATTCTTTCTGTTACTTTCAAGCCTATGTATTATTTTGGTATTCCCCTCCCATGCTCATGCATTCAATATATTGATGTCATTTGACATGCATTGTTGTTATGATACAGATAAAGGTAACCAGGATCACCATCCAGCGCAGCATTGATTCTAGTTGAGCTTCAGAGTTTGTTGGTGATCCTCCTTGCTTTCGGGGGTCCCCTTTTATTGCTTTCCACTATTTTAGTTCATTAGGATGTCGTGGGTCTTGTCCTGACATCCATCTTAATTATTAGAGAATTTATAGACAATTAGTTAGTTCATTTGTCACTATCTTGTTATTGGCTTGTGTTTTGAGACCTAAGTTGCCACCGGAGCCTCATTCTCTTGGTTAAATATGGAACATGGTCACCTTGAGGAACTTGATGACCTCGGGTAAGAACTCCTCATTCACTACTTTGTCCTCAACTATCCTTGTGGGTGTCCTTTTGTATTCATATCCTATAAAAACAAGAGAAGAGATTAGGAAAATACACTTATAGAACTTTAATCTATGACACGATTTCAAGAATATCAAAGAAGTATAACCTTTATCATCCTATAATATCTCGGTCTTAGATGTTTCGTGACTCACACTGATGAACAAGACTCTACTAGATGTGGACTCATGAGACTTTGCATTCTAAGGACCATTTAATAACATTATGCTCTGATATTAAGTTTGTAACGGCCCGAGATCACCCCCTAGTCGTCACACTGCGTAACCAAACTCGAAGAGGTCTTGTACAAGCCCATAAGATTCATTCATCATATACGCTATCAAAAGTGAGGAATTAAAACCTTATTCAAGCAAAATCAACAGACTTAAGAGTCAACATAATTTTAAAATAAGTCCTTATAAGCAACGAAAATTTAGTCTCATAAGGCCAAGAAAGACCCTAACTTAAAGAATATCAAACTTAGGGACACAACATTTAAGCACTAAGCATGATGACCATGCAAAAATCATGTTGAAAGGGACATTTACTTGATATAAGTCACAACTTTTCATAAAATTCATAACTTTTCATAAAAGTCACCACTTTTCATAAATGGGAAACACTAGTTTGGAAATAAATAAATTAAAAGGAAATTCTGATTTGTGGTAGAGTCAAGTAGGCTAGTTTGCATAATATTATTTATATACTCTGACGCATGTATGTTTCTTCTGTATCCCATGCTAATTATGTATAAGAGCTCTGAATATATTATAATAAGAATGTGATAAGCTGCACAAAAATTGAAGAGAAATACACAAGTTCAAACTAATGACTTCAATTATGCAATCCTTATAATATATAGAGTATTCCATCTGATAAAAAAATCTTTTATTTAATATTTCATAACTCATAATTTAAATGTTCAGTGTGATTTCAAAATATTTGTTGTCTTTGAGTTTTTTGTATTATTCACCTTTGTAATCTTTACCTTTTCAAATTTGCAAATGTATGAAGAAGTTGTCGAATGATGAGAGTACTGTTTTGGAAAAGTTAAATAGAAATTTGATCAATTTATGTCTTCCTTATGATGGATTGTTGATGAACACTGTGTGATAATTTGCATAGTAATTTAAGAGAATATACAAGCTTAAACAAATGAGTGATGAGTTTATTCAATCTAGATTATTGTCAGGCCTTGAGCCTACACCCTGGGCAACACTGACACTCGAGAACCATTGTTGGCCCCAAGTGAACCCTTTGTCTAGCTTACTTACTCAACTAAAGACTTAAAAACACAAGAATAGTCTAAATAAAGAACTTGTGAAATAAACTTAGAATGTCTTATAAGAAACATTCAACTGGTCAAAATGGATTCTAAAGTCTCTTAGCAAAACATAAGGAATACAAAGCTAAAAGACTCATAACTAACTGTCTGACTAGTTGTGAAGCCTCTAAAGCAAGTGAGATGGACGTTGGGAGAAGCCCCACAATATATAAATGAACTAATATAATAACAGGAAGAAATAAAATACAGTAATCCAGAATGCAAGGAGGATCACCAACTGATTCTGGAGTGCTCACTAGCTCAACCATGCGCTGCTTGATGATCCTGGTTACCTGCGTCTGCATCATAAGATGATGCAGGAAAACTGACATCAGTATATTGAATGTACGAGTATTCGAGTTAGAATGCTAAACATAACATAGACTTGAAATAGTCTAAAAGAAGTAGTTACCTAGGCTTTACTTAACTCAACAAAAATCAACTAATTTCAATATAATGCAGTCTAAATAAATGTAGTACAAAGAAAGGCTTTAAAATATGATTTTAAACTCTGTGTATTTTGAAATACAATAATAACTCTGTATGTATATAAAAATACAATATAAACTATGTTTGTATATGAAATAAAAATATTTCTGGTGTATATCAAAATACAAAATACTTTTGTGGAGTTTCTCTAACCGACCACGATCACTTAAGAGCTATAGTGATGATACAACACTTTAACTCATGCTGCCGAGGACCATCTTACACCTTGCTAGGGTATAAGACCTTACTCACTTAGTGGATCCACTAGTGTATGTGTCCCGACCCGAAACGTCGTGATTGGCACCCATATTATAACTCAGTGGGTGAACAACTACTAGCGACCGACTAAAGCAATAAACCAAAAAATAGTGGCATTTAAGTTATAGAATCAAGCTAAATAACTAAGATAAGGTTCCATTACTAAATAAGTATCTAACAACTAACTAACAATGCCGAAGATAAACCTAGAATTTGAAAGTTAATGTACCAAAACTAGAAATGATAACCAAGTTTAACAAGAGTCTCTAATGAACTATCTCAGTATCAAAAATAAGGTCTAGTTACAAAAATTATGGACATAAACTAAAGAGAATTCCATGGAAGCCCAAACGATGTGTCTCACCCTTGAACTCGAAGCAATCACCAATGTCCTAAGTGCGATCTGTCAATAGCGGCGTGAAGATGCTCTGTACTAAAAAAAAAGAGCAACTGCAGAATCAATACACAACAACCGTGTACTGGTAGGATCACGTAACTATCCCACTAGGGTAACATAAACAAGTAATTACAACATTCTAACACAAGCATCAATATCAACATATTCAATACTATCATTAGAATCAATATCACAATTGACATGCTTCATCACATAGTTTGTCCTCTCACGAAATCCAAAGCGAAACTATTAGCATGCTGGAACATGACAATCCGATCTTATTTTTATGTCGGTGTTGTTCATCTTGTATTCCTAACATACTTAGAACAAAACTTTGAAGAACATTGTAAGAAAACAAAGTCTAAGAACATTTTCACAACTAGAAAATTAAAATTAGTAGAGAAACTAGAATGAGAAACATAATTATTTAGTCATAATTAAGATATTAATAATCATTAAATACTATCTTTTATTTAGCGATAACTCATTCATTTGATAAAATTTTCAATTCTTTTCGCTTATTTCAATTAAATTTGGGAACTGTACATTTGGAAACAACCGAAAGACTATATTTTTGAAAAATATATTAAGCAACACGCCTTTTCTTCTTGATTGTTAGGAAAGTAAGGTCATCTTTATTATTATTTTTGGATGTCTGTGAGTTCAAGAGCTCAAAAATTATGTTGTTAGATTTTAATATGTGATATGTCAAAAATTATGTTTAATTTATCCCGTTGTTGACATCCAAATGTGCCCTACTGCTTAGTTGATGATTGCATTATTTTTTTCAGACTCCATATTATAACCATAACATTAAGTATGGTTTTATACAAATATGTTTTTGGCGGTGATATGAAACCTTCAAAATAGTAATGATATTTTGAGACAATTACACAAAAAACATTTATGATAATAAAAAATTTAGGGTCATTTTTATCATATAGTTGATATGACATACAATAATAAAAAAGAGATTGATGAAGGTTCATAAGAAAGGAGTCCAAGGTTGTCCATATAAATTTAGTTAATTATGATCTTGTATGGATGTGATGTTCCACTTAAATTTGGAATGTTGTCGTTTGACATTTTTTTGTCTCTTTTTTTAATGTTTGAAGTTGTTCTTTATAATTTCTCGGAATTTAAAAAATTTCAATACATTTGACCAACTATTACGGGGGAGATTTTCTTAGACTTTTTTTTTATACTTAAAACCTATCTATGACTCATAATTTTTGTATAACAAACATGAAAATTTTAAAAATATATATATAATACTTTAAGCATTTTGGAGGAACGCGTTGCTTAAGATAAAATGTTCATGACAATGTAGTATATGTATCGAAAATACAAATATTATTGAATGATCATATGTAATCTTGATAAAATAATTCAATCCCGTGCAAAGGACGGGTAATTTACCTATGAATGATGTAAATATGTAAAACTTTGGCCATGAGAGAATTTCTGATTATTCAATAACTCTCTCGTTTAGCTTTGATTTCAATTTATCTTTTATATAATGTGTTTAAGTCATATTCTTTTCTTTTATTTTAAAATTGTGATATCATTGAACTTTAAGTTGAATGGTTATATTGTCCTTTCTAGCCATGCCAATTGATAAATCTTGAATTGGCAAACCGCAAAACACTTCGGAATATGCAAATGGGGTAAACAAGTTTCTTGATTTTGCATTGAGAAATGGAGAAGGATTTGTTGATGGGATGTAATGAAGTACATGTCAGAGATGCGGTGTAATAAGTGCCAAAGAAGAAAGAAAGAAGAGTGGTGTTCACGGAGCACTACTGTTAATAACCTTTCCGTCAGTAATAAATATGGTCTTTTTCATGGTGAGGCTTAAATACACCTATAACACAAAAATTTCAACGTTCACGGATACAACAGAAACTTGCAGCTAGTAAATCCGATGGAATCATGATTAATGTAAGCATTTGGATTCCTGCGAACAGATGAATTGAACTGGTGACTCTGACTGGAGAAGAAATATTTAATGAAGGCATACTGAAATGCCTAATGAAGCTTATGCAAAGTTCTATGAATTGATCGAAGATGACAAGCAACCATTATATGAAGGGTGTATGAGATATTTAAAATTATCCTTTCTACTCAGATTATATCATATAAAGTGTATGTGTCGAATGGTTGATAAAGAAAATGATATGGTGCTGGAATTGTTAAAAGATGCCTTTGAAGATGCCAAGATTCCTGTTTCCTTTTATAAGGGAAAAAAAACCGTCTACAAACGTTGTCTTAGTTTTACCAAAATACATGCTTGTCCAAATAATTGTATGTTATACTTTGGGGAACACGATGAAGGAGTGCATGAATGCAAAAAATGCAAGACATATAGGTGGAAGGATAGTAAAAATAAGCAACCTTCAAAGATTTTGTGCTATTTTTCATTAAAACTGAGGCTTCAAAGATTGTTCTTGTGCTCTAAAACTGCTAAGTTAATGAGATGCCATTCTTTAGGGGGTAACCAAGATATATTAATGAGGCATCCTATCGATTCTCAGGCCTGGAAAACATTTGACTTGCTTCATCCTTAATTGCTTCACAGCCTCGGAATGTTCGACCTGACCTAGCTAGTGATGGTTTTGATCCTTTTGGAATTATGTCATCAACTTATTGTATTTGGCCAGTGATTCTTTTTCCATATAACTGTCCTCCTCGGGAGTTTGTGAAACAATCTTCATTCATTCTCTCAATGATCATTCCAGGAAAGAAATGCCTCGAAATGACATAGATGTCTACTTACAACTTCTTATCCAAGAGTTGAAGATATTATGGAATGATGGGGTCCAGACATTACAATCTTCAAAAAATGAAACATTTAAAATGCAAGCAACTTTAATGTGGAGAAGAAGTGATTTTCCTAGACTTGGTAAGTTATCCTAATGGAACACATACACTTAATTTGCTTGCCCCACATGTAACTTTGCTACAGACTCCTACTTGTTGAAGCATAGTAGAAATTGGTGTTTTATTGGTCATCTTCATTTTCTTGAAAGAGGTCATGGATTTAGATTGCAACGTCTTCGTTTCAATGGAAAAATCGTGAAACGGGAGTCGCCAGTTACATTATCAGGATCAAATCTTGAAACAAATGGAGGGAATTAATGTCAATTTTGGAAAAGCACCCGAGTCAAATAATAAGATCAAAAGAGAAACAAAACCTACAGAAAAACTACGATTGTTAAAAAATAGTGAAAGAGAAGCACAAGTTTTGAACCTATCCTTATTGGAATCCTAATTGTTGTGCATTTATGAGAGGACTGGGTTTGGAATTTTTATTCTTTGCTAGTGATTCTAGCGAATCAAGACCACCTCAAGCTTGAAAGGCTCTAGAGAAGTGGGTATAGAAAAGAACTTGCGCCAGTGAGCATGGGCTTATCGTCCTTCTTTGTTAAATGTTTAAATACAAAAGAAAAAATGGTTTCAAAAAAAGATGTATGTTTGCAAACTCTGAAGAATAGCCAAAATGCCTGATGGATATGCAAGCAAACATTCGACATGTATTGACTTCAAACAATGAAGCTATTTGCGAGGAGAGTCTGATTTCACCGTCTGCATGCAACATTGTTTACCAGTTGCAATACGTAATGTTTTGCTTGAGATGGGACTGCACGGTGCTTAATGGAGGGGAGTCGGTTTCTGCACATGTGTCATAAACTTGAGTCATCAGATGTTGACCACGACCAATCACGATATGTTCCACATATTAACACTTAGACAATTCTGTTCTCCCCATCTTTACAAATCATGGTTCATTTACTTGTCATCTGGTCGCTCAGCAAAACTTGGGGGTCAGGCAGTATGATGATTTATGGCTTTGAAAGGTAAATACAATTTTTATTTGTTATTGGATTTATTCGTTAAGTCAATGATTAAAATTTGACATCTGCTACCTATTTATTCATTCTTCTGATTAGGTATTAGGACACTTGAAGTTTGGGGGAACATGTCCAATCCAGATGGTTCATTAGCGGGAAGGACATGTAGAGAAGAAGCTCGTACTTTTTCTCTCATATCTGGGGTTAGCGACAAATATTAATAGAACACGTTCAGTGGTAATGGATAATCTGCGGATGAGAAGTCTCGACAAATTTACATAGACTTGTTCCAACCGTGGTAAAGGAGTAGGAGCTGAAACATTTGAGCTGTCACCAATGGTAAAACGTCAAGCTCATCGATATGTGGTACTAAACTATCTGGAAGTCATGCCATTCATTGAGTGAATATTTACACTGTTGTGTCATTCACTTTCTATATGAATATATTCATTCCCTATATAAAATATCAACACTTGAAACTTGAATGGAGACTATATGTTACAAGTTTCTGTAACATTATCATTCTCAGCAATTGTTACAACATTTCAGTTGTGTCGATACTTGCATCCTAACAGATCAAGATGCATCGTGTTCAGGTTATTAGCTGATGAACTGCGTTGCTCTTTTTAATGTCAAGAATGTGAAATTTCTAGAATAATTGTGCCATCACATGTTTCCCTTGCATTTGAACAATACAATACTGCTGACCCTTAATTATCCGTGAACCTGGAAGAGCAGATTGATAATTATATTAACATTTCATGTAGTGAATTTAAAAATTATATATGAAGCCGGTGGAAGGGCCGAAAGCCTTCAAGTATGGATATAGAGAAGATAATTAATAAAAATTTCATTGATTAGTTTCCTCGAAAGGTTAGTTTCATAATATATTAGAGTGTTGTACATTTAAAACTATTCCTTACATGGATTTTTTTCAGATTATGAACCCGGACATTTTTGAACACTGTATCAGATGACCTTAAGTTTCTAGCAAATGGTCCAGAACAGCATGCTAGAAGGTTTACAATATTTAATATCAAAGTAATCAAATTTCGGACCAAAAGTCGAAAATATGGGCTGAAACTCAGAATAATGGAGTTTTTCTGACTTCGTCCACATCTTGTATTGCTAACAGTTCTGATGGAAATTTGAGGCTATCCGATTTGCCTTACTATGGAAAATTGGAAGACATTATGGATCTCAACTATTATAATCAATTTACAGCTACATTATTCAAATGCAAATGGGCTGACACAACAAGGGACAGGGGGTTTAAAAAGGATTCATGTGGATTTCCTTCTATTAATTTTTGACAATTGATTCACAATGGTGATGTGAAGAGCATAATCCATTCATTGAAGCTTCACAAGCTCAAATGGTATATTATGTGGATGATGAGTTGGATAAAGGCTGGAGTACAGTTATTCACTTGAATCCAAGAGAATTATATGATATTGGAGAGGAAGGAGAAAATGAAGTTCTTGAGAGTGAATTTCTTGTTCAAGACTTAGATCAATTCTTTGGTGACGTCAATGATCTAATCTAGTGTACAGAGGATGAAGCTGATGAATTGCCAGTGCAAGACTATATTGGTTTAAGATTAGAGTCACTTTTTGATTTCTCTTACTATTTTACTTAGCTACTTTTGTTCATTAGTTAAGCTTCGGTTGACTTTTTCTTGAAGTATTCAATTTGTATGACTCTTTTAATTAGACTAATTTTGTTTATTGTAATTACTTGCGTTTGAATTATTTTTACTTCACCTACTTAAATAAATCTTGATTATATCTTTGTTGTCTTTAAAATTTTCTATAGGTGTGCAAGTTTATAATCTTTTTAATGTGTATGCAGGGATGGCGAAGCAAAATAAGTATAAAAATATGTTCAAATCAGCGGCGAGCTCTTCTCTTGCTCTAGGTTACTTCCCTCAATCTCAGTATCAAACTTCATCATCAAAAACAAGTCGACATGTTCCATCTTCATCATCTGATGGAGAATCTTTAAAATTTGTTTATCGACCTTTATGCGGTTTCAACGCAAACAGAACATAAAGGGAAAGTTGAACAATCATGATTGGTTTGTCGATGTTATAGGTGCATATAAATGATAAAATTTATTATAATTTTTTACCTTCTTAGAAACTAACGTAAATTTGGTCTTTATTTTGTTTTAGATTAAAGTCAAGTAACAAAAACGGTTAGAATGAAGATCAGGGATGTCCATAACATGGAAAATGGATTGTGGATAATTGTAGAATGTGATGAATAGGCTGTGCCTATGGGAAAAGCAGCCGGCATAATTGCAAGTGTTATGTTTAGACATGCTAGAATCTTACTTGGATCGTGTTTTTAATGAAATCCTAATTGTGCTTCCTTCTTAAATTTTTTTTATTAGCTTGATTCTGTTAGTTTAAACTGCATTAAACTAACATTACTCTGTGAAGGCTCGATTCCTCTTAATGATTGATCATCAAAAGGAAAAAAGATGGGTTGGCAGTAATCTTAAGTGGAAGGACCACAGGCATAAACTATGGCATACCGCAGAAAATCCATTATTGAGCAAAGACTATATCATTACGAAATCTCCAAATGGAATACCCATGGATCAATGGGCACCGTTTGTCAATTATCGTATGAACGAGAAAACACTAGTACTTAATTCTTCCTTTTTTTCTTTCTATTACTTGTTTTTCTCTGTCATTATTGTGGCCCTTTTATTTACTTTCTACCACTACTTTTTTTCTGTCACATATTTCTTCTTTACATGAAGTTAACTGTTCATATTGTTCCAATCAAAACCTGTAGAAACTTTGCAAGAAGAATCAACAGATTCCACAAAATCAAATTCCTCATACCAGAGGTGCTAAGACTTTGGCTAGAAGAAGAGCTGAAATGGTAGTTTAATACAATGTTCTTAGATATATATTCTCTTAATTATTTATTAATGACTTACAATTTAAAAATTTTAAAGGGCAAAGGGAAAAGATGTTGATCAAGGTAAAATGTGGACCGAGACTCATAAGAGAAAAGATGGATGTTATGTAACTGAGGCGGCTAGAGTGATTGGGGTAAGTATCTTTTAATATATGATTAGTCGAGTAGCTATCGAATCAGATTTCTGGTTTTGGTGACAGTAAAAAAACTAATGCTTCAATTGAGATACTGAAATTGAGGACTAAAAACTATTCCATTAACACAATAGTCTTCAGTTATTGTTTTCTTTTTTGATGCGTTTTTAGTGAGATGTCGTATGGATATTAGTATGTAAATGAAAAGACAAATAGTGATGGTCTTGCTTGAGAGTAATTCTATAGCAGCAACAACAACCTGTTGTTCTTGTCCCTTCTTCTTCATGAGTTGCTTGTTGTGACTGTATGCGTTTAGTTGATGTTGATGTAGTATGGATATTAGTCTATGTACTGAAATACAACAGTGAGGTCTTGCTTTGAGTAGTAATCCTACTATGCAGCAACAACAACCTGTTGTTCTTGTCCCTTCTTCTTCATGAGTTGCTTGTTGGGAAGTACTATTTCAAAATTAGGGAGTAAGAAATATCTTACGAACTTAGATAAAGTGGGTCCTAATCATTTGTGGAGTTGCACTAAAAGTCTCGAGTTGCAATCACGTTATTTAAGTATCTACTGAATGATATGGACAACAAGTAAGTAATAACGATATTTGCACCATTTTCATTCATATTTCTTCAAGTATCTACTTGGTTGCAGCCGCTTCTAAAATTAACCATAACCAAGTCCCAGCAACTCTAGAATTAGAGACAATAGCATTTGAAGACATTACCAAATCGTACAATCTGAAAATTTAATAATTCTAAGATACATGGCCCCTCGATCTTCATAGAGTGATCAACTAGTATTTGACAAAAATAGTGTGCTTGGTTTTCTTTCACACATGAGAAAATTGAAGAAACTCAAAGTCAAACGCCAAAAAGTATTCTCGAGGTTTCACGTTATGACTTGCACTGGCCATAGTATCAGTCAACAACACCAGGACTGTTCGAAGAGCTAGCTGGGGGTTGTTCAAACTATGGCATTCAAACAAACATCTATTAGATTTATGCATGTTAATGTGAGTTCATTTAGCTCTAGCAATCCAACTCCAAAGTGGCAGCAAAAGATGACGAGTATGAAATCACAATCAAATGCGCTATTTAGCTTATATCAAAGAAACATAGGAAACATCCCTGATGTTTTTATTCACTTATTTCCACCTCCTCCACAGGTATGACCATTATACTATCTTGTTTATATCCCTCTCGTATGTCCTCTTTGGTGCTAGGAATTCATTTCTAATTTTCCTTCATAGACTTCATAGTCTGTAAATCCACTATAATGTGATACTACTTGTTTGTAGTGCAGAGTTTTTCTTATTTTTTACACTACAGTGTGGGATTAGGATCTAGATAAAGTGGTTTGTCAATTATGAAAGGTTAAAATATTTTAGGAGTAGGTGTCCAGATGAAAAAGTGATCAAATGCTAACTAACAGTAACGTAGTACATCTATCTTGAACTGAATCTATTCCTCCGGTTAATGCAAACTAACAGTACAAATGGCTCGCTAAGTGTATATCTAAGTTACTTAGACTTTAAAAACGATGCTTTCATTAGGAGTATTTGTTTTCTGAATTAACTTTTTAATAGGATCACAAAATGAAATATACGGTATCTAAATTTTTAAAGCTAAACAATATATATCTTTAAAAGAGCAGATATTCTTTTCACCATTGTTCGGATAATTGAATCCTAGTTCATGATAATTTGGAAGTTACCTCTAAAGAAATGCATAATGTATGGTGAAATTCCTTCCTTTTACTATACATTTTTGTATCTTTTACCTCTTTAGTTTTTTGTGGTATGAATCTATGGTATAATGGCGTGAAAAAAATGTGTGCATTTGTTCTGTATAGTGACCTCTTGAAATTGATTTATAGGCCACTTGCAGATTTATTTTTGGATTTGTTTTTTCCTTCCTCCTCAATAAACGTATTAGCTACTTAAGAGAGATATTCATATATTTGTTTCTTCTTGCTTTACCCCCATTCCTTCAAGGGGGACGGGATCTGTGCAAGTGTCACCTGTTGTGTTGCATATTTGGGATCTTACTAGACAATCTAGACATTATTGGGGATATCATCTTCTCTAATATGCCTCTAGGATGAGGGGAACGTTGTAATTAGGCAGCGTCCACAGATGGAGTATGATTTTTCTGTAAATGTTGTTCATGACTTGAACTATTCGAATGCTAGTCTTGTTTTTTTCGTTTTGATGACGAAAAACAAGTGTATATCTAAGCCCCAACTGCATCTGTCTAGCTTCTTTGTTTGCAATTATTTGTAGCTCATGCTCAATAATGTTTGTAGTATGGTGTTAGGATTATATTTCTATACGTGTCTATCTGTCCTTGAGAATATTTTGTGATTGTAGCCCCCAAACTTTTTTCTGGTGTCCAATATGTAGTAGTCGTAGCATCTTCCATGTTTCACCTTACAATGTAATCAAGTTTTGGAGATGCTGAAAGTATCTACCTTACAATTATGGTTTCTAAATCGAATAGTGTCATATGTTGGTAGTATTCAAGTCCTGTATATTGATAGAACTTTGGTTCAAATGTATAATCTGTTTATATGATAAAATCTAATGGGAAGTAGAAATAAATTCAGTGAAACAAGTATTATTGATTTCATCGCCATAGTTCATTTACCACAAAGAGAGAATTATGTGTTATTTAATGTCCGAAAATTGAGCTGCAACACGAAATGAAAATTTGCTTTGACAGAGTTGATAGTCCATTTGATGAGCATTGAATGAAACTAGTAGTAGTAGTGGTTTCCCTGTTACAAAATAATTCGTGGGTTGTATTAATACTTGTAGTCATTCTTTGATATATATATTTTTTTGCAGGCCTCATATGTAGAAAATGGTGCTCATCAGTCACCAATTGGACCAACCATCTGTTAGAATATTCTGATGAACGTAAAAATGGAGGACTAAGTTTAAACTAGAAATCATTTTTAGTATATTTTTTGGACATTTATTTTAATGACACTTGAATTTGGTATTTTGATGATGTAATTTTGAATTTTTAAATAACACTTAAAATTGGTATTTTAAAGATGTCATTTTGGAGCTTTGAATAACATTAGTATTTTGATGATGTAATTTTGGAGTACTTTCGTTTAATATGATGAATATTTTGTTCCTTTGATCTTTTATGTTGAGTTAAAACTACTCATTATAGAAATTTAAATATATAGGGTGCAATAAATAGGATGTAAATATGAATTGCAAAAATTAGAATATATGATTATTTATGATGCCACGAACTAATCGTTACGGCGTTTTTAAACTGCCGTGATACATATTCAATTTTTTTTTAAAGATTAAGATGGTTGTAAATCGCCGCTCTATACAACAAAAAATGTTGCCTTACCAAAGGAATATTGCGACGGTTTTCAGGTGAATATTACGGTGTGTTTTCATTCCTCGATTATGTCGTTAAATTAACCACACAAAATATGTTCTCCTTGAATTATATGCATCAACTTCAAGTTGAAAATATCTTAAGTTTTTACTGCTTTTTAAGGCGAATACAAAGAATTAAAAGAGATGATACAAATTTTTTATGTTGTCAACTTAACAATTTAATAGAAAAATGGGAACACATACAAAAAAAAGTTTCAAAATTTAAATTGAAAGTGTTCTAATTAAAAACACTTTCAAGCGAAGTTGAGTGTCCAATGAATCAAAATTTATTAGACGTGTCTGAAATGAAATATCATTGAAAGTTTAAGGGGTCGCCTATGTATTAAGTCTTGTTTTAAATATCTTGAAATGCATGTCATACTAGTCCATGAACTACTAAAAGTATATATCTTAACGTAGTCTTTGTTGAGTCTTTATGTTAGAATATCTTTAAGATTATAGGCTGCTAAATTTTATATGGAGCGGCCAACTGATATCATGGACGTTAGAGGCGGAGCTATAACCATCAGAGGTTTATGACATATATATATATACATATAAGAGAAATGATGAATTATAAAATCTAAAAGCCTATATGTGAAAATAAGAGAACAAAAATATTGCATAACAAAAATTATAGATAAGAAAATACAATGTGTTCATTTTAAAGTAAAATCCTAATTTTATTGTTAACTCGATCATTGAACCCACAGACTTCGTACATACTCCATAGGAAGCCAACACTCGCAACACTAAAAACATTCGTTAACCATCTCAACCATTACCTACTCAAATGATAACCAGTTTCAAATTTAAAAGAACTTTCCCATCGTGGTATATAATATTGAATCACACACCATATCAACTCCTTTGTGCGAATTGCAATCATTCACATATCAGTTTAAACCACCATTCCACCCACATATACTCGTGCAAAACTTAGAGAAACTCTTCCACTTTGAAATAATTAGTATAGTCTAAAGCTCATAACCTCTACTCACAATAAATACATATATAAACATTCTATTTCGTCACGAACAAAGTAAACTCAATACCCTAAATCCTTATAATATGTAAAATTGTATGTTTATTACCGTTGAACATCAATAAGGTACCTAATTACGATTGAACAATTTAACTTTACATAAAAATAGAATTCTCAAACGAGTTGATTGTCATGAGGCAAAACTCAAGCCTTATCAAAGTCGTTGATAAAAACCCCTAGTAAGGTATCTACAGATCAATTCCACATCTCATAAGCAAGTCTTCATTAAAAGGTTAACTCCATTTACACCTTAAATTCTGAACCAAGGGTCTATACGAAAGTATTACTATTTTACCTGTCAAATTCTTTCGTTATGCAATATTAAATATCTTAAATCGTTAATATATCGACTTTTTTTTCTTTCGCTTACTTTGCTTCCTATCTTTTCTTTGACCAAATCATCATATTTTTACATTACCCTCCTAAACCAAAACATTGAATGAAACCCCTTCAGGTAAACAATCAAAAGTAACCAGATTTTACTACGCAAATTTATTTTAATCCTTCCAAATACTTCATAATCTATTCGCTACGATTATTGCTTACCTTACCAATTCATACCTGCAAACACACACTACAACAATCAAAATTCACAATGAAAAACTTGAATTTATTCCAACCATGTAACACAACCCCTTTATCTATATCCAACCATTAAACTCATGTTAACTGAATATTTTTATGAAATTCCTTTATCTTAGCTTACTTGATCCCCTCTCCATAACCATTCATATCCTTGCAAAAACTTCAACGTACTCATACCACGCTTAAAACAACAAAAAACTACATATATACACTCGAGTGAAATAATATACACTCCGTTCTCAAATGTTTTATCATCGTTTTTATTTAAATCAATCAGTGGATCTGGTGCACGAATATTATCATCATCAGGGCACCCCCCATCAGTTTACTAAAGATCAAATAAAAAGGACGAAATACCTACTCATTATTCGGAGGTGAATAATAGAAATCCAAGGCTGTCCAAAAAAGATGGAAATCACATATCTCTTAAATTTAGTATACACTCTTTCTAACATCTTGGACCTTCAATCTGAGTAATATCCTTGTTCGCACCATCCTTTAAAGCTTAAACTACATCCCACTAATTCATCATTCTAAGCTTCTAGCTCTTTCAAGTCATCAGAGTGAATCATAATCCTCATAAAAAATTACCGTCAACCACACTACTCCAAATAGTAGTAGAACCACAACTCAGACAATTCGAAAGTCAACATTATCATACAAAAGTCTTTTTTAACAACAAAACTTATCATATAGTTGTGCCAACCTTATAGCAGCATCACAAAACTCGGTTATCCACTATTCATAGTCCCCTACACTACCACAAAGTAACACTTGGCCTGACATGACAGCTCAAACCAAGTATACCAATCAAATTCAATGGACCTAACTTAACTTTAGACACATTTTCTTACTAAAATTGGTTCAATTGCCTTTACCCAAGTTACTCGTTGGACTTGATTACATATAAGATAGTCACCCAATATTTAATACACTCAATTGGAGCTTATGATAAACACCACGCTCAAGTTTACAATCATAAGGATAACTTCATAACCTACTCACAATACTATTATACCAACAGATCCACCATAAAGGTTTCTTTAAATAATGCTAATCATTCGTCGTAGTAACAAGCTAGTCACCTTCCCAAAAATGACAAAACAAGATAAACGCTAGAAAAATAACTAACAGGGAAATGAAAAATATAAGATAATAGAAAAGGGAAAAAATACAAGTGGGAAATGAACAAACAAGTTAGAGAGTAGGGAAAAACTACAAGTAATATCTTGGTTTTGAAAACTGCATATATAAATAATAAGATCAACTATTACATTGAGTTTCAAGAACACTCCACAATTGGATCATAAATCATCTAAAAAAGAGGAAATTGCTCTATAAATAAAAGGGTGAAACCAATTTATAAGAAAACAATACAAGAAATAGTGTTAGAAGTGTGAAAATCTTCCTGTTCAACAAAAGCAACAAAAATCAATTCCATTCTCAAGTAAAAATCCAATATTCTAGTAAAGAAAATGTATTTTTTATACAAAAAAAAAAATGCATTGTAAAATATTAAGAAAATGGGACGACTATTACAAATAAACTACAGTTTCATGTCCGTAAAGAAAAAGAAAACTTATCAAACACAAACAAAGTAAATGAAGGGCAGGGGATTGAAGAGTCTGCGGTTTTAACTTAAATGGTTTTCCCGATCGTCCATGTCGATTGAAATGTGTATGACGTATGCGAATGTTTCAATAAGTACTTTAAAGAGTTGAAAAGATAGTTTCTTACTTGGTGCTTAACAATGGTATTACTTCAAAAAGAACGTGAAAAAAGTCCATGATTCACTGGATGCTCAATATTCTATTACTCAAAATATTTATAATGTCAATGGTTTGCACTTCCCCTATCTGGTGATTTAAATGTAAGTTTACACATGTCTTTTCAATTATCGTAATGTGTAATGGAAATGTGAATTTATTTTTCAGATAATTAAAATATTATGCTTTTTTTTTCATATAATAATGTTCAAGGACAAATTGGCAATTCAATTTTAAGCTAAAGGGCTTCCCACTTATAGTAATATATGATGATTGATACTTAAAACCTATCAATCTTTAAAACTAAAACACTATATTATCTTACATACAAGATGACACAATAACAAACATTAATTATGTAAAGGAAAATAAAAATTATTACATCTTATCATTTATGCTTAATAACATAAGAATAAATCAATGACTGTAAAAATACATACCATCAATGAGCCACTTAACGGGAGCAAAACATACAAATATATAATTGTGACGACAAGAAAAAAAAGAAGAGTTCCAGATTGTCATCGTTTTGATACTGAGGGTAAAATCCCTCTATTTATAGACAACAAAGGGTAGTGTGAACAAATATTTATTGTATTTTATCAGAAATGTTACAACTATTTGGAAAAGTTGCAACCTTTTTGAAAGGTCACAACCTTTCATAAAAGTCTACGCACATAATACACAAGATATCACCACATTCATTAAGTAAACCATGTTATCGTTTAGACCTTCTATCTAGGGTTATCCTAAGACCCACCTAAGTAAGATATGAATGGGCCACCCATACAACTTCTTCATGCACACCTATGTGTCTCAAGACCTTAAACAACCCTAGACAAGAACCATGAGATACAGATGGCTGGAAGAAGACCTAGGGAACTCGCTCTAGCATCTTCAAAGCCTACTCGTGCCATTTGTAGGTAGCATCCCATATTACTACTTGCATGTTGTAGAACATATTCAGCAGCTAAAGTGCACATCTTGCATAATTGTAATAGGCATAACTGACATAGACCACACTAGCTAGGTATGGACTCGGACTCTACCCTACTCTGTGATGGGTCTTCTACTGGCCAAGGGGATAACTAGAATACGTCCCATGTAGACACATGGTTTAGGGGATATAAAAAAACTTCTTTGTACTCGATTCTCTTACTCAAGTAGAGCTACTATGATAAGCATATCTACTCGGTGCTTTGTCTTTGTTCCAATAGAGTAATTTCATTCACATAAGTGTATTAGAGAGGGCACTATCATTAGGCTTACCGACCCATAATACCATGAGTAAGGGAACCATAAGGATTTACCAATCAAGGTACATAAGGATAGCTCATTTATAGAAAGGTCACCATGCTAGGTCTTGCCGATTCAATTCGTTCATTCCACTCAGAACCTGGGATGTATAAAGCCTACAGTCAAGAGATCACCCATTCATCATACTTTAATGTATAAGTAGTACAACGAGTTTGCTAAAGGACTGGAATCGATACCTAGAGAGAGGGCGTCGTTTGCCTTCTCAAAGGTCGCTAAACAAGCCTACTTACGTCATCCACTTTACGCAGGTTAATTTAGCAAAATTTGAAACTTTTGATTCTGTAAACATAATTGCTAACATTCTTAAAATGTCAGAATCTGTTCCTCATCAACCATCTAACTAACGCGGATAAGAATAGGAAGAAATAGTTCATTAAGCTTAATTGTATAAGTGCCAAAATGCAACCAATACAAAGTCGGAATAAAACCGAAGAACGGAAAAGAGCCGGGATATTAAGAATACTTGCTTAGTCGTGGAACATGCTCACTAGTTTGAACACTATTCTTAAAAATACGATTTTCTTTCCTTAAATCCGTAAAATTTTTCTTAGTGTAGCATCCTCTTCACGAAAGCTTCTTTTATGAGGTTTTTTTTCCCCCCCCTTTACCCTTACAAACTGCTTGCGATGAATGTACTGATCGATCATCTTCTAGTTCCTGAAACCATCGATCCTTCGCACGCTCTATGTCAGCTTTTCCACTATGCCCTTTGCACCTAAATAGTTAGATGATAGGGTATTAGCTCCACAATCGCCGTGCTAACGTTGACGGGCTATTATTGACCCAGTCTCACACACCTAAGGACATCATGAGATTAAGAATATTTGCTCTTTCCTAACGACATGATTTTTAGAAGTCAAGTCATAGAATTGGCAAAATTTGGGATAGGAAATGTTAGTTGAAATCTTCAATTGACCCGCGTAGTCTTCAGTAAGGCTGCCATGAGAGTAACAACATCATTATAAGATCGGTTTTCCTTTTATCGCACACACAAACATCTTCCTTATATCACATATCATAACACATAACCATATTACACACAATTTTCTTGGTATAATGCATTCCATCTTCTATGAGGACCTTGGAATCATGGACCCCCTTGAGGTTTTTTTTTTTTATGACTTGCCAAAATTACGCGGTCTCTTTTTTTCTCAAACTCACTATTTGGGACCGAAACTAGGGTAGTCTTATTAGCATTATCAAACCACGATTTTCTCGCCTTATTTTCCACTCCATAGTTCGGACCATTCATTTCCGGTTCATTCACATAGGCCAGTCGTGAAAAACATCCTATACATAGGTGTGTAGTACTTTTCATCTGGTTTCGTTTAGCTGTGATATTATGCTATGATAAATAACGTAATGTGACATTTATTATCACTGAGCTCTCTTATTAGCTAACCTTTCTTATTTTTCCTATCCTATCACTCTTATTGTCCTCATCATTTACTTTTACTATAGGCTCATGAGGGCGCGTGCTGTGTCCAGTTCATTCATTGGGAATACCTTTAACTTTATATTTCCCCGACATGTAGCATTATGTGAGCATATATGAAAGACCAATGTCTTCCCCACATTCTTGTTAAAGAGGTGGATTTTCACCGGGCCAAAGTGCACTTTAATCACAAGTGGCTAGCGTATCTGGATTAAACCCGTCAGGATTCCCTATATGGATTTTCGTATAGGTTTTATTATCCTTAAAATAAAAGAATAGGAGATGTAGGCGACGACATTAACAGCAAGCCAGACAAGTCTTTATCTACATTGAGAGTTACGTAAAAATCGACCCTTCAGAAGATGGTATCATTTTCGATCATATGATAGCGATTGTTGCTGCTCAGTTTAATGTTCCAGTAATTCAACTCATACGTCATGAGACGCTGCTTCTAGTATGAGGACACAACATAAGCCTCATTAGATGATTTCTATCTCTCCTTATAGAAGTGTGTTAAAATCGTTATATACTCAATACTTATTAGAGTGTGCTAGAGAAAGGGTCTTTTACTTATCTTACCCTCTTTCATTTTGCGCGTAGTACGGTATTGCTTGGCCTCCAACATTACTTAGGCTCAGTTGACGATTTCCTTAGCTCCCTCATTACTTACATTAGCCCTAAAGCACTTCCTGTTGTAAAACCCACATTCTCAAATTAGCACCGTTGCTTTCATAGTTACTCCCTCTCATTACGTGAAACGCGTATTCATAGTCATATCATCATTTCCAACTCGCAACTGGTCATTTTAGGGTAGCATGACACTGTCATAACCCTTAAACCTTACTAGGGCTTACTCAATTTCCTTACGTACTATCTAGGTTCACTTAACCTTTGCACGTCTTTCTGTTTAGGACTATTTTGTCTTATAAATACAGCCATGGGCCTTCATTCATAGTTTGTTAAGTGATTTTTACTTCTAAGATATGTAGAATCAGATTCTTATGTAGCTTGTATATTATTCCAAAGATTCTGATTTTTGCATACTAAGTAGCAGGGCCATTACTCTTGGTACTATCCCTCTTACTCATTGACCCTCATGATTAGGAACAAATACGAAGTTTGGGCAGGGAACCTAAATTTCCTTATCACTTGGATATCATTTCTAGTTTTTCACTGATTTCTCTTCTAATACTGTGCATGAAACATCCCTAGAACTCTAAATAATCTACCATTAACATGACGGAAGCGATAGATTTCTATTAATTTACTATTATTTCTAGGCACACGGATTGTGGGTTCGAACCCCACATATTTTTTATTTTTCATTAACCGGGATTCTAAATTGAGTCAATTTTTGCCCAAACACACACATGCACGGTTGTGAGTTCACAACCCCCTACAGCCTCTACCCGAACATTTGTGGCTCCGATAAGGTCCAGTGGCATGCCAAATTTACATATGGCACCCTCTTTTTTTTTCTTTCTTTTTTTTTACTTTTGATGTTTCTTAATTTCGCTGTGTAGGCTGTGAGTGGTGGTTCGAAACCGCCAGAAACTCTTTATCTTTGATTTTATTAAATGGGCGGATGGTTAGTGAGTTGTGGTATCGAACCCCACAAGCTTAGTTCATTTCCTAATGTTAATTTTGTTTCTGCCTTCAAGCCTGAGGTCGTGGGTGCTTTCCACAATCTCGGTTTTCTTTTCTTGTTTCTTTTAGCTAGCGCGTTCCCCTGTGGACATCAGTGGGTCTCGAATCCCACAGTCCATATTTATTTTTTGTTTAATTATTTTTCTCCTTCTCCAAGATGAGTTCGATTCCCCCAGTCCCATTTCTTTTTCCCTTTGAGGACGACCAATTCAGTGAGTTAGGAATCGACATCCCCATCCCCTTTTTTGTTTTTGTCTTTGCCTTGTTTTGGAACACCAACTAGCTAAAACGGTTGATTCCCCTAGGTACTTTCACTTTTTCTTCTTCTTCAACCATCGCAAAACATGTGAGGTTTTGGGTTTCAGAATC
Organism: Solanum habrochaites; assembly: GCA_027704765.1. NCBI lineage: Eukaryota > Viridiplantae > Streptophyta > Magnoliopsida > Solanales > Solanaceae > Solanum > Solanum habrochaites. The sequence goes on along the minus strand of JAKWJA010002495.1, from coordinate 52,137,759 downwards.
CCCATGACCTCACAACTTATTTTAATTTCCCTTCTTTTAAAACCCATATTTCAACCTTATTCACCTACCCAAATCTGGGAAATTTTTGTCATCTATTCAACTCTTTTTATTCCTTGTTACAGTTTAGTTGTCTAAAAATGGGATGAAATTTCCCATACATTTTACCACACCATATGACACACCTAATAACAAAGAAGACATGAGCTAAAACCCCTCCAAAACAGTGACCACCAACACTGCCACGTGCACACAGAAAAATAACTGGCACATCACACTTGAAATCACTTATTTTCATAAATTATCCCTCAACCATTATAACAGTTCACTTATATATAAATACATCATTCATGCCTAAATAAGCATAACAACATACCCATCTACGATCATTCGGGAGCTAAGGCGACAAGGACCCATACATAAGGGGTAACAACCTTAGTTTTCAAGCATCTTGCGAATCGTTTCGAAGGAAATTAACTTTGGAGAAAGAATTTTCTAAGATGAAACCCATACCTTTTGATGTTGTTCAAGTGTGAAGCTGCTGCCCCCAAAAACTAGTCCACAAAAAGTTCCTCAACGTAATGCCACTCGAGGATTTTTTTTTTCCGCCTCCTCTCGCCTTACGTATTGAATTTTATTACCTTGCTTTCTTAAATTACTTTGCGTGTTTCATCGTGTTTTCAAGTTGGACGATTCAATTGGTGATCATTCACAACTTGTTATTGAGTGATTTCTTGTAGTAAGAGTCGTGACGGAGCAATGAGCGTTGAGAGACGTGAAGAGGTGAGACACATGAGGGAGTAGATTGTTAATTAGTGATTAGGAACTAAATCACAGACTAGTTAAATAGGAGTTATTAAATAAACAACATTCTAATTTATTTTTAATTATATGTTGGTGCGGACCCTTATGCCTCCAATTCATATTTGTAAATATAATCAATCATATTAAGTATTTTCCTATTTGATTTTAGAGAGTTACAAGTTTACCTACTCAAGCACATACAACATATAGGACCTCTTCATTAGTCTTCATCTAATGTAAAAAATCAAGGACACCGGGTTTCATTCATAACACAATATGAAGAACAAAAGAAGGGAACCACAGGGTTTACTAATCAAGGTTTCATAGGCATATATATTCTCCAGTATAGAAAGGTAACCACATGCCAGGTATTTATGCCACGATTCCACATTCAGTTTTCATTCGTTTCAATCAAGGACTGATGACCTAAGTTTCATACAAGTCTAAGAGATCACATTTATAATATAATTTTCATGTATCAGAGTTGGAGAACTGTAGGTTTATCTGTAATCAAGACAATAATTAGTCAACATCAAACGACTCTTCAGTAGTCTAGCATGCACCTCAATGTAAACATTCATAGGAAACCTGCTTCATCACACATACAAATACAGACTTCACCTCAACATCACATGGATAATTAACTATTGCCACCGTCAAACAACTAACAGAACCCTAAAACTCAATTCACCTCATAATTCCCAAGGCCAACAATCATAATAAGACTGATAGAAATAACAGGTGCCACCTGCCACATAAGTGTATAACATACACAAAAAATTTACTATATATAAGCATACCTTATGTTTTTTCCGTTTCTTTCCCCCCCCCCCCCCCCCCCTCTTCCCTATTTTGGCAAACTCACCAGGTCTCCCGTTCTACAAGTCTCAGTCACATGTTTTCACCAGTATTTACCTTTCAAACAATTTCAACATACAATTTTGAGAATGTTCCCATTATATGACACAAAGGACGAATATTACTACACCACTCATAAAATATCAAAAATCATAATACCCCATTGGAATTACGAGTAACCAATAGCGACATCCTAAAATAACCGTACAATTCCACCCAATAAACATCATAATAGCCAACCCCACTTTTGAAGCAAACATTAGCAAATTAGAGGCAATAAGGTGGCTTGATGTGATGTTTTTACCTTAATAACAACATTAGAAATTATACCTACACATCTCACAAAATTCACTTTTTTAAACCCATTTAATGCGAAGAACCCATGAGGTTGAGGAGGAATTGGGGGTTTTTCATAAACCTTTGCGGAAAACTTGAAAACGATTTGTAATAGATCCACGGTGACATGCTTTGTACCTATTTATGAAGGATTAACAAAATTAGAGATGAATTTCCCCATAATATTGTAGAAGAAAGCAATGAACTCTTCAACCCTAGCTTAAAACTTGAAACCTTAAGGTTCTCATGGTGTTCTGAGAGACCTTTTTTAAAGAGGGGTTTGCGATTACAAAAGAATGCAAGTCCTAATTCTAGGTTTAAATATTTTAACTAAAAATAACATACCATAACCAACATAAATAAATAAACTGTCACCAAAGTATTTATTTATCCAAGCGGTTGGAATTACTACGCCCAACCTTGGCTTGGGTGGGATCCCTGTCGTGGAAAACTAGTGGTGCTAACCAAAACCACACCTCAGACCGTATCGGGACTTTTTGCCGTTGCAAGACTTTCCGCCCGGCTGCCTATTGGAACTTCTATGAGACTTTAACATGGGATTTTAATTCTCCTATACGGCAAAGTGTATTGACCTACGGTCTTTTTGCAATATACTAAAACCCCATTATTAAAAAGATATCGCACGTCGTTTGAATATCACTTTGATATGTCAGGGACAGGGAGATTAGAGTTCTAAGTTCAGATGATTGGGTTCACCATACAGTTCCCTGTGTGAAAAGTGCCCGTTAACTGAGATGTGATAAAGCAAGGGAAGCTTTAGTCCTTTTAGGATATGTAGGACCTTACACCCCTCCTTTCTCCCCTTTTTTCCCCATTAGACCGTAAAAGTGTAGGCAAGGTGGCTATTTATGGCCTATGAGTTTAGAGTTGCCAGAAGAATAGAAGCAGTGAATCGGTCTTCCACATCTCATCTTGAATAAGATGTGCTGGCGTGTTCCAGCCTCTGTAGTGACATTAGAGGTGTGGAGTGAAGATAGGTATTTATTACGAGGACCTTTTTGTACAGTGGTATTTCTCCCTTTGTGTGACGTCAATGTGAGAAGGTGAGAAATAAAGAATTCAGGATTAGTCAAGGTTTTATGGAGGGATCTCAGTGCCATTACGAGGGGAGCCTCCTTAGGAGGCCGAATTGATGCCCTGAAACCAAGTATCTGCCACCTATTGACTTGCGATTCTAACTCCTGCGTTGACCCCCCTCCCCGCCTTGGTAATAGTTCTCTGTTCACGTTTTCCAGTCATTCATGCATACGGCCAGTCTGTTAGAATCATGTGTGCCCTCCAGTTTCTTCCGTGGATCTTGTAGTTTCGATATTGTATGTTCTCCGGAAACTCAATTCACAATTAGAAAAAAGCTTACGGTATTTCGTAGTAGGGTTTCCAGCACCCCTCTCTTCACATCCAGTTTAGTCTCATCAGAGACACGGTGACGTCCAAGGGGATTAAATGAAAACCAGTATAAAAAACAGACAGAAATTAGAAACTAGTTTTTTCTTTTCAGAAAAATTACAGATTTGAACGAACGGTGGCCATCGACAGGCGTACCCTAGCCGCCCCACAGGTCCGTTTACTGCAGACATCGATTGATTCAAAACCCCCACCATTCTAAACAGGAAATTTGACTAAGTGCTGAATTTTTACGATGGGATATAGACGACGGTTCTCGTCATACTATGATCCGTAGTATGTATCTGTCGCATCGACTACACCACTCATTTCATCTACCTGACTCCCGTAGAACTATGATAAACAATAGGATAATTGACATTATCTTTCCATTGTAGACACCGCCCTGCGTAAAATAAGACCTTGCAGTTTACAAAGGTTATGCCCGTTTTAGTAAAGCATGTCGAACAAGCCGAACTTCTGACCCAACAACCGGATGTGTGATGGAACGACACTGGTACGATCCATGTCCAGTTCGTGTTTGTCCGACATCATTTTTAACCCAGGGGACTTTGTCTTCTCACTTGTTAAACCCTAGATACGTCATTTTCTGACCCTTAATCATTCCAAATTTTAGTGACTAATTTCCGTAGCCTACGAAAAAAACTTACAATTACCCTTAAGTCAAATCAATTAATCAAAACTGTTTTAGAAAAGTTAGAAGCAAGTAATGAAGGAAAAAAGAAAAGAGAGAAAAGTCAGACCTAGCTTTCAGGAACAGAGAAACTGGTTACCTTTTTTCTCAACAGTGTACAGCCCCAAAATCTAAGTGTTCTCCGCTGAATTTTCATCACACGTATGTCGGGTCTCCTTGCTGACCGTTGTAGTGGGCTTACTTTTAGCACAGTTGGGGTCCCCTATTTTCTGTAAGTTTATGATTCTATTATCATGATTAAAACTAGGTTTTCTAGATACTTTGATGTAGAACTCATGAATTTACTAAATATATGTCAAAAATCAATTGTAGAGTTATAATTAGTTTAGCACATAAATTTCAAAGTCCTGTTTTGATTCTTTAGTTCTTTAATACACATGCTAGGTCGAATATAATAATTAATTCAGCTATTCAGGTAGACATGCCTCAATTTTGATTGCATCACTATAAGATAAATGTGAGAAGTAGTTTCATGTTTGCATGTTCAGGTTTTGAAGGACTATCAAGTTATAATAGAACTTCAGACATAATCAGTTAAACTACATAGAAGTAAATGGGAGTCGTTCAGTGCAGAAAAGTAGCCATATAACATACAATCACGAGTGTGGGTGACTAGGTTCAGTTGTACCCAATCATTCCCAAATACTACTAGCGAGTACGTTGTTTGTAAGTCCCTTATGGGGCCATGAGTTTAGTGATCACGACGACCCGACTTGCCTTTTAGACTTGTTGGGCGAGGGGGGTTATTATATTTTTGTTTTTGTGTTCATGGGGGGTCCTTCTACATGGGGCGCGTTTATATACATCATAGTTCAATTTACAACAGCCCTCATGTGATTTTATTATCAGTTATAATCGTTTCCACAGTTAAGTAGACTCTCTTTGCCTCTGACAATTTAGTAGTATACTCAGTTATCAAAGTTTTAGCAGTGTTTATAAATTGGTAATTGTATTCCAGTTAGTAGCTCAAAATTCTAAATATCATGTTCAGATTATATATTTCTTTTGTGCTTGTTATTAAATTTATGTTTGATTTCAGCTTATTCTATTGTCACGATAACTCAGTACCTTTCAAGTATTGAGCGTTACTGTGAGCGACATCTTCTCGTGATGTCGGTTTTAGGTTATCAGCATGCAGATCACACAAGATCATTTCGATCTTCAGTGTTAAGAACATATTAGGGTGCAGTCCTCATTACGAGGATTAAAAAAAAATATAATAGTTCATGAGATTCTTCCTCAGTATTTGTATTCTTTTTAGTTTTAGTTGTTGTAGATTTAACGGGGGCTGTCTGCTTTTCCCCAGTATTTTCTAGTCCAGTTTAGTTTAGGTTTAGAGTCTTATTTTCGACATAGTTAGTTTTAGCTGTAGGTATTGGGGTTAATCTTTCCTTTGATTTAAACTCATTTTTTTAAATTATCTAAGTTATTTATTTAATATGGGTATTCCCCAATATTTCAGTTGAAACTTGTGATTTGTTACGCCAATGCTATATTGTGTGTTGTGTATGATCATGCCTGTAGCAGGGTGGTTAATTGGGATCACTTTTCGGTAGTAAGTTCTATGTGCTGCGTGCGGGGGGTAGGCTCGGGGCGTCGCCGTGTGACAAGATGAAGATCCAAGATGGAAAGTAGGAACAATAATAAACTATGTACTTAGTAATTGTTAAAATGTTTGAAAAATAAAAATGGGTTTTTCGTAATAATTTTGGTGGAATTCTCAATCTGCGTAGGTTGGCCCACACAATTTATCCTCAACGGTCGCGACAACTAACATACAATGCGTTGCGATTTGGGGGGTCCATGGTCAGTTCATGACCTGCTGAACACGTGATCACACAGTGATATACATTTTCATAGGCCCAATGCAACAATCGCAATTCTGCTTCACACAGTTGCAATGGACAAACTATCTTCCAGTTCAACCTCCTTCCAATTGATCTCCCTTGTGCTTCAATTCACTGATTACTACTCAACAATCCTTGTCATCAAATTCCATTTAATTTTTTGCAAAATATGAAACAAAAAATCACATTTAAAAGCACCAATTCCAATTATAAAACTAAACCAAATCAAAATTATCTATTAAAGTTGAGTGGAAATTCCAACTTTTTCTCAATGTAACAAAATAAAGAAACACAAAAGGCATTTCATTCCGCACACACATAAATCAATGTCACCTTTTTCTATCACGCTCCAATAAACAAGGCTTTTAGTTGATACTTAAAAAAATATTCCACATGCAAAATTTTCGCAAAATAAAACTATTGCATTCTCATTGCAAATTTACAAAAAAAGCCAAATATGCATTAAGTAACAACAAGTAAAAACTCAAGAGTGATTCAACTCGTTAGTTCTTTTCGTGCTCACTTACTTAATTAGAATTTTCAATCACCACTTTATTAACTCCTTGACCTCAAAAAGAAAGCAATGTACCAATACACCCTCACAAAGTATGTACAAGGACACTGAGCAACAATCGCAATTTCACATCAACCAAAACATATCATGAACACAAATACCACACCCATAAATTGTCCAAAACATTTAATCAACGTTGCCTCAAGTTCATTGATAAGGGATATTAAATTTGTGTTACGCTTGTAATGTTAGGCTGCAAAAGCTTAAGATATGTAATATACGCAAAGACTAACCCCTTCAAACTAGAGACACAACAACTCACCATTCACACCCTTTCAAGTTTCTCATTTTTAAACTTACTGAACATTTAACAATTCTTTTCTAACAGTAATGTCTTATTTTTACCAAGAGGTTCCACATGCATACATTTTAACACCTTTGGCGGACTATGTCTCTTTATTCACTTCTTTCAAAACTTTTAGTGCAAAGATGGAATTTTGAGGCCAAGAAGTGGACTTCAAAAACATCAAATAAATCCTAAGATCATTCCTTGACAAAACTCTATCAAGACCAACATTTTATACATAAATTGGGCCAACGTCTAGGTGATGAAAGGGGAAACAAAAGCATTAGACAAACCATCCACCAACATGGTATGCCAAGATTAATCAAGACAACTCAAATATCTATTTCTTTTTGTAATAATCAAGCCATTTCTTATATCGCTAGAGAATCAAAACTTCAAAAAAGGAGATGTAAGATTTTGTTCATAAGCAATTACAACATGCTTAAATTTCAAAAAAGGAGGGTTATCAATGCATTTTGACAGGCTAAGACTATGGTCATTGTATCAACCAGTTACACCCTATTTAAAAGGAAGATTCGATTATTCCATTAAGAAAAGTCGCACAATTCCATCCTTGTAAAACTCTCATCTATTCTGGGGTCGGTACTCAGACTACAATACATCCACAACCAATCAAACACTTACCAAACAAATCCATATTTACCCTTAAAAAATCGTCACTTTATTCATTGCTTGGGACTTGTCAATGCTATTATTTCAAAAAAAAAAAACAAAAGAAAGTTCCTAGTAAAGAAAAAATAGAAAACAACCAACCCAAACAGAATATATAAAAATCCCAATGAGGGCACATCCTCCACAAATCAAAGATAAACAAGAGCGAAAAGTAATATCATCATAATCCAAAATAATAAAGTCCACACAAGGGTATAATCATATGCAAAAAACACAATCTAAAATAAGTCGGACCAAGGGAGGCCTCCCTACTTAAAAATGTATTGTGTCCATAGTACTTCACAATCAAGAAGAGTGTGAGGGATTCACTGCAAATTATCATCACTCATTGAAAGAGCCTATCCGATCTGAAGAACATCGTAATAAACCCATCACGCGAGGCCAAGATTGCTTGAGTGTATCAGCATCTGTTCAAAAACATTTCTCTTTTTCTGTCTGTTCTTCATCTTTTTGGTGCGTCATCTTCATTTTTTCTCAGCATGTTCTATCTTGGGAATCTTTCTACTCCTTCACCACGAGTGAAAGGGTAGAAGTAGCAGTAGCGCCAAGGAGATATCTCATGGACCGATAGGAAGACGGCGAGTTCAACCCCATAAATCTGCAAGTGATAAGTATCGGAACCTGGCTTTTGTTCGCATTAGTGGACTTACTGTCGGATACCAATTTCTACTGGAGAAAGGGGGGATTAGAGATGAACTAGTGAATCGGTTCCCGTAAATAATGTGTCTAAACATAAAGATGCAAATCAATCATTCTTTTCATAGTGCCATGCCCTAAACCGCTGATTTTTAAGTGGATGAATAGGGACTTTGGGGCACCTCATGGACTCTCTCATATTTTCACCTTATAGGTGAGGAATAGATAAGGTCAAAAGAAGGATCATAAAGACTCTTTACCTTCAAAAAAAAAAAAACATTGAATGTGGCGTTTTTTTTTTTTTTTTTTTTTTTTTTTTTGTTTCTTTTTTTTTTTTTTTCTTTTTTCTTTTCTTTCTTTTTTTTCTTTCTCTTTTTTTTCTTTTTTTTTTTTTTCCTTTTTTTCTTCTTCTCTTTCTTTTTTTCTTTTTTTTTTTTTTTTTTTTTTTTTTTTTTTTTTTTTGTTTTTTTTTTTTTTTTTTTTTTTCTTTTTTTTTTTTGTTTTTTTTTTTTTTTTTTTTTTTTTTTTTTTTCTGGCGACCCTTTTCGAGAGAGACTGACAACTTTGACAAGAAAACCTAATTAATACTTGCGACATTTAAACGAGATAAGAAAGGGTATGATTACTAGTTGAGGCGATTGCGGTTTGAATAATTAGTGTTAAGATGTGCATCTTCCCTTTTACAATATTTATTTGAGGCCAAAATTGATATGAAAGAATGTGTAAACTTATGACAAAAACATCTCCCAAAATTTGTTAGCAAATAATGACGATTTTTCATTTGTACATATTATCATCACACTAGGACGAAATAACAAGGATTAATACCAATTCATGTAGCGAATCAAGCCGGTCATTTGCTGGTTAACAAAACTTTTTCAAAACCATTAGTAAATGAGTATATTACAAACTGGGCCTTTACACACCCCAAAAGATACACCACTAGCCCCCACTTATGGACATCTATGGGTGAACATGACAAATCAGCCCGAAAATTTAATGTAAATATGACAAACAATAGATATGTCAAGTCCAAGTTTTATAAGAACATTATAGATGCCGATTGAACATGTGATAACTAAGGCTTCAAAATCTCCATCTACAATGGAGAGTTCCTGCATCCTATCGAACATCCCCTATGATAGAAATAATAGTACAAGATATAGATTAGTGGTGGACAAGACTATGATCCGAGCCCTAGGTTCAACAAGTAGGTATCTCAAAGTCAAGACCACACTGAAATGAATCAGTAATCAAGTAAATAAAAACAAAGATATCTTATGATATTTAAAGCTCCAAATGTCAATAACTCTAATAGCAACATTTTCCAAGAGGTACAATAACAAGACTCGCCCAATATATACATCATGTCGTCACACCAAGCACGAGCAGGTGTAAAGAAGGGTCGATGCCCTGTATTAAGAAAGTTCAAAACCCAATAATCAAGAGAATCAAGACACATATTAAAAGTGGCTTTCTAGATCGTACTTAAAATGGACAACTCCCATACATAAGATGAACTAAAAATCAAAGTTAAGATGGAAAATGATCAAAATCAAGAGTCATGCCCATAGTTACAAAGTCACAACAACAAGAAGGACAAGGTCCCAAAAAGAGTGTCAAGTCATCAAACAATCCATACAAGTTGGCGAGTTAAACAAGAGTCTTTAACGTCTTAAATGAAAATAACATGAAAATGCAAAGTGACAAGAGGTAACCAAGATACCAGGATAAATTTTCAGATATATAAGCAGGTTAAAATAGTACAAGTACAAGTTTATGCATAAACCTCAGTTCTTTAGAAAAGAAACAGTTCAACAGAACTTGAAGAATTCAAACTCTAGACCAACTACTTATGCGGCAATCAATTATTCACGAGTATATAGACTTTTCAAAATTACAAGTAAATAACTTTAATTAATCCTAGGGTTAGCATTATTTTCTAGTAAAAGGAAAATAATAACAATTTGTAGCCTTTAAAATTACGTACTATTGGTCAAGAACGTTTGATTTGGCAGCTAATATTAATTTCACAACATTGATTCGAAAAGTTTAAACGCAATGGACTTGATACACCTTCATTGAAAGATGTAGTTGACATATCTTAAGCTGCACGACTCAAGAATTAAAGTAAATACATTTCGCACAAAAAGATCCAATAAAAACTAACAGTGAACATATATGATTTTTAATTCTGCTTTACGTATTGACAAAAAAAATACTTTGAAATGAACTCCCAAATGTTCGGCTTTTATACACCACGAATAATTTTATTGATGGTTTGGACATCTTTGTCCTCTAGGAGCATTGACATATGAGTCAGTTTGCTTTAAAATATTTTCTCCCTCAATTGTCATCATTTAAGATGATAACCTGTTTTGATTAAACTAAGAACCACTCCTTTTTAATGTAAAATCAAGAATTGCCAACAGTTTACAGTTCTTGGTCAATTTACGAGTTTCTCATCTAACTTTGTGCTTCCTCAAACTGTTCAATCAATTGACTTTATTGCAACATAGCAAATAACTAAAACTATTCAAATCCGGTGTAAAAGACATCATGGTCGTAACTTAAGGAACAATGTCAAAGACTAAAGAAATGCTTGCAAGGATTTCGGACTTAGGCTATTGCAACCACATGTACTACACCTGGCTGATACTCAATGGCAGCCATAATCCTTGATGGAGTTCAAGCCTTCACACTTTCATTAGATTAGTTCCTTTTGAGGGAACAACGTACTTAATATGTGATCAGGGGAATAATATGATAATCTCTCCATATAAATAATGTCGCCCTATTCAATTCATGCGGTTTTATTTCTGAGAGGCATAATCGATTAATTTCCCTTCTTGCCTAAAAATGCAACCCTTGGGACAATTGTGAGAAGCATCAATGTACAGTAAAATTCTTCCATCAATTGGTAGAGTAGAGTCGATGGTAGGCATTTGAATCACCAAGGATTGAGCGTGCCAAAGCTTCTGAACATTTTTATCCCATATAAAACTTAGTTCTTTATGAAGAGTCTCGACAAAGGAGAGGAATAATGGAAGAAACATTTCACGGAATCTTCTATAGATATGGTGCAAGCCCAACAACATTCTACCTCAGTCGAACGGTTTGGAAGGTCTCCAATAAACAAGGAGTGTATCTTACACGGATCCCTTCATGCCCTTCACTGCTACAACATGTCCCCTAAATGACACTTTTATCAGGCAAACTCAACACTTATAAAGTTTTAGCATAAAGTTCTTTCTCCTGAAACATCTACAAAATAATCCGGTAGGGGGTTTTATGTCTTCATATTCTAGAAATATGAAGATTATTTAAAAACACACAAATTGATCAAGATAAGGATATTAATACTCGATTCATTAGATCATGAATACCGCAGGAGCATTGATCAGTCGAATGAAATCACAAAAAAATGATAAGACCAACTGAGTTCTACAAGCAGGGTAGGACCAGCATTCTCTATAACCACAAGTTGGGGATATCCCACATTTAAATTGATCTTGAGAAGGACTTTGCACCCTTCATTTGGTCCAACAAATCATCATTCTTCGTAGTGGATATCTATAATTTATGGTTATTCTCTCAATTATCTTCTTATAGTCAATAAAAAGCCTAAGAGGGACATTTATTCGTTCCAACTAAAACAGGGGCACCCTAAAGAACAACACTAGGTCGAATATAGACACATTTCTGAGAATGCTTTGCAATTGAGATTTATTTCTGTATTGCTACTAGAGATATCATAAGGAGTAATGTAAATAGGGGTAGATCAAGGAATAAGCTCGATATATATTCAACCTCTCTTCTTGGGGGCAATCCAGGAAGGTTTTCAGGGAAGACTTTTGGAAAATCACATATAACGGGTATGTACTTAATAGAAGGACTCTCCAACTGTGTATCAACTATGTGAGCAAGGTATTCCCCACAACCTTGACGCATCAACTTTCTTGCCAAGGCCGCAAAAATAATACTAGAAGTCATTGGTCTTTAACCTTGTACGATGATGTGTGAACATGTAGGATCTTTAAAAGGAACATGCTTTGACCTCCAATCTATGACTTCATGATATTTATAAAGATAGTCCATCCCTATAATAACATCAAAATCCTTGAAAGACATTTCAATCAAATCAGTAGGGGAGACTACGTTTTGAATCACGAAGAGACAATCACAATAAATTCGACTACACACATCCTAATAACCCAAAGGACTTTCAACCAGCATATCATAATTAAGTCTCATAGATTTCACATTTTTAGGAAGCACAAGTGATGAACAAATATAGAAATGTGTAGAACCAGGATCAACCAATGTAAACACACTTAAGCCAAATAAGTGAAATTTACCGACAACCACGTCTTGTCCATCTTGATCATCCCTTATCCTCATAACATAAGCGCGTGCAGTACCCCTTTGTCCACTAGCTTGATTAGCTCCACTCGCACCTGCTGCTTGGTTTTTTCTAAGCCTTGCACATTAATTAGTTTGAGGAGGATTAACAGGAGGCTTATGAACTGAACCTTCAGTTTTCAAGGAAGGAGAATTATTAGGATTAGGCCAGTCCTTCACTTTATGATCAAAGCTCCGACAATTAAAACATGCAACAGAGGCTCTCCTGCGAGTAGCATAATGATTCTTTCCATATTGCGGACAAGTGGGAATGCGAGGCTTGCCTTGACAATAATTTGGAGTGTTAGCTGTAGAAAAATCTGATTTTTTTTGCTTTTGTTGTACTGGCATGTTATCACTACTAGCCTTAGAACTATCAAATATTTACCTTTTTGATGGACCTCCAAAATTTTGTCAAGGATTTCGAAATTTGTTTTCATTTCTACTAGCTTGTTCTTTATCAGGTTTTCCCCAAGTAAAAGTAATAGACACTAACTTACACAAGTTCTCATGTTGCCGGATCTCCACATTCTTCCTAATGAAATCATATAACCCATCTTCAAATTTCCAACACTATTCTTTTTCCTATTTAATAATACCTCCAGTAGCGAGATAGGTGTAGAAACTTTTGTTCATATTCAGCATAGACATGCCTCGCTGCCTTAGATTCAAAAACTCCTTTTTCTTTGCATCACAATAAGCATGTGGTACATACTTCACACGAAATTCATTAAGAAAATCATCTAAGTTAAAAATAGGAGGTTTTACATTGGCATTTGGAACACGTACCCACCAATCTAAGTATCCTATTGTAATAGTGCAATAACATACTTAAGTTTCGCAATATTTGAACAGTCCAACTGCTCAAACACCCTCTCCATACGATCTGACCATTGTTCAGCATCAATGGAATCAATAGTGACTTCAAACTCCACTCCACCCATTTTCCTTGTTTTGTAAAAGTAAATCCCATCGGGATCATGCATCGATTCAACCATGTGGTGGAAGAATTCAGCCATTTATTGAAAAGGATGATTCATGGCTTGAGTACCATGAATCATATGAGGATGTGAACCAGCTCTTACATGTTGATGGTTTCCCACTTCAGATACGCTAGTGTTGAGAACAAAATCATTCGAGATATGTTCTCCAACCCCTTTCATTGAATGAGGTTAGGAAACAGAGGCACCTAAACCTCAACAAGGTCTGTCAGAAGAAGTAGTCATAACTTAATTCCTTCAAAAGGGAAGATCACATTGCATTAGGGACATGTACATGATTCATGTGCACTCTACATGCAATAAGAATATGGAAAACCATGTAAGTCAACGTGGACTCTAATAGAACCTTTTCGAAAGCAAACAACTATACAAGTAATTCACACCAAAAGACCTAGAACCACAAACCTAGGCTCTGTTACCAACACTTGCGGCGACCCTTACCGAGAGATACTACAATTTGACAAGAAACATAATTTAATATTTGCGACATTTAAAAGAGATCAATGAAGGCATACGGATTTTAATCTAGTTGAGGGATTAGGTTTGAATAATTTAAATAACTTTGTGCATGTTGCCCATTTAAACATTTATTTGAGGTCAAAATTGATATGGCACAGAATATTAACTCATGAAAAAAAAACCCTCCCAAAATCTGTAAAGCAAATAATCGATGAGATTTTTATGCATTTATTATCCTCACACATAAGGACGAAAGAACAAGGATAACACCAACTTCTATGTAGCGAAATCAGTCGATTCATGCTTCACACAAATTTTCAAAACATATAGTAAATTATTATATTACAAAACATGGTTTACACACCCCAAAAGATAAAAATGTATATCCATTCTTATGTTACAACCCATGGTGATATGACCAAATCAGCCCTCACAATTTAATGTAAATATGGAAGACATAGATTGTGTACAAGTCCCAAGGTTTATAGAAAATAAAGATGCCTATATGCAAATGTGATCTTCCTTAGGCTCTCAAAATCTCCATCTCCAATTGCCAACTTCATGCATCTTCTCTAACATTCCCTATGATAGAAATAAATATCACTAAGCATATAGCTTAGTGGTGTAAAAACTAAGATCCAGAGCCCTCATATTCACTAAGTTATCAATCTTAAGTCAAGGGCAGCACAATTGAAATAAAATAAGTAAATAAAGTAAACAATATACAATGAATATCAAGTTGGATATTTAAATCTCCAAATGGCAATAGCACTTATAGCACCATTTTCCAAAAGGTTAAATAACAAGACTCACCCATTATATACATCATATCATCACACCAAGCACGAGAAAGTGTCAAGAAGGTTCGACCCCCTAGATCAAGAAGATTCAAAGCCCAATAATCAAGAGAACCAAGAACCATATTGAAAGTTGTTTTCTTGTTTGTGCTTAAAATAGACAACTCCCATACTAAAGACGAACTAAAAATCCAATGTCAAGATCGCAAATGATCCAAATTAAGAGTCATTACAATAGTGACAAAGTCACACCCAGAAGAAATACAAGTTCCCAAAAAGAGTGCCTAGTGATGAAACAATCCGTACAAGTTGGCGAGTTACAAAAGATTCTTTAACGTCTTAAAAGGTAACAATATGAAAATGCAAAGTGCCAAGAGGTAACCAACGTACCACGATAAACTTTTAGATATACCAGCAGGTAAAAATAGTACAAGTACAAGTTTATGCACAAACCTCAGTTCTTTAGACAAGAAACAATTCAACACCACTTCAAGAGTTCAAACCATAGACCAACCAATGTATGAAGGTCCTCAACTTGTTCACGAGTATATACAACATTCAAAATACAATTAAATAACTTATTTAATTCCTAGTATCTCAATAATGTCGAAATAAAATAGTATAATCACCAAAAGTTTTCTTAGCCTTTACAAATACGACTATGCTCCCAGAATAATGACTCCGGCCATCCTAATATCTCATTTCGCAACTTAGTTTTGAAAATGAAAACGGCTTAAATACACTTCATAACCTTCATGAAATATGTAGGTATATATCTTAGTCTTGCAAATAATCAAGAATAATCGCAAAATATGTTCTGTACAAAAAGATCTAATCAAAACACTAGCAGTTGAACATATAAGATTTTTAATTCCAAAAGCTGGACATAATTGGTCCTATGTGCGCATATTTCGAATCCATAAGAGCAAAATTAGAGTTTTCATAAACATAAGAGTTGCATAATTACAAAGTATCTTTCCAAATCATATTTATTCATTGTAAAAGAAGTTCTATAAGACAAGATATGCTTAAAATACAAAACACTACCAAGCTAAGAAACACATTTTTTTTCACCACTTACCAAAAAGAAGTGTGTGTCTCGAATTCCAGCCAAAAGGACCTAGTTTTTCACTTGAGTTTGAAGAACAACTTGTCAGATAATGTCCTAAGGTTCCTATTATTCAAGTGAGACGAAAATCAGAAGAGGAGGTATGAAATATATAGCTACACAAATGATCCTCATAACATGGTCAGATGTCACTAAAAGGGGCTGCCCAAATACACACTTGGCTGCCAAAAAAGTATATATATACCTATATTTATATACCTTATTCTCACACTTCAAGTTTATATGTAAATAATAAAGAAAATTATGCAAACATCCCCATACAATACCTTAATTTACGCTAACACTTATGCTAAGTTGTCACAACCCGAAACCACACCCTAGAATTTAGGGCACAATCTTGGATTGTGGAACGACGTCGTCGAACTCTAGAGTTCTTATACAAGCCCTTTCATATCATTCTTTCCATATACACAGTGTAAAGTAGTGCGGAATTAAAATTTTTCACAAAACCTAATATAGTCTTCAAAATCTCTTTCATATAAAAGTAATAGGAGATACTAACTCTCAATCTCATCATCTTAAGACACAAGAATACTTGGGACACGGCCTACACTTCAAAATACAAATATAGAAATACTTATTCTATTACAATACTTTGAATGAAAAAATAAAAGACATATATATTCCCTCGAGTCAAGTGAGGACATACTTCAATTTCTCTTAACGCTCTTCTAAGTCCAGTTCTCACTTCTCAAAGCTCCGCACCTAAAAAGAAACTATATAATAGAGACAGCATGAATTAGTCCAACACATGTACTACTTATGGATTATGTATACACATCATGAAACAAACCCATTTCATTGGAAAATATGCACTTTTCATTTAAACTCATATTACTTCTAATAACATCATAAATCATTTAACGAAACACATAACATACTTCCTAGCATGTATTTCCTCACTTAAGTCATCCTATGAATTTCAACCTAAGTCCACAAAAAGAGAACCGCCCATACAAACCCTCCTAGATGTGCCTAACGACCCTTAGATCACTTTTAATGATTCACATAAAATACTTACAAAGCACTTATATGACATCACGGAAGATTCTTCTACCAAAGGTGAACCTAGTCCTTGAGTGAGTTGTGAACGACAGCCCATACAATCTCTAACACACAGACTTAAAGAGCCTATAGACCCCCTACGATAGGATCAATTCTCACCTAATCACCAACACGTAGATGATTGACATTCACTTTTCACAGTCTAAATTGAAGACCTACTTAAGTAAACAAGAACATAACGTCTCTTAAATATTTTCTTTAAGACACTAAGGCTTTATATCATGGTCCACAAAATCACTAACTTCCCTCAACCTAGAGTCATACTCAGCGCTTCCAGGCTACGACATGAAGGATCATCCCCTTATGCCTCTTCACACTTTAGCTAAGAAATACTTAAGTCACATTAGATAAGGTACTTTATTATTTACATAGTCGCTTAACATAAGTCATTAGTTCCTTAGTTCATTAAACTCATTCATCAACATAAGGCCATTCACATAATTGCTTGAACAAGACCTAGAACTCCACAACACAACCTTCAATCCTATTGTCCAATGTCTATAGCGTGCCCATACCACCATCTAAACTCAATACCTCCTCAAATGCTAATAGGTATTCCCCATATAATGAGAATAGTCAAAACCACATACGCACCATGAATAGAAGACAAGGTCTGGATTCTAAAATCCTACTCCTATGAGTTGTTTGTACTTGCCAATGGTAAAAAAAACTGGGACACATCCCATGTGACACTTGTTAAGGAATATAAGAGCTTCTTTGTATTCTAGTTCTCATTTACTAGATACTACTTTCCTTGACCATACTCAACTTGGTGCTAGCCTTCGTTTCATAGAATAATTCATACATTAGGTTCACTAAAAGGGTTCCATAGACTAGTTCATGAACCCACACATTTACCCACAAAAGAATGTCCACTACGGATACTTCACTTGCGACATAAGACATATGAACTCCTAAAGATATATGATGATGTGTCAAGGAAACTCCTTAAGTCCCATCATTCCTTTACGTTGAAGTATAACCATTATTTACGCTTACACTTCAATCATTCTTAACCTACCCTTAAGTCGTGTTTCACATATAGACTCTCATAATCTCTTTTAATTCACATGTCAATCATACATTCAAGACCAAGATTCAACACCTCTAAATAAATACATCTCATTTCATAATCATATATACATCGAGCAAGATATACAAGTCATAAAGACAGACATCACATACTTCAATTTAACACATATACAATCTTTCTAGAAACACCTCTAAAACACATATACATATTCAAGTCATCTTATATATTCATCTTAAAATCATTAATATACTCTACCTAGGCTCATAAAGTCAAATAAAACACAATATGAACCTAACACTATACGCATATGTCAAGTCAAGTCAACATGATCACTTAAGGCAACATAACTAGAAGAATACATAATTACTATATAACTTTCACTGTAGATAGATTGCATCATGCTTCACGACATAAAAAACAACACAAATATCAAATAACGTCAAGTAACTGCCAATAAGGCCATTCTCAAAATATTACAATAAGTAACGCCGATAAGGGCCACTTCAATTGCAAGTAAAACACATAACACCGCCACTATAATGGAGACAATACCAATCACAATAAAGCGAAGTAGAATTAATATAAAAGGAAAAAGAAAAGGGGTCCCGGGAAGCATACCTTCATCCCCTTATTCACACTTCAAATTCAATGCTAAATTGTCCAATTCAACATCAAAAGGCCTTACCAATGGCCATAACAAACAATTCAAGCAATAATCATAAAATCCAATGAAATCTCTATCAATTAAATTTAGGTTTAACAATATAGGATCAATGAGATAACAATTGTATACAATTCTAATATCATTAGAAATACCATAAGAAACTACATTACAATTCAACAATATTATCTTAATATCAAGTAACCCACATTATAGTAAAAAATTAGGGTTCATACAAATTCATGGGTTCATAGGTAATTTATATTGAAATCATCAATAAAATAACAATTAGATCATAATCAATGTTTAGAAATTATTTATGCAAGAATCCATGGTAGAATCATGAAATTGGACATTTCACTTTAGAAAACTTTTAAAAACATGTTGAGAGTAGGGCTACTTGATGATACGAGTGTCAAGGATCAAAAGTCATACCTCAAGAATGATAATACTTCACTTTGATTAACAATTTCTACACAAACCCCTAACCAAGATGCCTCTTCAAGTTTGACTTCAATGGAGATTTTGGAATATTTTCTAAGTGTTTTGGGTTTATGATTTTGAAGAATGAGGTCTTATATGTGATTACCCTTTATATATTAATTATAATATCCAAATGACCCTTAATAAACCGTCCATTACTTAATTTAAAAGTGGGATGATTTTACCAATTCACCCCTTGACTTGGCAGCAGCCTGCGCAGGAAGTCAGTTGCGTGCGACGCATGCTCTTGACGGGTCGTCACAGCCACGACGGGGCATCACAGCCCTCCTTCGTTGGCTACACTAGTTTTCCAAGATTCCTATAGTCACCATTGCCTATGTCCCTCATGACGGGACCCTTTAACGGGCGTCACAGCCACGACGGTCCATTGACTACTCTGTCGCCAAGGTCTACCTGGGAGAACCTGCATACTAATTTTGGGTCCTTCCTCAAGGACCATTAGATGGTCCTTAAGGAAAAATTCCTGGACGTTTCCAAACCAAATACGATCCTCTATAAGTTTAAAACCTCTCACATTAATTTCATCAAAAACGAACACGTAAAACTCGCTTTTACTCGCCTAAACGTACAAGGTCGACTCAAGGCATATCTTTCAAACGCCTTGGACGTTCTTGGTCGTTCGACCTCCAAACTTCACGAAACTTTAACCACTACATATATATTCTATATTTACTGAATTAATAACCTTAAAACACCATGAAACACATATAAACACATAAAACCACATTTTAGACATATAGGTGACTTAGTCGACGAACGTTTTGTTGTCCCTTAACGTTTGACTTCCAACACCTCTAATATTGTAGCTACTGCCTATATACTATATTTTAGGCATATTTAAACACTTATAACATCAATACCAACATGTTAGTCTCTGTTTAAACTAGGCCATTTTGGGGGTCCTACAATGATTTATATCGTGGTTTCACGGTATTTTCAATGCTATTTCCTTAAGTTTAGTGTGTCCAAAATCCTTTTTGTATTAATTTTTATGTGATTTTCTATTTATTTGCAGGAATATGTCTTAAAGATGAATGCGGAGGTTTTTGAGCAAGAAATGCAGAAAAGTACCACTTACGGAGCTTGTGACAGTCCGTCGTGCCTGTGACGGTCCGTATGTGGCATCGTAGTGCTGTTGCTGAAGGAAGATGGGGAAGTCTGACCATGTGTGCGTGACGGACCGTCATAGACATTACGGTCTGTCCTGCTGGTTTGTCATGAAGATCAGAGAAGTAGTCCAAATACCCAAATTCCAGGAGTTCAAGTGTTATGGAACGGTGACCCCCAACGGACCATTGTGCCTGTGACGATCCGTCATACCTTACGTCGAGGGTAATGAAGAGAGCAGCAGAAGAAATTTCAAAAGTATGGGACGACAAAGTCCATGACAGCCCGTCGTGACCACGACGATCCGTCGCGAGGTCTGTCGACCCATCCGCGTTTTGAAAGATTTCCAGCAAATAGAGTCCTTATTTAATTATGTTTTAATTTTTTTATACATAGTTCGAAAAACCTCATTTTTGGGGATAGACTCTTGGTTATTTGAGCTTCTTTTGTGGATTAGACTTGGTGATATTTGTTGATTAATCAAGTGAACTTTTGGATTTTATTCTTTTCTCATTGAAGTAATGCATGATTCTATATTACATATTGAATATTGTATTATGACTTTAGTAACTAACTCCATAACCGAGTGTTGTGGAACCATAGAAAATAAGAGGTAAAACCTAACTAAAATATCATTCTGCATAGTGTCTTGCATTTATTGATAATTTCTTTAGCTTATAAGTCTTTTTAAAAACGTATGACTTTAGAACTCACCTTAATGCTACTTGCCGACCAAGAGTAGATGATAGGAAAAGAATTATCAACATAGATTTAAATTGTAACTATCTAATATTGGGTTAGTATTGATTGTACTAGGAAAAAACTTAGTCAAATATCGATACGATGCTTAATATTTTGTAAATGTAAGGGTGTGTAAGCAACACACGTAGACGGACAGGTGCGAGTGAAATTTTCTGATGCCGTACCAAGGATTAGAAATACATACTTAATCTCACGTTGCATCAAGATACTCGGAAAGAATGTTATAGTTAGAATTACAAGTTATGACCTTTGGGGAACACGTAACCCTGGTTTACTTTTATTAATTGATTAACTCAAACATTTGAAGATGTTTAGTTGCCACATTACTTTAGCTAGTTAGTTCAGTCATTAGAAGTAAAAACGAAACCCTTTTATTGTCTTTGCTTTCCATGTACATAATTGACTAAATAGTATTAATAATAATTATGTTAAGTCTGAACTATTTTCCTCGTGGGAAAATTTCAACCTTATTAGTTTGGTTTCTTTACATGATAGACCCGCTTTACTTCATATTTGGAGGAAGTAGTTTTGGCGTATCAAATTTTTGGCACCCGTGCCGGGGAAAGTAGCTTTCAGATTGACTTAAACTTATTACTAAGTTTAGTCAAATATTTTCATGATTTTAACTCTTTTTATTGTTTTGTTCTTACGAACAATCTCCTTTTCTCCAATACACTGGAGAGTAATAGAACCTTTGTTTCCCTATGTTTCACGATTAGAGCGTACACTATGAAACATGGAATTCATGGGATGGTCCCAACCAAACATCGCCAGCTCAAGTTTAATTTTAAGGTTAGTTGTTTACCCCTGCTTCCGGTGAAAACCAACATGGGGACAAAAATCCCTCCCACGCCCCCAAGAATACTAGCAGGGATCTGACATATAGCAAACGTCCAATGGGCCGCTTGTCTTGCCCTTTAACACACAGCCACACCTTAGTGTAACTAGCAGCACAGCCTTCTCAAATTCTCACTGCCAGAGGTTTGTTTTCATGGATATACCTCCTGAGATCTCCCATGCACATATAGCTTAAAGAAAGGGCAATGTGTACAAGCTGTGTCGGGAGACCCTGACTTGGGGCCTTGGATGTAATGGGTTAGAGTGGTTTTTCTCTTTCTTCACTGACGGGAGAGCGCATTGGTTCACCAACTCTTTAGCAACTCGATTTTCACATTGGAAACCAACTAGTGACGGTTTTTTCTTATCAACACTACTACCCGGTCTCCAAGAAACTAAACCACAAAGACAGAGTGCACAACATTGTTGCACTACTACCAGGAGAGTCTGTTAGTAGTTTTTGATAGATTCCACCTCATTTTTGAAAAGCCGCCCCATCATTGCATAGATATGTGTCAACTCAAGAAATACTTATATCGGGGACAAAGATATAATAATAAGCGTTGTGTTGATACTATAGTCGGGTGTTCTTATGGGAGTATCCTTAGCTGATATCACTGAAAATTTAGAGAAAATCTTCAGGAACAATAAAGCTGGAGTATTAGGAAAGTCAATAATGGGAGAAACACCTTCGCAGTGCAATCCCCTACAACCCAAGCCACAAATGAGATTCATTAAGAGATATCTCATGATGAAACTGAGTCTTGGGTTTTTTTTGTTTTTTGGAAATTAAATTTTTTAAAAAACATATCACTAGGGTGAAGAATAATAAATGCAGTTTACCTACTTGTCCTAAACCACTCACCACTAATGATGATCCTATATGCGAGTATTCCTATTCAGAAAATGAGCAAACAAACAGTGGGTTGTCGACCGAGTGCCTAAGGCTCAATAAGGATAATTGGTGTCAAGGTAAAGGGAACCAAGGTTGATGCTATGCTAAGTATAACTGTGAGGGTCCCTTAGTCAGCGTGGAACTTTAAAACCGCGACAACAACTTCAATCGGGGTGACTATGGTAACAAAATTGTAGGAATGGGCCCCTATGTCCTCCTACAAAATCGTGAAAGTTACTTCCTACAGATGTAGATATAGTATGGTAGCGAGTTGAGGATATGTGCAGCACAAAGAGAGGAGTTTCGATGCTATGATGACCACATTAAAGATTGCTTGAATTTATCGGGTATAGGCAGAAAGTCGATACACTGCAATCTCGATTAAGTAGATCCGATGCAAATGGCCCATTATCTGCGACTGTGAACAGCACCGGCAACTGGGCACTCTCCTAGCAACCACTGTCCAAAATCCAAAAATGATGCACACTGCATGGAAATCACTACTCGGGTGGTAAGCATAACCATTGACCCACCTATGTTCGTCTAACGAGGAAGGTGAGAAAGGATAATTACTAAGGTGGTATATCGTAGTTGTTGAAGCAAGAAGATAGCACTGGAAAAGCTCAGAAGTCCCTATAAAGGTAATTCCCATGCCTAGACCACCACCGCCCCCTTTTCCCTAAAGTTAGTGAACAAGACGAAATGATGCTGCTAAACATATCGTGTTTCATAACGATGTTGAGCAACTTCTATCATGTCCCTTTGGTAAGCTCTAGACCAAATTCCCATTTATGTCAAGTTTATGAAAGATCTGGTTACTAATAAAAGATCGGTCACTTTCGAGATGGATAGAATGCAATGCAACATTGTTAGTGATTTGCTTCAAGATCTATCATAACAAAAGAAAAAGATCCTGGTGCATTCACCTATTCTTTGTTTACAGTCCGGGTCATTTACATTTTGCGAAATCATTATGGTGATTCCTGGGGGAAAGCAACAAATCTCATGACCCCTATCGATTTACAAAGAATTTGGGTTTGGGTGACCCAACTCCACCTCACGGCGATGCGGCTACTGATCGGCTGATCGAACAGTGAAAAAGGCCTATAGGGATACCCACGATGGTGCTAGTAAAAGTGGATTCTTAATATTTCCGGGCAATTTTGTTAATTTTTAATTTGGAAGTCGATTTTGAAGTGCCTATTATTCTTTGGGAGGGGCCTTTCCTTGCTACGGTAGAAGCCTTAGTTGATATGGCAAAGGGGCAGATGAAATTTTTTGTTTGAACAATGAAAACGACCTCAACTTTGTAGGTCCATTAGTCAGAGTGGTGATCTCCAATCGGTATCTGCTATAATCCTACAAAGAAATATAAACGAAGGATAATGACCTAAAAAGAGAAAAATGAGAGTTTAATGGTTTGGGGATTTTGTGCGTTTTAGACCTTCAGGTTTTTGCGTTGGCTTCCCCTCCGGCAAGCTCAAGTTCAAACCTGACTCCCCTTAATGATTACCCAAGTATTCCCTCATTAGCATTCAGTTAGAATAAAACTCTATTTTGGGCATACAAAATCGTGAATAAGTGATAGAGCATACATCTTGATGAAGGCTGGTAATCAATGTCCTCATTCGTGCCGGATGTAAATCGGTGCTTGTTTGTGAGGCAACCCAATACTTATAGTTTTTCTTTTTAGTAATGGTAGCATTTTCTATTATGTTTTAAATATGTAGTCCCAGTGTCCCTACGACTGATCCATCGCCAATCACTCTTCACCAGTCCACCTTACATTCCAGTTGCTACCACTCTCTGTCTCTGCCTTCGCTAGCTTCCCGCGATGTCCCTTCTGTCCTGCGAATCATCCTGCCTGTACTTTCCCCAACACGTTTTGATTCCCCTGGCACTTTTCCTTTCTTCTCGGGTGCAAGCACACCCCTCGGTTTCCGAGGCTGGTGCCCCCCTTCCACCAAGAAACCTTCAGTATATTTATGTTCCCCTCAGCCCCAAACCTGAAATCTTCCTTAGGAGCGGCCCAAGAGGGTATGCTTGGATTTTATAAGGCTAAGTCCCAGAAGTGGGAATGGAGGAAATGCTATGGGCACCGAAAAATGGAGGGAGGGGGGGGGCGCGGGGGGATACGGAGGGAGCTGAGGAAATAGGGTGTGACGCTCGAGCGAAACCCGCCCTAGACGGTTGGGAGGAGGGCACACCGTATTCTTCGCTTCCTTCCTCCCCTCCACCCGACCGTGGCTTGAGGTTTTTAAAAATTCTTAGACAGTTCGAACCCCACCACCCCCCTGCATTACCCATTTCTTTCCGTTTTTCCCTCCCCTTTCTACTATCTATTTCCTACCCCTCTTTTTCTTTTCAACCGCTCCATTTTCCTATTCCTCCATTTCTAAAAATCCACTCTCTACTTCTCTTGTCGAAGTCTGCTGCTGTGGTTTTCTGACTTGATCACCAAGTACTTTCCTTCCTCTCTTTGTTTTATCTCAAATTCTCCGGTATTCGTCTCTTATTTCTACCCATTTTACATTGCATTTTTTGTTTATCAATTCTATTAGCCTATTTTATGGTGGGTCGTTTCTTTATACTATCGGTCGGTCTGACTATTGTGAGATGATCTAAGTGCCTTGTTAAACTCTATAAAATAGGTGCTTTAGCATTGATAGTTTACTAGGTATTTGGGTTAAACACATGTAGGTCAAAACAATAACAATTCCATTTGGGTCATAGGGGATGATTGTGGCATCCCCAGTTCTGTCACTTAATGAAAGAATGAGACCCTGATGATGGACCGTCGTACCCACGATGGACCGTCATAGGGTCCATTCCAACATCCCCAACACCCTAATGTCCAAATTTCACCAAGTGTCCACCAACGGGCACATACGACGGACCGTCTTTCCCACGACGGACCGTCCAGCATAACCGTTCTGGTTTTCAGAGACCCTATTCCTAAGGGTCTCTAAATTTTTCCAATTGTCCTCTTACGTACATATACGACGGACTGTAATACCCTCGATGGCCCGTCCTGCATAACCATCATGATGGACACAGACCCTTCTCCTAAGTGTGTCCAACTTTTTCCAAGTGTCCCACGACGAACATCTACGACGAAACCTCATACCCTTGACGTTCCGTCCTGCATAACCGTCATGACGTTCAGAGACCCCTCTCCTACAAATCTCCATACGTTTTTCTAAGTGTCCCACGACGGACATCGACGACGGACCGTCATAATCAATGGTCCCGTCTGCTAGCTGTCATACTTGTCCGAACTTCCTCAAGGTGGTCCTCCACATAAACATCGTTTTAAAGTACGAGTGACGGACTTCATGATGGTCCGTCGTACTCATGACTAGCCGTCACCTTGTCCGTCGTGTTTCACAGTTACTATAGAAATGTCATTACATCTTAACTCTTTTTTTTATCTTGTCTTTTTGCTTATCTTGTTTGCTCCTTCTAGCACTAATAGTGATTCTTTACAGGTACTAGATATTTTGGCACTAAAACAAGATCGAGTCTATGCATGTGGGATATCGAAGTTTGTCGCCCCGTCTGCCCGCCTGGTCATTGGCTCTGATGATGAGCATGACCCCGAGTACGTGCCCCTAGGTACTTCCACCCCATCCTGAGCTGCATGTGCTACTAGAGCCACACCAAAAAATGTGGCGTACGGCGTAGTCATTGCCTCCCAGTCTAATGAGGAGCGCAAACTGACCGGCACACCTTCTGGGTCAGCTACGCACGAAGAAAGAGCATCTGGCTCCTTAGGAGTTTCATGGTCGTAGGAAGCCTCCGCATCTGCTGAGGTCCCTATACCCACCACAGTTGCACAGTCTGCCTCGTCTGATGAGGCTGACAGTTCTGAATCCATAACCGGCTCACCGACTCATGCTCTCACCCCGATTGCTGACCAGCCCAACCGGTGGTGTGTCGATGGGCAGTATCAAGTTTATTCACACACAAAGTTTTAGAATGAGAAAGGAGTCATGACACGGACCCTTTACATTTGGAAACGCGGGGTCCTTTACGGGAAGTCTCCGACTATTCCAGCTATCCACATCTCTTCAACCAGACATCGGCTTGAGTGGAGAACAGCTGCATTCGTTGGTCGTTATAGTAAAGATTTGGTTTCCGAGAGTCTACGCCTCCACGTGGATCTCCAGATCCACTAGATTTATAGGCGGGCTTTCCTCACCAAACAGGCCCCACTGGAGCATGTATGAGTTATTTCCATTCAGGTTGATATCTCACTACCTGCCATCCGCCGTTATCTAAATGGCGAGGTTGTTGAAGCCAACCGGACCCCTCTCACAACCGAGTTTGAATACCGGTGACAAATTTCCAAAGATGGACAATTCTTGTGTGAGCCATCACTGAGAGAGACCACCAATAGATGGATGGCCCTGCACTTGTCTCTTGATGGAGAGGGTGCTGACTGTGTGACCGAGCCGAAGGGAGCCTTCAAGAAGGCTAACCTTACCTTCACGACGCAGTTTTTATGGTTGATTTTCCGTCACTGCCTTTCTCCCACAACCACTGATAATATAGTCACATGGGATCGTGCAGTACTGATGGAGGCGATGATAACCGGGTTTGAGGTTTGATCTGCTTGCTTCTACAGTAGTTTCAGCTGAAAGGGCTTTTAACGGTCAAACCAATTTCTTACCACCCTTTCCATTCATGATATTTTCTCTTGCAGGTCCTAGGTGTGCCTATATGGCATCGTTGATCAGGCTCAGACCCCGCTTCCATTTTTGACATCGGCCTCATCATGGATAGGCCATGAGTTGTCTCCCGCAGAGGCCCCTCCAAAATTGCCTCCACTTGGTGACAATATGGATGATACGGTAACACAATGGTCGCATGGCTACGCATGAGCTTCCACTGACACTACTACCCCGGTCGAGTCTAAATCCCGGGTAGTATAACTGCCTCGAGCTCCTCTCGCTCAGCCCCCTTTCCCTTCCTCGCCTGGTCCCCGCTTGACTAGGTCCATAAATGAAGCACAGATGCTTACACTTATGCATCACATCCAGCCTTGGATGCAGAGGTCTATTGCGAGGCAAAAGAGCTCTTGGATGCGGAGAAGGGTACAGCACACATAGGCAGAAGATCGCTGAGGTTCATCAGCGCTGGAAACTTTTGAGTTACAGGTGCTAGCCCGCCAGCCCCTCATTTGGATGTGTTGGACCTTCAGTTGCGTTTCGACAGTCTCGTGCAGACCTCGATTTGATTCTATAGGCTAGTGTGCCTGAGTCCCTGATGCCACTTCTGCAGAACTGCTGAAGACCATTGATGGCGGCTTTAGTTCACCACTTTTTGATTCCATCACCCCTCCCCCTCGAATCATGCCAGTAGGCATGTGGTCAAGAGGAGGATGATGCTCGAGCCCGAAGAAGGAGAGCCGTGAGATTAGGCGCGAGGAGAGCCTCGCTTGCTGATGAGGAGGCACGTCGGATGATGGACTGCTAATAGTGCTATTGATGCTGAGGAAACTACTGAGCTGTCCAGACTCAAGTAGTGGGTCCGGGGAACCGCTCCCCAGCTTACTTATCTCGGCTCTTGGCGCCCCAGGTTTCTCTTCACCTACCACTCTTGTATTCAATTTTTTTAAGCATTGGGACAATTGCATGTGTTTTTGTTGGGGGTGGGTAAATGGAAAGTGAGTTCTAGGGGAAGTCTAAGTAGCCCAATTTCACTATCTTCTTTTTGGGGTTTTTTCTTGCCTGTGTTCTTTTTCCTTTTTCCCCAAGAGAACTGATTATTTTTTACTGTTGACCGACATATCCTATCTAGTGGTACATAGTTGAATTCTGAACATGATGGCTAAATGATATCCTCATGAAATGGAAAATGATCATGACTAGGCATAGTAATTGATAAATGTGTGGCTGGTAAACATGACATAGAGGTACATCACTTATGGACCCTAGGTCTATAAATTCAAACGAGGTTTCTGATAATCTGGTGGAGTAATGGGATGTCAAAGTAGTGGTGAGGAGATTTGGAATAGTTCACTATTAGTACTGAGCTACGAACTTGCCAAGTTAGTCTGCTAAAAGTAGTTGTAATAGACAAGTAGGAATGATCATCAGGCCCTTGTTCAATATAGGCCCATTTTTAGCCTAATAAAGAAAACCAAAGAATTATCCTTCTTACTCCAAATGATTTTTAGCTTAACTAGACCTTTCTTTTCACCCAACCTTATCTTTTTTGAGAATAATGGTTGGCCCTCCTCGTCCTCTTGGTCAGTGGCACCTTAGCTTATGCAAAGATAATTGAGGGTGTTAAGCATAAACAAACCCTTTTTATAGCCCTGACCCTACTTGTGGATTGTTTCCTTTGACTCATCGCAAAAACCATGAGTTGAGGGTGTCTATTATGAGGAATGCTCTGAAAGTAGGGTTGAAAGAACAAGAGAGAGAAAAGAACAAAAGTAAAGTGAATCAAGATCAGTTGAAAAAAGTGAAACACATATAAATACAGATACCAGCAAGAAAGAAGAAGTCACTACCAAATGAATAAAATAAGGTCAATAGCAAGGTGATAGAAATGAGAAACTGGCGAAATAAAATGATCAAACGTGGTATTTTAGCCGATATTTTAAATGAGGGAAAATGTCCCTAAAGATCCTGTATACCCTACCCTTACCCTGAGCTATGTTACAACTAGAAAGTCCTATCGTGATCCTAAAGTTGTATATGCGAACTGGGAAAGCAGTGAAAATAATGGAAAACTTATGCAATATATATGATTAGTGGAATTGTTCTGAGTGTGAGTGTTTAAAAGTGATCCTTAATACTCAAACTGAAATCATTGTGTAAAAATGAGGAATAATTGTTTTTGAAGTGAGGACACTAGTTGCAATCCCGGAAAATATTAAGCAACTCGGTGAGAAATTGAAGAGGATGTTGTATGTGGCATGGTGAGTCTGTGTCATGTCTGATTCCACATAATTTCAAGCCTAAATAGTAAGCATGCATAAATATGAAGAGACGATCTGTATTGAGAGCCATATGTATGGCGAAAGATAAAACGTGATCCTATTGTACAAAGATTTTGTATTGAGTCATAGTGCATCGCTTTAGGACAAACAACGAATATAAGTTGAGGGTGTTGATATACCCTGGTTTCACAATATTTTTAATGCATTTTCCTTAAGTTTAGTGTGTCAAAAAACCTTTTTATATTAATATTTATGTAAGTTTCTCTTTATTTGCAGGAAATCTGTCTAAAAGATGAATGTGGAGGTTTTTGAGTAAGAAATGCAGAAAAGTACCACTTACGGAGCTTGTGCTGGGCCGTCGTGCCCATGACGGTACGTAAGGGGGGGCACGAGTGAGCTGCTGAAGGAAGAAGGGGAGAAGTTGACCAAGTTATGGGTTACAGAGTGCGTGAAGGACTTTGTGCCATTACGGTCCGTCCCTGCTGTTCGTCGTGTGAAGATCAGAGAAAGGAAAGGTCCGAGTACCCAAATCCCAGAGTTCAAGTTGGTTGGAACCGGAGACCAACGAACGAACCGTTGTGCCTGTGACGATCCGTCTATGCGCGAGGGCATTAAGAGAGGAAGAAACAAAAAAAATTGCACAAGTATGGGATGATAGAGCCCATGACGGCCCGTCGTGACCACGATGATCCGTCACGAGGTCCGTCGACCCATCCGTGTTTTGACAGATTTCCAACAATAAGAGTCCTTATATAATTAGTTTTTCTTGTATAAATAGTTCGAAAAACCTCGTTTTTAGGGTTAGACTCTTGGTTATTTGAGATTCTTTTGTGGATTAGACTTGTTGATTATTATTACACTTTTTGAGAATCTTTAGTCTTTAATTAATTTCATTAACTGATTGTTGGTGATTTTTGTTGATTAATCAAGTAAATTTCTGGATTTTATTCTTTCTCATTGAAGTAAGTGCATGAATTCTTATATTACATAATTGAATATTGTTATTATGACTATGGGGTAAATAAACTCCATAAATAGGGTTGTGGGAAGGAACCATAGGCGAATAATGAGGTAAACCTAACTAATTATAACAATTATAGAATGTGTCTTGCATGTATTGATAATTCTTTCGCTTAGAAGTCATTCTTAACGGTGAAGTTCGAACTCACCTTTATGCTACTTGCCGGACCAAGGAGGCAGATGATAGGAAAAGACTTATAAAAAGAGATTTAGTGTATTACTATCTAAAAGGATAGTATCTGATGGTGCGAGGTAATAACTTATCAAATCTCGAATACGATGCTTATATACGTAAAGGTAAGGGATTAGCATAGCAACACACGTAGCGGACCAAGGCGGAGTGAAATGTTCTAGATGCAAGACCAGGTTTTAGAAGTTACAATAACTTATCACTTTGCATGAAAGATACTAGGAAAGAATGGTTATAGTTAGACTTATTTCAAGTTATTAACCCTTGTGGAAACAATTAACCTTAGGGGAAAGGAAACCCTTAGTTACTTTATTTAATTTATCAAAACTCCAACATTTGAAGCTATTAGTTGGTCCTTTAATTTAGGCTAGTTATTCTTCAGTCATTTAGAGTAAAAAAAAAAAACCTGTTATTGTATTTGCTTTCAAGTAAATTAATTACTAAATAGTAGTAAAAGATTGAAGTTAAGTTGAACTGTTTTTCTCGTGGGAACGATCCCAACCTCATTAGTTGGGTTCTTTACTTGATACGACCGCTTTACTTCTTATTTGAGAAGTAAGTTTGAGCGTACTAATAATCTCCTCGACTTGGACAACATGTGTCCTCGAATGACACTTTCCACTCTCCGAACACTTCCAAGATTAGAGACTCAACTAGCAGCTCATTAGCAAACCATAAAACACCTTTCATAGAAGAAAACATCAACTTCACATTCTTCAATTTGAATGGTAAAAACTCATTTTATAATCAATACCCTACTCATATACATCAGTTATAACCACATTACAATATTTTTTTGGCAAACGAATCAATTAGTCATTTTCTCAAAAATATGGCAGCATGCAGTTCTGAAGGAAACAATGACTTTTTTAAAGCAACTTTTCAAAAATTCACATTTTTAAGCAATGCATGATATAAACATGCTAATATGCAAGCCAACATCATAAAATATCTACGATAATAATCATGGCTTCATAAAATACACAATGCAAGAAGTTAATGAAATTCAATTTTAACCAAACTCCTAAAAATCATGCACAAGCAACAATTTCAAGGACTTCTATCTCATCTACAGACCATACTCCACCACATAAAAGGAACTCATATCTTAACAAAAGAAAGAGAACGTCCCAACATCATCATCACTCTCCGTCAGATCCGACTTCTCCACTATAGAACGGAGTGCATAGAAACGCCTCTCAGTCAAAGCATCATCTTTTGGAACACTAGGAGCAACTTTCTTACCCTCTCTTCCTCTAAAAGAAATCATAGGACAATCTCTCATTTTGTTCCCATCTTTATCAAAACTAAAGCAACTCCCGGTACCCACTAGACACTCACCGTAATGTTTCTTGCCACAATTTACACAAGTAGGCTTAACATCCTTGGAACCACCTCCTTTCTCAAGCTTGAACATAGCACTCCTAGATTCTCTTTGAGATTGACCCTTATTCTTCAACGTAGTTTGCTCTTGATCACTAGCACCACTCTTTTTCAAATTTCTAGACATCCTCCTAAGTTTAGACTCTTCAATTGATTGTGCATACACCATGAGTCTAGCTAGGGTCATATCATCATTCAACATAGCAGAACGACACTCTTCCAACACTAAACCGGCTACCCCCGTCACAAAAAATGACTCATTTCATCTCTTGGATTGGACAAAAGAGAAGGGGCATACCTAGACAAAGTTGATAATTTCAAAGATTACTCAGCAACACCCATATTGCCTTTGTTGATATTGATAAACTCGTCTACCTTAATTTCTATCCTCTCTCGGGGAAAGTACATACCAAGAAAAGCTTCCTTAAATTCTTCCCATTAAAAAAGATCCGGTCCTTCCGGCCTATTATCCTTCCATTGAGGGTACCCAATTTGAGAAATATCCCTCAATTGGTACGAAGACAATCTGCCCCTTCTCCCAGGTTGTAACCCCATAGCACTAAAAATTTTGTACAATCCATTCAAGAAACTTTGGGGATCCATTTACCTATACAAGAAAGATAGGAGGATTAATCGTAACAAATCAGTCAACCTAGAAGTCATAGTGCTCCCACAAACTCTAGGCATATATTAAAATTAGCTTTTGCATAGTTATGGCTCGGGCTAACAATGCAATCAAAGATCTCTAATCTCCCTAATAGCCATTCTCCGGAACCTCAATACCCGTTGTTTCTACCTTAGTATTAGATAGGATAACTTTGGGGAGGCACTTCGGGATCTTTAGCCACCTTGAACTCCTTTCCCACCTGAGGAACTGCTTAATTGCTCAACTTGATGGGGAACCTACTCATTCACCCTCTCCTCTTCAAACCTTTTAGCGGCATCCTTCTAGTATTCATATCCTAGAAAACACCAAGAAAGAAACTTAAGATGGATAATATAAACCCATTTACTCTACCGCACGACATAGGGGGTTAGAAAAAAAAGGGAACTCTATCATCCTATAACGTCTCGCCTATAGATGTGTGTGACTACCCCGATGGTGGTAAAGACTCTTATAGACGTGCTTTGATGGAGACTTCTGATTCCTAATACTACTTTACCACCTATAGCTCTAATACCCAATCTTGTCACAAACCACAAAAACCCACACCCTAGAAAAGTTAGGGCACAATGTGCATTGAAACGGTTTTTTGTCATCGACCCGGAGTTCTTATAAAAGCCCTTTCATAATGCATTCATTGCATTACAAGTGAAAAGTAGGCGGGAATTAAAGACTTTACACCAAACATAAATTTGTCTTCAAAATCTATTCATACTAAAGTTCACAGGAAATACAAGTTCAAGTGACATCATCTTAAGACCAAGAAAACTCTGGGACACGACGCCCATACTTACAAAATTACGAATATAGAAATAGATCTACTTACAATACTTTGAATTGGAAAACATAAAGAACATATATATTCTCTCGATCAAGTGAGTGAGGACATACTTCAACCTTCTCTCGAACGATCTTCTATAGTCAAAGTCCTACTTTTAAGCTCCTCACTTACCAAGAAAATTATATATAGATAAAAACATGAAATTGTACAACCAACATGTCTAAGTATGGGTATTTCTATAAATCATGAAATGGACATTATTGGAAATATGTATCTTTTCATTTCACAAATATATTATAATCATATAATCAAAATAAATTTATAACAATAAAGATACTTCTAGCATGTAATTTCCTCACATAAAGACATCCTAAGATTCACTTAAGTGACACAAAGAGAGACCGCTTATACACCCTCTCTAGATGTGACTAAACGACCGTTAAGATTACCTTTAATGATTCACATACATATTTACAAAGCAATCATAAACACCAAGGCAAGATTCTACCAAAGGTAAACTTTAAGTCTCACTTAAGTTAGTTGTGAATTGACCGCCCATACAATCCCTTACACACACACTTAAGAGATCCAATAGACTCCCTAAGATTGGATCATGCTCACATAAATCACCAACACCTAGATGATATGACATTCTCTCCCCGAAGACTATCAAACGACCTACTTAACTAAATCAAGAACATAACGTTTCTAGTGACCTCTTCAAGATTTCGTAAATAGTCCTTAAGACTACCTAAGGCTTAGATTATGACCACAAAATCAACAACCTTCCCTAAGTAGAGTCATACTCAAGACTGCCAAAGATAATAAATGAAGAGATCATTTCTATTATGCATCTGCACAACTTTAGCTAAGCAATCCTGAAGTCACTGCTAGATTAGGGTACTCATTTTTACATACTCCTTAACATAGTCATTAGTTCCTTAGTCATTAAGACTAATACAAAACAATCACATAAAGGACAATCAAATGAATGGTATTAAAAAGAACCTAGTAAATCAACATAAAAACCCTTCAAAGTCTCATGTGCAATGTCTAGATAGGGTCCGCATCACTACCATCTAAAGCCTTAAACTTCTCAAATGCTAATAGGTATTCCATATGATGAGAAAGCAATAAACAAATAGACAGTGATAACAAGGAATATGAAATCCGGAGTTTATCCTACTCCAATTGAGGTGTTCTACCTTGCCAATGGTAGAACTTGGAACATCCCATGCGGCACATTGTTAACGGAAATGAAGGGCTTCTTGGTATTCTGTCTCATACTTAACTAGAACTACTTGCCACTTACCATACCTCACTCGGTCTGGTAGACGTGTTCTCGAGAGAATTCATACATTGGGTTACAGAAAAGAATTCCATAAACTAGTTCATGAACCCAAATTCATATTTACCCGACAAAAGAAGGTTCATACAAAAAGGGTTCCAAACTACTTGCCATGTGATTATACCTTTTATACAATTGATTAAAATACAACCCAAAAACACTTAATAAAAAACTTACCATCGACTTAATTATAAGTAGGGTGAAGTTACCAATGTACCCCTTGACTTGCAAGCAGCCTCGCGCAGGAGGAAGGCACAGAAGTTGTGTGCGAGCCTGCCCCTTGGACCGGGTCGTCACAGCATCCGTGGCGTCACAGCCCTCTTCGTTGGCTGTGGCATGCAATAGTGGTAAACAAGCTTCTATCTTCACCCTTTGTATAGTACTCATGACGGGACCGTTGAAGGGGCGTAAATGACAAGCGGGCCGTGACTGCGTTGTCGGCAAGTTTGTCTGGGGCCAACCTGCCATACAATTTTGGGTCCTTTATCAAGGAACCTTAGGAGGTTCCTTGTGGGATTAAATTTCTGGTTGGAGTTTCAACCACAAATACGACTTTTTATATACGTTTAAAACTATCAAGGAATTTCATCAAAAGAACAAGTAATAAAACTCCATGAAACTCTTTAGACGTACAAGGGACTCAAGGCATATCTTTTGAACGCATGGAAGTTTTGGTTGTTTGACCTCCAAAACATCACGAATCTTTAAACATGCCTTATAAATACTATTATTAAGTCAATATAAGAACTTAAAACCCATGAAACCCAAAAATAAAACACTTAGAACCAATTTATCATTTAGGGGTGACGTAGTCGTTATAAACGTCTGGTCGTTCGTGACATTTGACTTCCAAACACCTTCTATACTTTCTCTACAACCTATATACTATATTTTAGACATATTTAGGACCTTAAAAATTCAATACCAACATGTTAGGATCTAGTTAACCTAGGTCATATTCGGGGTCTTACATAAGCAAGGTTGTAATTATAGCAAAATTTGAAGTTCCCAAAATAATAATAAAACATATTATAGTAATTAGGCAATGATTTATTGACATGTGAATTTTGGTATATTATTTTAGTGTTGTTACACTGAATGTGTTGCACAATGATCCACCCAACATATCCCATCCATGATGGGAAAAATCAAAAGCTCCGAATAAAGAGAAAAATTGGTATAACCCAAATAAAAATGATGGACACCCAAGTTTTGTACTTTTAGCTTTGAATTTTGAAGAATCAATCCACTAGTTTTTCTCAATCCATTTAGGCATATGACCATCATACAAGTATCTCACAAACCACTCTTGGCCCTCTTCCGTTGCACTTCTCATGTGAATATCATTATTAACATCATTAATACCATAATAATTAGTGATCCTCATGAAGTCAAAACAAATTTGGTTGGCCCAGACCGTGACTACCAAGTCATTAGAGAAATTACCTTCGGCAATATTGGCAAACAAATCTTGATCCACCATGTGTTTAGACTTGTTAAGTTTATAACAAAACACATCTATGCACTGGCCTCGAATCTCCCAGAGAAGTATTATATGTTCCCATGGAGTCGTTTTAAAAGAAGACCACTCTCATTTATGATATTCTTTTGTGTAGGTGGACATCCAATCATTTGAATTTAGCGAACATTAAACGCTCATGACTAAAGATTTCCTCTCCCATGATATTTTCTTGCATTTTTTCCTCCATTTGGTTGATGACGTCGTCGTCCATGCTTTTGCAGAAAGTATACCTATACAATATACAAACACGTAAAATTAATGCAAAGGCAGCTAAATAAATGTATTATAAAGAAATTAGGCCAATGAAATGAGTTAAAAAAGAATCGAGTGAATGGAGGCGAAGTTACTATTTTTGGTAGTTTTCAATAGCAAGCACATGACTCATCGCGATCACGGGATAAGACTCTGTGATCCTGAGGCTCACCTTTTCAAGTCATTATAATTGCAGGATTAGACATCACAATCATGGAATTTAAAATTTTAATGCGCCGTCATCGTGGGATGAGATACCGTGATCATGGGATGAGACCACGATCACATCAAAAACTTTAGTCTACAAAATATTTTTCACTTCGGCATTGCATCAAACAAGTTGTAACCTGTTCTCGTGCCATTTTCAACCGATTTCAAGCCTCAAATTCGTCCTTATTCAATTAACACCCATCACAAGACATTAAACTACAATACTTCTCTACACAATAAAGTTTTCAACACAAATCATGATTAAAATAAACTAAGGGCAAGAATCTACCCTTTTATAAATAACTCACCAATTTAAAGAAAAGATCAAGAAAGGGGGAAAAAGACATACCTTAAGTTGCTTGAAGGGAATTCTTGTCCAAAATTAATTAGAGTAATTTATTTTATGGGGGAGAAGTTTTTGTAAGTTTATGGGACACTAAAATGGATTTCAAGACTACTGCCTTTTGAAATTCACGTGATTCATTATGGTCGGGACCCCTCTTCTCACAATTACAACAAGAAGTTTTTTTACCTTCCATGAATGTGACACCTGTTACTTGTAATCGAGGCTAGATGCTCTTGAAATTGTGATGGAAAATATGGTGTTAGACTTGCTAAAGGTACTTTCAATTTGGGTGATGGCACAACAAAAATGACGATCAACACAATATTTAGGCGCATATGAGCATCCAAAAAATTGTCAACTCTTTTTTTTGAAGGTGTTTCACCCCAAACTTCAATTCTAGTCAGTTTTATACATTTAAACATGTTCTAAACACCACCACCAACTTTGAAATTATGATGGTTAATTAAAAAAAATATCAAACCTAAACTACAAGTAAAAAATGAGACATCGAACTAATTAAGATATAGATAGGTTGCCTCCCATCAAGCACACAATTTAACATCGCGACACGACACAAGGTATATAATCCTTTGTGTTTCCATTTTGAGGAAATGCACCTCCTGCCTAACGTTGCATCATACATCCATTTCATATCCTTTTGTTAGGGTTTGGAGAGTCACTAGGCCACTTGAGATTTGTTTTTCATTATTGTTGGCCCTCAATCAACTGACACTAGTAATTCCATATGAACTAAAGTTACCATATATAATATTTTTGGTTCTTCTATGCAACTTTAGTATAATCACATTTTTCCATCTTGTTGGAATCTTATTGGTTTGGATATGTTGCAAAGGCCTAAGGTATTTTCAATGTAAACCACCGTCCCTTTTGTTGTCTCCACATTAGCTTCCAAATTAGAGATCTCAAAATCAAGTGGTACCATCTCATGGCACCTAGCTAGGTGCAAGGCATGAGACTCCTCTTCGCTTGTTTTGACTATTTGATAAGGAGTAGTATCTACCTCATATCTTGTTCCTAATATGGTCATAAGAGTTGTTATTTCAAACTTTAAAATGACTGCCCAATTGCACCGAGTGAAGTGGATTTTGAGAAGTTTTTCCTTTTCTTAGGAGAATCAGAGTAGTTCTTTTTCCCCCCAATTGAGCTTTTCTGCTACAACCTTAAGCCAAAAATTGTCTTATCACATTCGATTCACGACATGGACATGGATCGGTATAGGCAAACCACTCTCAAACATATGGTCACAAATAACTATAAAGACAACTACTCACAATTTAGAGAGAAACAAGTAAACTAGAAATCCTAAATCAATTCAATACGTCTAATTTCTCACCGACAATGGCGCCCGTTTTCTATAAAACTAAATTACCCTAAAAATTGTAAGAGTGAGTTGTTGTCATCAATAAAAATACCAAACTAAGAGTTAGGGAAAAATCGCACAAGGAACAATTTATCAGCAATCGAAATGTTAAAGGGTAAATAGATATTTGTTTGAATATGAACATGCAATCATAAGACTATCAAATAGAAAGTGAGTTTGTTAAGAAAATAAAAGATTTAGGAAAAGCCAATATTAAACAAGGATAAATTAGGAAATTTGGAACTCAATCCTCATTCAACAATCCATTGACATCTCAAATCAATTTATGTTTGACTAGATAATTATCAATCAACACTTATCTCCTTTATGTCTCAAAGTGTTTTATCACAAAATCTCCTTCTTAGTTCAATTGACTTCAACAACAAACAATCGAATACATTAATCTGAATCTATATTTCTAGCGTTCAACAAAGAAAATCCAAATTATCTCCTTGTCTCAAATTTAGGAATCAAAGTCAAACATGACTATTAATCTAATGATCCACTTCAGGAATTCTTATGCGAGCAATCTACATAAATCGGAAGCTATATTCAAGCATGCACTCTCAAATCATAGATAAAAGCATGAAAGTAAGATTAAACCCTAATCATGAAAGCACACAATCACAAAAACAAGAATTATAGTGAGCAATAAAAATCCAAACAAGTTGTCTATTTTTAGCATAAAACCCCAATCTCAATTAGACAATTTCACCCACAGTTCTAGAAATTTAAAGAAATAAAATTAAGAAAGAATTAAGAGATTTTAGTAGTAAGAACACGATTTTCAAATTCAAATGTGAATTGTGAGGCAACTTGGAAGTCTCAATCCTAATTGAAATTAACACGTACTTTTCTAATCTAAGCTAAGAATATGGAATTGTCTCTCTCTAGGATTATTGCGTATAAGATGGATAGATGAACAATGATTGTCGGCTAGTGTGCAAAGGGGTTTTGGGATCAATTTGGTGAATTCCCAATCTGCCCAGGTGATTACCCTTTGTAATCACGACAACTAACTCATGCGTTCGCGGGGAGTAGTGTATCTTTGACATGGGATCACGACATCTGAATACAGAATCGCAAGATTTGAATTTCATGGGCAACGCAATTACGACCTGTAATTCATACGATCGTGATAACTAAACTTCTCTCAGTTCCACTTTCTTCTAATTGGCCTCTTCTTGATTCAGTTCCACTTAATTTTTTCATCCATATTATTAATCAACTCTCCATTTCATTTACGCATAAATTTTAAGCAAACCACATTAAAAGCATAAATTATAAACTAAATCAAGTGAAAGTAACTATGAAAGATACTTAAATGAGTGGAAATCCACAACTCATCACTCACTCCTTTGTTTTCTACACTTATTTAGTTTATGTGTCCCATTCATTTTGATCCTCCTCTTGCATCAGTGTTGGTGGCTTGATTTTGAGGAGTTTGTGAGGTACCACCTCGCTGAAGGTGTTACTTACTATTGACTATGTCTTTCAATTATTCTAGGAATGTATACATTCAGACTTGTTCATTTATAAAAAAATGTATATTTACCTAGTGGCTTGTATACGTGACATCATGTTTTGTTATGTTATTTTTTTAAAAATTTTTATGTTATTTTTAGTCCTTATTTCCTTTCTTACTTCCGTATTTTCCCTTGTCAATGATTGTTTCCGTTGACTTGTCTTAGTTGGATAAGGCAGATGTCATCACACCAAATTTTTGAATCTTGCTAGTTAGAACTTTTATCTCTTCATGTCGTTGCTTTTTTAAATTGTAAAACTTGATTGTTTTTTTCTAAATCAATGAAGAAACTATTTGTTGGTAAGGGTTTCAATTTAATTGCATTCATTGAAAAATTATATTTTATAAATAGGCTTATTTTTTCTAATATTTATACTTTATTTGTCTCCCACACCGGAATAAATTTATCTTCAACTATTTTTTGAATTTCTTTACTAAATATCTTGAAGGTATTACTCTTAAAAGGAATAGTTAAACAATTAAGAGGAGACATATAAACATGTACGACAGAACAACTAATTTTTAATTTCAATTACTCATAAATTATTCGTTTATCAAATTGCAGGAAAAAGAGCATATTTTTCAATTAAGTGAAAATTGATTTTTTATTTTATATTAATATATTCTATATTATTATAGAAACAACTAAACATATATTTTTTTGTATCAATTTCATAATCTAAACAAGTTTAAAGAAAAGAGATATGGAGTCTTCCACTCCAAAACATAAATTCAAAATAGTTTAATTTTTAGTCAAGATAGCTATTATCTTTTGGAAGAAAAATGTTATTGCCTCAACCATAATTTCATGTCCTATATCAATTTTGTATTGATTCTTATGGTTTGCATACAAAGTATAATAAATGACTAGGTAAAAGAAATAAATTGTTTTTGACAAATTTCCCAATTAATTTCAAAATATCACTATTAGCAAAATAATAAAATTCTTCACAATAATTTATTTAAAACTCTACTCTGTTCACACCTTTGCTCTTTAAATTTATCTTACTTTTAATGAACAAATAATAAATTTTCCAAAATTGAACAAACATATTTTTTAAGAAATAACTCAGCAATCTAGATTGTACATATAAATGGTGAGATGTCTGTTCACTTCTTCATTTTAATTTTAGTTTTTGAAAAAATATATAAGCAGTCAAGAGAAGACACTTGAATCAATACATGTTTTATTCTTCACTTCATTTTTTAAAGGGATAAATCAAGAGGAACATGTAAATGTGATTGAGACAGTATTGATTCACTCGTTCATTCTATTCAATTAATTTTTTCTTTTTATTTTCTTGCATAAAAGAATCAAATTATGTGATGGTGAGTTTGATTCAATTCAGATATTGTTTTGTTTCTCAATTTTTTGCCTTGTGTTCATTTATAAATTTACAGTTCATTTTAGCAAGTGTCATGTTTTTGAATTTACAGACCATCTTTAATAAATTTTAAAACATATAATCAACAAGATTGTATTTTTTTTATTTCTCCTGCTTGCAATTCAATTTTAATTCTTTTGCCTATGGCATATAGAAAAAAACTATCTCAACCCCAAAAAAGTTATAGTTAAAGTTGTGTACATCTTCCTATTTTCAAACCATAGTTTGTGTATATCTCACCCTTTTCATATCCTATTTGTGGGATGACATCAGATATGTTGCTTTTGTTGTTGTGTATGCATATGTATGAACAATCTCATTTAAACACAGTAAGACTTCCATCAATTTTTCCACATGCATTCAGTCAATGATATTTTCCAATCTTAGAACGAGACTTTCATCTCGATCTTAGAACGAGAGTCATCGAAGGATGATGCTTTCTTAATCCCTTAAAATCATTTCTATGTGCTCTCAAATCCAAAAGTGTTGTTTCATCTCTAAAATCTATATGTAATATCTATTTCTATTTATTTCAAATAAGTTTTACTTTATGAAATACAATGTATAATATGGTTATGAATAGATTAAAGTGTATATATCTTCAACGGCATATGTGTATAATAAATTAACTATATTTCATTTGTGACTTCTAGAATCTCATTGTGTTTTCAACTTTATACTCTTTAGTGTGAAGGGAAGATCTTTCTTTTTTGCGAGCATGATTTGTCAATTTGAATAATTAGTTGATCTTGCCTTTTGGTTTTCATTCACTAGTATATGCCCAATATGTTTGAAGAAGAAAATAAAAAGAAAGAAGATGCCAAGAGGAATAAGAAATCTTCTGGAGAGGACCAAGGGGACTCTTCCAAGAATATACTAGAGAACAAGCAAAAGGAAAAACTTATTTATAGTACGTAGTTAATTACTTCATCATCTTACAACTTATTTATGTTGATTATTATTGTCCTTGTTCACTTTAATAAATTAAAAGAGAAATAATGCCTCTTTTTTTTTAAATTTTAATCGTATTATTAAATAAATTTTAAAAAATTAATTGGAGTATTAGCAGTCTAAAAATTAATTTCAATATATCATTAGTAACTCTTTTTTCGCAAAATAAAATATTAACTATTTGTTTCAAGGGAACAAGGAAAGCAATTCGCAACTTTCCATGAAAGAGAGGAAGGATGCAGACAATCACGAACAACAAATTATTCATGGTACGTACTTCATTAGTTTTTTTTAACAACTCATAAATGACTTATACTATTAATTATCTTTCATTTGATTATTAATGATTTTCAGGTGAGTTTGAGAGCCTTGGTGAAGATAACCATTATAGTGCTACCATAATAGAAAATAACACTGTCAATACATGTTTGTATCCCCTCCTTCCTGCTTGCGATGTAATTTTTCAACACTTGCATCGATTTAAAAATATTTTATTGAGGACGTTTATTATATTCCACAATATACTTTTCTATCCCCAATTGTTTATTAAGAAACAATATGGATTTGCAGAAATAAGAAAGTGAGAAATTAAAAGAACATAGCGGA
This sequence comes from Solanum habrochaites, assembly GCA_027704765.1. Classification (NCBI taxonomy): domain Eukaryota; kingdom Viridiplantae; phylum Streptophyta; class Magnoliopsida; order Solanales; family Solanaceae; genus Solanum; species Solanum habrochaites. Next base: position 52,094,442 of record JAKWJA010002495.1, on the reverse strand, counting down.
AGCAACATAAGCCGGGATCAAAATGATTCTTTTTTGGAGGAACTTCTTGGCGAACCACAAGAAGAAATTATTGATGGTACTTAAGGAATTTTACATCTTTTAAATTAAATTTATTTTAATTATTTGACTTTTTTTTAATCGAAAGTATAGAATTATCCTAAATTTAAATCGATGAGCCCATCGTAATTTAAACTCTTCCACTAAATGGAACATAGCACATTGGTAGCCTAAAATACAGTCATTAAATTGAAGTTGCAACCGTACTTTTTGAACTTCTAATTTATTTCACATATATCATGTAATGTCACATAAAATTTTCAGGTGAGCCAGATATCAACAAAATTACATGCGAAGATGATATCCCAGATAATTCTTATCACATTATAAATGAAAATATTATAAACTATTACTCGAGACTTTTGGCAAAAAATAAAAATCGTGGAAACTATCATATCACACAAGAAATGCCGAGAAGTATCAAATTTCGTTCCATCAATAACCTTTATTAGGTAATTCATATAAATCTTTTATCTATCTACATCATGTATTTAAAACAAGTTTCTAATATTATTCAACAATAGTTTATTTTTTCTTTACCTTTGATAATCAGATATTTGAAAAAATAAAATAATTTTCTAAACTTATTTTGTTATCTCACCAAATTTCTTTCCATTCCACAGTGTACTTTCAGGCTCTCACCAATTGAAGATGAATATAATTGGAATCGTCCAACTGAAGAAGACCCAAATAATCAATCATTTAGCACATGAATATTCAAGTATCAACCCAACAAAAAGACTGTTAGTTTTGTGAGAGAAAAGGAGAAACAACACTGAGAAAAAGGATGTTTGATACTTCTTCCCCGTGATTCAGGATTGCGATTTTAAATCATTTCTTTAATCATATATCCATCTTAGATTTTCTTTTAATAGAAATAATTTTTTGAATGGTTGAAATTTATCTTCAATGTAAACATTAAATGTTACGTTGCCTTTATAAAATTTGGCAGTTGCTTCTTCAGTTCTTGTTTATTAACTATACTTTATTAAGTATTTTTTTAAAAAAATTCGTCAACAAGAACGGTGTCATCTCTCTCGAATAACAAAAGATCAAATTCGATATCAAGGGTCTATAGAAAATAAACTATCTACCTCTAAGAGATAGTGATAAGGTTTGCATACAATCTATCATTCCCAGATACAACTTAGTGGATTTCACTAGGTATGTTATTGTTGTTTTTGAAAGTATACAAAATCAATAAACGTAAGCATTCTAAACATCAATATGCTTTTTCACAACTAGTTTATGTATTCATAGAGTCTTATAAATAGCTCACACAATATGTAATAGATATCTTTCCTAAAATTCAACATAATGATATGTACAATAACTAAATAAGGAATGGAAGACAAGAAGACACCAACCATGAGTCCTTAAAAACAACTTCACTATAATAAATCAACGAAAGTGGGCAATAACATATTTTGCCACTATATTTTATTTTATTGGCAAATTTAATATATTGAGTATTTAAACCAATCCCTTATATAAATTTCATTAAATGTTTAGTGAAATAGATGCCCACATTTAACCGCATTACCGCTAAATGTCTCTTTTTGTAGTGCGTGTGCTTGAAGTGCCACTGTCACACCTATATATGGACTTATGAAGCCGTGAAGCGATCGTGGAAAACAACAATAGAAGATAGACAAATTACACCTAAACGAAATATTTGAAGGTCTAGATAAAACAAGATTATATGTTGCATGCTACAATATTATAATAGTAAAAGTTTGAACAAGCCTATCCCTAACCCAACCCAATCCTTTTAACTTCCTATCTCATATAGCTTAACTAGATTATTTGATGCCATTACCGCTGTAACATAGTTGACATTATTATCCAGATTTATAACATGGTGATTTCATTGTAGATTTATCTGATTGAAGTCGTTGTAGTTGCATTTGCAAATGGTATGTATGTTACTCTAGAAAATTCAGTTGGTCTATACTCTCTATTTTATCGGTTGCATATCTTTCATTGTGTTTAGCTTGTCTATGATTATTCTTCCTGTAAGAGGACTACAAATACATTTCTATTTTCTTTATAATTATAATTGACTTTGAGAGTCCTTCATCAACCCATATAATATTTTTTCTTTACAATGTCATTGATTATTAATAAGATAAAAAATGTTTTAGTGATGTCACTTTATGAGGTAGAGATTGTAAGGGAAGAGTGATAGTGAGTCAGAAAATCCACGGCTTAGAAGATGAAGATTATTGAGATAAGGATGCTCCAAATGGATGTGTGATCACATGCTTAAGAGAATATGATTAGGAAATACAGTTTTTCGGTCCAGGGGGGTGGAGTAGATCTATGCCGACACGATGAGAAATATTAGCTAAGGTGGTTCGGTCATGTGAAGAGGAGCTGCGAGGGTAACCAATTAGGGGATGCAAGAGGTTGTTGTAGCAAGATTAAGAGAGGTCTAGGTTACTTGGAAACATTGTTGACAAGACATAAAATTAGCCAGCTCCACTTAGTAGGTTGGTCGGGTTTTCTCATCTTAATGTGGATAATTTGGTGGAAACCGCCTCCCTTTTTCCTCTCCATCATTTGCAGTCATATTTAGTAATTGTACAGTCTCCTATTATTCTATGTGTCGCACTAATTATTGTTTTATTTTCTTTAAGTCATGGTATTTGGGTATTATATTTTTCTTGAAAATATTACTATGATAACATTCCTTTTGAGATGATGGTCTATTGAAAAATTCTCTTTACCTCATAAAGGTGGACGTAAAATCAGCATACATCCTACATTCTCTAAACCGTAGTTGTACGATTACACTAAGTAGTGTGTTATTATTATTGAAAAAAAATAAAACAAATATTAATTGTGACGAAGGGAGGAAAAATATAGTAATTGACAATCTTTTGTGGTTATAATTTAAAATGCATTGCACAAAATATGAACTTTGTATCTTCAAAATAAGGCGCGTTACTTGTGATAACAACTAAATGTAACCTAATGGACGAATGATATATATGTTGATGAACTCCACTTACAAAAGTCTTTATCTTAAAGTGTTTGTATAATGTGGCAGTCTGGTACATGAACGTGCAGAAGGGTGTATTAAAACATCTTAAAATGCATATCTATGTGCGGAGTTCGAGAATGGCCCATACCACAAGGGTCTATTTTGTGCAGCCCTTGCATTTATACTGAAGGTTCTTTCCATGGCTTGAATTTCTGATCTTCTTAAATAATAAAAATTAAAATTTTAAAATCAACAGCTTCAAAATTTACTTTCCTATAATATAATTTTTTGACGAAAAATATTCAATTGTTATTTTTTATTTATCATACGTGGCTTCACCATTCAAGATAAGCATATGGTAACCTGTTACTAAATTAGACAAATCAAAGATTAGAATTAAATGTAAATAAATAAATATAGGAAGAACAACTTTTGTTGTATTAATATGCTTCAAGTTATAGAATAGTCCTAGTAAGAAAGAAAAAATGGATTTTAAAAAAAATTGATGTGGATTTTTGCCTTATAAGGCTAAAAAATTCATGAGCCTTGTAAGACTCATGAATTTTTGAGTCTTACTTTTGAAAACCCTATAATTTACACCGTTAGGGAAAGTAACGAAATGTTTCCCTATTGAAAATTTTGAAAAAATTTGTTGCCCTTTTGATTCCATTGTCACGACCGAAGTCTAGACCCCAGACGAGACCGGCTTCGTTGACCTCTAAGAGGTCACAGACAAGCCTACATACATCATCGTTACTTCATCTAGGTTAATTTTAGCAGAAAATTTGAACTTTTTGTTTTTTAACATGCATGTAAGTCATTCTAGTTAAACTCATATACGTTCACCATTAACCGTCTAACATTAAGATCATCAAATGAAAGAAATAGTACAATGCTACATTAAATTTATACTTTCCAAAATGGCCGCAATACAATGTTCGAAATAAAAACGGGAAAGAAACGCTAGTGGAACATACTCCACTAGCTCAATCCTATAACTAAGCTGCATTAATATAGGCAAGCGTCCTCGAATGCATGAGGGCCTACCAAGTCCAGATTTATGCTCCACGTCCGGATGGCTTCAGTGTCGACCTGTAAGCTCTAACGTCCACCTGTGCCTGCACCTAAAAATATAGCATTGTATGGGGTTAGGAAACACTTGTACTTAGTATGGGTAGATGCAAGCAGACACCAAGAACATGTATGAGTAAGAATAGCTCTTTCCTAACAACATGATTTATGGAAAGTCAAGTCAGTAGACTTGCCAAATTTGGATTAGAAAGGTTAGTGGACTTGCCAATTGGATCAGAAAGTGTCACTCCATCAAGTAACATGGCCTCATCATAGCAATCATATGTCACACATCCATAACGTCTTACACATAGCACTAACATATTGTATATAGCACATAACATCTTTCATATCATTCGTTCATACAAAATGAGACTTTGGAATCATGGGCTTGACATCAAGACTTCCAAATATGAGGTCACAACATATGGGACCTCAACTAGGGATCCTTCTTTAGCAAACACAGAGTCTGCTTAATTCATTCATACGTACTTCACTTCATACATTCATAAGCTAGTGTAAACACCAGCTATCCCTAGGATGTAGTTTATGACTTTCATCGGGTTCGCTGTGAAATGATGAAGAATAACCTAGTGTCATTACTTAAGTCTAGCTCACCTAATTGATTATCCTATCCTAACCCCTTTGGTATAATTCATTTCATTATGTGCATCATTTAAGGTTGGCCTCATTCATTGATTGGGAACTTTAACTTTAAACGACATGTATCATGTGAGCATCATGAAATCCAATGTGTTCCCAACACCGAAAAGAGGTGGAATCACCGGCCAAAGTGACCCAAAACATGCTAGCGTATATAGGGGATTGAACCCTGCTAGATCCCTATTTTGGCAGCATAGGTTCAATGACTAGGAGATATAAGGAGACTCATACCCGGCATGCCGGACAATCTTATCTCAAGAGAGTAACGTGAACCTCCGCCCTTCCCAAAGGAAGGCATCACCACTCATAGCTAGCCTATCGGTGCTCAGTATAAAGTTCCATTACATTACACTCATACATCATGGAAGCTGGCTTCTAACATAAGGACATCATAGCTAATTAGATGATTTCTCATATCGTCATTAGTATTGAATATGCATTAACTTCAATACTTTCATTAGATTGTTCATAGAGACTGGTTTCTTCGTTAGCTTTACACTCTCATAGGTGAGTACTTTTTGTTAATATTTACTTAGGCTCATTTAAAATTGCTGTCATCTTTCATATTAGTCGCTTATGATATTTTCATCTCATTCGTTAACTTTAACGCATTTTACTTTTCATAATTACTCACCCCTACACGTGAATGTCCATTTCATCATAGCCAATGCACTTGTCTATTTAGTGTGTTTCACACTCTTACTTAACCTTTCTAGGGTTACATCATTTTATTAGATAAATCTTAGGATCACTTACGTTTAAACGTTTGCTAGACTTATGAGTCAACACAATCCAGCATGGAGGCTTCTCATATTTTGTCTAGTGATTCCCTGTTTACAAAGATTTTATATGGTCCAGACTTATACATCTTGTAGATATGCCAAGATATTGATTTTGATCTTTAGAGACAACATTCATTAAATATTTGTTTACGTACGACTTATGTGTCAATACGAAATCTGGCAAGTAAACCCGATTTTGAATCCCTTTAACAACACTTAATATTATTTTAAACTTGATAATTGAATTTTTCAGATCTGGGAGACCCTAGTTCGATTCCTATCAACCCCATAATATTTCTTTCTTATTCTCCTTTCCTTTTTTGTTTTAAGACAAGGAGGTTGTGGGTTCAATACCCCACAAGCTCTTTATTTATCTTTTAATTTATCTCTTAACTTTCTCACCTATCCAAGTCGTGGGTTCAATCCCCACTCTCCACATGTAATTTCTCCTTTATTTTTCTCCTAACTCTCTCATCTATTCAAGAGGTTGTGGGTTAAATCTCCACTCACCACATCTATTTTTGTTTTCATTTTTATCATGAAATTTTTATTTATTTTTCATTTGGTGAGGTAGTTGTGTTCATACTATCATTTATTGTATATTAGTTTATATTTTTGGTTGGCCGATAATACATACTTAGTAAATGTTGCCCCATACTTAGCCTACTTGTGTTTTTCTTTATTTTCCTTTTATGAAGTGTAGAGAGTGTACCAAGGACTTAGAATTGCCCTCATCTCTAGCCAGTCTCCCACATATCAGGTTGCAGGGTAAGCTATTCATTCAAGCTCATTCTAGATTCTCTCGGTCATGACATGATATCATGTGTTTTTAGACACATACAATTTTATTCTTTTATTTTTATGTATTTGATACTCTTTGACTTAGTATTTGGAGTTTAGATTTCCTTGATGTGATGACTTTCAGGTTTTGGAAAATGATATTTAGTAAGATTTTGGAGCTTCCGCATTATTTTTGTTATTGGCCCACTTAGGAGGTAAAGTGAGGGTGCCACTCATGACTCGTTTTGGGTCGTCACTTAAATCCCTTGCTTTACAAATACTGCAACTGGTCCTTCAACTCTTTCAATTTAGTTAGTTCCATACAATAAGGAGGAACGGAAATAGTCTGAGTTCCTGGCTCGACACATATACATAGATTGATATCACGCTCTAGTGGAAGACCTGACAAATCTTTCCGGAATACCTCCAAAAATTGACTCACCACTGGAATAGACTCAAGAATATGAGTCTTCACACTAGTATCTTTAATGTGTGACATGTAAGCAAAACATTCTCCTATAGGAATTCCAAGCATAGCTAATGTGATTTTCTTGGCATGGCAATTTAAAATAGCGTGTTAAGAAGATAACAATCCATACAAAGAATCACATCAAAATTTACCATATTTAAGACCTTTAAATCTACATGATTTTCATACCCCAACAAGGTAACAACACATAATCGATCACACAACAAACGGTCTACCCTAACTGAATCCCCGACAGGCAAGTAGAAACATGTAATCAGACAAACATCAAGATCTATATAATATTCTAACCTAGGGCAAAATATGTGCACATAAGGAAATAAGGTAGATCCTGGATAAAAATCATACAGAGTTGGTCGATTAAAACCGGAAAAATACATGTGATAAAAGGATCTGAAGCCTAGCTCCGCCTCTACCTTACCGGAAAAGCATAATTTGTGAGGAACGACACCTGTCATATAGAACCTCCATCCACGACCACTACCACCGGGTCGACCATGAGGAGAACCACCATCAACCTGAATGAGAATCACCTCACCTATCACCCTCACCCCTCCACCACTCGGGTACCACATACCCCCCTAGCTTTGAGGTTGTACAACTTGAAAGTCGAAGCCTGAGAACCTTGATGTTAGACACTATGCCTTGTCCTAGGGTAGTCTCTCCAAAATTTTTACATATCTACTCACTCAAAACAACCCCTATGAGACACAGGCTGATGAGGGAAACCTGAATGACCAGAATTCCCTCCATGAACTACAAGTCTAGAAGATGAACCCTGTGAAGTATGCACTGAGCTTGAAGAACTATGACCACCGTAACCAGCCTCAAACGCAGGTATAACATCATGAATGGGTCTACTGGACTGAGAATGAATACCTTTTCCTAAGTAACGTCGACTCCTAGGCGTATCACCACAATAGTCACCTGAATATTAAGTCCTCTTGCCCTCACGCTGCTCAAATCCCTCACGTCAAATTATCTCTATAAGGCCCCAAAACTGACTAAGGTAAAACTAGAGCCTAACATGGTTGTCGTGATGGTATAAAGTTATAAAATGGTTTATAATGTGGGTTTGAGAAAGTGTCTAAGAGTTTAAGTGCATTGGAAGTCAAACTTCAAGGAACGACCAAGATGTTCGAGGAATAAGTGACCTATGTGCCTCGTATGTGGTTTAATGTGTTTATGTGTGATTCATAAGTTTATAAGGTAATTAAATGAGTTATTATAGATTATATAGTCAGTGTGTCATGTTTCGTGAAGTTTGTAGGTCAAACATCCAAGAATGTCAATGACGTTCGAAAGGTTTGCCTTGAAACCACATTGTATGTCTATGTATGTTTTGTTGAGTTTTACGTATTCATTTTGTATGAAACTTATATGGTAAGTCCTAAACTCGTATACAAACATATTTGGGATGAAAACATCCGGGTACGAATCCATCTAGGACCCGCAAGGGTCCCTAAAGGAGGACCCCAACATTGGAGCTCAACATTGCCAGGTAGTGGCAATCGACGACCCAAACGATGGCCAGTCAACCAGACAACGGCCCATTAGTGGTTCATGTCGATGGAGCCACTTGTACTGAATGTTAGGGAGTTGCAGGTGCAACCCACGAGACCCCCATCGACGGGACGTTGTCTCTCTCACGTCCCGTCAATGCATCAGTCGATGAGTTGACTCTTTTCTGCCAGCTTTCTGTTAACTTGAGGGGTGAAGTCGTAAGTTCACCCCAAGTCTTATTAAATGTGAGGATGGTTGTTTTGAGTGTTAATGGGTATTTTAAGAGTACATAAATCATTAAACTCTCATTATAACCCTGACACCTAAATAAAAACATATTCCCCCCAAAAGTCTCTCCAAAAACCTCCATGTGAGTTTAAAGTGAAGATGGGTCTTCAATGGAGTTTCGTATTCAATAAGATTTTGATTATTCAAATAAGGTATGATATTTCTTCATATAAGGATTGCTATCACCTTATAGACAATTTCAAAGATTCAAATTTTTTTTAAAAAAAGTCCAATTTCTACTCTAAATCTTGGGTTCTTGCATAAATGGTTTCCAAATTTTTATATATGATGAAATTGATGTGTAATTTATGTTTTCCAATGAAATTGTCCATGAACCCTTAACATTCACAAATCTCTCATTTAACTAAAACATGGGTTAGTGATCACCCTATGAGATTTGTTGAATTTATATTAGATTTGTTATGGGCTTTTGATCATTATAGTTATGGTTAGTTGGTTTTATTAATAGGTTGTTTTCAATTTACCCAATTGAGTATATGAATATTGGGTTAAATCTTATTGAATGTAAGACTTATGTTGAATTGATATTGCCTTAAGGGCTTATGATTTCTAATGTAATCTTCTAGGGGCTATCTAATGATGCAATAATCATATTCAATTGATATATAGATTGTATTAGATTGATAAGTATGTAACTAATTGACCTAGTTTCATTGATTATTGATATAATTATTTTGAATGGTTGGTTATGGACTTGGGTAAGGGGCCTTATGATACCGAATTGGATGTTTTAGCATTGAAATCAAAGTGGTAAGATGGACTGGGGTATGCTTCCATATTTATTTTTATTTTATGTTAATTATACTTCAATTATATTGTAATTGATATGGTCCACTTATGGTGGTGGTGCTATGTGAATTGATGTGGATTTGTCGGCGTTACTTTATGCAATATGATGATCATGGCCTTGTCGGAACTACTTGAAGTACTATGAGGTTTTGTATAGTTGTTTTATGTGAATTATGAATATATCTATCTATTGTGAAGCAATGTTAAAGTATATGTTCTCTCTATGTATGTTAGGAATCGTGTAAACTGACTATGTGCTTCTATATTAGTCCTTAACGGTTGAGATGTCATGAGTTGGTTTCCTGCTGACTATTTAGTCCCTATAATATTATATTGATGATTATTGGAAGTGTTTAGGATGACTTAAGATATAATGGTTCTTTCCCTATGTGAAATTGTACAATTATTAGTAATATGTGTTAAGGTAAAGTATGTTGGTGTCTTGTCTTGGTTGACTTATTCCCTTGCTTGATGCTTGTAGAAGTAATATGTGATTTCCGTTTTACTTAGGAATCAGAAAGTCTCAGCCTTGAATTTATGAATGATATGATGTGACCTTGAATGATGTTAAGAGGGTCTTTTAAGTGAAACCTTGTTCTCGTGGTAGGTTATACATAGAAGTCGAAAGTCCGTAATGGTAATCCTATCCTTCAAGTACAGGAATGATGGACATAGGTTAATTGGTTGTAATGACATCATATTAATCCTTATTAAAGTCATAATGAGCTTGTTGTCGCCATTGGAAGGTAGCCCTAGAGGACCTCTTTGGTAGGGTAAATGTGATTAGGTTATGAACTAGATATGAAACCCAATTTTATGAACCTTTAATGTGAATTACTATATGATAACGAAGGCTAGAACCGAGTGAGTATGGTAAGGGAAGTGTTCTAGCTAAGAATGAGACTAGAATACAATGCACACTCTTCATATTCCTTAACCATGTGCCTACATGGGATGTTTCCTAGTTCTACCCTTGGCAAGTAGAATACCCTCATCGGAGTAGGTTTGAACTCCGGATTCCATGATTTTCTACCATGGTATATGTCAATTATTGTCTATTTATCATCTTGTGGGATACCGATTAGCATTTGAGAAAATCTATGAAGGTTAGGTTTTGGTATGGGACGCTATCTAGACATTGCACAATAGACTTTTAAGATGTTATTTGGAGTCCCTAGGTCTTGTCCAAGACCATTACTTTAATGTCCTTTATGTGATGAATGAGTCTTAAATGAACTAATAAATGTAATGACTTAAGTTAAGAAAGTATGTTAAAAGAAGTAGTACTTATCTAGAGTAATTAAGGGTTGTCTAGTTAAGGTGTGAAGGGGTCATACGAATGGTCACTTCTTAACTTACCTAGATAAGTCTTAAGAATGACTCTTGTTAGGGAATTTTGTTGATTATGTAGACATGATCTAAGCCTTAGGTAGACTTAAGGATTACTGAGGTACTCTTGAAGAGGTCACTATGGACGTTATCTTCTTGATTTACTTAAGTAAGTCTTTCGATAGCCTTCGGAAGCAGAATTTCATATCATCTATATGTTAATGTGTTAAGTAGAATAATTCTATCTTAGGGAGTGTATAGGATCTCTTAAGTGTGTGTGTAAGGGATTGTATAGGCGGTAGCTTCACAACTCACTCCAGTGATACTTAGAATCACCTTTGGTAGGAGAATCTTACCTTGATCTTTATGATGCTTTAAAAGTATGTATGTGACTCATTATAAATAATCTAGAGAGGGTGTATGCGGTCTTTTATTTGTTGACTAGTGACATCTTATGATATCTTGACTGAGAAGATTACAATCTAACGGGGTGTTTAAAGTGAGGGTGAGAACTTCACTGTACAGGTGAATTGAGTTCCACTGTATATGTGAAGTGAATTCACTAATAAAGTTTCTTTAAAAAAAAATGTGATTATTGGCTTAAAGTATTCTTAAATGGTATTAAATTTGTTATATGTTGTTTCTTATGCTATAGATGATGTTTTAATCGAAATTCATGAAAGCCATGCTATTTACTAAATGTCCCTTTTTCATGAATTTTGCAATGGTTTATACGTAGTACAATCTAATGTTCCAACCCCTTTTATTTTACCTTTTTTACTAAAGGTTTAGGGAAATTGGTGTCTTGATTGGTTGTCATGGAGGATGGATAGGTTTCTAAGACTTGAAGGATGAAGTATTGGTTAGACACAAGCGCAAAGGAAAAAAGAAGAAACCAGAGCCAGACCTGAAGACGATAGGAAGACGAGTGGAAAAGGGCAGGAGCACGCCGGGTAAGAAATGGATAGGCATAGGGATAATATAGGAAGGGCCGGGGAAGAACGGGAGAGAATGGAGAGCCCGGGAGAATAAAATAGGCGTGAAGGTGGCCGAAAGGTCGGGAGGAAAAAAAAGGAAATGAACCAGGATGGAGAAAGAAAAGAAAACGGCGATACTCACGGGTTGCAAGAGGACAGGGGGGGACATCACAGGCGAGTGTTAACTACAGGAAGCAAAAGGGGGCCAAAAACAGAGGATGGAGACCGAGAGCCAGGAAGAAGATCGGGGTTGGGTAGTCGTAAGAAGGAGAATCAAGTTATGATGAAGAGAAGAGAGCATGATGTAAGGGCAAAAAAAGAAAGGAACAGAGAAGAAACAAGGGGTGTAGTGCACAAAGAGGGAGAAGGGAGTGGTATGCGGTCAACAAGAACAACGGGCAAAAGAAGAAAGGGACAGCGGCCAATGAAGGAAGGACGGTAGGGTGAGAGGAGGAAGGAAGAGCAAAGAAAGGGGAAATGCGCAAAGCGAAAGGGGGGCTCACAGGAGAACAAAGCAATAGAATCGAGGAGATGAGGGTGAGCCAAAGATAATAAGGATAAGAAAGGTAGTGTAGAAATGTAAAAAAGTTGAATGAGACCACACACTCGAAAGGTATATCCTCTCGCTTCGACAGGACAATTCCACATGTCCCTTATGTCATAGACTTTAATTTTTAATTGTTTTGTATGGAATTAGTTCCCAAGTGTGGTCATACTTAAGTTTTAGATTGGTTCAATCGATGTTGTAAAGAATTTAATTGGTTTTTAAGATAGCTTCCGCTTGTATAATGTTTGAAAGAATTTCTTCTTACGTGTTGAAGAAAGGTTTAAAAATTCTTACCTATTTTAAATGTTTTATTTATGGACGGAAATGATACGAGAGGCTTAGATGAGACTTCTTGAAGTCTCATTTTCCATGTGACGACGCAAGAATGCTCTAACTTCTAGGATGTACTTGCGGGTCGTGACAATCTCCAACTCCTTAGCAGCATCAACAACTTTCTGTAAAGGAACACCTGAAGAAGAAACCTCTGAAACTCATATAAGAATAAGAATAATGAGCCCCTTAACAAACCTTCTCACTCTCTCAGCCTCTGTGGGAAGTATCATAGAACCATGCCTAGCGATGGCATGAAATTTACCTTGATACTCTTATACTGACATACCACCTTGTTGTAAACCCTGAAACTCGGCCCTCTTGCGCTCCCTCTTACTGTACGGAACAAATTTGGCTAGAAATACCAGAGTAAACTGAGTCCAGGATAGCAGAGGGGATCCAGCTGGCCTATTACTAATATAATCCCCCCACCATTTCTTGGCAGAGCCAGTCATCTGAAACGCTGCATAGTCAACTTAATGAGACTCCATTAATCCAAGATTATGTAACCTCTCATGAAAAGTAACTATAGATTCATATGCACCGTTAGTTAAGTCACCAATATAAGTTGGAAAATTCATTTGTCTGAACCTCTCAAACATCTTTTTCTCATAAATGGTCATACAAGGCTTGTTCACCAAATGTGATGCAATATCTGGAATCTCAATACTATCCAAATGAGGAGTTATAATAGCAGTTGTCTGAGTCTTGGGAGTCTGAGAATCTTGAGAAACTATAGGACCTGGAGTTTGACCTCCAACACGGGTCTGTGAACCATCAGAAGTGACAGGCAAAGCTCCTTCCTAGGACATCCCCTGGAGGATTCCTAACATACGAGCTAAGGTATCTTGATGCACTAGGGTGGCAATAGTACAAGGTAGAGCCTCAACTCACCCATCTCCCTCCACACGATCTTGCACATCCCCATGAATAATATCTGCATCAAGAGGTACGGTTCTATCATGATTCTCGGTAGATATTGGTACTTGACCTCCCACAGGTGTTGCAATACGGATCCTACCCCGACCTCAAGCTCGAGATCATCCCATGCCTCTACCTCGGATAGTCTTCCCAGAAGCTGGCGCAGAAATAGGCTCCCGAACGCCACTTGCCGATGTACGAGTTCTCTCCATCTGTGAGAGAATGAGATATCAATATTAGAAATTCAACAAGGTCAAGTGCACACAATAATGAATGAAATAACAAAATATTTCCTAAATGTCATATAGCCTCTCGAAGATAGGTATGGATGACTAGCGGTCCACAAGATTATACTAGACATTTCTCTTTTACTCGTGAGACCGATGAACCGAGGGATCTGATACCAAATTTTTCACGATCCAAAATCATAAGTCGTGATGGCACCTATGGTCCCGAGCAATAAGTAAGCCAACCCAAAATATTTCACTAATGTCAACTAAACAGTGTGAAAATGTCAAAACTAAGTGAAAATCTCCACAAAAAAATTTCTCTTTATGAGAATGAATTGCTGAAAGATAAAAATACCCTCCAAGAATTGGTGTCATAAGTACAAGAGCTTCTAAAATATGGTGCAAGTTTGAAACTAAAATGACAAATACATCATAAGGGATACCCTCTCTAAATACTAATATAACAGAATAAGTAAAAGATAGAGGGAGGCGTGTGCCACGGAACAGACAAGCAGCTCACCACAACCCAAACATACTCCAATCTAGGACTCAAATCGCTTCACGAGATATGGTCGTACTTGGAAACGAATCTGCACCACAAAGAGTGCAACAATTGTAGTATTAGTACGAAACAACGTGGACCAAGTATATCGCATTGACCGACAACAACGATGTAGTGACGGGAGTTTATATAAGAAAAGTCAATTCTTTAATTACACAAGTATATATTCACTTAGCAGTCAAGTTTCATCAAATAGAGGTAGTCAAATATCAATTATTTTACAACCACCAATAAAAACTCATAATCAAACAAAAATGAAAGATGTCACAAGATGCATTGAAATATGACATCATGAAATGATATGCCTCAGAATACCCAATACTCCCTCAACCTTATATACATGATACTCCTGGAAAATACATCGAGAGTTCATGACCCATGGGGGACTCGCGAGGTCTATATGCCAAAACGGATTATCTCTACATCTTTGTGAGGACAATCTCAATGTTGTATCATAAAAATAAACAATTTCCGCATGAACAGTCTCCATGTGCTCAGTTTATGATCTTTGTATCTCACCATCCCCAGCATGGACAATCTCCCCGTGCCCAACATATACTCAATCATATGTCAATGCATGTGCACAATATTATTTCAAATAAGGGGATGATGATGCAACTCAATCAGTCAAATATCCACATAATACATATTCACCTCAATTATCGTATCTATACGGGTGTAATAAATAAAAAATAATTACAAAAGAAATTCAAGTCAATAATACATCATCTAATACCCATATGCTTTGATATTCTAAAACTACAATCCACATTCTATAGTAATAACTTTCCCTTTATAACACTGGTACTCGTACCAATGCCCGTCACACCATTGATACGAGACCCTCAACTTTCTCCCTTACCTCTTTGTCAATTTCTTTTTATCTTTAATTCGGAAAACATCCTTCAACAAGTTTGAAATCCTTAACATACCTTATGTTCCGAACTCGTGCCACGACTCCTCAAGATAGTTCCTTCCCTTTTTGCGAAGTTTACGAACGTTCACAATCTACCAATGATGCAATATTCATAAGTAAGCGAGTTCGTAGACATTCAAATTATTATAAGTCTATTGTAGACCCTAATTTATATGCCCAAATATCATTTTGCCAAATGTCAAGTCAAGAATTTAACCTTAATCTCTCTAAATACTCTAAGGTTCAATGTTAGATTATAAAAAATACACCTAATAATTAATTGTCTATCTCAATATATCAAAAACTAGTATCTTGATTTGATAAATAATTAAAATAAGAATCACTTTCCCCCTATTAACAGAACTGGACATAGCACTTTTGTAATGTGACCATTTGTTGTAAAAAAAATAATTATGCGCAAAACATGCCAAATATTCTAAAAGTCACTACTAAATGCCAATCATTGGTATGAATTCCCAATGATTGGTCTAAGATTCTTGTCCTCCACACAATCTTAATACCAAAAATAAAAATATAGATAAAGAAATTAAAAGACAAATTTTGCACAGATCCTACAACTACGAACGGGAAAAATCACAACCCCCAACCCTTAAATTATTTTCATTCCTTTAATAATTGTCTAATGATTGCATACTAATTATTATTAATTAAACAATCAGAAACTTAATGTAATAATTATACTACATTTTCTCTAACTTCCCGATACCAAGTGAGAACAAAATAATACAGTATCAACATAGTCTTCCGCGCCAATAATTTATATGACTTATGTGCGCTTATGAAGAAATTAGAGTCCGCTAAAGAAGCTTTGTACCAGAAGTCAGTTGTTTTCCATCCTATCGCCTATCCTCTTTTACAAACAACAACGCACAAATAAATTTCAAACTCTTTTGTTTTCCCTTCTTCTCTAAACTTACTCCACTAACATATTTCAATTACATGGGTCAGGTGGTTACTATTAATTATGTAAGTGACCAACTAACTATTCAACTATGATACTCATTTAACAAAAATCATTAATCAGATAGTCATAGTTGCTAACTAGTTTAAAATACCCCTCTAAATTTTTCAACAAGAGTTAAAATAGTACTAATTCTCAAAACGACCTAGCGGGTCGTCACACCATTATAACCATTAGAATATTGAGATACTATTGGATCTTGAGTCTGACCTCCAACACGGGTCTGTGAGCTATCAGAGCTGACAGGCAAAGCTCCTGACTAAGCCATCCCCTCTAGGATTCCTAACATACGAGCTAGGGTATCTTGATGCACTGGGGTGGTAATTGTACTGGGTAGAGCCTTAGCTGGCCAATCTCCCTTGACATTATCTTGCACATCCCTATGAATAACATATGCATCAGGAAGTACATCTTATCACGGCCCTAGGTAGCTACTGGTACTTGACCTCTCACAGGTGCTGCAATACGACCCCTACCCCGACCTCCATCTCGAGATCGTCCCCTTCCTCTACCTCGGATAGTGTTCCTAGAAGCAAGGCGCAGGAAAAGGCTCCTCACCACCACTTTCTGATGTACGAGATCTTGCCATCTAGAGAGAATGAGATATCAATATTAGAATTTCAACAAGGTCAAGTGCACACAATAATGAATGAAAGAACAAAATCTTTCCTAAATGTCCTATAGCCTCTCGAATATAGGTATGGAGGTCACCATACTGATCCACAAGAGTCTACTACACATTGGTCTTCTACTCGTGAGACCGATGAACCTAGGGATATGATACCAAATTTGTCACGATCCAAATTCATAAATCGTGATAGCACCTATGTTCCCAACCAATAGGTAACTCAACTAAACATATTTTACCAATTTTCACTAAATCGTAAGAAAAAAGTAAATACTAAGTTAAAATCTCCACATAAATAGATCTTTATAAGTATGAATTGCGGAAAGATAAAAATACCACCCAAGAATTGGTGCCATAAGTACAAGAGCGTCTAAAATGCGATTCAAGTCTAAAGCTAAAAAGACAAATACATCGTAGGGGATATCCTGTCTAAATACTAGTATCCTAGAATAAGAAAAAGATAGAGGGAGGTGTGGGCCATGGAACAGCCAAGCAGGTCACCATAACTCAAACATACTCCAAGC
This sequence comes from Solanum habrochaites, assembly GCA_027704765.1. NCBI lineage: Eukaryota > Viridiplantae > Streptophyta > Magnoliopsida > Solanales > Solanaceae > Solanum > Solanum habrochaites. The sequence continues at coordinate 52,077,069 of JAKWJA010002495.1, read as the reverse complement.
TAGGACTCAAATTGCTCCACGAGATGTGCTCGTACTTGGAATTGAATTTGCACCACAAAGAGTGCAACAAGTGTAGTATGATAAAGAAACAACGTGGACCAAGCATATCTCATTGACCAACAACGAAGAAGTAGTGATGGGAGTTTATATAAGAAAAGTCAATTTTTTAATTACACAAGTCTATATTACACTTACTAGTCAAGTATAAACAAGTAGAGATAATCAAATATCAATTATTTTCCAACCACCAATAAAAACACATAATAAAAAAAGAATAGAAGATGTCACAAGATGCAATGTAATATGAGATCATGAACATGTCTCAGAATGCCCAGTACTCTTTCAACGGTACATACATTATACTTCTCGAAAATACATCGAGATTTCATGATCCATGGGGGCCTAGAGAGATCTATATGCCGAAACAGACGATCTCTACATGTTTGTGCAGACAATATCAATGCAATAGCATAAAAATAAAAAAATTCCGCACGAACAATCTCCACGTTCTCAAATTATGATCTTTATATCTCACCAGCCCTTGCATGGACAATCCCCCCGTGCCCAACTTATACTCAATCCCATGTCAATGCTTGTGCACAATATTATTTCAAATAAGGGATTATGATGCACCTCAATCTGTCAAATATGCACATAACATATAATCACCTCAATTATCACAACTATAGGAGGGTAATAAAGAAAATACAATCACACAAGAAGTTCAACTCAATAATATATCATCTAATATTCATATTCTTTGATATTCTCAAACTACAATCCATATTCAATAGTAATAACTTTTCCTTTGTAACACTGATACTCGTACCAATGCCCGTCACACCTTTGATACGAGACCCCCATCTTTTGCCCTAACATCTTTGTCCTTTCCTTTTTTTATCTTTAATTAGGAAAGCGTCCTTCAACAAGTCTGAATGTTTTAACATACCTTAAGTGCCAAACTCTTGCCACGAATCCTTAAGATAGTTCTTTCCCTTTTAACGATGTTTACGAACGTTCACAATCTACCAATGATGCAATATTCATAAGTAAGAGAGTTCGTAGACATTCAAATTATTATAGGTTTGTCATAGACACTAAAACTCACTCTAAATACTAATCAGGCTACATATCTTAATATAATTTATATGCCCAAATATCATATTGCCAAATTTCAGGTCAAGAATTTAACCTTAATCTCTCTAAATACCCTAAAATTAAATGTTATATCATATAATTCACCTAATAATTAATTATCTATCTCAAAAAACTAGTATCTTGATTTGATAAATAAGTAAAATAAGAATCACTTTCCCCTGATAAAAAATACCGGACAGAGCACTAGTGCAAGGTAACCATTTGTTTTTAAAAAATTATTTCTGCGCTAAACATGCAAAATTTTCTAAAAGTTACTACTAATGCCAATCATTTGCGTGATTTCCCAATGATTGGGCTAAGATTCTTGTCCTCCCCACCATTTTAATACCAAAAATAAAAATAAATAATGAAATTATAAGCCAAATTTTGCACAGATCCTACAACTACGAGACAGAAAAATAACAACCCCAACCCTTAAATGATTTTGATTCATGTAATCATTGTCTAATCATTGCATACTAATTAATATTAATTAAAAAATCTGAAAGTCAATGTACTAATTATACTAGATTTTCTCTAACTTTCCAATACAAAGTTACAACAAAATAATACACTATCAGCACAGTCTTTCGCATCAATAATTTATATGACTTACATGCGCTTATGTAGAAATTAGAGTTGGCTAAAGAAAGCTTTTTACCTGTAGTATTTGTTTTTCGGTCCTTCTCTCTGTATTTTACACCGCACAAATAACATTCCAACTCTTTTGTTTTCCCTTCTTCTCTAAACTAATTCCACTAACATATTTTATTTACATGAGTCAGGTGGTTACTATTAATTATGTATGTGAGCCACTAACTATTCAACTATTATATTCATTTAAAAAATCATCAATTAGATACTTATAGTTGCTAACTAGTTTAAAATACCCCTTTAAAATTTTCAAGAATAGTTAAAATAGTCGTAGTTCTCGAAACGACCTAGCGGGTCGTCACACCTCTCTAGCCATTTGAATCTTGAGTAACTATCGGATCTGGAGTCTAACCTCCAACACGGGTCTGTGACCATCAGAAGTGACAGGAAAAGCTCATACCTGAGCATCATCTCTAGGATTCCTATTGCACATACACATGAATAGCATCTGCATTAAGAGGTACGGTCCTATCACGACCCTGGGTAGCTTTTATTACTTGACCTCCAACAGGTGCTTGCATACGACAACTACCTCGACCTCAACCTCGAGTTCATCCCTTTCCTCTACCTCGGATAGTGTTCCCAAAAGCAGGCGCAGGAATAGGCTCCCGACTACAACTTGCCGATGTATTAGTTCTCGCTATCTGAGAGATAATTAGATATCAATAATAGAATTTCAACAAGGTCAAGTGCACACAATAATGAATGAAAGAACAAAATATTTCCTAAATGTTCTACAGCTTTTGGAAGATAGGTATGGACGTCAACATACTGATCCGCAATAATCTAATGGACATCGCTCTTGTACTCGTGATACCGATGAACCTAGGGCTGTGATATCAAATTTGTCACGATCCAAATTCACAACACTTGATGACACTTATGTTCCCAACCAATAGGTAAGCCAACCCAACATATTTTACCAATTTTAAATAAATAGTGAGAGAAAGTAAACAATAAGTGAAAATCTCCACACAAAAAACCCTTTATAAGAATGAATTGCGGAAAGATAAATGTACCACTCAAGAATTGGTGTCATAAGTACAAGAGCTTCTAAAATACGATGCCAAGTTTAAAACTGAAATGACAAATAAATTACAAGAGATATCCTGTTTAAAAACTAACATAATAGAATAAGTGAAATATAGAGGGAGGTGTGGGCCACATAACAACCAAGCAGCTCACCACAACTATAACATACTCCAATCTAGGTCTAAAATAGCACCACGAGATATGCTCGTACTTGGAATCGAATCTTCACCACAAAGAGTGCAACAAGAGTAGTATGAGTACGAAACCAGGTGGACCAAGTATATCTCAAACAATGAAGGAGTAATGATGGTATTTTATATAAGCAAAGTCAATTCTTTAATTACAAAAGTCTGTATTACACTTATCAGTCAAGTTTAGTCAAAATAGAGGCAATCAAATATCAATTATTTTCCAACAACCAATAAAAACAAATAATCAAACAAGAATAAAATATGTCACAAGATAAAGTGCAATTCACACCATGAAATGATATGCCTTAGAACTAGTACTCTCTCAACTGTATATACATGATACTCCTTGAAAATACATCGAGAGTTCATGACCCATGGGGGTCTCGCGAGGTCTATATGTCGAAACGGACGATCTCCACTTGTTTGTGTGGACGATCTCAACGCACTATCATAAAAATAAACAATTTCCGCACGAACAATCTCCGCGTGCTCAAATTATGATTATTATAACTAAACACCATGCACGGACAATCTCCCCGTGCCCAACTTATACTAAATTCATGTCAATGCCTATGAACAATATTATTTCAAATAAGGGGATGATGATGCACATCAATCAGTAAAATATACACATTATACATAATCACCTAAATTATCACACTATACGGGAGTAATTAAGAAAACACAATAACACAAGAAATTTAAGTCAATAATATCTTATATAATACCCATATGATTTGATATTCTCAAACTACAATCCACATTCTACAGTAATAACTTTCCCTTTATAACACCGGTACTCGTACTAATGCCCTTCACACCATTGATACGAGACGCCCATCTTTCGCCCTTACCTCTTTGTCAATTTAATTTTTTATCTTTAATTAGGAAAACTTCCTTAAACAATTCTGAATGCCTTAACATAACTTAAGTGCCGAACTCGTGCCACGAATCATCAAGATAGTTCCGTCCCTTTTTGCGAAGTTTACGACCGTTCAGAATCTACCAATGAGGCATTATTCGTAAGTAAGAGAGATCGTAAAGATTGAAATTATTATAGGTCTATCATAGACCCTAAAACTCACTCCAAACACTAATCAAGCTTCGAATCATAATATAATTTACATGCCCAAATTATCATATTGCCTAATTTCTAGCCAAGAATTTAACCTTAATCTCTTTAAATAACCTAAAATTTAATGTTAGATCATATAATTACACCTAATAATTAATAAGCTATCTCAATATATTAAAAACTAGTATCTTGATTTGATAAATAAGTAAAATAAGAGTCACATTCCTCCGATTAACAGCACTGGACAGAGAACTGCTGCAAGGTGACCAATTTTTTTTTAAAAAAATTAATTATGCGCAAAACATGCAAAAATTTTCTAAATGTCACTACTAAATGCCAATCATTGGCATGATTTCCCAATGATTGGTCTATGATTCTTGTCCTCCCCACCCTTTTAATATCAAAAAATAAATAAATAAAGAAATTATAAGCAATTTTTTCATAGATCCTACAATTACGAGATGGAAAAATCACAACCCTAAATCTTTAATCATTTTAATTCTTGTAATCATTGTCAAATGATTGCATAGTAATTATTATTATAGTAATTATTATTAATTAAACAATCAGAAACTCAACATATTTATTGTACTAGATTTCTCTAAATTTCCAATACCAAGTCACAACAAAATAATACAGTATCAACACTGTATTTCAAGCCAATGATTTATATGACTTATCTGCGCTTATGCAGAAATAATAGTCGGCTAAAGAAAGCTTTTTACCTGAAGTATTAGTTTTTCCATCCGTCGCTCTGTATTTTACACCGCACAAATACATTTTCAACTCTTTTGTTTTCTCTTCTTCTAAAAACTAATTTTGCTAACATAGTTTAATTACATGGGTCAGGTGGTTACTATTAATTATATATGTGACCCATTAACTATTCATCTATGATACTCATTTAACAAAAATCATCAATTAGATACTTATAGTTACTAAATTTTTTAAAGAACCCCTTTAAATTTTTCAACAAGAGTTAAAATATTCCTAGTTCTCAAAACGACCTAGCAGGTCGTCACACCTTTCTAGCCATCAGAATCTTGACAACTATCGGATCTGGAGTTTAACCTCCAACACGGGTTTATGAGCCATCAGAAGGGACAAACAAAGCTCCTGCCTAAGCCATCCCCTCTAGGATTCCTAGCATACAAGATAAGGTATCTTGATGCACTGGGGTGGCAATAGTACTGGGTAGAGCCTGAGCTGGCCCATCTCCCGCGACACGATCTTGAAAATCTCCATGAATAGCATCTGCATCAGGATATACGGTCCTATCACGACCCTAGGTAGCTATTAGTACTTGACCTTCTACAAGTGTTGGAATACGACCCCTACCCCTACCTCAACCTCGAGCTCCTCCCCTGCCTCTACCTCGGATAGTGTTCACAAAAGCAGGCACAGGAATAGGCTCCAGAGCACCACTTGTCGATGTACGAGTTATCGCCATCTGAGAGAGAATGAGATATCAATATAGAATTTCAACAAGGTCAAGTGCACACGATAATGAATGAAAGAAAAAAATATTTACTAAATGTCCTATAGCCTCTCGAAGATAGTTATGGACGTTATTATACCGATCAACAACTAGACAATGCTCTTGTATTTGTGAGACGGATGTATCTAGGGATCTAATACCAAATTTGTCACGATCAGAATTCACAAGTAGTGATGACACTATGTTCCCTACCAATAGGTTAGCCAACCCAACATATTTTACCAATTTTAACTAAATAGTGAGAAAAAGTAAACACTAAGTAAAAATTTCCACACGAAAATCTCTTTATAAGTATGAAATGCTGAAAGATAAAAACACCACCCAAGAATTGGTGTCATAAGTACAAGAGCTTCTAAAATACGATGCAAGTATGAAACTAAAACGAAAAATACATCATAAGAAGTATCCTGTCTAAATACTAATATAACAGAATAAGTAAAAGATAGAGGGAGATGTGGGCCACAAAACATCCAAGCAGCGCACCACATATCAAACATACTCGAAGCTAGGACTCAAATCATTTCATGAGATGTGCTCGTACTTGGAAACAAATCTGCACCACAAAGAATACAACAAGTGTAGTATGAGTACGAAACCACGTGGAACAAGTATATCTCATTGACCGACAAAGAAAAAGTAGTGACGGGATTTTATATAAGCAAAGTCAATTCTTTAATAACACAAGTCTATATTACACTTATCAGTCAAGATTAGTCAAAATAGAGGTAATCAAATATCAATTATTTTCCAACCATCAATAAAAACACATAGTCAAACAAGAATGAAAGATGTAACAAGATACAGTGCAATTCACACCATGAAATGCTATGCGTCAATATACCTAGTACTCTCTCAAACGTATATACATGATACTCCTTGAAAATACATTGAGAGTTCATGATCCATGGGGTTCACACGAGGTCTATATGCCGAAACGGACGATCTCAACGCACTATCATAAAAATAAATAATTTTAGCACGAACGATCTCCACGTGCTCAAATTATGATCTTTATATCTAAACATCCTTGCACGGACAATCTCCATGTGCTCAACTTATACTCAATCTTATGTCAATGCCAATGGACAATATTATTTCAAAGAAGGGGATGATGATGCACCTCAATCAGTCAAATATCCACATAATAGATAATCACCTCAATTATCACAACTATACGGGTGTAATAAAGAAAACACAATAACACAAGAAATTCAAGTCAATAATATGTCATCTAATACCCATATGCTTTGATATTCTCAAACTATAATCCACCTTCTATAGTAATAACTTTCTCTTTATAACAGTGGTACTCGTACCAATGCCCTTCACAACAATGATACGAGACCCATATCTTTCGCCATTACCTCTTTGTCAATTTCTTTTTTTATCTTTAATTAGGAAAAAGTCCTTCAACAATTCTGAAAGCCTTAACATACCTTAATTGCTGAACTCCTGCCACGAATCCTAATGATAGTTCCTTCCCTTTTCGCAAAGTTTGCGAACGTTCACAATCTACCAATGATGCAATATTTGTAAGTAAGCGAGTTCGTTGACATTCAAATTATTATAGGTCTATCGTAGACCCTAAAATTCACTCCAAACTCTAATCAGGCTCCAAATCTTATTATATTTTATATGCCTAAATGATCATATTGCAAAATTTCAAGCCAAGAATTTAACCTTATTCTGTCTAAATACCCTAAAATTCAATATTACATAATATAATATACAATTTATAATTAATTACCTATCTCAATATATGAAAAACTAATATCTTTATTTGATAAATAAGTAAAATAAGAATCAATTTTCCTCGATTAACAACACCGGACAGAGGACTGCTGCAACGTGACCATTTGTATTTTAGAGAAATTAATTCTGCGCAAAACATGCCAAATTTTATAAAAGTCACTACTAAATGCAAATCATTGGCATGATTTCCCAATGATTGGGCTAAGATTCTTGTACTCCCCACCATTTTAATACTTAAAAAAATGAAGAAATTATAAGCCAAATTTTGCATAGATCCTACAACTACGAGACTAAAAATTCACAACCCCCACCCTTAAATAATTTTCTTTGCTGTAATCATTGTCTAATGATTGCATGCTAATTATTTTTAATTAAACAATCAGAAACTCAACGTGATAATTATACTATATTTTCTCTAACTTTCCAATACCAAGTGACACTAAAATAATATACTATCAACATAGTCTTTCGCATCAATAACTTATACGACTTACGCGCGCTTATATAGAAATTAGAGTCGGCTAAAGAAAGATTTTTACCTGAAGTATTTCGTTTTCCATCCTTCGCTCTGTATTTTACACCGCACAAATAAATTTTCAAATCTTTTGTTTTCCCTTTTTCTCTAAACTAACTCCACACACATATTTTAATTACATGGGTCAGGTGATTACAATTTATTATGTATGTGACCCACTAAAAATCAACTATGATACTCATTTAACAAAAATCATCAATTAGAAACTCATAGTAACTAACTTGTTTAAAATACCCCTTTAAATTTTTCAACAAGAGTTAAAATAGTCCTAGTTCTGAAAACGACCTAGCGGGTCGTCACACCATTCTAGCCATCATAATGATCTGGAGTTTGACCTCCAACACGGGTCTGTGAACTATCAAAAGTTACAAGCAAAGCTTCTGCCTAAGCATCCCCTCTAGGACTCCTAACTTACGAGCTAAGGTATCTTGATGCACTTGGGTTGCAATAGTACTGGGTAGAGCCTGAGCTGGCCCATCTCCTTCGACACGATCTTGCACATCCCCATGAATAACATCTGCATAAGGAGGTACGGTCCTATCACGACCTTAGGTAGTTATTGGTACTTGACCTCCCACAAGTGCTGCAATACGACCCCTACCTCGACCTCAAACTCGAGCTTATCCCCTGCCTCTACATCGGATAGTGTTCCCAGAAGCAGGCACAGGAATAGGCTCCCGATCACAACTTGCCGATGTACAAGTTCTCGACATCTGCGAGAGAATAAGATATCAATATTAGAATTTCAACAAGGTCAAGTGAACACGATAATGAATGAAAGACAAAACTATTTCATAAATTTCTATAGCCCATCGAAGATAGGTATGGACGTCATCATACCGATCCGCAAGAGTCTACTAGACATTGATCTTGTACTCATGAGACCGATTAACTTAAGGATCTGATACCAAATTTGTCACGATCCAATGTCACGAGTCGTGACACCTATTTTCCAAACCAATAGGTAAGCGAACCCAACATATTTTACCAATTTTAACTAAATAGTGTGAAAAAAGTAAACACTAAGTGAAAATCTCCACACAAAAATATCTTTATAAGTACGAATTGCGGAAAGATAAAAATACCACCCAAGAATTGGTGTCATAAGTACAAAAGCTTCTAAAATATGATGCAAGTATTAAACTGAAATTATATATACATCAGAAGAGATATCCTGTCTAATACTAATGTAACAGAATAAGTAAAAGATAGAGGGAGGTGTGGGCCACGGAAGAGCCAAGCAACTAACCACCACTCAAACATACTCCATGCTAGGACTCAAATCGCACCACGAGATGTGCTCGTACTTGGAATCGAATCTGCACCACAAAGAGTGCAACAAGTGTAGTATGAGTACGCAACCACGTGGACCATGTATATCTCAATGACATACAATGATGAAGTAGTGACGGAAGTTTATATAAGAAAAGTCAATTCTTTAATTACACAAGTTTATATACACTCACCAGACAAGTTTAATCAAATAGAGTTAATCAAATATCAATTATTTTCCAACCACCAATAAAAAGACATAATCGAACAAGAAGGAAAGATGTCACAAGATGCAATGCAATATGACACCATGAAATGATATGTCTCAGAATACCCACTACTCTCTCAAACGTATATACAGGATACTCCTCGAAAATACATCGAGAGTTCATGACCCATGGTGGACTCGCGATATCCATACGCCAAAATGGACAATCTCCACGTGTTTGTAGTAACGATCTCAATGCACTATCATAAAAATAAAAAATTTCCGCACGGACGATCTCCACGTGCTCAAATTATGATCTTTATATCTCACTATCCCAAGCACGGTCAATATCCCCGTGCCCAACTTATACTCAATCTCGTGGCAATGCTTGTGCACAATATTATTTCAAATAAGGGGATGATGATGCACCTCAATCAATCAAACATCCACATAATACATAATCACCTCAATTATCACAACAATATGAGTGTAATAAAGAAAACATAATCACACAAGAAATTCAAGTCAATAATATATCATTTAATACCCATATGCTTTGATATTCTCAAAATACAATCCACCTTTTATAGTAATAACTTTCCCTTTATAACACCGGTACTCGTACCAATGCCCGTCAGACCATTAATATGAGACCCCCATATTTCACCCTTACCTCTTTGTCAATTATTTTTTTTATCTTTAATTAGGAAAAAGTCCTGAAACAATTCTGAAAGCCTTAACATAACTTTAGTGCCGAACTCGTTCAACGAATCCTCAAGATAGTTCCTTCCCTTTTCGTGAAGTTTACAAAGGTTCGTAATCTACAAATGATGCAATATTCGTAAGTAAGTGAGTTCGTAGAAATTCAAATTATTATACATCTATCATAGACCATAAAAATCACTCCAAACTCTAATTAGGTTCCAAATCTTAATATAATTTATATGCCCAAATGATCATATTTCAAAATTTCAAGCCAAGAATTTAACCTTAATCTCTCTAAATACCCTAAAATTCAATATTAGATCATATAATGTACAACTAATTATTAATTACCTATCTAAATATGTGAAAAATTAGTATCTAGATTTGATAAATAAGTAAAATAAGAATCACATTCTGCCTTTAAATACACTGGACAGAGCACTGTTGCAACGTGATTTTTTTTTAAAAAAAAAAAATTTGCACAACACATGCCAAATTTTCTAAAAGTCACTACTAAATGCCAAGCATTGGCATGATTTCTCAATGATTGGGCTATGATTCTTTTCCTCCCCACCATTTTAATACCAAAAAGAAAAATAAATAAAGAAATTATACGACAAATTTTACACGGATCCTACAACTACGAGACGGAAAGATCACAACCACCAACCCTTAAATTATTTTCATTCTTATAATCATTGTCTAATGATTGCATACTAATTATTATAAATTAAACAATAAGAAACTCAACGTAATAATTATACTAGATTTTCTCTAACTTTCCAATACCAAGTGACAACAAAATAATACAGTATCAACACAGTCTTACGCGCTAATAATTTATACGACTTATGTGCGCCAGCAGAAATTAGAGTCGGCTAAAGAAAGCTTTTTACCTGAAGTATTTGTTTTTCCATCCTTTGCTCTGTATTTTACACCGCACAAATAAATGTCTAACTCTTTTGTTTTCCCTTCTTCTCTAAACTAACTCCACTAACATATTTTAATTACATGGGTCAGGTGATTATTTTTATTGATGTATGTGACCCACTAACTGTTCAAGTATGATACTCATTTCACAAAAACCATCAATTAGATACTCATAGTTACTAACTAGTTTAAAATACCCTTTAAATTTTTCAACAATAGTTAAAATAGTCCTACTTCTCAAAACGACCTAAAAGGTCGTCACACCTTTCTAGCCATGTCAATTGATAAATCTTGGATTGGAAAACCACAAAACACTTTTGAATATGCAAATGGGGTAAAAAGATTTCTTGATTTTGCCTTTGAGAATTGGTGCGTTGACTGTGATGTCATTAAATGTGCATGTCGACATGAGATTTTAATATGTGGCAAAGAAGAGGTGTAGTTCAAGAGCACTTAACATTAAAACCTTTTCCATTAAATTACAAAATCTGGTATTTGCATTGTGAAGTCTTAAATACAACTATTCCACAAACATTTGAATGTTCACAGGTCACAGCAAAAACTTTGCAGACTACTTATCCAATGGAGTCCATGATTAGTGACATATTTGGATTCACTGGGAACAATATGAATGAACCTGATGTGACATTGAATGGAGAAGAAATTTTAAATGAAGAGCATATTGAAAAGCCTAATGAAGATTATGCAAAATTCTATGAATTGATCGAAGATGACAAGCAACCATTGTATGAAGGGTGTACGAAGTATTCCAAATTATCCTTTCTACTCAGATTATATCATCTAAAGTGCTTTTATCGAATTGACTAATAAAGAAATGGATATGTGCTGGAATGGTAAAAAGATGCCTTTGAAGGTGCCAAAATTCTTGTTTCCTTTTATGAGGCCAAAAAATCATCAAAAAACATGGTCTTAATTATGCCAAAATACATGCTTGTCCAAATGACTGTATGTTATTTTTTAGGGAACACGATGAAGGCTTGCAAGAATGCAAAAAATGCTAGACATCTAGGTGGAACGATAGTAAATAGAAGCAACCTGCAAAGATTTTGTGCTACTTTCCTTTTAAACCGAGGCTGCAAAGATTGTTCACGTACACTAAAACTATAGAGTATATAATATGACATTCTTTAAGGGGTAACAAAGATGGATTTATGAGGCATCCTAAGGATTCTTAGGCTTGGAAACCATTTGACTTGCTTCATCCTGAATTTTCTTCAGATCCTTGAAATGTTCGACATTACCTAGCTAGTGATGGTTTGAATTCCTTTGGAGCGATGTTATAAATTTATAGTAATTGGCCAGTGATTCTTATTCCATATAACCTTCCTTCTTTGGAGCGTACGAAATAATCTTCATTAATTCTCTCAATGATCATTCTAGGAAAAAAATCATGGAAATGACATAGACATATACTTACAACCTCTTATCCAAGAGTTGAAGGAATTATGGCATGATGTGGTCCAGACATTGGATTCGTGAAATAATGAAACATTTAAAATGCTACTAGCTTTAATGTGGACAATAAGTGTTTTTCCAGGACTTGGTAACTTATCTGGATGGATTACATATACTCAGTTTTCTTGCCCCACATGTAATTTTGTTACAGACTCCTACTGGTTGAATCATAGAAAAAAATGGTGTTTTATTTGTCATAGTTGTTTTCTTGAAAGATGCCATGGATTTAGATTCCAACGTCTTTGTTTTAATGAAAAAATCAAGCAACGGGAGTCACCAGTTACATTATCAGGATCAGACATCTTGAAATAAATAGAGGGAATTAATGTCAATTTTTGACAAGCACCCGAGTCAAATAATAAGTGCAAAAGAGATACAAAATATATATGGAAAACTGCGATTGCTAGATAATGGAGAAAGAGAAGCATATTTTTAACCTTCCTTATTGATCAACTAACTTGTTGCGTCATAATCTAGATGTTATGCACATTGAGAAGAATATTTGTGAGAATGTGATATATTCTTTGCTTAGTGATGCTGAAAAATCAAAAGATAATCCTCAAGCTCGAAAGGATCTTGGCGAAATGGGTATAAGAAAAGAACTTTGGCTAATTGAGAATGGAAATTATCGTCTTTCTTTGTTTACTATTTTAAATACAAAGGAAAATGTTTTTAAAAAAAGATGTATTTTTCTGAACTCTGAAGAATATCAAAATGCCTGATGGATATGCAATCAACATTTCAATATTTATTGACTTGAAACAACGAAAACTATTTGGAATGAAGAGTCATGATTTTAACATTCTCATGCAACATTTATTACCAATTGCAATACGTAATGTTTTTCCTGATAAGGTGACTCCTGTGCTAATAGAGTAGAGTTCATTTTTTTGACACCTATGTGTGAAAAACTTAAGTCACTCAAATATTGACAAGCTCCATTCAGGATATACCAACACTATTAACCACTTAGAAATATTATTTCCTCCCACATTTCTTACAATCGTGGTTCATTTGACTTGTCATCTGGTCTCTGAAGCAAAACTTGGGGGTCCAGTGTAGAATCGATGGATGTATGTTGTGGAAAGGTAAATACAATTTCTTATTTGTTATTGGAATTTATTGATTAAGTCAATGATATAAAATTGTATTTTTTTTACTATATATTCATCTTTTGTTAGGTATTTCGGACACTGAGTCCCTTGTGCCGAAACCGTATCCAAACCAGAAGGTTCGATAGAGGAAAAAAAAAAAAACAAAGGAGGACACTGTAGACAAAAGAAGCTCTTACCTTTTTCTCTCAATATCTTTAAGGGTTCGAGAAAGAATTAATAGACCATGTCGTGTTATGATAATTTTGGGGATAAAGGCTCGACAAATTCCTCTAGCTTGTTCCCACGTGTTGGTAAAGGAGTAGGAGCTGAAATATTTGAGTCGTCACCTATGGTAAAATGTCAAGCTCATCAATATGTGTTACTAAACTTTATGCAAGTCATGCCATTCATTGCGCTATTATTTACACCATCTTTTTATTTTATACGCTGTCCGGCATGTCGGGTATGAGTCTCCTTATATCTCCTAGTTTTCGTACCTATACTACCAATATAGGGATCTGGCGGGGTTCAATTCCCATGTATGCTAGCATGTTTTGGGTCACTTTGGCTAGTGATTCCACCTCTTTTTGGTGTGGGGTTTCATGACACTGGATTTCATGATACTCACATAATCTATGTCGGTTAAAGTTAAAGTTCCCAATGAAATGAATGAGACTAGCCTCAAATGATTCACATAATGAATCGAATGATACCAAAGGTGTTATGATAGGATAATTAAGAAGTTTTTTAGATCAGTAATGAAATGAGGTCATTATTGTTCATTGCACAACAAAAACGATGAAAGTTTTTAAACTACATCCTAGGTATAGCTGGTGTGTACCTGGCCCTATGAATGAAATGAAATGAAGTACGTATGAATGAATGGAACAGAATCTGTGTTTGCTAAATCGACTCCCTAGTTGAGGCCCATATGGTAAAGCTATCATTTGGGGATTGTCTAAGTCAAGTCTATGATTCCAATGGTCTCATAGGCATACGAAAGAATGATATGAACACGGTTATGGTTATATGAATAGATCTGTGCTGTAGTGTACGCTGTGAGTGTGGGTGCTGTGTGCAAAATGTTTACGTAGTCAGGATGTTACTCTCAGGGCATAACTTTACTAATCCAAATTTGTAAGCTATAACATTTATATCCAAATTTCGAAAGTTCACTACTTCCTAATCCCAATTTGGCAAGTCCACTGACTCTGCATTTGCTATAATCTGTTGCTAGGAAAGAGGTATTCTTACTCATGCATCTCCTTCGTGTGTGCTTGTTGTATATACCCATACTTAGTACAATGTGTTTTTTGTACTAACCCTATGCAACTCCAAAATGTAGGTGCAGGCACCGTGGACGCTAGAGCTACAGGATCAACGCTGTAGAGCATCCATGAGGACTTGGTAGGGCCTCTGTTTTTGAGGATGCTGCCCATTTAGAGTCTTAGCTTAGTTGTAGGATTGAGCTAGTGGAGTAGTTCCACTAGGTTCCTATTTCCTGTTTTTGTTTCAGACATGTATTGGTGCCTTTTTTCAAGTACATCTTTATCGTTATAATAAACTGCTCCTTTATTGATGAATTTTCGTAATGTTTAGATGCGTTTGATGGTAAACAATTATATATGTAATAGAATGTTTAGTAAGCATGTTAGGAAACAAAAATTTTCAAATTTTTCGCTAAAATTAACCTAGATGAAGTAAGAATGACGTATGTAGGCTTCTCTACGACCTTTGAGAGGTCAACGACGCCGGTCTCGTCTAAGGTTTAGATTTCGATCGTGACAATTTCCTTCTGTTAAATTTTCACAATTGATTCACAATGGTGATAATGACTTTCCGATGCAAAACTTACAACAATTCTTTGGTGATATCAATGATCTAATCTTGTGTACGGAGGATGAAGCTGATGAATTTCCAGTGAAAGACTAGGTTAGTTTAAAATTAGAATCATTTTTTGATTTCTCTTACTATTTTACTTGGTTTTTTCTTTAAGTGTCCATTTGTATGTCTTTTTCAATAAGAATTTTTTTTTAATTGTAATTACTTGCGTTTGAATCAGTTTTATTTCAGCTATTGAAATAAATCTTTATCATATCTTTGTTATCTTTAAAATTTGCTATATGTGTACAAGTTTATTATCTTTTTAATGTGTATGCTAGGATGCCGAAGCAAAATCAGTATAAAATAAGTCAACATGTCCCATCTTCATCAACTGATGGAGAATCTTCAAAGCCAACAAAACATAAAGAAAATTAAGACAATCATGATTGGTTTTTCGATGTTATAGGTACATATAAATGATAAAATTTGTTATAATTTTTAACCTTCTTAGGAACTAACGTAAATTTGGTCTTTATTTTGTTTTAGATAAAAATGAAGTAACAAAAATGGTTAGAATGACGATCCGGGATGTCCATAACATGGAAAATGGATTCCAGATAATTCTAGAATGTGATGAATTGCAGGAGTTATGGGACATCTTTCCACCAATGCTTTGTACTTTTCCATCAGCTTTAAAAAATGGTCAGACATGCCAGATTCTTACTTGGATCGTGTTTGTAATTAAATCCTAATTGTACTTCCTTGTTAAATATTTTGTTTATCTTGAGTCTTTTAGTTACAACTTCACTAAACTAACATTACTCTTTGAAGGATCGATTTCTTTGAATGATTGATCACCAAAAATCAAAAAGATGGGTTGGCAGTAATGTTAACAAAAAGTGGAAGGACCACAAGCGTAAACTATGACATGCCGCAGAAAATCCATTATTGAGTAAAGAAGAGATCATTAGAAATTCTCATAATGGTATACCCATGGATCAATGGGCACTGTTTGTCAATTATCGCATGGACGAGAAAACACTAGTACTGCTTCTTCTTTTCTGTCGCATATTTGTTCTTTACATGAATATAATTGTCCATATTGTTCCAATTTAACCTGTAGAAATTTTGCAAGAAGAATCAATAGATTCGACAAAATCAAATTCCTCATATCAGATAAGCTATGAGTTTGGCGAGAAGTAGATCTTAAATGGTAGTTTAGTACAATGTTCTTAGATATATATACTCTTAATTAATCATTAGTGTCTTACAATTTAAAATTGTTAGAGGGTAAAGGAAACAAATGTTGATCAAGGAAAAATGTCGACTGAGACTTATAAAAGAAAAGATGGAAGTTATGTAACTGAGGCGGCTAGAGAGATTGGGGAAAGGATCTTATAATATATGATTTCTCGAGTAGCTATTTAATCGAATTCTGGTTTTAGTGACAGCAAAAAAACTAATGCTTCAATCGTGATACTGAAATTGAGGACCAAAAACCACTTTCCTTAAACACGATAATCTTAATGTTATTGTTTTATTTTTTGTATGCATATAGTTGATGTTACTGTGGTATGGATTTTTGCCTATGTACTGAAATGCAACAGTGAGGTCTTCCTTGAGTAGTAATTTTACTATGCAGCAGCAATAACATGTTGTTCTTGCCCCTTCTTCTTAATGGGTTGCCTGTTGTGAAGCACTATTCCTAATTAGGTATTAAGAACTTATCTTACAAACTTTAGACTTAAAAGTGTGTTTTATTCATTTGCGGATTTCTACTTAAAGCGCTAGATGTTTGCAATCTTTATTCAAGTATCTACTTAATAATCTGGCAAACAAGTAATTAATAAATAAATTGCTACTCAAAACTCTAGATATTTGCAGCATTTCCATTCATATTTCTTCAAGTATCTACTTGGTTGAAGCCGCTTCTAAAATTAACCATAACCAAGTCCCATCAACTCTAGAATTAGAGTAAATAGAATTTGAAGACATTGCCAAATTGTACAATCTCAAAAATTTATAATTCGAAGATACATGGCGCCTCTATTTTCATAGAGTCATGAACTAGTATTTGTCAACAATAGTATGCTTGTTTTTCTTTTACACAGGAGAAAATGAATAAATTCGAAGCCAATGGCCAAAAAGTATTCTCAAAGTTTCACCTAATGATGCACTTGGCATAGTACTCGGTCCAGAAAATCCAGGACATGCTCGAGCGGTAGGCTTGGGTGTTGTTCCAACTATGGCATTCAAACAAACATCTAGGAGATTTATACATGTTAATGTGAGTTAATCTAGCTCTAGAAATCAAACTACAAAGTGGTAGCAAGAGATGGCGAGTATGAATTTATACATGTTAATATGAGTTAATCTAGCTTTAGAAATCCAAGTCCAAAGTGGCAGCAAGAGATGACGAGTATTAAATGACAATCAAATGCGCTACTTAGCTTATATCAAAGGAACATAGGAAACATCAATGAAGAGTTGCTCACTTCTTTCCACCTCCTCCATAGGTATGACCATTATAAATATCTTTGTTTTATATGCACTCTTTCTTAACATATTTTTTGGTGCTACGATTTCATTTCTAATTTGCCTTCACAGACTTCATAGTCTGTAAATCCACCAAAATGTAATATTACTTTTTTGTAATGCAGTGTTTTTATTATTTTTGATACTACAGTGTGGGATAAGGATATCGATAATGTGGTTTGTCAATAAGAAAGGTTAACATGTTTTAGGATTAGTTATCAAGATAAAGAAGTGATCAAAATCTAACTAACACTAACATAGTACATCTATCTTGAACTGAATCTATTCCTCCTGCTAAAGCAAACTAACAGTACAAGTGGCTCGCTTATCTATAGTTTCTGATACAATTCAAATATTTTCGCTGAGTGCACAGAGAGACCAAGTGTTTCATGGTATTTAGACTCTAAACCCAATGAAGTTTCATTAGGGTCTTGTTTTGGGAATTACTTTTCTAGGATCACAACTGAAATATATGGTATCTAAATTTTCATTAGCGGAGAAAGCTAAGCCATATATATCTTGAAAAGAGAAGATATTCTTTTCATATTCTGCTGGATCATTGAATCTTAATTCATGATCATTTGGAAGTTACCTCTAAGGAAATGCATAATGTATGGGGAAATTCCTTCCTTTTGTTGGGCTATTACCCATGTTCCAGCCAAAGGCCCATGGCCTAATCCTACTTGGAAAAGTATTGAAATTATTCCTTTACTTGCGTTGTCAATTTTTTATTAGGAAAAGATGCGCATAGTATCCTATTTGTAGTTAGCATTTACTTTTAAGGAGGAAACGCCCAAACTCTATATAGAGAGCTTGTTCTTGAGAGAATAATTAATTGTTCATGGGTATTGGCTTTTAAAGACATTAGAACACCCTAGAGGTTTTTTTGGACACAGCTTTCCACAGAGACACAAAGAAAAAGAAGACAAGGGTATTTTGCTGTAAGTCTTGTCGCCCGCCCAGCCTGTTCCGATCGTTTTTTCTGATTCACTCACCGTTGGATAGGGCCGCCCGCCCTTTGGGCTTGCGTGTTCCTGACCTCTTGGTGGGTTGCTTTTAACCCTGCCGCTCCGAATTAGCGGTCAGCACGAAGATCCTTTTAGGTTCCGCAAGAAAAAAAAAAAACCCCCCCACAAAAAAAAAACAAAACCCCAAAGATGGGGTTTGGGTGGTGTTTTCTTTATTTACTTTGTTAGTTGTAGCTATGTTTGTTCTCTTTTGGTATGTCGGTAGCCATTAGAAGAATACTTGTAACCTCTTATAGTCTCTAGTGAACAATTGGATCTTTTCGATCCGGTGGTATATTACCTTCGATTTGAGGTTTTTCCACGTTAAACTTGGTGTTCTTTATTGT
The DNA here is from genome assembly GCA_027704765.1 of Solanum habrochaites. NCBI lineage: Eukaryota > Viridiplantae > Streptophyta > Magnoliopsida > Solanales > Solanaceae > Solanum > Solanum habrochaites. The sequence continues at coordinate 52,057,797 of JAKWJA010002495.1, read as the reverse complement.
TAGATTTTCGGTGTTCTCTTTTTCGTCACAACAACTGGTTTATCAGAGCTTAAAATATCTATAGGAGGGAATATGATCAGATTGTATGTCTAAACGGAAGAAGTTACAACATATGTAACAGCAAGATGAATTAAAGATCTAATGTGTCGTGAAGAAGATTGAATTCCGGTTTTTTTTTGCTCATAAAGCGAGGAATGCGACCAAGAAAAATTGGGAATTTGAGCACAGCAAATATGTGGATATCTAATCAATAGGGTGCATATGATGAATTATAATATCGAACATATTGTGAAATGAGACAATGATAGAACATTGTGGGAAAATTGCCCACGACCGGAATCTGACCCCAGACGAGACGGCGTCGTTGACCTCTCAGAGGTCGCAGACAAAGCCTACTTACGTCATTTACTTTACAAGATAATTTTAGCGGAAAATTGAATTTTGATCTTTGATCATGACTTGCTTAACATTCTTAACATTTCGTAATAGTTTATAATCAACAATCTAAATTAAAGATAAGAACTGAGAAGAAATAATCATTGAGTAGTAATTGTATACGGCCAAAATAGCCCCAATACAAAAGTCCTGAACCAAAACAGGAAGAAGAAACGCAGTGGAACAGCTCCAATAGACTCAACTCTAAAACTACGCTAGAATGTAAAACAGTAGCATCTCGAAAGCATGAGGGACCTACCAAACTACGAATGATGAATAATGAGTCCGGATAGATGCCAACACGAACCTGTAGCTCTAGCGTCCACCTGGCCTGCCACCTAAAGTAGATGTTAGTATGAATTATTAGTACACACTTGTATAAGTATGAGTATATGCAAGTACACACCAGGGACATGCATGAGGAAGAAGAGCTCTTTCCTAACAAACATGACATTGGAAGTCAAGCAGTGGACTTGCTAAAATGAGATAGAAAGTTATGCCATGAGAGTGACATGCATCATGATAATCATCGTATGACACACAAGACATAAACATCTTCACATATCACATAAATATAACACATAGTTTCTTTCATATATTCATTCATATACCAGGAGACCTTATTCTCATAGACCTTAGCCTTAAGACTTTCCAAAATGAGGGCTCAAAATATGGGACCTCAAATAGGGGGCTTCCTTTAGCAAACACAGAGTCTGTCATTCATTCATTATCAGTATTCATTTCAATTATAAGGCCAGTGCGAACAACGCTTACCAGGATGGAGTTTAGAACTTCATCGGGTTTGATGTGCATGATCAGGAATGACCTAATGTCATACCTGAATCTAGACTCACCTCTTGAGATCCTATCTAAAACCTTCGGTATCATTCATTTCTTTAATATGATTCATTTGAGGCTGGGCCTCATTCATTCATTGGGGGAACTTTAAAACTTTAACGACATAGATCAGGTGAGCATCTGAAATACAGGTCTTCCCACACAAAACGAGGGGGAATCACCGGCCAAAGCGATTCAATAACAGTGATAGGTATCTGGGAATTTACCCGCCAGTTTTTTTTCCCCCCTTTTTTTTTTTAATAAAAAGTTGGCAATATATGTTCAAAGATAGGAGCTGTATGGAGACCCATACCGGCAAGCCGGCCAGTCTCATCTCATGAGAGTACGTGAACTCCGCCCTTCCCGAAGAAGGCATCACCGCTCAAGGCTAGCTATCGGTTGCTGAGTATAAAGTTCCATTACATTCAACTTCATAAATCATGGAAGCTGTTTCGTATGAGGGCATCATAGCCAATAGATGATTTCTCATATCATTATTAGTATTAAGTGTTTAAACTCAAATATTTTATTAAAGTCTTTATAGAGATGGTCTCTTCATTATCTTACACTCTCATTGTGATGAGTACGTATTGGTTAACATTTATTAGGCTCATGTGAGATTGCTCTCTTCATATACATTAGCCTACATCATATTGTACCACATTCTTCATTTCATTACGTACATCTTAGGTTCACTTATTTTGGAACGTATGTTAAATTATGTGTATAACATACAGCCAGGGGCTTCATTTATTAGTTAGTAAGTGGTCTATTTCCAGATTATGTATTACAAGACTTATGTATCTTGTTATATACCAAGATATTGATTTTTGATCAAAGTAGATTACATTATTTCTTGAAATTTTACTCACGTATGACTTATGTATCAATACGGGGTTTGGGCAGGGAAACCCAATCTCTTGAATCATGGGGATATCATTTATATTTGTCATTGCCTTTATTCTAATATTATAACATTAGAATCTAAATTAAAATCTCAACATTTTCATAAAATATAAATTTTCTAATTTAATTAGAATTCTAATTCAAATCCCCCTTTTTTTTTATTTTCTTCATAATTCGTCTCAGTGGCAGGTTGTGGGTTCGAACCCCCACAGCCCCTTATTTTTTTTCCTCTTTTTCGCTTAAGATGAGGCGGCGTGAGGTGGTGGTGTTCGAACCCCCCCACCACACACCCACACCCCCACACCACCCCCACCACCCCACAACACCACCACCACCACAACCACCAAACCCCTATATTTTTTTTTTTTTTATGCACTGCTAAATCTTTGAGGTCGTGGGTTCGAGTCCCCCGCCTACGTTTTATTTTCCATTTTCCTCTCCGCGAGCACTTGGAGGTCGTGGGTTCGAATCCCACGCCTCCCATTTTAATTGACTGAATTAATTCCCTTCCCCTCTTTCCCCAGGTGCCGGTTCGATTCCCTTCAGTCCAATTTCTTTTCCCTTTTTCGCGAACTGGGGTCGGGGTCGATTCCGCCCCAGATTCTTTTTTTTTCTTTTCTTCCTCTTCCAGACCCGATTTCGATCCCCCAGCCCCGTTTTTTTTCTTTTTTGGAGTTTACTGCAAGCCTAACGGGTGAGCCAGGTCAAATTGCGGTCATTCCTTTCAAATTTCAATAAATTTCCACATTTCCTTCATTAAACTTTAGGCTAAATTAAAAGTGCATTGTTTCTGGAATTTTGGTTCATTTCAATCGTTTTATCATATTTTCACTGAATTCATAAGAAAATTCGTTAATAGACTATTATAAACTTTTAAGTGAATCTTTAGGGTTTGTGGATAAAAGATTGTTATCATATATATATTATCACAATGAATCATCTTGTACACCCATTATACACTCAAATACACAATAAATACAATCCTCTTACATTAACTTTGGGCATAATAGAGAAACTCATTCACCGTAACTACTTAATTTCAAGAAAAACATGGTTGTTTGTCATTCATACGATCAAGTACGACAAATAACCGCATTCATGCGAGATCAACACATAATATACATCTAATCTACAGCAATCATACCCAACTAAATTAATTGGACGTCAGTGACAAGGACATAAAAAAGTGAAAACCATTAGTATTCGGAAGAACACATATCTTTGACTTAAGGGGTTCTTGGAGAGGGACAGAGAGACCGAAAATCCATACATTAATCAGATGTTCAAGACTTTAATGTTGCTGCCGGAAAACTCTCCAAAACCAAACCCATTCACTTCAATACACTATCTCGCACCCCCAAACACTCTATTACGCCTTGACGTTTTGATTCCTTTTTCTGTTGCTTTAATTTTTTCGTAGTATTTTTAGATCAGATCGCAAACTGTTTCGACAGGTTTCGGCAGTAGAACAGCAAATGATATGTGAAGCGCAAGATGTGAGGAACGTGACCCTGACCCCCCGATCATCGAGGATATTTGGATTCGGAGACTATTCCAAGAATTAAGTCAAAAACATTTAAAATATAATAAATCCACTCAAATCTGTTGTCTATACTCTAGTTATTTATTATTCATTTAAAACGTGAACGGATAATTAGCCTTAAATACCCTATTTATTCTCTCATATATATTAGCTTTTTTTTTGAATCGTCTACAGAAAGGTGATCGTACGATTTCCAAAAACTGGCAATAAACAAGTTGTTATTTGTTAAAGCAATGATGACCTTTAAATACAAAGAGGGAAGTATATCTTGATCCGATAAAGATTTTCAGAGTATTTCTGATCAGATAAGGAATCGGGTGTGAATTTTGATGATGAAATACAAGGACTTTGGCTTCTTAATACATCGACCGGTTATTGGGAAACTCTTAGTGTTTCATTTACTAAATTCTACACTGGTTGAAAGGTGACTATGAAGATGAAAAAGATGGTTTGTTGAATGAAGAGGTTAGAAGAAATCTCAAGACACATGTTCACATTTCAAGATGTTCTATATAAAAGTAAGATCGGGGAGACATAAGACAAGAGATCCGTGAAGTAGAGGTAAAGCCGGGGAGCAAGTCAAAAATCAAGACCAATTTAGATGTTATCTTTGTGGAAAGAAAGGACATATTTAAGGATTTTGTAAAGTAAATAAAGAAAGATCTATAAAAAGGTAAGAAGGAAGAAAACAACAAATAATTGTTGCTGGGCCAAGATGACATTCTCTTCGCTTGTCGATAAAGAAGTCATCAAGTTGTATCTCAAGATACAGTTGGATAGTAGATTCTGAGGCACATACATGTCACACACAAGAAAAAAGACGTATTTTAATCTTATACTTATGTCAACTCTGATGGGTGTTAAAGAGGGGTAATGCTGGTGGTGCGGTTAAGGTGTGTGGTGTTGGCACTGGTTTGTTGAAAACCCATAATGGCTTTTCAACTTTGGTCCTTAAAGAATGTATAGCATGCTCTAGACATTCAAATAATTCTGATCTCGGTGAGGGCAACTAGATGATGATGGCTTCAAATTAATTGTGCAAGGCCCAATGGAGCTCACCAAGGTCACACTAATTTAGCTCGAGGAAGAAAACATTCAAATTTATACGTCACCAAGGGAGTGATGTGGTGACTCTATAAATTGGTGGGATGGAGGAGTCTGGTGGAGAGCGAGACTTTATCAGAATTGTTGAGAACAAGAGGCTAGTCAGATAAGCGAGAGGGGGATTACCTATTGGCTAAGAAGAATTTGCTTGATGGTTATGAAACAAGCAGAGATTGATGAAAAGATTGTCGTGGCTTAACAGGGAAACATAAAAGAGTTCTTTTCACCGTCATCCTCCTTCAAAGAATGTCTGAGCTATTGGAGGTTAGTACACTCAGATTTGTGTGGTCCTTCAAAGTGAAGTCAAAAGGTGGGCACTTACTTTGTTACTTCATTGATGATCATTCTCGCAAGATTTGGGTATATCATTTTTAAAATCAAAAGCTCAAGAGCTGATGGTTTTTTTAACAGTTTTGACGCCTTAGTGAGAGACAAACGGGAAAGAAATAAAATGTTTCGCAATGATAATGGAGGTGAGTATATTGGTCCGTTTGATAACTAGTGCAAATCGCAGGAATTATCATCAGAAGACTCTCAATTAAATGGTTTGTCGAGAGGATGAACAGAACTGAGTGAGAGATTTAGATGTGTGATTTCAGAGGCTAAACTTCAAATGCTTTTGGGCTGAAGCACTTAACACTGTGCTTATTTATCAATTGTCTCCTATGTGTGCTTGATGGTGATTATTCCAAACAGATTTTGGTTTGATAAGGTTTTTTCTTTGATCACTGACAGTTTTGTGTGGTGTAAGCTTGTGTGCCTGTTCCAAAAGATGAGAGGTCGAAATTGGATTTGTTTAAAACTAAGCAATTCCGCTTATGGTTACGGGTCAACACGAGTTTGGATATCTCTTCTATGATCCTTTTGTAAGAAACTCAGTAGAAGTCGTTTGATTGGTGTTCTTTGAAGACACACTATAATAGGACAGATGAGAAACTAGATTCTCATTACTGATGACAGCTTAGTTGATGTGATCCATTATGTTATTGATCGTCGTCTGCAAGAAGGACCCAAGGTAGATCAAGATAATGATAGAGTGTACAAAAACATATAATTGTTTCCTACTGATGAGTTTGGTGTAATCAACAAATCATGTGGGATGACCGCTCGGATGCTCCAAAACCTCTTGTAGAAGATCTACTAGAGAGGAACGAAGCCCAACACATTATTCTCATGAGAGTATATTAATTGAATAAATAGGGAGATTTGGAGAACCTAATGGTTTGATAAAATTTCATGTTAGGATTACTCATAGAGATAAGTGGAATAAGAACACCTTGTAGACAATTATGAGTTTTGTAGAAGTGTGGCAGGCAGGAAGTGTGTCAAAAGATCTTCAACTTGAAGTCCATTTGGTTCTTTGCTAGAGGGGGGAGTTTTTGTTGGGCTATTGCCCATGTTCCAGCCAACAGTCCCATGGCACTAATCTCTTGGAAAAGGATGAATTATCTCGTTACTTGGTTTCCAATTCTATTAGGAAAAGGATTGGAATAGTAATCCATTTGTAGTTGATTGGCTTTGTAAGGAAAACACAACTCCGTCAAAGAGGATTGTTTGAGAGAGAATAGTTAATTTCTCATTAGTATGTCTTTTAAAAGACATTAGAACATAATAGAGGTTTGAGCGAGCGTTCAACAAGAGAAAAAGAGAGAAAATAGGGTTCTTTTGCTGCCAGTCTTTTTCATGACCAAACAACGTTCCGACGTGTTTCACGCGATTCCTAACCATTGGATCGGGCTGAAAATTTAACTGAGTGTTCTTAACACGTGGTGGTTGATTTAACTGTGGAAGATCGATTAAGCGGTCAGAACTATTCTGTTGTAGGTTCTGAACAGAAGTGGGTTGGGTGGGTTTCTTTCTATTTATCTTTGTTAGTGTAGCGATTGTTTTATTTTTCTTTGGACTTGTGTGTAGACATAGAAGAATATTGGAAACCGTCGTATTGGTATAGTGGAAAGAAATTTGTATTTGGCGATCCCGTGGGTTACCTGCGGTTTGAAGGGTTTTTCAGCCTGTTAAACTTGGTGTTCTTTATTGTTAGATTTTCGGTTTCATCTTTTCGTCACAACACCTTTTAGTATACATTTTGGTATCTTTTATATCTTTTGTTTTTGGTGGTATGAATCTACGGTACGATGAATGTTAATTTCTCTGTCTTATGTGCAAAAAATACGTGCATTTGTTCTGGATACTGACCTCCTTAAATTGTTTTATAGGCCACATGCAGATTTTTTTTTATTTGCTTTTTCGTTTCTACTCAATAAACGTATTATCTACTTAAGAGAGATATTAATATATTTGTTTCTTGTTTTACCCCCATTCATTCAGGAGGGACGGAGTCTGTGCCAGTGTCACCTGTTGTGCATTGCATATTTTGGATTTTACTGGACAATCGAGGCATTATTGGGGATATCATCTGCTCTAATATGTCTCTAGGATGAGGGGAACATTGTAATTAGGAAGCATCCACATATAGAGTATGATTTTTTATGTAAATATTGTTCTTCACTTTAACTATTCGAATGCCAGTCTTGTTTTTTTCGTTTTGATGACTGAAAAACAAGTGTATATCTAAGCCTCAACTGCATCTGTCGAGCTTCTTTGTTTGCAATTATTTGAAGCTCATGCTCAATAATGTTTGTAGCATGGGATTAGGGTTATATTTCTATACATGCCATATTTTACTAGTTTTCATTAATGCAATAAAAGATTAAACGGAATAAACCATATGAAGATTTGTCCTTGAGAATATTCGCGATCATAGCCCCTTAACCTTTTTTTTGGTGTCCAATATGTAGTACTCGTAGCATCTTCCATGTTTCACATAACAATGTTATCAAGTTTTGAGATCTGAAGATTTGTCCGTACAATTATGGGTCTAAACCTAATAGTCTTCAATGTTGGTTAAGTATCGTGTCGTAGTTGATAGAACTTTGGTTCAAATGTATTATCTGTTTTTATTGTAAAATCTAATGGGCAGTAGAAATAAATTCATTGAAACTAGTATTATTGATTTCATCCCCATATTTCATTTACCGCAAAGAGAGAATTAGGCGTTAATTAATGTCCGAAAACTGAAGTGAAACAAGAGATGAAAATTTTCTGTCACAGACTATGTAATCCATTTGATGAGAGCATGGATGAAGTAGCTTTGTTTATTTGCATCAGTTTTTTCAATTAGTTTTTAGACAGCATTGTACAAATACATAATGGTTTTACTATCTTTATAGTAGGTTTCTCTATTTCAAAATAATTAATGGGTTAAATTAATACTTATAGTCATTCTTTAGTACATAGTTTTTTTGCAGGCATTAGATATAGAAAGTGGTGCTCATCAGTCACCAATCGGACCAACCTTTGATTAGAATATTCAAATGAAAGTAAAAATGATGGAGGACTAAGTATAAACTACAAATCATTTTTAGTATATTTTTTTGGATATTCTCTTTGAATGAAACTTGAAATTGGTATTTTGATGATGTTATTTGAAGTTTTAAATAATATTTGAAATTGGTATTTTGATAATGTAACTTTAGAGCGTTTAGTAACACTAGTATTTCGATGATGTTATTTTGGAGTAATTTTGTCTAAGATGATGAATATTTTGTTCCGTTGATCTTTTATGTAGGGTTAAAACTGCACATTATATAAGTTTAAATATAGAGGGTTCAATAAACATGATGTAAATATGAATTGCCAAAATTAGAATATACTATTATTTATGAAGCCACGAACTGATCGTTACGGCGTTTTCAAACCGTCATTATACATAATTGATATACTTTTTAAGATCACGATGGTTTTTAAACCATTGCTCTATACAATAAAAAAAATCGTATTACCAAAGGAATATTATCACGGTTTGTCATAATACATTTGTGACAGGCGAGATAACGACGTTTTCGTAAAACGTCGTTAAAGTGCATTGTGACGATTTGAAACCGTCATATTACCTATAAAAACAATCATAATAATCGAGTTTTTTTGTAGTTGTATTTGTTTTAAGGCTTCATACGTAGCCACCCTCTTAAACTTATCAGGACATTGCATTTAGAAACTCAAATTAAGTCATGTTTCAATCGAACACTTCAATGCCTAATAAAGTGTTACAATATTAGACACTTTCTGTTCAAATTTAGAAAACACTTTTACACATGTTTTCATTCCTCGGTTATTTATTTAAGTTAACCACATAAAATATGTTCTCGATGAATTATATGCATCAACCTCAAGTTGAAAATATCTTATATTTTTAACGTTTATTCAGGCGAATACATAGAATTTAAAGAGATGATACACATTTTTTATGTTGTTAACTTAACTATTTAATAGACAAATGGGAACACACACACAAAAAATTTCAAAATTTTAATTGAAAATGTTCTAATTAAAACGCTTAATAGAAGTTGTGGTGTACATTTGAAACAAAGCTTAGTTTGAGTGTCTGAAAGAAAATATTATTAAAAGTTTAGGGGGCCGCCTATGTATTAAACCTTATTTTAAATATCTTGAAATGGATTTCATGCTGGTCCATAAACTAGTAGAAGTATATATCTTAACGTACTCTTTATTGAGTCTTTATGTTAGAATATCTTTAAGATTCCAGGCTGCTGAATTTTATATGGAGTGGCCAGGTGATAACATTGATATTAAGGCGGAGCAGCTTAACATTGGACGAACATACCATATATATTATAATCTATATTATATATATATAAGAACTTGTAGAATTACTCGCGCTTCGTAGTGGGAGCTACAACCATTAGAGGAATTTAATATCACAAAATTTATAGAATAATACTTAAAACCTATAACTCATTAAAACTAAAACGCTATATTATCTTACATATAAGACTACATAGTAACAAACATTAATAATGTAAAGGAAAATGAAAATTATTGCATATTATAAATTATCCTTAATCACATAAGTGTAAATTAATGATTGTACATACCATCATTGAGCCACTTAACGGGAGCAAATCATAAAAATATTAAATTGTGAAGAAGAAGAAGAAGAAGAAGAGTTCGAGAATATTTTGAAATGAGAGGAAATTCATCTATTTATAGACAACAAAGGTTAGTGTAAATAAATATTTATTTTGTCTTATTGTAAAGGTTACAACTATTTGAAAAAGTTGCAACCTTTCGGAAAGGTTATACAACCTTTGATAAAAGGCGCAATTTTTTTTATAAAAGTTACAGCTCCTCATTAAAGTCACAACTTTTCATAAGTCACAATTTTTCATAAAAGTCACAACTATTTTGGAAATAAATAAATTAAACGGAATTCGAGTTTTTTATAGCGGCCACATAGGCGGGACCTTAAGTTTGTACTTTATAATAGTATATATATATATATTATATATCTAGACTATAGATAGATATATCTATTATATTGTATATATATTAATATATGTATATATATGTTTCTGGGCACGGGTCACACGTGTATTTAATGCTAAGCTATGTAGAGTTATAACGATATTTATATATACTCTGACACATGTATGTTTCTCCTATATCCCATGCTAATTAAGTACATGATCTTTGAAAATATTATAATAAGTGTGTGATAAAATTGAAGTAAAATATACAAATTCAAATTAACGACTTCAATTATGCAATTCTTATAATTTATCAAGTATTCCATTAGATTAAAAATCTTTTATTTAATATGCCATAATTCATAATTTAATTGTCAAGTGTGATTTCGAAATATTTATTGTCTTTGAGATTTTCATATTATTCACCTTTGTAGTCTCCACCTTTTAACATTTGCATATGTATTAAGAAATTATTGAATGATGAGATAGTGTTTTGGAAAAGTTAAATAAAAATGGCCTGTGCATGACCATTGTGTGATAACTTCCATAATAATTAAAGAGAATATACAAGCTTAAAATAATAAATGTTGAGTCTATTTAATCAAGATTATTGTCATGCCCCGAGCCTTCACCATGGGCAGGACTGGACTCGAGAACCATTGTTGGCCCCAAGCGAATCCTTGATCTGACTTACTTACTCAACAAAAGACATAAAAACACAAGAATAGTCTAAATAAAGAACTTGTGAAATAAACTAAGAATGTCTTAAAAGAAACATTCCACTGACAAAAATGGCTAGTAAAGTCTCATACAAAAACATCTACAATACAAAGCTAAAAGACTCATTACTAATTGTTTGACAATCTATGAAGCCTCTAAAATAACTCAGATGAACTTTAGGACAAGCCCCACAACATCCTAATGGACTAATTGTTACATTTTGGAATACCCCCTAGACGTAACCGGCGTCATCGTCCTCTTTGAGGAATAAGACTAGCCTTTTAACTTATATCGTTACATTCATAGGTAAAAACTAACAAAATTTAAAACGTTTCATTACTTCTACATTACGGGGATAATGACATACTATACACTTAATGATATATATCCAGACTTCATACGACCACCGTCATAAATTGGAAATTACTAGTTTCTACTTTATGCACATAGATATATAGAATATAACATAGTCTCAAAATAGTCATCTAATCTCATAACTATCTAATAAGAGTACATCAAATTGGGCCTAGCCCATACATCAATGAAATATGACAACATATAGGTCATACAATGTTTAGTATCCAAATTAAAGGGAAAGAAACATAAGAGTCTTAATACTAAAAACAACTCCATAGCTTAATAGTGGCATTGCCCTCGGAAAGTGGGGAGTTACCCTACTTGGATGATTAAGAATTCCAAGTCTTCTTCAAAGTCGTCTCCAAAGTCCTTTTTTCCAAAAAAAAAACCAATCGGAACTAAAAATTGTGGGGAAAGAGCAATGGGTTTGTATACCACTGTACTTCAGTTAAGACCATATGCCAATATCAGGAAAAACAGCCAAAGGAGGGACCTTCCATGAAAACATGCTATTTTACCGTTTTGAAAACGTTATGCACATTCAAGAAGACTATACAAATCAAAAAGACATATTCCTAAGTCATAGGCATGTATATCACAATACTAACAATATCAAGTCTAGTCAAGTCAACATGCATATCATATAATTCAATATATAATCAAGTAACTCTACCCTCAAATCATAACTTAAACAAGCATGAATGAGACTTCATTATAACATAACAAAGAGAGACAAGTACCCATGAACCCCTATCATGTCAACTAGTGCAATGATCAAGTAAAGCCCCATAACTTTACTCAATCAAGTAACCCAACAAGAATCATGATCAACATCCAACTTCACATAACATGTCATTTAAGAGTACATATTATCATACTTTAAAAGTGTAGACCAAAACATATTCATAAGTGAAACTAATCAACATTCCATATCAATATATGAACGTTATATATGAATACATATTACCATAAATAAACCATATTCATACATAAGAAACATCCTCCATAAAACATCCCTCAAGGCAAACTAGTGCAATGTTTAGGTGGAGTCTCATTTACCCATACCTCAGGTTTACTTAAGCTACACCACTTTCTATCCCGTTGTTATCTTAGTGTAGAGTTCATGACTGTTTAATTCATTATCTTTTTGGGATATATGCTGCCTTAATCCTCCGAACATAGACTACCATGACCCCGGTCCCTCCACTTCATGTGTATTCCGGTGGTCATGTGACCCCCCCTATGTATACGAAATTGTTTTATTAGGATGGCACAAGGTGACCGGTTTCAGTACAAAAACATGAACTATAGTATATGAGTGGATTCTCCACTAGCGAGTATTCCATTGGGGGCAACATAGGTCACTAGAAAACTAAAGAGAGTTGAGACCTTTATGACTACATGAAATATAGTCTCCAATCTCAATAGTAAATTAGAGATACTACCTTCCTTTTGAGAAGAGACACTCCTCCGCGAGTTCACTCCCGGTGCTATGTCTTCAGAGCTGCCTCTGTTGCTGAACCCATAGTCAGTTAATGTCTTTTATTCATCCTTAGGCATAACTTCCAGTGTACGGTCATCTGGGGCTATTTACCTTGATAATTTTTCTTTATTCCTCATCATTAATACAATAAGAATTGCCTATGAATTGTATAATGTCTTTTCAGTACAATTAATCTAAACGTGAAGATAGCACATTTAATATCATTAATAACAAGGCACTTGGTTAAATTATTACCGTCTTCGAACATTTATTCATCATGCCAACACCGCATCAAAACACATCAGTCATAGACATTTGTGATGCACAAATATTGCTTCTACCCACCCCTCATTGATCGCATACAAGGCATACTCCCATAAACATCATGACTAATAATACTTAATCATAAATTAACAGTCAAGGATAGGGCATAATAAACTTGCCAAAGTTGTCTCCTTTTAATCATCATCATTACCATGTGTCACCATCAACCCTTAATTAAATACCAATTAGTGGATAAAACTAATTAACTCAAAATACCAAACTCATAAAAAGCTACAGAATCACTGTTTACCATATACTAGCTTTATAAAGTATAGTCAGCCGAGACATAGATTATCCACAAGTAATAATCGTACTCACATATTACTCCAAGAATCTAACACATGATAGGACTAGACAGTCCCCCTAATTAATTCTTATTGACTACCATAACACGCCGCCCAACGCTACCTAGTAATTCAACCAACAACCCACAGTTCAATGTGAATAACACATTTGAACAATTCATTGTAGAAAGATCACTCGTACTCTGGGTTCAAGCCCATTTGTCTGGTAAGGTCTCGTGTACAAACTAGATCCAAAAACCACCAAGAGTATATACATAGATTAATTAAGTTAGACTACAAGGTTAACCTATGTATTCACTAAGTGTCTACACACATACCATCATAAATGCAAATCATATTTCACTACATTATCAATTGTGTATTGGATGAAAACAACTTGACGAAAAATAACTTAAAATAATTTGATTACGACCACACTTGATGTAAAGATGGTCTACTCGCTAAAGGTTATTAAACGAGCATCTAATACGTTAATAATTGATAGGCAATATATGATCACCTTTAACCCCCCCATTGACCTATTTTGTTCATCCTCTCTAAACTCCTCACGTAGCGTGTCTTCAATGAGTTCTTCAATAGGAGAGGATTAAGAAGAGAGAAGAAGATAGTTTTGCATTTTCTGCATTATGCCAGAGTTTATGTGTTTACCCCTAGGCCTATTAAGTTAGATAGGGGGGTAAAACTAACTTAACTTAGAATCCTGAACTCTAATTACTTTCTAACTAAGACAAATATTTATTAATTTAAGTGAACAATGATTTAAAATCAGCCATCACAGGGAAAGCACACACGATTTGACGGATCGTGTGGTCTCCATATTTGGAAGACCACTCCCTCTTCGTTTGCTGCCATTTCCGTTCGTAAGTTCAGAGATTCTTTGAAAACTGAGCCTCCATGATTTTGGCTGTAAATGACCAAGCCACTGGTTGTCCTTTGCGCCCCATAGAATTACTACCGCTCCCGTTGATGGCACACTGTCGATCCACCACTAGTTTGGGAAGTCTTTGACCCCAAAACAGCAAAGGGGTCCGCCTCAAGGGATTTTGCTTGCCTGGTGTCCTGTGGGGAGTCGATCACACGGACGCTTCAACGGGAATTATTCTTCACATTAAATATATTAAGTTTTAGACACTTACACCAATTTTCATCATTTCGACTCGGAAAAGCTTTATGTACATAATTAGGCACGTAGGCATTCACTAGTACACCTCTTGAACTTAGTTGCCGGACGTCATTTGGACCATTTTGTTTTCTAGACGTCCTAAATGTAATTATATTAAGTTAAAATTTAGACCTGTATAAACAAGGTCTAAACCTAGACACTTATGTTATGTTCGATAACACGACTGGATTTTGCAAAGGTCACATTATATCAATAAACTGGAAGAATTAAAACGTAGTCCTTCGTGAATGCTAAGGAGGATACCACGTTGATTCGGGATGTGCTAATTAGATCTAACAATCGTACTGCTTGCTGATCCCTGGTACCTATTCTAATCATAAGACGATGCAGGTCCAACAACATCAGTACATTGTGTATGCCAGCAATGCTCTGTTAGAAAGCTCAACATAAAAATACTTGAATTTACAGAGTTGATAAGAATCAACCCTTATTAGGCGTTACTTAATTCCCTAACTTAAACTGTCAACTAATTTCAAAACCATAAAAGCCAGTTGTAAATAAAATGCAGTTACCCAAGAAAAAATCCTCCTACAATAGGATATGGTCAACTCCTGTATTTAGAAAACACACTAATCACCACCTCGATTCTGCATACAGATAACCACTATGTGAACTTAGATTTGTTTCATCCTGCCCTAATAATAACCATTTATGAGCTGATATAAAAAATATAAAAATAGTGTCTCATGATCGGCTGGTCTAACCGAAACCCATTCACTTACGAGCAACTAGTGTGTTGATACAACACTTTACAGCCTGCTATTGGCCAAGGGCCATCCTGGCTTTTCCCTTGTGTCATAGGAACTAACTTTATATGCGTGGTTCTAGTCTAGTCTCATGTTGTCCCGACCCGGTAACTCATCCGTCATATTGGAACAGCGAAATATTAAATTTGTGGCCTTGAACCACTACTAAAACGAATAAAGCAAAAAACCAAAAAAACAATGGCATTAGTCGGAATGCAAGTTTAATAATATCACTTAAGGACAAGTTTCCTATTACTAAATTAATAATGTCAAAAATTTAAATTAAATAACAATGCCAAAATTAGATAAGCTTTTTCTTTTCATTTAATTTGAAATTCGTGTCAAAAAACTAAGAAACAATAACACAAGGTGCTATTAAAGCAACCAATTACTATTAACGATAATTTCTACGAACTTAACAAAAAGGTAGGTCTGAAATTGGGGAACATGAGATAAAGAAACTTCTGGAATCCCAAAATTGATATGGGATCACACCTCGCAAGGTCCCGGAAGCGAGTCCACGATCTCTAAGTGGCGATCTATAAAACATCTCGGAAGAAGCTTCTGTAATCAAAACAAAATATAAGAGGCAACTGGAATTATAAACCATACTACATTACCATCCGCGTACTATGAGTATCATGTGTCTATGCACACTAGAGCTAATTCTAGACAAACCAAAAAAACATATACACAAGCGCAATATCAACCACGATTAATAGGATTGTCAGTTACAATCCAAATCACGATTCCACATTCCAATCAAAATCTTTTTCCTTCACGAACCCAAAATCAAACTATTATATCAAGACCCATTTTCCCGGCAAGTATGAATTTCTATGTTATGCCTTTTTTTTCCCCGAGAATGGGAGATACCGTTATCAATTATTCTTTTTCCACGATTCCTCGAATTGCATGCGCCCAAAATGTGGAAATCCGACCATGTGACAGACGTCGCCGGTACTCCATACGCGGTTCCATTCAGACCACATCTCTTTTACACATCAATTGCATTTCCCATATTCATATTATCACAAATTATTTAACTTATTGGTTGTTTCCTTTCTTCGGTACGTAATTATTATATCTCCTTCAACAATCGATCAACGATTGCATCTACGTACATGTCTAGGCTCTGACCTGGATTATTCATAAAAACAGTGAATTACACCATTCTAGACTCCACATCATTCCACCCGTGTCTCAAACAAGCTTACAACCCACGACATACATCGTGATACTTTTTTCTTTCTGGTTCCACCTCCGCCTCTGTTTGATGGATCACAGCAGATTACTTTCTTATATCCGATGAATCTATAAAGGTAACACTATCTACTTCTCGAAATCTACTACATTCTGGCCCCTCTAAAATTCATCATGCACCCAAATACTGTCTCGCTCTCAATTAGGATTAATCACCCCATCATAGCTGGGCTCAAGCCAAACATCCTCCCCACCACAATTGGATCCCATTCTCCAAACGTTTACGGATTATAAACAAATGTGGGGGAGAGAAAAACTACCCACTTTAACTTAAGGAGTGGTTGACACCACTGCAGTTGAAGTAACGCATTTCTCATTGGGTCAGTATCTAGTACCTCAACAAAACTGAAACTTACTACATAATTTATACGTTCACCTAAGAGTGTTTTTGTCTTATAGTACTTAAAATCATAATTCCGCTCTTTATAGCGACACCATCGACTTTCGTGTACGATCCATCGCCTTGTAGCGAGTCAGTAATCCCATTGCATGTGGCATGGAATAAAAAAATCACGCCTGCGTTTCTCTTTCAAAAAATCCACCATCCTTAATTCTATATCAGCCTCAACAACTACCGTGGTTTGTAGTGGAGATGCTGAAGTGGCACGAGTTCCGCTCTCGAAGCGGACTACGCAAGGGCAGTGAGATTCATCAGGGAAACCACTTATCCCTTTTTACAACATCTAATCGTAACTCACTTCTTAAATGTCTAGTGTCTAGCACCACAAGACATGACCGACATAGTTGCTATCTCAGATGGTAGAGGGACAAGGCCTTCAGATTATTCACTTCGTCCTTCATCTATGGTATAACTGACTTTTTTTTATTGACCTCATATTAAGAATTCTATTACATTCTACAACTCCCACAATTCAACCACCTAATATAAGATTTCATTCAACTGAAAGAAATAGTTGTTATGACTACATTACTTGTGTTACTTGGCAAATCGGCACCCATACAATGTCGACACACAAGATGAGAAGAAGGCGAGTTTGAACATACCTCCACTAATCATAACCACCTATATCAAGAAACATCTAATGGGCACGCTTCCTCAAAAAACATGCGGCTACCCAAATCCGTTAAGAATACTTCCAGTTTCCAGCCCCCCGATAGCTTCATAAGTCCACCTGTAAGCTCTTCGAACATCCACTGTTCCTGCAAACTAACAATTGTCAGTTGCACACGTGTACTAAGTATGGGATATGCAAGCCACACAAGGACATGCATGATTTAAGAAGAGGTTTTGTTCTATCGATCTGAATACGGAAAGTCAAGTCGTGCTTTATTGCCAATTTCGGCTAGGAAACTCATGCCTATGTTGAGAGTCAATGCTCTCATACTTTATCATTTGCCCCAAACAACACATTAAAACTAACACATATCTATCCACTCATTTAATATCTTCTTCAATATTCAATGATGACTCGAATCATGGGAATTGAGTTAGGACTTCTTCTAAAGTGAGTGGCTCAACCATTGGGACCCTCAATAGGGCGCTTCTTCTTGAATCCACAACATAGAGTCTTGCTTCATTTCAATGTACTTCATTTTCATCTTAATTCTTCAGTGCTAGCCTACGCAGTATACTAGGATGTAATTAAAGGCTATCATAGGGTTGCGCTATTGTCAAGACAACAATAACCTAGTGGTTATTACTTAAGCTCTAGGTGAACCTTGATTATCGCTATTCCGAAAACCTTTGGTGTAGCGTTCATTTGTTAGTGCATTCGTTGAGGCTTCTCGCCTCATTCTTTCTTGTGGAACTCTTAATTTATCCAACATAGGTAGGTGAGCCTATAATTGTGAATTCACAGTGTGAATCCCACCGAAAGAGATCGCGAATCACCTGTCACGATCGGAGTCTAGACCCTAGACGAGACCGGTGTCATTGACCTTTCAGAAATCGCATACAAGCCTATTACATGATTTTTACTTCGTCTAGGTTAATTTTAGCTGAAAATTTGAATATTTTTGTTTCTTAACATACAGACTAATCATTATATTATATTTATAATTGTTCACTATCAACCATCTAACATTAAGATCATCAAATGAAATAAATAGTTTAATATAACATTAAATGTACACTTTCCAAAATGTCACCAATACAATGTGTGAACAAAAGCAGAAAGAAACGCTTGTGGAACATAGTCCACTATCTTAATACTATAACTAAGCTAGAATATAATGGGCAGGCATCCTCGAAAACATAAGGGCCTACCAAGACTGGATGAAAGCTCCACGTCCGTATAGCTTTAAAGTTGTATTGTAAGATCTAACGTACACCTGTGTTTGCACCTAAAAATAGATAATTGTATGGACTTAGTACACACTTGTACTAAGTATGGTTATATTCAATCACACACCAAGGACATTCATGAAAAAAAATAGCTCTTTCCTAACAGCATGATTTATGGAAAGTCAAGTCAGTGGACTTGCCAAATTGAGATTAGGAAAAAGAGTGAGCTTTCCAAATTTGGATTAGTAAAGCTTATGATCTTTCAAAATTTGGATTAGGAAAGTTATGCAATGAGACTAACATGCATCATCATACTTAACGTTCTGCACACAACACACAACAGCGTTCACATAACACATATAATAATTCATATAACCCATAACGTTGTTCATATCATTCATTCGTATGCCATGAGACCTTGGAATAATGGACTTTACATTAAGACTTAAAAAAATGAGGTCTCAACATATGGGACCTCAACTAGGGAGTCTTATTTAGAAAACACAGAGTTTGCTTCATTCATTTTTGCTTCATTCATTCATACGTACTTCATTTCATTTCATTCATGGTCGAGTGTAAACATCAACTATACCTAGGATGTAGTTTAAGACTATCATCGGGTTCGTTGTGCAATGAACAAGAATGACCTAATGTCATTACTTGAATCTAACTCACCTATTGATTATCCTATCTTGACACCTTTGGTATCAAACATTTCATTATGTATATCATTTGAGGCTGACCTCGTTCATTCATTGGGAACTTAAACTTTAACCAACATAGATCATGTGAGAATCATGAAATCCAGTGTCATGAAACCCCACACGGAAAAGAGGTGGAATACACGACCAAAGTGACCCAACACATGCTAACGTACATGGGAATTGAACCCCACCAGATCCCTATACTAGCAGTGTAGGTTCGAACACAAAAAGAAATAAGGAGACCCATACCCGGCATGCCGGACACTCTCATCTCATGAGAGTTACGTGAACCTCCGCCTTCCCGAAAGAAGGCATCACCGCTCATAGCTAGTCTATTGATGCTCAATATAAAGTTCCATTACATTCAACTCATACATATCTATTATGAGGACATCATATCTCAATAGATTATTTCTGAACTCATCATTACTATTAAGTGTGTAAATCTCAATACTTTCATTTGAGTGTTCATAGTGACTGGTTTCTTAATTAACTTTACACTCTCCTAGGTGAGTACATTTTGGTAACATATACTTAGGCTCATTTGAGATTGATCTCATATTTTACATTAGTCTCATATCATGTTTTCACCACATTAATCAACATTAGCACATTTTCTCTTAATAATTAATCACTCCTTTTTACGTGAAGGTTAATTTCATCACATTCCAATGCACTTGGCCATTTGTGTGTTTCAGTCTCTTACTTAACCCTTCTAGGGTATCATCATTTCATTAAATAATATTCATTTAATCGTATGCCAATGCATTTGGCCATTTAGTGTGTTTTAAACTTGTACTTAACCCTTAGAGGGTTACATCATTTCAATACATACATCATAGGTTCACTTATTTTTAAACGTATGCTAGACTTATGGGTCTTTACATACAAGCTATGAGGCTACATTCATAGTTCGTTTAAGTAATTCATATCTTCCTAAGATTATGTTGTACAAGACTTATACATCTTATATGTATGCCAAGATTTCGATTTTGATCTGAGTAGGCAGCATTATTCTTGAAGATTTAATTCACGTATGACTTATGCATCTATAATGAATTTGGGAAAGGGAACTCTAGTTACATTTTTTTTCATTTATTGTATTTTTGTCCACATGACATCGGGACCCTAGATCGAGCCCTAAGATCAACGTTTCCTCTTTATTTTTCTCCTTTGAATTACCTCTTACTTGGCCGAGGGGTTGTGGGATCAAACCCCCACAAACCCTTTTACTTTTTTTAATCTACTTCTTATTGTCTATTTTCGAGTTGATTATGAGGTTGTGGGAGCAGACCCCCACAACCTCTCTTTATTTTTCTTTTATTCTCCAACTTAAATCTGCCTAAGAGGTCGTGGGTTCGATTCACACGCCTCCCCCTTTAGTTTTCTTTTATTCACCACCTTAATCTGCCTAAGTGGTCATGGGTTCGATTAACACATGCCTCCCCCTTTAGTTTTCTTTTATTTTCCTCCTTAATCTGCCTAAGAGATCATGCATTCGATTCCCACACACCTCCCCCTTTATTTTTCTTTTATTCTCCTCTTTAAATCTGATTGAGAGGTGGTGGGTTTGAACCCCACTCCTCTCATTTCTCATGGTTCGAATCCCCTTCACCACATTTCTTTTTTACTTCTTTATTTTCATGATTTATAACATGGTGAGGTCACGGGTTCAATCCTCCATGACCTCACTTGTTTTAGTTCTTTTTTTAA
Organism: Solanum habrochaites; assembly: GCA_027704765.1. NCBI lineage: Eukaryota > Viridiplantae > Streptophyta > Magnoliopsida > Solanales > Solanaceae > Solanum > Solanum habrochaites. The sequence goes on along the minus strand of JAKWJA010002495.1, from coordinate 52,036,602 downwards.
AAAACATTTTGAACCATCTTTTGCTGACTAAAATTCATCACTAGAAGCTGGAAATTTTCTTTTAATTTTTCTGCATCCTTTCATCAAGTTACACCTTAGTTCTTAGGGAAATTTCGTAGTGCATTTAAAATGTTTTAGGAGCGTTTTCATGGATACATTTAGACAAGATATTATCCCTCAAATAAGCCACATTTCAACTCATATGAACATCACATTTACATCAACATGTGTGCATGAAATATAAAGAACTATCATTCCATTTCAAGTCCTAAACCATGAATTATAGCCACAGCAACACACACATACACATGTAGTTACATTTTCGGGAACATCAACATAAGTTACATAATTTCAAACATACATATAAATACATAATCATCACAAAAAACACGTTTCATCCCTAGTTTTCTACCACTAAACATAACCAACCTATGATTCAATGGGAGCTAGTGACAGGAACATGCAACAGGGAACAATCCTAGTTTTCAGAATAAATATTCTGAACCTTAAGGGTTCTCTTGGGAAATGGACCAAGAGAGAAGAAAACCCATACCTTTTTGAAGTTTAAACCTCGACTTGATGCCAAAAGAACCCCTCCAAACGCACGTCCAAATCCAATAGCTTCAACACCAACTTGACGGAAAAACCCTCTATTTTCTTTAATTTTTTAGAGCGTACCGCTATTTTGAAATTAAAAAAAAGGTTTATGGATGAAGTAATCGGAATGACAAGTGGTTACAGTTGCGGAAAGCAGAGAAATTCGGGAACCGTCGGTTACCTTTTGAATCAAAGTAGCGACAAGCCGAGTATTACTTGATGTGAATAGCGACAAGCCGAGTATTACTTGATGCGAATTGGGGAGTAGTAAGGGATGATGAAAAGTGAAATTTAGTCACCCTCTCCGCTTTCTTTTCTTGAGAAGAATGCTCTGGTCTGGCATAAATGCCACTGGATGCCTAACGTGTTTGATTAGTTGTTTGTTTATAATTTTCGTTGTGAGTTCTTCAAGTTTGAAGAACTTTGGTTTACCTACTGTTTTTGTACGTTATTTGGCAGAGAAAAACGTGAGTGAGAGTGCTTGAGATGTCTATGTGTGAGAGAGAGAGAGATGAGCGTGGGAGAGAAAAGTTTTCTTAGGCTTTGGAGTCTAGTTTAGGACTTAGTCAAATAAGGTTTTATTTAATTATTAAAATTCTGATTTCCTTTTATTTTAAATAATATAATAAATAATAAATATAAATTAATTACATTAATTTACTATGTTAAATGAAAAAAAATTAAATTCATTGCTTCCACCTAGGTTCGAACCTGGGTGGAGCAAGACTACATTTCAAGAGGCCCTTTATGGCCCTCTCTACCAAAATGACCGTCCAACTTATTAATTAAATAATTAATTATATATTTAGGGTAATTACGGTACTACCCTTATCCTGGAAAAAGACTATTTTACCCCTAGACCCTCCAAACCTATGATTTTTCCCTTTTTAAGTCAGGTACAGACTCCTTCAAGTAAATCTTCTATTAAAAGAGCCCTATATGGTTGGACCCAACCTTCCCAAGATCAACTAACTCCACAAGTTAGTTGGCTTGGCTGTAGAAAGGGTTTCGAGGTCTGGTTCTATGCACGTCAATCCGTGTGAACCATAGTCTAAGCATTTGAATTCTTGACGCATTAAGCATTATTTAGCATATCCTTTTTTAGGGTTATTACATCACCGGCCAAAGTGAACCAAAACATGCTAGCGTATATAGGGAATTGAACCTTACTAGATCACTATATTGGCAGTATAGGTTCAAAAACTAGGAGATAAAAGGAGACCCATACCCGACATGCCGGACAGTGTCATCTCATGAGAGTTACGTGAACCTCCGCCCTTGCCGAAGGAAGGCATCACCGCTCATAGCTAGACTATTGGTGCTCAGTATAAAGTTCCATTACATTCAACTCATGCATCATGGAAGCTGGCTTCTAGCATGAGGACATCATAGCTCATTAGATGATTTATAATCTCATCATTAGTATTAAGTATGCATTAAGTTCAATACTTTCATTAGTTTTCATAGAGACTGTTCTCTTCATTAGCTTTACACTCTCATAGGTGAGTACGTTTTGGTAAAATTTACTTAGGCTCATTTGAGATTTATCTCATCTTTCAGATTAGCCTCTTATCATATTGTCACCTCATTCATTAACTTTAACACATTTACTTTTCATAATTACTCACCCCTTCACGTGAATGTTCATTTCATCATATGCCAATGCACTTGGCCATTTACTGCGTTTTACAGTGTTGCTTAAACATTCTAGGGTTACATCATTTTATCACATACATCTTAGGATCACTTACTTTTAAACGTATGCTAGACTTATGAGTTCACACATATAAGCCATGAGGCTTCATTCATAGTTTGTCTAAGTGATTCATGTTTACCCAAGATTATGTAGTACAAGACTTATGCATCTTGTAGATATGCCACGGTACTGATTTTGATCTTTAGAGGCAGCATTCATTAAATTTATTTACGTATGACTTATATGTCAATACAGAATTGGGAAAGGGAACCCAATTTTGAATCCCTTGAACAACACTTAATCTTATTTTAAACTTGATAATTGCATTTTTAGATTTGGGAGACCCTAGTTCGATTCCTATCAACCCCATAATATTTCTTATTTGTTCTCCACTCCTTTTTCGTTTTAAGGGAAGGAAGTTGTGGGTTCAATCCACCACAAGCTCATTATTTTTCTTTTAATTTATATCTCAACTTTCTCACCTATCCAAGAGGTTGTGAGTTCAATACCGACTCTCCACATTTATTTTCTCCTTTATTTTTCTCCTAACTCTCTCATCTATTCAAGAGTTTGTTTGTTCAATCCCTATTCACCACATCTATTTTTCCTTTCACTTTTTTCATGAATTTTTTATGTAATTTTCATTTTGTGAGGTCATGGGTTCAATCCCCAATAACCTCACATTTAATTTTTTTTTATAGACATAGCTAATTTTCCTCATCCTTGGCCGAGACTCCAACTTTCCAACAAGCTGGAAATTCGTTCTCTTCCAACCCATTTTCCTCTCAAGCTTTTGTTGATTCTTTTTTTGTAGCTTTCATGTGAGGATGTCTTGGGTTCAATCCTTAGATATATCACTTATTTTACATTCACTTTTCATTGCATTTTTTACCACTTTGTTTGGACGAACCTAATCTACCAAATGCTGGAAATTTTTTCACTATTTTCAGCTTCTTTTTATCATCATTTATACATTAATTCCTAAGGCATAAGTGGATCATTTGGTGAATCATTAAGTGTAAGCTTTTTATGATTATATTTAGACTAGAATTACCATTAAGTCCAGCAACATTACACCACTTTTACACCTCGTGATTTACACATACATTCGCACATAAAATTCAGCCATAAAAATATATCATTTTCTAGGCTTAAAACCAAAAATAATGTCACGGCATACACACACATTTTTCACGAAATATTGGAAGACATACTTCATTTTTCATACAATTCCGAACACATTATCACAAAAATCACACTTCATACCTAATCTACCAGCAAACATACCAACCTAAGATCAGTGATAGCAGCTAGTGACAAGGAACATGTAATAGGGAACAATCTTAGTTTCGGAATAGATTTATCTGAGTCTAAAGGGTCTCTTGGGAAAGGGAGCAAGAATAAGAAAATCTATACCTGATTTTAACGTTGTTCAACACTTGAAATTGCTTCCCAAAACTCACACCTTACCCGATTAGCGTATTACGTTTTGCTTAACGTTTTCAGATTGCTTTCTCGTTTGTGTTTTGCGTGCAAGTTCTTCAAGTGTGAAGAACTTTTGTTTTATTATTTCTTCTCATGTTTGGCAGCCAGAAAGAAAGTGTGAAATGAGAGAGAGATAGACGTGAAGGAGAGAGAGATAAACATGAAAGAGGTGAGTGGCATAGGATTAGATGAAGTAGCTTAGACTTAATAAACTAGGACTCTTTCAAACTTTGAAAATATGATTTAATAAGTTTCGTGAAATGACAATAATTCCCTTACAAAATAAAATTATAAACCTCAATTTAACCACTTAAATGTTGCTTCCATCGAGGTTCAAACCAGTGATGTCCCCATCGTGAAAACGGGTCCCTCCGGGTCGACCCGACTCAAACTGCCCCATTAATTAATTAATTAATAATAATAATCTGGTTTTCCTTTTTCTTAAATTAGTATTTAAATATTAATTAACTAAATTAATTCACCAATATCCCACCTAGGTTCGAACCTGGGTGGAGCAAGATATTGCTCAATGGTCAATTCCGGACTTTTCTACCCAAAATGCCCCTCCACCCTATTAATTAAATAATTAATTACATATTTAGGGTAATTACGATACTACTGTTAGCCTGGAAAAAGAACATTTTACACCTAGATCCTCAAAACTTATGATTTTCCCTTTTTATGTCCAATAAAGACTCATCAGAGTAAATCTTCATATTCAGGAGCCCTACATGGCTGGAATCAACCTTTCCTTGATCAACTAACTCCCCAAGTTGGGTCTGTCGCAAGGGTTCAGAGGTATGGTTCTACGCGCATCAATCCGTGTTAACCCAATCTAATCGTAGGCATTCTAGACACATTAAGCATTACCTAGCATATTTATTTTTAGGGTTGTTACTAGTACGCTCGAAAAGTTCCCTTATCGCCAAGATCAATCCCAATGATCTAGTTATCCAAATTCAATTTCGTAAAATAATACGAATTCCTTCACAATTTATCTAGTCGATTGTGTAATCAAATGTACATATACTCCACCCGATTGCTACCGTGTTTCCATACACCTAGATGACTCTTAATTCCTCCAATCAAAACGAGTTTGGGAAATTCCTAGTACTACGAACAAAAACTTTCCGAACCCAATTTTTCTCCAATGACATTGCTATAATGATGAATCCCGATTATTATAGTAGATACCTATTTACCCATCACTCATCTCGGGTGATCAACTAAGACATGTAGACAAGAAAAGCAACAAGGTAGTACCTAATTTGACGAACAATTGAGGATAATAGTCTGGCATATCCTTTTCGGTCTCCCAAACATATTTCTTAATCGGACGATGTTTCCATTGAATCTTTAAGGATATGATCTCGTTCATCCTCAACTTACTAAAATCAGGATCAAGAATAACAATCATTTCCTCATCATATTGGAGGTTCTTGTCTATCACTATTTATCCCAATTAATGATTAATCACCATCACCGTGATATATCGTCAACATAGACACATATAATACTAAATGAACACTGGAAAAATTATGGGGTCACACCAATCTATATGCCACCTGTAGTAGATTTTCAAGGATCTCAAAAAGATCAATATAGCTAGGAATCAACCTACCCCTCTTACCAAATCTCATCACCCCCTTTATGGGTGAATTCTTGAGAAGAATATTCTTGCCCATCTGGAATTTTATGTATCTCATCTTGTGGTCCGCGTACTTCTTTTGTCTACTCCGCGCGGCTATAAGTTTAGCTTGAATTGTCCTCACCTTATCTTGAGTCTACTTCACTAAGTCAATACCCAATGGTTTTACATCTCTAGATTCGACATACCTATGGGCGATCTATATCCCCTGCCATATAACGCCTCAAATGGTGTCATACCAATGTTCGAGTGATAACTATTATTATAGGAGAACTCACATCCTCCAAAACTTGTATAGTCCTCTATGATTCTCTATCCGTCTAGGATGGAAGGTTCTACTAAAAGTGAGTTGTGTGCCCAATTCATCATGAAATTTCCCAGAAAACATGGAAGTGAAAAGGGTGACATGATCTGAGATGATGGAAATAGGAGCACTATGCAGGTTCACTTTCTCTTTTACATAAATTCTAGCTAATTGTTTAGCAATGTAATCCACTGTTACCAAAATTAACTGGGATAAGTTAGTAAATATATAAACTACAACCACAATCGAATCAAATTTCACAAATGTCTTGGGAAGACCAACCACAAAATCCATGGATATCATTTCTCACTTACATTTCGGAATTGGCATTCTTTGAAGTGCATTACAGGAGTTTGATGTTCATGCTTCACTTTTTTAAAATTTTGACACTTCGCCAAAAACTTCTCAATGTCTTGTCTCATTCTCGACCACTAACAAACTCTATTCAGATCTCTATACATCTTGGTCATACCTATATGAATAGAATAGCGTGAGCCATGGGCCTTCGCCAACAACCTTGGAATCAATTCATCAACTCTTGTAACACACATTCTACCCCTATAGTTGAGCATACAATTAGCAACTAGTGTGGTTCGTTGAGACCTATTGCAATTCTAATCTTATCTATATCTCTATATTCAAATTACTTGGCCTTGTTTTCACTTTGAACATGGACATAGCTTCAACAATAGATAACAACCCACCTCTTTCAAAAATTCCAAACTACTCAAACTTAGACTCTAAGGTTTGAATTTCATTGGCCAACAGTTGCTTGAGTTCATTAAAGTGAGCTAAAATACCCATACTTAAGTCTTTCGACTCAAAGTGTTTTCCACAATTTTTGGGTGAATACATTCTGCAAACTACGATAATCTATAAATTCCTCACACTTAAATCCATACAAGTAATATTACAAAATTTTAAGACCAAATACCACTGTTGCCATTTCCAAATCATGAGTGGGATAATTCTTCTTGTGCCCCTTGAATTGAAGCGAGGCATAAGCTATGACATTATTATTTTTCATCAACACAACACCCAATCCAGAATGCGAAGCATCAAAATAAAAAACAAAGTCCTTACCCTTAATTGATAATGCTAGAATGGGCGCGGTGGTAAAAAGAGTCTTAAAATTTTTGGAAGATGTCCCCGCATTTTTCAGTCCATTCAAATGGTACCTCTTTATTGATCTGATAGATCTAATGAGTAGGAATTGAAGAAAAATTCTTAACAAAATGATGATAGTAACTAGCAAGTCCCGCAAAACTCTTAACTTCTATCACTGAGCTAGGTCGTACCTAATCCTCTACCACCTCAACCTTTTGGGGATTACCCTTACCCCTTATTTTGACACCACATGCCTCAAAAATGCAACCGATTTCAACAAGAATTCACACTTGGAAAATTTTACATATAATATTTGTCTTCCAAGGATACCGAAAAACAATACGAAGATTGTTAGCATGTTCTTCTTCATTTTTCAAATACACCAATGTCATCGATAAAGACTATCACAAAAGAGTCAAGAATGGGCTTGAATACTCCATTCATCAAGCTTATAAAGGTTACCAGTGCATTAGTCAACCCAAATGACATAATTGAAAATTCATAGTGCCCATAACGAGCCCTAAATATTGTCGTCGGTATATCTTCATGAATAATCTTGCATTGATGGTACCCGTTTTTTAAGTCAATCTTAGATAAGATCGTTGCACTTTATAATTGATAAAAAAATATCATATATCCTAGGGAAGGGGTACCTATTCTGTATAGTGACCTTATTCAATTACCTGTAATATATGCACATCCTCATGCTACCATCCTTCTTCTTAACAAACAAAAGTGGAGAAACCCATGGGGAAAAAATAGGACGAATAAAACCCTTATCAAGAAGCTCTTGGATAGAGCCTTAAAATCTATCAACTCCACCGGAGCTATGCGATATGGAGGAATATAAATGGGGCGCGTACTAGCTCTAAGTCAATATAAAAATCTATGTTTCAATCCGGAGGCATGCCGGGCAAATCATTTGGAACAACATCACAAAATTGGAACACCATTGAATAGACCCAATGGATGGAGCTTCAATCTTACCATCCCTAAAAAAAATGATGCAAATAAGCTAAACAACCTTGCTCTACTATTTTACTAGTACGGATAGAGGATATGATCTTAACTTTCTTATGCTTGTACACACCAGTTCACTCTAATTTTTCCCTTTCTAGAATTTCTAAAGTCATAGACTTAGCATTACAATTAACAATAGCACAATGGGGAGACAAAAAGTCATACCTAAGATTATGTCGAAGTCATCCATGTCCAGAATCACCAATTCAGCCCAAGTTTGAAATCCCATGAACAAAATAGGGCAAGCACGATAAACATGGGTAACGATGACTGACTCGCTAACCGAGGTAAAATATATATAGGATCATCAATAATATCATGCAATATCTCTAAATCATACGTGAATCTCATAGATACATAAGACTAGGTTGAACATGGATTTAATAACACATTAACCATTAGGTTGTAGACTAGAATAGTGCATGTGACCATTGCATTAAACGCCTTTCCCTCATTTTTGCGTGGGAAGGTGTAACATTGAGCTATATCATCCACTTGATTTTCCTCCTTGCCTGGTTGCATGTTACCTCTACCTTTGTTGCCGTTTCCTCTTCCTCTATTACCTTTTTGATTTCCTCCTCGTCCTACATGTGGACTTCACCTACCATTATTACCATTTCCGCGTATACAATTTCTCAAGAAGGTTGCTATCAAGACTCAAGTGGACACGACTGTGGATAGTTCCTCATCATATGTCCAAGTACCCCACAACTAAAGAAAGTGCGGAATCCAGATGGTCTGCTTCCCACCACGTTCCCAACACCCTGATCAGTTAAAAGATTATTAGAAGGAGTTCCTGAATAGTTACCACTAGAGAGGGGCATGTCAAGATAAATTGGCTTGGCTGCGAGTGTAGATAGACAGGATCCTTTACCGTAGGATTCCTGAAAATTTCTAGAATTCTTGACCCTCTTAGACAATGCCTTAGCTTGTCCGTCTCACTTCACCCCCTCCACTTTGGTGACATAATCAATCACTTTATTAGAACTCCTTCCTGTAGAAGTCATGTGAAAAAATAACACTTTAAGCTCAAAATTCAAACCTGTAATGAACAATCAGATCCTCTTCTCTTGCATGGTAGCACACTGTGTAGCATATCTAGATAAAGTGTGGAACTTGGGTTCATAAGTAGCCACATACATACTATCCCACTATAGTGCCATGAACTCATTCTTCTTGTATTATGTCAAAGTTCTAGGCACATATTACTCTAAAAATAAGGCATGAAATTAGGTCCAACTAAGTGGAGGTAATGTAGAGTCTTCATTCCATGTCAGCTCTCCACCATTTCTTGGCCTCACCTTGAATTTGAAAGGACACGAACTCAACCCCATGTTGGTGAATGATACCCAACTTATGCAACTTCTTATAACAATCTAATATGAACTCATAAGCGTTATCTATCTCCGAACCAAGAAATACTGTGGCTTGAGCTTCAAGAACATAGTCAACATATTATTCTCATTACCGTTCATCACAAAACCCAACAAAGGATGGAAGAAGGTATCGTTACCTCCCTCCTCAACAAGCTTGGGCATATTTTTAGCAACAGTTGGATTTGCGGGGGCTTGAGTAGGTGGAATCATCCCTGGACGAGCCAACCCTTTCTAAAAGTAATGATCTATTGAGCTAACAATGGATCAATGGGAGGGATTCCATGGCTTTTGCTCGCCCTCCTTCTTCTTATTCAACCTCTTCAACATTCTCAATGTACTGATCATCTTCTATCACCTCCTTATGTGTCAGAGGGTTCTCATTAACCCGAACATGGTCATTTGGTACCTCATTCACAATAAGCGCCACTCTGCTACTGTCTTTACAATTACCTCTTCTCTACCCATGCCTCGACTGCGACCTCTCACTGCGGGTTCCTCAGCTGGAGCATTAGCAGGAACTGTGGTCTTAAAGTCGTTATACCTAACCATCTATAGATAAAATAGTGAATGAAGTTAGATACAAATTTGAATTGTCAAATACCAATTGAAATCAATTCATAGCTAGAAGTAGATTAGATACCAATATGAATTGTCAAATACCATTTGAAATCAAGTCATAGGTAGAAGTAGACAAGAGAAAATAGAGATTTCCTAAAAACAAAAGTAAGGGTGTCTCTGTACGGTTCCACGAGACTCTAATAGACTTATTTCGATACATCGCCATAAATGAACCTATGTTCTGATACAAACTTTGTCACGATCCAGACTGTCGTGATTGACACCGAAACTATAACTCGGTTGGAGAACCACTAGAGACCAACTAAAAAACTAAACCAAAAAAAATAAGGCATTTAAGTTACAAAAGCAAGTTAAATAATTTAGACAAGGTTCCATTACTAAATAAATATCTAACAACTAACTAACAATGCAGAAGATAATCCTAGAATCTTAAAGTTTATGTACCTAAACTAGAAATGATAACCAAGTATAACAAGAATTTCTAATGAACTATCTCACTGAATAAAACAAGGTATAGTTCCAAACATTATGGACATAGACTAAAGAGAAATACATGGCATCCCGGACGATGTGTCTCACCCTTGAACTCGAAGTGATTACCGATATCCTAAGTGATCTTTGTCAACAGTTGCGTGAAGATACCCTATTCTAAACAAAAATAATAGCAAGTGCATAATCAGTACACAACCACCGAGTACTAGTATGATTACACAACTATCCCACTAGTGTAACCTAATCAAGCCATTACAACATTATAAGACAAGCATAAATATCAACATATTCAATACTATATAAGAACCAATATCACAGTTCACATGCTTGAACACATAGTTGGTCCTCTAATGAAATACAAATTCAAACTATAGCATGCCGAAATTTTGAAATCCGATACCATTTTTATGCCAGAACGTGGCAACTGATCCCAGTATCATGCAAAAATGTGGCAATCCGACCTATGTTAAAGTGTTGGAACATGGATGTCGATCCCAATCACATATCAATAAACATCAACATCACACATTCTAGTTATGATTTTATGGTATCAATATTCATATATCTCATTTCAATATCTACGATCAATATTGCGACATACATACACATAAAAGTATCACAACAAAGAAAACAAAGTGTATATCACACAATCATAGAATCATAACCATCACCTACCTCAAAACATGTTTGAAATCGTAGAAAACTTGATCCTTCCCTTTCTTTACTGGCCACGCTTGTTCGTTGTCTACAAACAACGATTTATATACAGGAACAAATATAAAAAATACTAAATTCCAAGAATACTATCAAACTATGTACTCTAGTTAAAAACCATAACCCCAACTAGTCAATTTAGGGTTAATTCCACCACATGATTCTTCATGAAATCCTTAATTATCAATATTGACCCATTCTAAAACACTATACGTATTCAAAAATGAATTTGGGCAGTGAAAAACTTATCTTAGTCAAGGATGTGAGAAAAACTTCTTCATACTCTCAAGACTGATCAAGCTTCAACAACATGTTAACATGTTGGAATACCCCAGGGGTCATCTCTTAACTCAAAAAATTAAAAAATATAAAATAAGGTTGTCTAAGGGTTTTATTTATAATTTTGAAATCCGTCAAGCCGCTACAACGTCACCAGTTATTCTATATGGGCCTAGCTATAGCGACACTAATCACGCTGCATCGGCACAAAGCGAATTAGTGATCTTCCCTAAAAACAATCCCAAAATCCTTTAATTCCATCTCCGCGTCGCCCGCTACAATGGTACCCATCTTCTCTAGCGGTGTGGCTGCAACGGCACTAAGCAAGGCAGGGAGCTTGTTAAGGGAATTCCACTTTTTCCATTTTACAACATACTCTTAACACACTACACTTAAAAAATGCCCTTAATACCAAGATCAATTCATGATGATCTACTTATCCAAATTCAATTTCGTAAAGTAGTTCAGATTTAATAGGTGGTTAAATAACCAATTATGTAATCAAATCCATATTTACTCCATCTATTGCTACAAATTTCCTTACACCTTAATGACTCTAAATTTCTCCAAATCTTGACAAGGTTGAGAAAATTCTAGAACTACGAAAAAAGATTCTTTTTACCTCGATTTTCCCCCGTAGTATTCCTATAAAAAGAAACCTTGTCGTAACTATTCTAAAAAGCACTAAATGAATCATGTAAAAAGTATGATCCTTCTCTACCTATGATGCCTACATGGTTTACAGGGGCTGTGAGTTATCTGAACTACCCCCATACCTGTACTCAAAACTACTCCCAAAACATGATACAAGCTCTTATGTTTAAAAACATACTTATTTATGTGATGTGAGATAATTTCTTAAAAACTTAGCTCAAATACTACATTGGAAATCACAGTTTCCACTCTTGCTTAATTGTGAAATAATGTACTATTTTCTGAAAAGTATCTCAAAGGCTCTTTGGAAATATCAGTTTTTGTACTTGTTGAAATATGAAAAACATTTAAAACTTCTTGATAATAATTAGTTCCCATATACTTATTTGAAGAAAAGAACTTCAAATCTGAACTCTTTGCTTAACCTTGAAACTTAAATATTAAAACAAGTTCAAACATTTGTGAAAGACTTTAAGCACTTATCTTGACTTAAGTCTCAACATCCTGACTTGACTTTTAACTTCTTGACTTGACTATTAATTTCTTGATTTAAATCTTGACTTTCCTTGAATTAAATTATGGATTCAATGATCCTGTTTTGTGATAGAAAAGTTCTCATGATATTTAGAAATGATTTTAGATATGAAGAACAAGGTTCATGAAGAATTTTGGATAAGAAATTGAATAGAAACTTTGAAACCCCTAGCTTGAAAGTAAATGATCAACAAAACCTTTTGTGAGATTGTTAAATTTTCTATGGCTAAAAATTATGATTTTTCATTAGTAAAGATGAAAATCTTTTTAACCTTTTATTAGTCAAGAAATTCGTTTATGGTTTTCTCGGTGGTAAAAAACAAAAATAACCCTTTTTAATGTTTTCTTGTCGGGTAATTTGTAAAAACACTATATAGCTTACTAAAATAGTCATATCTTTTTAGTCAGAAATTTGAATGACGCAAAATTAGTGGCATTAGAAAGTAGGTCCAATTACATTTAATTGGATGGGTTATTTTTCACATAACTCTTAGTATTAAAAGATATATGCTCGTCTAAAGTTGACCCAAGTAGAATCTTAACATCAAAACATATTCAATAAAGAAACTTCAAGAACATTTATAAAGAACTCATTAAGAACTTGAATCCTTAAATTTCAAGAATGATATTATGCTGAATAAATCATGATTGGTATGTGGGTGAATTAAGCCAATACTATAGAATCTAAAATACAATGTAGGGATCACCCTTTGACGAAATCCACAAGCGATTCTTGAATGTTTTTGACGAATCTTGAATTTTCATCCCTTTTCTCCTCTTTTATCTTCTCTCCAAGACCTAGCTTGAAATTCACTTTTCTAAACTGACTAAAATCTGAATTTACCGAATTAAACTTCTAAAAATGAATTAATTAAGTTGAGTAAGGAAAAAACCAAACTACCCTTCTAAAATTTGGTTTTTAGACTTTCCTTATTCCTAACTCGTAAGAACTAGGAAATGTGAAAACTCAGTTGCATTAGAATATAATACAAAGATCTTTCCAATCATATCTTGAAATACACCTAACCCATCATTATCTAGAAGTTATGTGCGTTTGAAGTTAACTAAAAACTCATTTTTTCACTATTTCCAATTCTTAGCTTTTTCCTAGTAATTTCAAATTGAGAGATTTTACAGTATCTACCCCTTGGATACATTCTTCCTCGAATGAGATTACTCTTACTAGGCTAAGGGTGTAATATGAAACCATTCATTTTAAACACCAAAAATCATAGCAAATACAACATGCCAACTCATAATTAAATGGTACTAAGATGAAAATTAGTTTCTTGATATGTATTTTTTTTGTATCTGTAGAGATGTGGATATATCTTCTTCATATCCTCTTCAACTTCCCAAGTAGCTACTTCAACAAATTAATTCATCTAAAGGACTTTGACTGATGCATCCTTCTTTTGTTCTCAACTAGCTAACTTGGCGATCTAGAATCTGAACCGAAATCTCCTCATAAGATAAGTTATCGTTGATCTCAATATTTTCAGTTGGTACCATCAGTGAAGGATTTCCCATTCTCTTCTTCAACATGGAAATGTGAAATATCGGATGAATTGCTGCTGACTCTTGTGGTAGCTCCAACTCATAACCTATATTGCCAATCCTTTTGGATATTCTATAAGGTCCGATATACCAGGGATTAAGTTTCCCCTTTTTATAAAACGTCATAAAACCCTTTATAGGTGAAACCTTAAAATATATTCAATCATTTACTTCAAACTCTAAATCCCTCCTCATAATATCAGCGTAGGATATCTGACGACTTTGCACTGTTTTCAACATCTTCTGAATGACTTTCTCCTTCTCCATAGTTTGATGATCAAAATTTCTCCCTATCAACTCTGCTTCACCGACTTCAAACTATTTAATAGGGGATTTGCATCTTCTCCCATAAAGATCTCATAAGGAGTTATTTGAATGCAAAACTGATAGGTATTATTACAAATGAACTCAAGGAGAGGTAGGTGATCATCCCAATTACCCTAGAAATCAATCACACAATCTACATTGATACCTCAAAACCCTATCTCCCCCTTATTCAGGAGTAATCATTTTTTATTTATAAATACTTGACTTTAATTCAAGCAACAAAGGATCTTGGTCTTACTTCTGTTTTAGTTCTGACACTAATGATGATTGAGCCCCATTCATCAACACTCATCCTCTTTCTATTAAATGAAATAATCAAACTCCTAGTCGTGAATGTCTAAGCCCCTCTTTTGCTAATTATTTCCTATATTCCTAAAAATGAGTTGTACTACGCATAAACAATATACTCAAGGTATCAAAAATGAAAGTAGCCATATCTAGGTGATAGGATACTCATGTCATACTCTTTGAGTAATTCTAACCACCGCCTATGTCTGAGATTAAGATCCTTTTGGGTGAACACATACTGCATGATCTTATGATCAGTGAATATATCAATATGAACAACATACAAATAATGACGCCATATCTTCAAAGCGAATATTAAAGCAACCAACTCTATTTCATGGGTTGGGTAATTATTCTTATGAACTTTCAACTGTTTTGATGAATAAGTTATAACCTTTCCCTTCTACATTACAACACAACCCAAACGAATTCTTGATTTATCACAATGCACCACAAAACCTTAAGTACCTTCTGGTAATGTCAAAATAGAGGTCGTAGTCTACCTCTTCTAGAATTCCAGAAACCTTTTATTACATGCTTTAGATCGTTGAAACTTAATTATCTTCAGAGTGAACTTGGTCAAAGGAGACGAAGAAGATGAAAACCCTTCTACAAACCTTCTGTAATAGCCAACAAAACCCAAGAAATTCCTAATATCATGTGGATATGTGGGTGTAATCCATCACCAGACGCTATGTGGCCTAAGACCCACAAATCTAAGGCAAACTCACACTTGGAGAACTTGGCATACAAATTTTTATCCTTCAAGTCTCAACAACTATTCTGAGATGACTAACATGATCTTCTTCGATCCTAGAATAGATTAGTATTTCATCAATGAAGACAATAACAAACTCTCAGGCCTCGAGCTACCCCCGAGAAGCATACACGGAACCTAGGACCACAAGTGATCCCAAGATAACCCTACTGGCATGATCATGAGCATACTATAGAAAATAAACTAACGCGAAAGCTAAATGATAATTAAATCTGAAAAGATGATGAATACCCATATTCTATAACTGATATATTTGAAAACAATGAGTTTAATAAAAAGGAAATATTAACTCAATACTATGCTAAATCTAACTAGTTTGAAATAAGCTTCTAAACTGGACTAGAAATACAAGGACAAGCCCTAGCTTAATGTAGCAAAAAATAAAACTAAGTGATTAAAGACTAAAATGACACTCATAACTATTTTCCTCGGAGAATGACAACTCACCACTTAACCTGATGAAATGAAGATTGGAAATCGATCTATGCGTTATTTAGATGCTGAGAACCTGAACCTACATTGAGAAGATGTAGAGCACGTATGCGTCAGTAATTGAAAAGTACTGAGCATGCAAAATAGAGTAAAGACAAAATAAAACATAACTTAACAAGCATAAAATCAAATATAACAATCTGACATGATAAACTGAATTCTAAGCTAAATTGGTGCAATGACCAATTTATAACATGCTGAAACTAAATACTGAATATACTGATAAATGGTAAATGTAAAAAGTCTGAATGATCCGTGGGAGATATTAATAACCGATTATAAAACCACATGAGCTAAACGTGGAGTCCGATGTATACGCCCCATCGAGAGGACCCAATATACCCTGCCAAAGCTATAAAGGCATGCTGGAGTGATCACTAAAATGATTTCCCATAGATGGAACTTACAACCTACTTGGCTAGTATTTCTGGGACTATTTGGGTACGCTAAACCCTAGTCCAACTATGTATTCTGCGTTATTGTAAATACAAGGTAGCTCAAAAATTAACATGCAAACTGAGAATTCAACAATTAATCTAGGAATTATGCATTTATAACAGAGGCATGTATATTTGAAGTGTCTGAAATAACTGAGCTAGCATATGTATTTCAAGAACTAAAGAAATACAATGCTAGGGTTCTGAAATTCATGTGATAATCTGATTAATAACATGATAATCACATTGAACATAAATTTAATAAATTCATGAAGTTCTGCTAATGTTCTAAAAAACCTAGGTTTAATCATATAATTAAATCAAGAATTATATTAAAAACTAGGGAACCAATGGGTGAAAGGAACCCACTAGTTAAATCCTACATACCTAGTGATGAAATCCACTAAAAAATACTTAATTTTCGGAGATAGATTTGCTGGATCTTGCTGCATTCTTGAACTAGGGTTCTTGAGCTTTTTCTCCTTTGTTGCTTCTAATTTTGCTAAGTTTATATTTAATGATTTGACATAGATATGTTTTAGTTATATTTCTAGGCTTAAACTGACTAAAATCTAACGATTCAGGGTCAAAACGACGTACCTTAGGTTTAAACGAATTAGAAAAGATCCAAATGACCTCCAAGAAAGTTGTTGTCGTACCAAACAACGGTCAATACTGACGGTCAGTCGTCTGACCACGCCCCTTCGTTGGGTCCATCGATTTGGTCAGTTCGATAGGCCTTTACTAAAATGGGCATAACTCTTTACTCGAAAGTCTGATTTAGAAAGGTCGGTAGCTATAGAAAGTTAATTCTATTATCTATATGTGGGTAGGTCATGAGACACATAATTAATTTTGTGATAAGAGTTATAACCATTTGAAGTTGACCCAATTGCATTTCCCCTTAATTCTCTACAAATTTTCCTCATACGGTCATCCACCTACGGACCGTGCTGGTTATTCGTAGCACTTGTCAGACAGAGGGTGAATAGGGGTCTCGATCGATGGTCACGGACAATGAATCTTCATATGACCTATAGACTTTCGGTCTGTCCATCGATAAAGACTTAGAAAATTTTTTCCGGCTGAATTTTTGAGATTTTCTAATCCCATCGACGGTTGTGAAGGACAGACCGTCATTGCCACTGTTGGTTGCACCAACAATTTGTTTTAGAAAAATGATTTTTGTTCTATTTTGGCTACGGGGTGTTACATTATATCCCTCTTGGGAACGTTTGTCCTCGAATGAAGACGAAAATGGCTGAAATAGAGGGAGAGAGCTGCAAACCCCTCTACTAAACACTAAGAACTGAGTTTCCAACTGATTTGAGTTCCAAGTACATCCAAATATGCTGAAAATGCACGTACAAACTGAGGGAACATGATTCTAAGACTAAATTTATGCATGAATGACTGGAAAAACCAAAAGATAAACTATTACCTAAAGATGGAGTGAAATCTTAAGGAAAGAGGTTCGGATACTTGGCTTTCATGGCTGCTTCTTCTTCCCAAATAGCTCCCTCTGCAAACTGACTTCTCCACAAAACTTTGACTGAAGCGACTTCTTTGTTTCTCAAGCTTTTGACATGACGGTCAAGAATTTCAACTGGCACATCCTCATAAGAAAGACTGTCTTACATCGCCACACTCTTCAATGTCACTATAAAGGATGGATCACCCACAAACTTCTTCAAGAGTTACATGTGGAAGACCGGATTCACTGCTGGTAATTCTGCTGGCAACTCTAACTCATATACCACCTTGCCAACCCGTTTAAAGATCTTGGTCCTAGATATATAGGATTGAGCTTCCCTTTCTTTCCAAATCTCATTACCCCTTTTTTCCGGTTAGACTTTCAGAAAAATCCAATCATCAACTTGGAACTCTAGTTCCCTTCTCCTTACATCTGCATAAGATTTCTGACGACTTTGGGTTGTCTTAAGTCTATCTCTAATGAGTTGTACTTTCTCCATAGCATGAAGGACTAAATAGAGCCCTATCAAAGCAGCTTCACCTACTTCACACCAACCAACAGGAGATCTACATCTACACCCATATAAAACCTCATAAGGGGCCATCTGAATGCTGGAATGGTGACTATTATTGTAGGTAAACTCAATAAGAGAAAGGTGATCATCCAACCTACCTTTTAAATCCATCACACAAGCTATAAACATATTCTCTAAGGTCTGAATGGTACTCTCTACCTTACCATCCATCTGTGGATGAAATGCTGTACTAAGGTTATCTTGAGTACCAAGATCTTTCTGAAATGACTTCAAGAAATTAGAGGTACTAAGGACCTCTATGTGAGATGATAGACAAAGGAACCCAAAAAACCTCACAATTTCATTGATGTAAATCTTGGCATAGTCCTTTGCCGAATCTGTAGTCTTGACCGCTAAAAAGCAAAAAGACTTAGTCATCCTATCGACTATCACCCAAATGGAGTCATGCTATCTGCGAGTACGCGGTAATCCTTTGATGAAGTCCGTATTGATCACATCTCACTTCCAAGTAGGAATATTGATCTCTTGAGTCATACCTTCTGGTTTCTGATTTTCTACCTTGACTTGCTGGAAATTGGGGGACTTACTCACAAAATCTGCTATATCTCTCTTCATGCTATTCCACCGATAGACTTCTCGAAAATCGAGGTACGTCTTAGTGGCACCTGGATTAATAGAATACCTAGAGTTATGGACTTTTGCAGGACTATGTTATCTCAACCCGTCAATATTAGGAACACATAGTCTACCTTGGTAAAAAGTACACTATCTCCCCCTTGGGAGAAAACCTCCACTCTTTTATTATGGAATGCACCCTTAAGTTCAAGCAAGATTGGTCACTGTCTTGCTTTTCCTTAACCTCCACTATTAAAGATGATTGTGCCCCATTCTGAACTGTTACACCGCTTTCTGATATGCTTATAAGGTTAACTCCCAAGCGAGCAAGCCTGTGAACATTATTCACTAGCTACTTTCTTTCTTCCTCAACATGGGCTACACTACCCATATATAATCTACTAACATCCACTGCTACTACATTCGCCTTACCAGGATGGTAATGCACACTCATATCATAATCCTTAAGGAATTCAAGCCATCTGCTCTCGCAAAGATTCAACTATTTTTGGGTGAACACATACTGAAGGATCTTATGGTCAGTGAACACATCTACGTGAACACCATACAAGTAGTGTATCCAGATCTTGAATGGAAACACTACTACTGCAAACACGAGGTTATGAGTTGGATAGTTCTTCTCATGAACCTTAATTTATCTAGAGACATAAGCTATCACCTTACCTCGCTGCATCAACACACAACCTAGGACAACTCTTGAAGAATCACAATAGATCACACAACCATCTAAACCCTCTGGTAGAGTCAAGATATGATCTGTAGTCAATCTAGTTTTCAATTTTGCAAAGTTTTTCTCACAATCATCTTGCTATTTGAATTTGACCATCTTCTAAGTCAACCTAGTCCATGGTGTGGCTACAGATGAAAATCCTTCCACGAACCTTTTGTAATAACCCGCTAGACCTAAGAAACTTCTGATATCCGCAGCAGAGGTAGGTCTTGGCCATTGTTTCACTACTTCTATCTTCTGTGAATCTACTCAGATTCACTAGATATAATGTGACAAAAGAAAGCAATGGATTGCAATCAAAACTCACATTTACTGAACTTACAGAATAATTGGAGATCCTTAAGAGTCTGCAGAGCAACTCTCAAATTACTTGCATGTTCTTCCTCACTCCTAGAGTAAATGAGGATATCATAAATAAATACGATAACGAACAATTCCAAGTACTGTTTGAAAACTTGTTCATCAAATTCATGAAAGATGCAGGAGCATTAGTTAGTCCAAACGACATAACTGCAAACTCATAATGACTACACTGAGTTATGAACGCTTTTTTTTTGAATGTCACTAACTCTGACTCTAAGTTGATGATAACTCGACCTAGGGTTTATCTTGGAGAAATGTCTAGCACCCTGATGTTGGTCAAACAAGTCATCAAACCTAGGGATGGGATATTTATTCTTAATTGTGACCTTGTTCAACTTTCTATAGTCAATGCAAATACTAAGAGAACCATCTTTCTTCCTTACTAACAAAATTGGTGCACCCCATGGTGAAATACTAGGTCTGATGAAGCCCCTATGAAGAAGGTCTTTCAAGTGATCTTTCAATTCCTTAAGCTCTGGTGAAGACATTCTGTATGGAAGAATAAAAATAGGTTGGGTATCTGGAAGGAGATCAATTCGAAAGTTGATTTCCTTTTCAGGAGGAACGCCGAAAAGAAATTCTGGAAATTCACAGACTACTGGAACTGACTCAAGAGTTGTGGTTTCAAGGCTAGAATCCCTAACCCTAACTCCGACACAATCTTTCTGATTGACAAAGGAGTCATGAAACGGACACTTACATTGCAGCGGCGGGTCCTTACGGGAAGTCTCTCGACGATGGCAAAATCCACAATCTCTTCACCAGAAATCGACTGGAGACAGTACGTCCGTTGGGACTTTATAGTGAAGAGTTGGTCCGAGAGTTCTACGCCTCCTAAGTAGCTACTCTCCGATCACAGATTTATAGGCGGGCTGCTCTAGCAAAACAGGACCCACTTGAGCATGTCCGCGTACGTGGCATTTAGGTTGATATCTCCCTGCCTCCCATCCTCCGATATCTATACTGCGAGAATGTTTAAAAAACCGAACCTCTCTCACCATAGAGCTTGACTACCGTTGGCAAATTGTCAAAGATGGACAATTCCTATGTGAGCCATCGCTGAGAAAGACCACCAAGAGGTGTATGGACCTTCACTTGTTCGTTGATGGAGAGGGTGCTGACTGGGTGACCGAGCCGAAGGGAGTCATAAAGAAGGCTAACCCGACCTTCACGGCGAAGTTGTTGTGGTTGATTGTCCGCCACTTCCTTTCCACCACAGCCGCTGATAATATAGTCACATGGGATCGTGCAGTACTGATGGCGGCGATGAGAGCCGGGTTTGAGGTGGATTTTCCTTGAATTCTACAGGAGATTATGCACGAGAGGGATTTTAAGGTCACAACTACATACCCTTTCTTGTGCATGATATTTTCACTATGCAAGTCCGAAGGTGTGCCTATATAGCACTTTGATCAGCTTAAGACCCCGCTGGACATTGTTGATATCGGCCTCATCAAGGATGAGGCCAATGAGTTGTCTACACACAGAGGGCCCTGTCTAGAGTTGCCTCCACTTGGTGACAATCTGGGTGATACGGTAGCACAGGCCAGCACGGCTACGCAGGCGGCTTCCACTGACACTACCCCGGTCGAGTCTATACCGGGTAGTAGAACTGGCCCGAGGTCCTCTCGCTCAGCCCCTTTACCCGCTCTAGTCCCACTTGCTAGGGTCCAGAAATTAGAGGCACAGATGGCTACTCTTTTGCATCACATCCATCCTTAGATGCAGAGGTCTATTGATGAGGTAGAAGAGCGCTTGGAGCGGAGAATGGTCCAGCACATAGAGTGAGATCGGTGATGTTCGTCAGTTCTTGCCGCTTTTGAGTTGCCGGTGCTAGCCCGACCAGCCCCTCATGTTGATGTATTAACCCTTCAGGTTACGGTCGATAGTCTTCATGCAGACAGCAATATGATCATAGAGGATAGGGTGCCTGAGTCTGAGGCCCCTTCTACAGAGCCTACTGAAGACACAGTGATGGCGGCCCTATTCACCACTTAAGAGATTCCACCACCTCCCCCTCTAGTGCATGCCAAGAGGCATGGGGGTCGAGAGGAGGATGAAGCTCGAGCACGGAAGAAGGAGCGTCATGAGATGGAGGTTGCGAGGTGACCCTCTCTTGCTAATGAGGAGGCGCGTCAGATGAGAGCAATAGCATTAGCTGTTGGGGCGTCTAGCTCTAGAAATGTGGAGATAGCGGGAGGAACTGCAGATAGTGTTGTTGATGCTGAGGACACTACTGAGGGTGTCCAGATTACAGAGGTAGTGGGTTCCGGGGAACCGGACCCACCAGCTTGCTGATCGTCGGCGCTTTGCGCCCCAGGTTTGATTCGCCTACCACTCTTGTATTTCAATTTTTTTATGCATTGGGGACAATTACATGTATTTTTGTTGGGTGAAGTCTGAGTAGCCCAATTAACTATCCTCTTTTGGGGTTTTCTTTCCTATTTTCTTTTTCCCCAAGAGACTGATTATTTTTTCTTTTGAACCGACATGTCTATATCCTGTGTACATAGTTTAATTCTGAAGCATGATGGCTAAAATGATATCTGATAAAATGAAAATGATGCATTACTAGGCATAGTAATGGATAAATGTGTGGCTCTAAGCATGACATAGAGGTACACCACTACATGACCCTAAGTCTAAAATTCGAACTGGGTGTCTGATAATCTGGTAGAGTAATGAGATGTCTAGTGAGTGTGAGGAAGATTTGAATAGTCTACTATTTGTATTGAGCTTGAACTTGCCTTGTTTGTCCTGCTAAAATTAAGCTGTAATAGAAAATTAGGAAAGGATCATTGGACATTATTAAATATAGCCCATTTTTAGCCTAAATAGAAGAAAACCAAATGAAATTAATCCTTCTTTGATCCAAATGTTTTGAGCATAAACTAGACCTTTCTTTTTCACCCCAACTAATCTTTTCTGAGAATAATGTGTTGGCCCTGGTCCCTCCTTGGACATGTGCACCTAAGCTTATGCCAAAATCATAACTAGAGGGTGGCTACTGCAGTAAACAACTCCTTTTATGGCCCTGACTCAACTTTGGGTATTGTGTACTTTGACTAATGGCAAAGCCATGAGTTGACGGTGCCTATTATGAGGAATGCTCTACAAAGTGGGGTTGAAATAACAAAGAGAGAAAGAACAAAAGTAAAGTGACTCAATTAAAAAAAATAAGGTAAGAAGAATAAAAGAAAAAAAAAGGAAGGATTAATGAATAAAAAAAAGAAAATAGAAAGAAGAAAAAAAAAGGAAGAGGAGGTTAAAAGAGAGGAAAAAAATGAAGAGAATAAAAGAGGAGAAAAAAGAAGAATGAATAAGGATAAAAAAAAGATGAAATACAGAAAGGATGAGGAAGAGAAATAAAATAAAATAAAAAGAAAAGAAAAAATAAAAATATAAAAAAAAGATAGGGAATAAGTATAAAGAAAAAAAGAAAAAAAATGAGAAGAAAGAAAAAAATAAAAAAATTATACAAGTTATACAAGCAAGAAAAGAAGAAAGTCACTTACAGAAATAGAGAATGAAGGGAAAAGAGCAAGGTGAAAAATATGAGAAATTGGGCAAACTAAAATGATAAAAAGTGGTATGTTTAGCTGATATGTCAAGGAGGGCAAAAAGTGACTAAAGTATACCTAAAGATACCCTACCTGACCACGAGCCTATGTTACAAGCTAAGAAAGTCCTATCGAGATCGTAAGAGTTGTATAGCAAACTTAAAGCAGTGAAAAGAAGGGCAAGATTATGGCAATATGTATGAATGAGTGTGAATTTGTTGTGAGAGTGAGTGTTTAAAAGTAATCCTTATACTCAAACTGAAATCATTGTGTGAAAAATGAGGATTTTGTTTTGAACTGAGGAAACTAGTTTTAATACCGGAAATATTAGCACCTCGGTGAGAAATTGAAGAGGATAGGTGTTAGTGCATGGTGAGTCTGTGTCATGGTCTAATTCCACAAAATTCAAGCATAATAGTGATAGCATGCATAAACATGATGAGACTGATCGGGATTGATAGTCAAATGATTGCGAAAGATAAAACATGGATACTATTGTACAACGATTTTTTATTGAGTCATAGTGCGTCGCTTGAGGACAAACAACGAATTGAAGTTGAGGGTGTTGATATACCGTGGTTTCACAGAATTTTTAATACTTTTTCCTTAAGTTTAGTGTGTCCAAAAGCTTTTTTGTTCTAGTTTTTATGTAAGTTTCTCTTTTTTTGCAGGAAATTTGTCTAAAAGATGAATGTAGAGGTTTTTGAGCAAGAAATACAGAAAAGTACCACCTACGGAGCTTGTGACGGTTCGTCATGCTCGTGATGATCCGTAGGTGGCATCGTAGTGCAGCTACTGAAGAAAGATGGGAAATTCTTACCATGTGAGGGGTTACGGATTGCGTGACGGACCATTGTAGCCATGACGGTCCGTCTTACTGGTTCGTCATGAACATCAGAGAAGTAGTCCAGTACCAAAATTCCAAGAGTTCAAGTGTTTTGGAACGGAGACCCTCCATGGACCGTTTTGCCTATGATGATGCATTATACCTACCGTCGAGGGTAATGAAGAGAGAAACAGAAGAAATTGCACAAGTAGGGGACGATAGAATCCATGACGTCCCGTCGTGACCACAACGATCCGTCGCGAGGTCCGTCGATCCAGCCACATTTTGATAGATTTCCAGAAAATAGAGTCCTTATGTAATTAGGTTTTTATTTTTTTTATAAACAGTTCGAAAAACCTCATTTTTGGGGTTAGACTCTTTATCATTTTTGAAACTCTTGGTTATCCTCTTGAATATTTTTAGACTCTTGTAATTGATTGTTGGTGACTTTTGTTGATTAATCAAGTGAACTTTTGGATTTTATTTTTTCTCATTGAAGTAAGTGCATAAATTCTTATAATATATATTTGAATATTGTGATCATGGCTATGGGTAGGTAATCTCCATAATTAGGGTTGTGGGAATCATAGGCGAATAATGAGGTAAAACCTAATTAAAATAAAAATTCTAGAATAGTGTCTTGCATGTGTTGATAATTCTTTCACTTAGAAGTCTTTTTAACGGATGGCCAACGTTAGAACTCTCCTTAATGATACTTGCCAAACCAAGGAGGTAGATAATAGGAAAAGAATTATCAACATAGATTTAGTGTATACTATCTAATAGGCTAGTATTGATTGGTACAAGGTAATAACTTAGTTAAATATCGAATACGATGCTTAATATGAGGTAAAGGTAAGGGTTAGTATAGCAACACACGTAGCCGAACCAAGGTGGGGAGTGAAATTTTCTAGATGCCGGACCAAGTATTTAGAAATACATAACTTTTCAGTTTGCATGCAAGATACTAGGAACGAATTGTTATAGTTAGAATTATCAAGTTATGAACCTATAGGGAACAGGTAAAACCTACTTACTTTCATTAATTGATTAAATTCCAACATTCGAAGTTGTTAGTTTTCTCCTTTAATTTCGGTAGTTATTTTCATTTATTTAGAAATAGAAAATCCCCCTTTAATCATTTTTGCTTTCCAAGGAAATCATTGACTGAACAATAGTAATAATAGATTGAAGTTATGTCTAAACTATTTTCCTCGTGGGAATGATCCCAACCTCAGTAGTTGGGTTATTTACTTGACACGACCGCTTTACTTCTTATTTGAGAAGTATGTTTGAGCGTATAAAATTTTGGCGCCGCTGTTGTGGAAAGTAACTTTTAGATTAACTTAAACTTATTACTATAGTTAAGTTGATATTTTCTTAATTTTACATTTTTTTGTTGTTTTTGATCCTTGCAGAACCATCTTCATTGTATGTCAAATATACGGAGATGAAGAGAATCATTGTTTCCCTACTATCACGAATTAGAGCGTACACTACGAAACATGAATCTAACTTGGGAATAAATGATGATGATCAAAACCAGAACATCACAGCTCCAGTTAATGTTCATGGTCAGTTGTTACATAATGCTCCGGTGAAAACCAACAGAGGGGACACAATCCCTCTCCACGTACCCAAGATTACTACAGAGGCTATGACAATATAGCAGACTCCGATGGGCCGCTTGTCTTGCCCCCTTTACCACCACGCCATACCTTTGTGGTAACTAGTAGGCTGATGCAAATTTTCACAGTCAGCGGTTTATTTTCAGAGCTACCTTCTGAGGATCCAGATGCCCATATAGCTAAGATAAGGGCAGTGTGTAAAAAAAATTGTGTAGGGAGGACTGACTTGGACTTGGATGTACTAGGGCTAAGAGTGTTTCCTCTCTCACTGACGGGACATGCTGCTATTTGGTTCACTGAGCTCCGTTGCAACTTAATTTTCACTAGGAACCAACTAAGGGATGTTTTTTAGCACACTTCTACCCGGTCTCCAAGAAACTAAAGCACAAAGACAGAGTGAACAACTTTGTGGCACTACCAGGAGAGTTAGTTAGTAGTTCTTGAAATAGATTCACCTCGTTTTTTAGAAGCGTCCCCAATCACCGTATAGATGATGAGTCACTGAAGGAACACTTTTATCGCGGACAGGATGATAATAATAAAATGCTGTTGGACACTATAGAAGGTTGATCTTATGGGGAGTGTCCTTATGCGGAGATTGCTGAAAAGTTAGAGAAAATCTCTCGTAACAATAAAGCTTGGAGTACTAGGAAGTCACATACCGAGAGAAATACCTTCGCAGTGCAATCCACTCACCACCCAGCCACAAATAAGATCCGTGAAAAGATGGCACAGAAACGATAAATTCAGTTAACTACTTGTCTAAACCACCACCACCTAATGATGAATGCTATTATGCGGAGGATTCCTACGCAGTAAATGAGCAGACGGGGGGTTTCCGACTGAGTGCATAAGGCTCAAATAAGGATAATTGGCGCCAAGGTAAAGGGAACCAAGGTCGGATCTATGGTAACTATAACCGTGAGGGTCATTATGTCCGAGATGGAAACTACAACCGCGACAACAACTTCAACAGGGGTAACTATGGTAACAGAAATGGGCCAATGTCCCTCCTCAAAATCGTGAAGTTACTCCTAGGGACTGTGAAGATAGTATGGCAAGAGTTGAGGATATGTTGCACAAAATGATGAGAAGGTGCGATGCTAATGATGAGCACATTAAAGAGTTAAGGAGTGATTTAGTGGGTATTGGACGATAAGTCGATACAGATGCAATATCAATTAAGTAGATCGAGTTGCAAATGGCCCAATTATCTGCGATTGTGAACTCACAACAAATAGGCACTCTTCCCAGCAACACTGTCCAAAATCCAAAAAATGATGCACACTGTATGGAAATCACCACTAGGGGTGGTAAGCTAATTATTGACCCACCTATGCCGTCTAATGAGGAAAAGGTAAGAAAAGATAATGATAAGGTGTTAGAGGGTAGTGGTGAAGAAGAAGATAGCAGTGGAAAAGATGTAGAAGTCCCTATAAAGGTAATTCCATGCCTAGACTCCTCCCCCTCTCCTCAGAGATTAGTGAAAAGACCGAGGATGGTAAATATCAGCGTTTTATAAAAATTTTGAAGCATCTTTCTATCAATGTCCCTTTGGTAGAAGCTCAAGAAGAAATTCCCGGTTATGCCAAGTTTATGAAAGATCTGGTTACAAAGAAAAGATTAGTCACTTTCGAGGATGATGATAGAATGCAGCATTGTAGTGCTATTGCTACAAGATCTCTCGTACAAAAGAATGAAGATCCGGGTGCGTTAATTATTCCTTGTACAGTCGGGTCATTACATTTTGCGAAAGCATTATGTGATTTTGGGTCAAGCGTAAATCTCATGCTCCACAATGTGCTGGTAAAAGTAGAGTCGTTCATATTTCCGACAGATTTTTTTTTCTTGATTGTGAAGTCGATTTTGAAGTGCCTATTATTCTTGGGAGGACATTCCTTGCTACGGGTAGAACCTTAGTTGATATGGAAAAGGGGAACACGAAATTTAAGTTGAACAATGAAGAAGCGACCTTCAACATTTATATATCAATGAGGCAGATTGGTGAGCGCCAATCGGTATCTGTTGTATCCTACAAAGAAAAGACTAAGAAAGATAATGACCCAAAAAGTGAAAAATGAGAGATTATGGTTTGGGATTTGGTCTTTTTAGATAGTTCTAGGTTGTGTTGGCTTCCGGGAAAGTTCAAGTTCAAACGGATTGGCCCTTACTTGATTACCAAGTATTCCCTCATGGAGCAGTTCAATTAGAAACAAACGAGGGAGTGCGGTTTAAGATGAATAAGAACGAATAAAACTCTATTTTGGGTATCTGCATCGGTGAATGAAGTGATAGGGGCATACCATCTTGATGAAGGTTGAGTAATCAAGTGTCCTAAGTCGTGCCGCGACGTTAAATCAGGTGCTTGTTGGGAGGCAACCCAATACTTAAAGTTTTTCTTTTTAGTAATGGTAGCATTTTCTACTAATGGGTTAAATTTGCAGGCACATCACCAGGAAATTTTGCTGAAAATCACTCTGCAATAGTCACTGACGAATACATCGAACACCTGTCACGGTTGTGATGGACCGTCTCATGAAACCGTCGTGCCAGGTACGTCTTTATGTTATTTTCAAAACTAGGGCACACGTGACGGAACCAACGACGGACAGTCTCAGCTGCGACAGACCGTCTTCGGGGACTTGTCGCGTCATTAATGAATCGTACCCGACACGACCGGGCTGGGGTTTTTTTAAAAATTCTTAATATTTAAAAACCCCACCCCCTTCATTTCACCCCACTGCTTCCCTCTTCCTCCCATTTCCATCCCTTTTCATCTTCCAAGTTCATAACCCCCCTCTCTTACAATCGATCATTTTCCCCAAATTCCCCAATTCCTAAAATTCAGTAACTACTAGTCAGAGTATGCCGTTGTAGGTTTCTATTTGATCACCAAGTACCTTCCACTCTTGTTTTTCTCATATTCTCAGGTATGTGTCTCTGATTTCTACCCATTTACTTTACATTTTCGTTTATCAATTAGTACTGGCCTAGTTCTTATTGATTGGTTCATTCTATAATAGAAATTGTGTCTGACCTAGGTTGATATTCCTCAATATTTCCGTGTTAAAACTCTAGAAATAGGTGCTTTAGCATTTCTAGTTTACTAGGTATTTCGTTTAGACAAATGTAGGTTAAAACACTAACAATTCCAGTTGGGTCATAAGGGATGAATGGGGCATCCCCAGTTCTGTCACTGAAAGACAAAACGAGAAACCGATGACAGACCGTCGTACCTACGACGGACCGTCATTAGGTCTGTCCCAACATCCCTAACACCCCATTGTCAAATTCTCTCCAAGTGTCCACCAACGGTTACTTGTGACGGACCGTCGTTCCCACGATTGTCCTTCCTGCACAACCATTCTGGTTGTCAGAGACCCTATTACTAAGGGTCTCTCATTTTTTCTAAGTGTCGTACAACGGGCACATGCGACAGACCGCCGTTCCTACGATGGTCCATCCTGCACAACCGTTCTGGTTGTTAGAGACCCTATTCCTAAGGGTCTCTCATCTTTTCTAAGTGTCCTCCAATGGAAATCTACGACGGACCATCATACCCTCGACGGTCCATCCTGCATAACCGGTATGACAGTCAGAGACCCCTCTCCTAAGGGTCTCCATACTTTTTCCAAGTGTCCTCTTACGGACTACTATGACTGATGGTCATACCTATGACGGTTTGTCCTGTGTATACCGTCATAATTTTCAGACACTTTCCTTCACGGTTCTCCAGATAAACATCATTTAAATAAGACATGACGGACCCCATGACGGTCCGTCATACTCACGACGAGCCGTCACCTGGTCCGTCGTGTTTCACTGTTACTATAGAAATGTCATTACATCTTAACTCTTTTATTTATTTTGTGTTTGTTTTTGTTGTCTTGTTTGCTCCTTCTAGTACTAATTTTGATTCTTTACAGGTACTATCTATTATTGCACCAAAACAAGATCGAGTCTATGCACGCGGGTGATCGAAGTCTGTCGCCCCATCTGCCCGCTTGGTCATCGGCTCTGATGATTAGCGTGACCCTGTGTACGTGCCTCCAAGCACTTCCACCCCATTCCGAGCTGCATGTGCTGCCATAGCCACTCCAAAAAAGGTGGCGAGTGGCGTATTCACTGCCTCCCAGTCTAATGAGGAATGCACACTGACCGGCACACCTTCTGGGTCAGCTACTAATGAAGAAGGAGCGTCAGGCTCCTTAGGAGTTTTGTGGTCAGAGGAAGCCTCCGGATCTGCTAAGGTCCCTGCACCCGCCACTGCTGCACTGTCTCCCTAGTCTGATAAGGCTGACAATTCTTAATCCACACGCGGTTCACTGACTCGTGAAGACTTGGTCCTAGAATTCTACGCCTCCTATGAAGATACTCTCCGATCACAGATTGATAGGCGGGCTGCTCCCGCCAAACAGGCCCCACTGGAGCATGTCCGCGTAATTGGCATTCAGGTTGATATCTCCTTGACTTCCATCCGCCGGTATCTATACGAGGAGAATGTTGATGCCAACCATACCTCTCTCACTACCGAGCTTGACTACCGGTGGCAAATTGTCCGTTGATTGAAAGGGTGCTGACTGGGTGACCGAGCCGAAGGGATCCATCAATAAAGCTAACCTGACCTTCACGGCGATGTTTTTGTGGTTGATTGTCCCCCACTAATTTTCCCCCACAGCCGCTGATAATATAGTCACATGGGATTGTGCAGTACTGATGGCGGCGATGATAGCCGGGTTTGAGATGGATTTTGCTTGGTTTATACAGTTGGTCATGCACGAGAGGGATTTTAAGGACAACACTAATTACCCTTTCTCATGCATGATATTTTCTATATACAAGTCCGCAGTTGTGCCTATATGGCACGTTGATCAGCTCAAGACCCCGCTGGGCACTGTTGATATTGGCCTCATTAGGGATGAGGCTAATGAGTTGGCTCCACGCAGATGGCCCCGTCCAGAGTTGCTTCCACTTGGTAACAATCTGGATAATACAGTAGCACAGGACCGCACGACTATGTAGGAGGCTTCCAATGACACTACAATGGTCGAGTCTATCCCCGGTAGTATCACTGCCCCGAGCTCCTCTCGCTTAGACCTTTTCCCCGCTCTAGTTCCGCTTGCTAGGGTCAAAAAATTAGAGGCATAGATGGCTACACTATTACATCACATCCAGCCTTGGATGAAGAGGTCTATTGCTGAGGCAAAAGAGCTTTTCAGCTGAGAATAGTCCAGCAAACAGTGCGGAAGGTCGCTGAAGTTCATCAGCACTTGGCCTCTTTTGACTTGCGGGTGCTGTCCCGGCCAACCCCTCAGGTAGATGTGTACACCCTTCAGGCTGCGGTAAATCTTAGCGCAGACATCGATATGATCTTAGAGGCTAGGGTGCCTGAGTCTGAGGCACCTTCTGCGGGGCCTGCTTAAGACACAGTGATGGCGGCCCTATTCACCACTTTAGAGATTCCACCGCCTCCCCCTCGAGAGCATGCTAAGAGGCATAGGGGTCGAGAGAAGGATGAATCTCGAGCACGGAAGAAGGAGTGTCATGAGATAGAGGCTGCAAGGAGATCCTCACTTGTTGACGAGGAAAAACAACAAATTTAAGTTGTGGGTATTGATATATCATGGTTTCACAGTATTTTAATACTTTTTCCTTAAGTTTAGTGTGTCCAAAAGCCTTTTTGTGCTAATTTTTATGTATGTTTCTCTTTCTTTGCAGGAAATCTGTCTAAACTATGGATGCAGAGGTTTTTGAGCAAGAAATACAAAATAGTACCACCTACGGACCTAATGACGGTTCGTCGTGCTTGTGACGGTCCGTAGGTGGCAGCGTAGTGCATATGCGGAGGAAGATGGGGAATTCTAACCAAGTGTGGGGTTACGGAGTGTGTGACAGACCGTCGTAGACATGACGGTCCGTCCTGCTGGTTCGTCATGAAGATCAGAGAATTAGTCCCAACACCCAAATTCCAAGAGTTCAAGTGTTTTGGAACAGAGACCCTCGACGAACCGTTGTGCCTGTGACGATGTGCCATACCTGCCGTCAAGGGTAATGAAGAGAGTAGCAGAAGAAATTGCACAAACATGGAACAACGGAATCCATGACGGCCAGTCGTGACCACGATGATCCGTCGCGAGGTCCATCGACCCAGCCGCGTTTTGACAGATTTCCATGAAATAGAGTCCTTATTTAATTAGGTTTTTTTTATTAATAGTTCGAAAAACCTCATTTTTGGGGTTAGAATCTTGATTATTTTTGAGACTCTTGGTTAGCCTCGTTAATATTTTTAGACTCTTGTAATTGATTATTGGTGACTTTTGTTGATTAATCTAGTAAACTTTTGGATTTTATTCTTTCTCATTGAAGTAAATGTATGAATTCTTATATTACATAGTTGAGTATTGTGATCATGACTATGGGTAACTAAACTCCATAACTATGGTTGTGGGGACCATGGGTGAAAAATTAGGTAAAACCTAACTAAAATAACAATTCTAGAATAGTGTCTTGCATGTATTGATAATTCTTTCGCTTAGAATTCTTTTTAACGGATGGCTAACGTTAGAACTCTCCTTAATGCTACTTGCCTGACAAAGGAGGTATATAATAGGAAAAGAATTATCAATATAGATTTAGTGTATACTATCTAATAAAATAGTATTGATTGTTACGAGGTAATAACTAGTCAAATATCGAATATGATGCTTAATATGAGGTAAAGGTAAGGATTAGTATAGCAACACACGTAGCAAGACCAAGGTGCGGAGTTAAACTTTCTAGATGCCGGACCAAGGATTTAGAAATACATAACTTATCACTTTTCATGCAAGATACTAGGAAAGAATTGTTGTAGTTAGAATTATAAAGTTGTGAACCTATGGGGAATATGTAAACCCTCGTTACTTTGATTCATTGATTAAACTCCAACATTTGAAGATGTTAGTTTTGTCCTTTAATTTCGCTAGTTATTTTCATTTATTTAGAAATAGAAAACGCCCCTTTTATCAATTTTGCTTTCCAAGGAAATCATTGACTAAAAAATAGTAATAATAGATTGAAGTTAAGTCTAAACTATTTTCCTCGTGGTAAAGATCCCAACCTCATTAGTAGGGTTATTTACTTGATACAACCGCTTTACTTCTTATTTGAGAAGTAAGTTTGAGCGTATCACCGCACCCAAAACATTCCTTTTTTTTTTGCAAGACACTTTCCTAGATGGTTCTTATCACACTTAAGGCAAGTAAGTTAAGTCTTGGTGCCTGAACACTTCCCTGAGATTTTGAGCCTTGTGATTTACCCTTCTGGCCGTACCTATTATTGGAGGATGGAACACTAGATGATGATGGGGCTGGAGACTAAAACTTCTGCTAAACCTGCAAGCGATTTCCACCACCCGATTTCTGCTGAGAATAGTCATAGTTCCTACTCCTAGCCTTCTTAATTTCCTTAGCTTGTTCCCTAAGCTTATCACCCTCAACCTGCTAAGCATGGGTTATAAGTCTAGAGATGTTTATATCTCCAAGTAACATCGCATTTCTGCACTCATTTTTCACCAAATCTTACACTCAATGCAAAAAGTTATTCATCAGCGCCTTGGAGTCAGCAACCATGTGAGGATCATACCTGGAGAGTTGGTTAAACTTGAGTCCATACTCTTGGACTGTCATGTTACCCTGCTTTAAGTTCATGAATTCTTGGGACTTTGATCTATTGGGAAAAACCTGTTGAGAGAAGTCTCACTAAAGCAATCTCAAGTAATAGGAGTATAATTTGCACCCCTATCCTCCTTCCACTGAGTGTACCAGATATGAGCAACGTCCTTCAACTACTATGATGCTTACTCAACCCGATCATTTGATGTGACTTGAATTACCTCAAAGATCTTGATCTCATCCATGAAATTTAGATGATCCTCATTAAATTTCGATCCTGAAAGTAACCTACTAGTGAAATCCCACATACGTGGTGATGAAATCCACAGAAAAATACTTAAGTTTTGGGGTTAGAACTGTTGCAGCTTGATGTGTTCTTGATCTTTTTCTTCTTTCTTGCTTTTAATTTTCTATGTTTTGATATAATAATTTGACTTAAAT
This sequence comes from Solanum habrochaites, assembly GCA_027704765.1. Lineage (NCBI taxonomy): Eukaryota > Viridiplantae > Streptophyta > Magnoliopsida > Solanales > Solanaceae > Solanum > Solanum habrochaites. The sequence goes on along the minus strand of JAKWJA010002495.1, from coordinate 52,002,393 downwards.
ATGATTTAGTTATTTTTCTAGGCTTAAATTGACTAAAATATGATGATTTAGGGTCAAAATGATGTAACTTAGGTTTTAAACGCAGTGCAAAAAGTCCAAAAGAACCCTGAAAAAGTTGATTTCGTACAAAAGGACGGCCAGGATTGATGGTCCGTCGTTTGATTGACGCCCTGTCGTTGGGTCTATCGATTAGGCCTGTTCAACAAGTCTTTACTAAAATGGGCATAACTTTTTACTCGGAGGTCTGATTTTAGCAAGGTTTGTGGATATGGAAATATAATTAAACTATCTATTTTTGTGTAGGTCATAAGATACCTAATTTATTTTTTGATAAGAGTTATGACCATTTGAAGTTGACCCATTTGCATTTTCCTTTAACTGTCTGCAAATTTTCCACCTACGGACAATGCTGGTAATTCGTAGCACTTGTAAGAGATTGGGTGAATGGGGGTCTCGATCGATGGTCACGGACTATGGACCATCGTCAGTCTGTCGTTGATCAAGACTTAAGCCAATTTTTCTAGGCTAAATTTTTAGGAGTTTCTGATCCCATCGATGGTTGTGCAAGACGGATCGTAGACGCCACCATTGGTTGCACCTGCAGATATTTCTTAAAAGACTCATGGTCTGTTTTGGTCACGGGATGTTACACAAACATATCTAAATAAGATTTGAAAACACTATTCATAAGGTCAATGAATGCAATACGCGCATTGGTTAACCCAAAGGACATGACCAAAAACATATAATTCACATATCTAATTTTTGAAGTTGTCTTGAAATATGAAATTCCCTTACTCTTAACTGATGGTAGAGGAACCTAAGATCTATCTTAGAAAAATAGTTGGCACCTTGAAGTTGGTCAAATAAATCTTTAATTCTTTGGAGAGGATACTTATTATTGATGGTACCATATTCAATTGATGGTAATCTATAAACATCCTAAGGGAACCATCTTTTTTCTCACAAACAAGACCGAAGCAACCCAAGGTGATACACTTGGTCAAATAAAACTTCTCTCTAAAAGGTCTTTCAACTACTCCTTAAATTCCTTCAAATTTGCTGGTGCCATTCTATATGAGAAATATATATAGGTCGTGTATTTGGAAGAAGATCTATGCCGAAGTCTATCTCTCGGGAGGGAGGGACCTCTGGAAAAACTTTTACTACTAGAACTGAGCAAATAGGAGGTACCTTAACCCTTGCGTCATTAACATGGGCTAAGTGATATATATATCCCTTAAAAAGTCACTTTCTTTCCTTACAGTACAAAATTAAATCACCCTTAGGCATTGCCAAATTATTTTTCCACTCTAAAACTCATTTATTGGGAAACTAAAACCGGATTAGTCAAGTTCTACAATCAGCTGAGGAATTACAAGCGTGAAGTCAGTCAATACAAAGAATAACATCAAAGTCTACCATGTCTAGGTCAATTAGATCAGTCATAGTACTCTTTGATTGATGGAAATGAGACAATCATGATAGAGTCTCTCTGCTAGAATGGTCGTATCAAGAGGTGTAAAAACACTGAATGGCTCACTCAGTTTCTCAAGAATAATATTAAAGTCATAGCAGCATACGGGGTTACAAAACATAAACTCGCTCCTGGGTCTAGAAATGCATAAATAGTAAAGTCAAAGACTTGAATCATACCAATGACAACATTTGGTGAATCCTCTTTCTCTCGGAGAGTAGTGAAAAAATAAAGATCGTTTACTCTCCACCTTCCCTTGATATAGCTCATCTAGATAAAAGTCTTATTTCGTGAAGCTACTTAAGAAGAATGGGATATATTTCCCTCTTTACCATTACTCTACATGATCTTAAGACATTGTCTTATAAAATTATCGTTCTTCGCCACACATGAAGAAACCAGTGGAGCCATCATGATACACCCTTGAGTGGCTCCTACCACACTTGGCATATACGGGAGTCTTAGTACTCCCCTGTTCCATACTTTCTTGCAAATACGCATGTCTAGCTCTGAACTTCTTAGAATTGTAACTACTTTACCCACATGTGTTCCTTGGTGTAGGTGTACTTAAAAAATTATGGAGCAGATCCTTTCTGCTTCTATTAGAAAACAAATTCTCATTATTTCATTGCTGCCCTGACTCATTCCTTATGTCTTTGCCCTGTTATTCTTGAACTCTTCTGTATCCCTCAACTTTTTCCTCCTAAACTTGTTGCACATGCATCATCAACCTTGAAATATCCATCACACCTACTAGTATGGTTGTCTTACTCTAATGACCCGAGTCTACACCCTGGAGGTAGCTCGCACTCAAGAACTATTATTGGTCCCTTAGCGAACCCTCATTCTGGCTTAGTACAAGTGGAAGACTAAATTAAACATTCAAAATCTTAGAAACTGAAATAAATGTTCTTTAAATTTAAATGCAAACATTAACTCAAAAGAAAACACTAAATAATAGTATATATTCAATTCGCCCCAAAATAGGCAACTTAAGTCTTTAAAACATCTTATAAAATAAATGAGTAATTCAAACATCTCAATTATACTGACTATCTATGAAGCTTCTAACTAATAAAGATAGAAGTTGGGACAAGATCCACGATAACTTGACAAAACTGAAATGTTAATGAAATCCTCTGAAAGAAAGAATGCTCTTCATAGCTAACTCGAACTCTCGTATGTATCAACGAAGCTCTTGCTAATGATCCTGAATAATTGTGTCTACATTATAAGAAGATGGAGGATAAATGTCTCAGTATGTGGAATGTACGAGCATGTAAGGGAAAATTTAAAGTAGAACATAGGCTTGAATTTGATAAAATGGGAAACACAGTTACCTCTTCTCTAACTAACTCAACTCAAGGCATACTCAAGGATCCTCAAAACTACTAAAACTCACTCAACTCAGAAGTATTCAAGGATAAGTCACTCAACTCAAAGATTAGATGTTCAACTTAAAGATTATACTCAACTCAAAGATATGATATTCGACCCTGGGTCAACTCAATGTAATGCAAGCATATGCATGCAATATATAGAATGTTTTATAAAAGATTAAAAGAAACTTAGTTTTTTCAAGAAAATGCAATAACAAACTCAAATTTACTCATTTAATAAAGTAATATAGCTTATTTGGGAGATTCTCTAACAAAAAATCATCATTATGAACCTAAGTGATGGTACAACATTTTACCTCACGTTGCCAACAACCGTCTTATACCTTTCTATTGATATAGAACCTGAACTACTAAGTGCATCCACTAGTCTATACTAAAAATCACTAAGGAATCATCTAAAAAGTATGATATTTTTTCTGCCCATGAAGGCTACATGGTTTATGGGGTCTTGAGTTAACATGAACTCACGTTTCCATATCGGTGCTCAATACTACTTCTAAAATATACTTAGCTCATATGTTTTTTTTAAAAAATTTCTCTAGTTGAGATAATTTCTCAAACATAGCTTAAAAGCTCTCTTGAAAGTTATAGTGGCCTCTTTACTCAAAACTAGCTCAATGGCTCTTTTGAAAATTTTAGTTTCCTTTCATGTTGACATGTAAAAACATTTACGAACTCTTAGCGAATACTTAACTCTTTTACAACTTTTTGAGAAATGAACTCAACTCTTTAATATTTATTTAACTTTAAACTGGAGTTTTAAAAACAAGGTTAAAACATTATTAAAGACTCTTAAAACTTAATAAACCTTACTATAACTTGTTTTTAACTTCTAGGATTGACTCTTAACATCTCTTGGCTTTGATCTAAACTTTCCATGAATTGGATTATGGATTTAAGGTTCCTGATCTCGTATTTATAGATGATTTCATGATGTTCAACTTTGAGGGTTCATGTAGAATACTGAACATCAACTACTCAACTCAAGGACTCAAAGACACTTATTATGTCAAGATTGTTTGACTTATAGGGGTTCATGCGGAATTCTGGGCATGAACTACTCAACTCAAGTGCCAAATATTCATACGGAATTATGAGCATGAACAATTAAACTCAAGGAATTCATGGGTAACATGTAAAAGTGCCATGATTAGAATTATAATTTCAAAAGTGTTAGAAACTTATTGCTCAAGATTTAGAACTTGAAAATGTTACTCCTCTCAAAGATATTCAGTGTGGAGTCCATGCGAAATTTATGAGCATGAACGGCTCGACTCGAAGGTCTACATACTACATGGAACTCATCTATATGACTCTTATCATTCTCTTATTTGTTTAGTCAAAACATAGTCCAAATCAATGATGGATATCAAGGAATTTACATTTTAACTTAAAGGATTTCTTGAAATCTACTCCTATTATCTCTTGAATGTGAATTATGAATTCAAGAGTTTTGGTTCATGATATGGAGGATCTGATGATGACAACGTAGACTCATGAATAAATTATCTTCATCCTCCTATCACTTGGTTCAGTCTTGAAACAAGTTACTCGAAGTTGTAGAAGACTCATCAAAAGGACTTGAAGGGAATCTTTCAAAAGGTTTAGAAGAAATCTCGAAACTTAATATTAACTTTAACTTGAATTCGAAATATTATTTCAGGGTTACGATTCATGTTATGAATGATTTCTAATTATTTAAAAGTAGTTTATATTGTTTAGGATCAAAAGGAATAAAGATACACTTTAAATGAGCTAAAACGGGAAAATATACGGAAAAAGAGTTGGGACACATGACCCTAGCGCGTTCTGGGGCGCGTCGTGGCAACATATCTCTAGGAAAGGTTTCGACGATTTTTGCCTCTAGTTTTCTGACCCTAATTCGCTTTTAATCGATTTATTTTATAATGTTTTCCTTAGATTCCATTACCAACCTAAGTACACAAAAATAAACTCAAAACAAAACTCCAAACAATAACAAAAATCTCAAGAAATTATCAAAATCCCGACAAGACAAGATTTATAATGAACCTTAAGAACCCTATCAGGAACTTAAACCCTTCAACTTTTTTAGAATGAAATTTCGCTGAAAATAACATGTTTGGTGTGTGGGTGAATTAAACCAACACTATGGAAGCTTAAATACGTCTTAGGTATTAAACCCATGGAAAAATTCCACAATAATCTCGACGGACGCTTGATCCTCTCCTTTTTTCTTCTCTTTTTTCTTCTTTTAACTTTGAACTGTCAACTAAAACCCTAGGCGTATATTATGATAATAAAAATTAACCCAATAGGATTATATCCCTAAAATATTTCTAAAAACAAATTAAATCTTATTGGGTATGGGAAACAAAAAAAATACTCCTCACTATTTTAGGCTAACTTTCTTTAACTGGACAATCTATGTTCAGAAGGTTGTATCTCAATCATTCAAACTCGAAACTTACGAACTCAGCAGAGTTGGAAAGATAATCCAAAGATATTTTCTATGAAATCTTGTACCACACCTAGCTCATAATGTGATAGAAGTTATGGTTGTTTGAAGTTGACCAAAACCTCATCCTTAGCTTAATTTGAAAATTTTAAGATTATTCCTATTTGCTATTTAGTTCTTTTAGAACTCAAAGTGCTACATCTATTGATATTTATACTTAATAAATTTTAAATTCCTTGATAAAAACTTACTCACTACAAAGGATGGTTCAAGTATTTTGTCGTGGTGTTAGACTTACTTCCGTTACTTGATAGATGAGACAACCTAACAAAGAATAACTCATCATGCTCCTCATGTATGCAACCATCTCTTTGTTTCCCTTAGCTCACGGGGAAAGACATACCCCATGAAAGCACTATCAATGTAGCCCAACTCACAAACGTTTACACGTAACACAAGTTAGAAAGAAACTTTTTAGAGATAAACTCTAACGAACTAAATGAGTATTAAAGATGTGAAGAAATTCCAAAATGTTGCAGACTCCTAATGATAGATGTGGCGTTCTTCACACCGATAACTAAGACAATACATACACAAATTCATAGAATCCCTAGTACTCTTTAACTTTGTGCTTTGATACCAAGTTTGTCATGCTTATAGCCTAAACCATGGGCGGGACGAGAACTCGAACCATTGGTAGCTCCAAGCGAATCTTTGGCCTGACTTACGTACTCAACTGAAGACTTAAAAACACTAGAATAGTCTATATAAAGAACTTTTGAAATAAACTAAGAATGTCTTAAAAGAAACATTTAACTGGTCTAAATGGCTACTCAAGTGTCATAGCAAAACATCTGGAATACAAAGCTAAAAGATTCATAAGTAACTGTCTGACAATCTATGAAGACTCTAAAATAACTGAGATTGACGTTGCCCTAATCCTTATCCAAATGAGTTATATATAATAACTTAAAGAAATAAAAAGGAGTCCTTTGGATTGCAAGGAGACTCACCAACTGATTCGTTGGATCAACAAGGCTGCTTGTTTATCTTGGCTACCTACATCGGCATCATAAGATGATGCATGCCCACTGAAATTAGTACATAGAATGTCTGAGTATGCGAGCTAGAATGCTAAATAAAATATAGGATTGAAAAGAGTCTGAAAGAAACACTTATATGGGATTTTCTTAACTCAATTCGACTACACTTATTGCAATATAAAGTACTGCAAACAAATGCAGTATAAAAAATGTTTTAAAATATGATATTCAAATCTGTGTATTTATAATACAATAATAAATCTGTATGTATGCGCAGATACAATATGAACTCTGTTTGTATAGAAAAATACAAATATCTATAGCGATGATAGAAAACTTTACCTCATGTTGCCAATGACCATCCTATACCTTGCCAGACTATAGGACCTAACTCACTAAGTGGATACGCTAGTCTATGCTAGAAAACACTAAAGGAATCATCTAAAAAGCATGAACCTTTCTACCCATGATGGATACATGGTTTACGGGGGATGTGAGTTATCTGAACTCTCCCCCATATTGATTTTCAATATTAATCCCAAAATATGATACTAGATCTTATTTTAAAAGTATACGTGTTTGAAAATAATATATACATTTATCAGGTTTGCATGTTCTTCAATAATTTCTACACATATATACATTTCTGAAAATGATATTATATTGAATGGGAGAAGAATAATTTGCTTTGTAAGTTTGTAGATTTTATAGGTGCGGTATACCCTTTCTTATTACACTGAATTTTGTACCAATTTTGGTTTGCCATTAATTTAGTGATGATTGGTCAATTATTACCTTTTTATAATTGATCCTTAGAAAATAAGAATTTAGGGATTATGAATAGGGATACAATATGTCATTGTAAGTTGATTAGATGGAACGGTACCAATTGTAAATTTTTTTAATTATTAATAGTTTTCTTCTTATTATTATTCATTATCGTATTATAATTCAAACTTTAATATATCGGTATAGGTAATTGAATGTTGAATTCATGATATTGAAAAAAATGAAACTTAATACTAGGCTTGAAAATTGGAAAATATCATAATTGAAATATCAACTGACATCAAGATTAGGAACTTGATTATATACTTGAGTGAGTTTTTTGAGTCTAAACTAGAGATAATAATGTGACTGTTGTTAGTCTCGAATTCTTACTGTGGTCATTTATTTGAATATATTACTTTGAGTTGAAAGTTACACGAAAAGGGAAGACTCAAGTCACACAGTAAATGTTTGATTGATTGAGGCAATTGAGTGTATGAAATTAGTGTATTTCCTTGTGGTATGTTCATGGGCGTAATGGGAAATGGTGAACGGTTGACTTGTCCACCTTGATAAATTCTAATGATGAAAATGGATAATAATAGACAATGTGATTAATTGTTTGTGTGTGATGAATTGAGAATTGTACGAGTACCGGTATTATAAATAAAAATCAAATTACTATAACATATGAATTGTAACCCAAGAATACCAAAGCATATGGGCATTAGCTGATATATTATTTACATGATTTATTATGTCTAATTTTGTTCGTTCCTAAACTCGTATAATTGAAATAATTAAGATGATTATATGTCATAGAAACATATGATTTATTGACATGTTTCATCCTCTCCTTAATTTGATATCAATAATGTGCACATGCATTGACATGAAATAGGATATGAGTAAAGGTATAAAACGTGGTGATTGTCCATGTTGAGATTGAGTTATGATTATTTGGGCACGTAGAGATCATCCGTATGATATCAAGTTATGATTATAATTTGGGCACGTGGAGATGGATCGTGCGGAATTTATTGATTTATGATAGTGTGTTGATATCGTCTGCACAGACATATGAAGATCGTCTATGTCGATATGTGAACCTCGCGGGTCCCGTATGGGTCATGAACTCTCTATGAATTTTTGAGGAGTATCATGTATATACGGTTGAGAGTACTTGGTATTTTGAGCCATGTCATTTCATGGTGTCATATTGCATTGTATCCCATGACACCCTTCATTCATTATGAATATGTATTTTATTGATGGCTGGAAAGTACTTGATATTTGGTTATATCTATTTGATGAATGTTATTTTGTGTGTTGATGATATTGCGAGTGTGTTTTTGTGAAGGTTGTAATTGATTCATATTAAACTTGTTGTTGAGAATATGTTAATGTTAGTTGGTATTGATATATGTTCTTGTAATTTGTGAATTGCTAGGTTGGACTAATTTTATGCAGGTTGTAGTTGTGTAGGTTTGGGTTAGGTGTGAGGAGTACCCGCATTTTATCTCCTTAGGTTGTGTTTAGAGGTTCACTTGCTGAGTACGGTGTGGTTTGGTACTCACCCCTTGTTTCTACAATTTTTTTGTAGGCTACATGCCTGGATTTTGTGGTACTTGTCATTCTCTTATTTTTCGATGCTTCTTGGAGATTTTTAAGGTAGTTAATTTTCATCTCAATAGATCTCCTTTCTCCTTATTTATGATTTGTTCTATTCTAGGAACAAGGTCATTAGAGACTTGTATTTTTCTTTCAATTTTGTTATAACACTTTAAAGACTTGTACACGTGACAACCATATTTTTGGTGTAATTTTGAGTTCATTATTAAATTTCCGCATTTTATTAAATTTTTTGAGTTTTAGGTTGACTTGTCTGGAGGGATAAGACGAGTGTCCTCACGTCTATTTTTGGGTCGTAACAACATGGTATCAGAGCCCCAGGTTCATAAGTCTCACGTGTGTACAAGTCGAGTCTAAGTAGACTCTCAATGATCGATACAGATACCTCTGTTGTTATCTTCGAGAGCCTATAGTAACTTTTAGGAAAAATCTTTACTTTTCAAATCTCCATCGTGTGTATTTGGTTCGATTTTATTCTTATCGCTTCATTCTACTCTCTCGATATTATTTGATGACTCGTATGTGGTTCCTCATGTGAGTAGTTGATGTCTTATATGATGTTAATGTTAAATCTAGTATTTATACAAAAGTAATGTACTTATGAAAAAGATGTGTGGTTAGATTTATAATGTTCAACAATTTTAAAGGATTGTATAAGGTTAGTTACCCTAGTAAAATGAAAAGTACTTCTGTGGTTAGATAATTGAAAGTTGACGAATTAAATTGATGGAAAGATAATGAACAATGCAACTTGAGAAAACACAGTAAAAAGAGTTGTCATACTATGTATGAGTTGCTTAGCGAATGATAAGAATGTTGTTTCACCAATTGAGGTCAGATTCTCTTTTGTGGTGTAATAGATTGAGCGTATACGAAAGATGATTATAATATGACTATAACGATGATACAAATTTGTACTTGGTTAGAGTTATATATTTTTCCACTCTTGATATGGACTTGATCTACAAAGGAATGCATATCACGTTGGATGAGAGACCAAAAGAATTTGGTAGTGTAATATAGTTACTTAATGGGCAAAAATGTATGGACTATTTGGGTACAATCTTCTAGATAAGTATGATGTGTTCTAGTGGTGGATTTAACAAAGTTTCACGATGTGGTATTAGTGGTATATGAAAACAAATACGTCAATTACCAAGTCTGAATACTAACTACTTAAGGATTTACCAATTGTATCACATGTTTGTCTAATAAGATTTGATGTCACAATCATATTTGAGAAGCCAATTAGCTTGTTACTATGACATAATGAGTTAAGCATTATTTATAAGGAAGCTTTTAGTGGTGGATCTTTGGTACAATATTGATGTGTTTAGGTTGTGAAGAGTATCCTAAAGATTTTAAATGAGTGATATTCAATCATAAGCTCCATGAAAGTAGATCGATATTAGGTTGAGAAGATAAAAGGTAAAGGAAGTCTAAATGAGTATATTGTTGTGAAGGTAATTGAGAATTTTAGAAAGGAGAGACATATAAAGTTGAGTTAGTCTTTAAAATTAGATTGGTATAGATGGGTTTGAAATGTCATGTAGATGAAAAGGTTGACTTTTAGATGAGAAAAGTATCTAATGAGCTTAACGATAAAAAGAATTGGTGATGAAATCGTACTTAAGATACAATTATTTGATAAGGATTGTTGGCTGAACAAATGTTTTATGGTTATAACGACTAGAAAGTATCTAATAACGTGGTTTTCAACTATTTGGTAAGTAATGTGGTTGTATGGAAAGTCGAAGAATATGTAAAGACACTCCTCGAATAAAATGTGAAGCATCTACAGTCATAATAAAAAAGTGTGGGATGTAGGGGAGAATTCACAAAGAGGGGAGAGTAAGTATATTTTTCTTATTGCAAAGGCTAAAGAGGTATCTTCAAACTGATTGAGAATTGGATTTAGAGACATGTGATTTTATTCAATTTGCTTTAATTATGATAATAATATCACAACTTCATCATATTGATCAAAAACTATTGGATAAGACATGAGAAAGGAGTCTATATACGTTCAACTCGAGTGTGATTATAAATTCTATTGTGATTTTGAGTTTGATAATGAGTATGGTTCAATTTTTAGCGATGGATACGATAAGATCGATAGAAAGGCGAACAATAAAAAGCTAATACATGAATTCATAAAAAAAATAATATTCAAGGTATGAGCTAATGTTAATAAATAATGGGATTCTGTTACATGGTTCGGATAAAAAAAAATTCAAGATTTTCATTGTCAGTTTAGAATTGTGGTAGTGTATTTTGTCAAGGTATGAATTAGTAACGTAATAAATGTCGATCAGAATGAGTATGAATCATTTGGAAGGACTTAAAAAGAATTTGAGTAGTAAATTTTGTTACTTTATATTGTCATACTTAATGGGGGTTTCATGTAATATTTTTATTTAAAGGGTAAGGTAAAAAACATATATATCATGAATTGTTGGTAAAAGAATAAGATTGGTTAGCAAGTCAACCAAAGGAAAAAGAGAATTGTGTATTGAGGGGTTCAAGATATTAGAATTTTATGCCATCAAAAAATTCTAAGAAAAGTGAAGGAATAAGACCTCTTGTATAAACCCTTGGTTTTTAGTTGATGGATACATTGATTTTTGCTTATGAGGTTAGATATGTATGTGAGATGTGAACTAGTTCAATACAAACTATTATGATGTGTTACATAGAAATTTAATATTGAGTAGAGATTATGAGGTTATAGTATACCGAATTATTGGAGTCATAAAAATTTTCTTATGTGTTGGTATGAGGTGTATGATGGTTTTGAATATTTGTTGCAATTTGGTTTCTGGAAAAAAAATATACGTGGAGTTGACATTGAGTGTGATTCAATTGTTGTATCTCGAATGTAAAGTACTTTTTGATTTGGAATTACTGTTGTGAGACTTGGGTGTGACCTGTATTAGTCATGAAATGCTTAAATTGAAAGACATGTAGTTGTAGTTTCTAATTTTTGGAGGCGATAATATATTTATTAAGAAGACTTGACACTAGTGCCAATTTGAGAGGAAGGAAGTGGTTGGGTGTGGTTAGGATGTTTGTTAGTGTTAACAGTGGTGGCTTCATTATAATACTGTGAGAGCATGTGGGGTTTGATAGATTGGGCCGTGACAACTATAGAGGCTTGTACATGTGACAACCAGATTTTAAGGGTGTTTTGAATTGATTTTTAAATTTTCGCATTTTGTTGGAATGGTTGAGTTTTAGGCTGACTTGTTTTGGTGGGATAAGACGAGTACCATCACGTCCATATTTTGGGTCGTTACTTGAAGAATCTTGGATAAGAACTTGGATAGAAACCTTGAAACCTTAGCTTGAAGGTAAATGATAAAGAAACCCTTTCTTGAGATTCTTGACTTAGTTTCATGAATTCTCTATGGCCAAGAATTAAAATTTTTCATCGGAAAAGATGAAAATATGATTGTTTTGAACCTTTTATTATTAAGTAATTCGTTGACAGTTTTCTTGGAGGTAAAGAAATCAAAAACAATACTTTTCAATATTTTCCCGTTTGCTAATTCGTAGAAGCACTATATTGGTTACTAAAATAGTAATAACTTTTTACTTAGAAATTGGATGGACACAAAATTGGTGGCATTGAAAAGTAGATTCAATTACCATTCATTTGATAGGTTATGAATCACATAAATATTAATAATCTAAGAGATATGACCATATAAAGTTGAACAAGGTAGAACCTTTAACTTCAAAACTTAATCGATAAGGAAACTTCAAAAAATTAATCAATAACTTAAACCCTTAAATTTCAGGAATGAAATTAGGTTTAATAAATCATGATTGACATGTGGGTGACTGAACCCAACACTATGGAAGAACACATACCTCATAAGGATCACCCTTTGACGAAATCCACAAGAGATTCTTGAACGTCTTGACGAATCTTGAACTTTCTTCTCTTTTCTCCTCTTTTCTCTTCTCTCCATGCCCTACCTTGAAATTCACATTTCTAAGCTGACTAAAATCTAAATTTAACCCAATAAAACTCCTAAAAATGAATTAATTAAGTTTGGTAGGAAAAGACCAAACTAGCCTTCTAAAATCCAATTTAAACACTTTCCTTATTCCACATGCCCAATTTTCAAAGGTCATAACTCATTCATACGAACTCGGAATCGCGCAAACTCAACAATGTTGAAAAGATCATTGCAAGAGTTTTTAAATCATATCTTAAAATACACCTAACTCATCTTGAGATAGAAGTTATGGTCGTTTGAAGTTGACCAATAACTCACTTTTTTCTAACAGAAGTAAATATCTAGATTTCCATTCTTTTCAAAATATCACTATTTCAAATTCGTAGCTTCTTCTTAGTTATTTCAAGTGCAAGATTATACGATTATTATTAGAATAAGGTACATCATGCTGAAATATTGCTATCAAATGAATTTCGAAAGTAATATTTAAAAAAATTATAATTATTTAATTTTAAAATATATCAAGTCTTCAACTTGATAAAAGATTTTTTAATATGTCACAACACATAATTTAAGTGTCTCTTATAAGTCCAAAATATCTTATTTCTAAAATTTTTCCTTCTTTCTAAGATACTATAGCCTCCATCATTTTATATAAAAAAATATAAAAATAAAGAAGTTGTTGTCAAATGTGAATTATCTTTTGTAAAATTTCACATAAATTAGATCGATCTATACCTTTCTTATGATAGCTAGTGGATCATTATTATTTTTTTGTACACCTACCTAAAAAATAGTTAATATTAGTGATAAAATTATTAATTTCTAATATATCTAATCGATGTATATAAATCATAATTATTATAGGTACATGTACACTTTTTCCTAATTCAAAATTACTAGTCTATCATCTGTGAATTTAACAAAAAAAAAAACATTAGTTAAATTATGTAAATTATTTCCTAACCAAAATTTATTCAAACAGGAATGTACAATTTCATGATACTCCTAGAACATATAATTAAAAACAAAGTATTGCTACCTGATTTGATATTTGCATGACAAATTTTTATATTGAAAGAGGTGAAATAGCTATAACACACGTGTTTACCTACCAAGTAACATGAACTTTCAACTAATCAGAAAACATATAAGAATAAGTAGAATTAAAGACAATAACTTATAATGTGAATAGCATAAATAGTGAACATAAGCAGAAGTAGATCATATTATAAACATGACAAAATGTTTCTACACAAAGTAGGATTGATAATCTAATAATTTGATGAATTGGGATAATTGTCTTGTGACTTTTCCCTATATATACATAATGTATAACATTTAGTAAATGAATATATTATATTGAATTGATTGATATAACAAGCAACTTTTGAAATTCTCGAATATGCTTATTACTACGAAAAGATCATGTTTGATTTTTTTCATTACGAGTAGGAAGGTAAAGCATTAAAAAATTAATACACATAACTCCAAGTCTTTTAATTTATCTAGTTCATTCATTTATTATATTATTATACATATAAAAGTAGCTATTTCTTTTAATTTGGTATTTAAAAAAGGGGAACACCAGGGTATCAACGTCTTTTCTTTTTGTTTATTTTATTTGATATTTTTTTCTCTTGGTTGTGTTAGAGCACTTCTCTATAACTTCCAAGGTTGATTCCGTTACATAAAAGGCTTTTAATTTATTTATTTTTTGGATATTTTTTCTCTTGATCCTGTTGTAGCACTTCTTTCCAAATTCCAAGGTTGATGCCATTTCCAGAAACACCTTTTTTTGGTGTCGGAGCACTCTCTATCCAACTCTCATTGATTCCTTATCATCAATCTTTTTCATTTTGTGTTTTATTTTTATTATTATTATTTTCGGTGTTGAAGCTCTCTCTCTCTCTTCTCTCTAGTTGATGCTCTTCTCATCAACTAAAAAATCTATGTATTTCTGTATATTTCTATGTTGTGGTGTAATTCTGTGTTTTCTACTATATATAAAAAAATAGTTAGTAACATTCATATTTATAAAGGTAAAAATCAAATTAAACTATAACAACCACTCTAATTGACATATACTAATTAAAGAAAAATAAGTAAATATTATAAATTAAAAATCCTAATAAACTTTGAGTTCCTATTTGAAATTTAAATTATTATTTCCAAAAAATTTGATTCCCATAATGAATAGTGGTCCTTGTGATTGCAAACTTTCTATAAATCTTGTATCCAGAGTTGGGACTACTTTAAAAGTTATTGTAGGTAGGAATGGAAATTGGAGAAGGGTGGGGTAGGGCAAGTAGAGTAAGCCTTGACACACCATACCCTGCCCATTTAGTATTTCTTGAAAATTAGCTCTGTCCCACCCCTTCCTAAAATAATTCAAATATCTAAAAAATAGAGTTACAGATCTAAATTATGAGACATTATACAAAGTAGTTTGAGTATAAAATGTTGATCAGATGAGAATCCTATAAGGAAATAAAAAGGATAGGACAGACTTAGCAATTTCTGTAGACAAGCTATTTTATTTTCTTCATTTTCACCTTAATTTTTGTTTTTATTACATAAATGATGATTGTATAAGTCTCAAATTTCTTTGTGAAGTTTTTGTAAAAGTACACAAAATATGTTTGATTAAGTACAATATGAATCTCACGCCCACAGACTTGTATTGTCGACAAGAGCGATAACGAAAGTGAAGAGATCGAGCAATTTAGGTAGCCGCCACTCAAATGGTGAAATGGGACTATCCGAGAGCAATGAAGACCTCGCTAGCTTATTTGAATTGCTTATAATCACTATTATTTTGATAAGTTTCATCAATATCAAAATTTAAATTGATATAAGTTTCATACAAGCTTAGAGATTAAGAGGTTGTTTAGTATATGGGATGAGATACCCAAGGATGTTACTTTGAACTTTACATTGCTAAAAAATTCCTCCAACAAGAAATTTCATGGAAGAAAAAAAGAAAAAGCAAGACAATTTGTTTGGTCATATAGCATAATAAAGGAAATCAAAAGGAAAACCAAAATCGTTGATTGGTCACTTTGAACAAGTAGTTAACTAACATGCTATAATAATTTAACTCACAACAAGCATATGACTAACATTCTATAACAATCTAATTCACAAGTGTGTATATAACTTAATACGTTTCTTCATACCAAAAGAATAACTCAACATGATTCTAGTATATACTATTAATTCAATTTACTCTATTATAGGAGGTTATTATTCTATTTTTCATGTTACCTTACAAGCTTGATATGATATATAATAATGTTTCATTCCAAGGACTCACAAGTCCAAATTCTGAGTGACTTTGCTAATAAGAAGATAATTAATGGATCCAACAAAAATAGATTTAAAAAAATTAGGACTTTCCCTCGATATTCAGTTTTATGCCATCAAAAGTATTGAACCTCTCATGTCCACTGTGATGAGAAATATTACACCTTATTGTGACGACTAAAATATTCAAATTATATACTTTAACTCACTTTTAATTTAAACAGCTTATAATACCATAGTTCATTCTCTTTATTATTCCCCGCAAACTATTTTTTACACACCGACCTCTCACTTCTTTTTACACTTCAATGTTTTGTAATTTTTAATTATATCCTATTCAGTATGTATTTTTCTCCATTTCTCCAAGTGCGTACTTGGATGGAAGCCATGTGTCATAATTAAAAGCTAAAGGTGGAGATTTATTTATTATTTTAATCTCCACCTTTAGTTTTAAATTATCACACATGAACTCCATTAAAGTGTGTACTTTTAAAAAATGGGGAGAATAAATAATAGAGAAAATTTAAATCCGTAATTTAATTTACAGTATGTAGCTGAATGTCGCCACTATGACATCATCTCTAATGAAAGAGAGGACCTCCAAATTCATTATTCATAGATTATGCCCGTGGTATTTGGAACTCGATTAATTCTATCTTATAGCTATTACCTCTCACAAAGTATTGGCAAATTATCTTGTATACGTACTTCTATTCTAAAAAGGAAAACTCAGGAAAGACTTCACCACCAGGGTGGGGGTGTGTTAAGAAATAAAAAAATTGAAGTTGAATTTTTTTTTTAAGAAAAAAAGCTTTAAATTGATGTTTTCAACAAAAAAAAATTAAATTTTAAATTGGAAGAATGTTTTGGAAAATGTTTTCATTAAGTTTTGAAAGGAAGTCATATTCCTCGAACTTAAAGAAAATGAGTTGATTTGAAAATATTTTATCCAACCAGAGAAAACAAAGGTATGGTGGTGGTTGTACCTGAATGGATGGAGTCGGAGGGTACGAATGACGACAGAACTAGGCGAGATGAAAGAATAGTCAAAAACATTCTGAATGCTGCTCAAATGCATTTAGTTGTGAGAACTATAATAATGACAGTGACCTTCATCGCTTGTTTTACATTGTCAGGAGCTTTTGAAAGCGATACTAATAGCCCTAAAAAAGGGATGACAATTCTATTAACGAGAACCACATTCCGTGCATTTTTTGTTTCAAATGTTCATCACCTTTGCATGTTCCTTTCTGTTGTATTCGCCTACTTTTGCATTGCCACAATGACAATAGTATCATCTGTAGCGGAGTTACAAGTTATTGTCCAGCTTTATATCAACACAACTATGATGCAGCTTCTAGCGATGGAAGTAGGTCTAGTTGCATTACAATTGATATGTATGCTACTTTAGCACATTCAGTTTGTCTTGACATTACTGTATGTGTTATCAACGCCATCTCTTTCTATCTCATCTGCTATATTATTCTTCTAACTTAAACAAGCCCTCAAAAAAACTGAATAGATCCATTGTGTGACAATAAGATTTCACCATTCTAAAGATGCATCATGCAATGTGTATGAAGTTGCATATAATTTCCAGCTATGACCAATTGTTTCTTATGATTTCAACTCCATAACGAATATTGGGTCTTCTAATCTCAAATTTTCTATTGAACTTGTATACAAAGTTGTGTCTACTTTTACATGTTTTTGCACGGACTGCCGCTATTTTGTGATGTTTTTTAATTATTGCCCAGGAAATTTTCTTGTCCAAAGTACACGGAAGTAAAATGACTTAATTTCTCTAGGCAAACCTTTTTAGAGAATGTATATTCTAGGGAATAAGTTCAATGTCATCTAATTTGAAAGATAAACCTTTACCCTAAATACAAAAAATTTTCTCTAGACACAAGTAATGTTCTACTGGAATTCTTTAGATTTATTGGTAAAGTCTGTTGACTTGCAGTATCTTAATTAATATGTCATACTACTGTAGAACTTGTTGATGTTTGTTTATCTTAATGAAGTTTTTACTGAGTGTTTGTATTAGAATATCTTATAAAAAGAACTTCACGAACATTATCAATATTTGAGTTCTAATTGATTGGAAAGTGGCTTGCATACCATACTGATAATGGTCCATGAACTTGTAGAAATATATTTTGATATATACATAATACATAAATATGTCCTTTGACTTGCCTTCAAATCACATTTATGTAGAGTTGTAATAATGGGCTGGCCCAACCTAACAAAACCCCAACGAGCTAGAGAGTTAAATAGGTTGGGCCGGGCTGGCCCTTTTAGTAGTGGCCCAACCCAACCCTAAGTTGGTCAAGGGTTCACCCTTCAACAAAAAAATGACCAGTATTACTCTCTTAGAAGGAGTATCTATGAAAATTGAATTGATAACGTCTATGAATAGGACATCAATACAAATAAATTTTAATTTATGAATCATACACTTCACCAAATACATACATAAATACATTGATGAATATCACACTTCAGTGTATGGTTACCAAAATACATAATAGTCAACATATAATTTAGCGGAAAAATGTTGACCATTCAACCATTCCTCCCACAGAAAACAATCTAGTTTAAAAAGACTTGATTTTATGTTTTTCACATAATTATTGTTAAAACATTTACAAATAAATCAGTACTATACATACATACATACATACATACATATATATACATACATACATACATACATACATATATATAGTAGTGAATCTAGCGGGTTGAAGAGGGCCAATTGAGGCTGGGCTAAAAAGCCTCGTTTCTGAATGGGCCAAAAAAATTAGGCCCAACCCCACTTAATTCAAGTGTTGGGTTAAAGTGGCACAAAAGACACACATGTCCCACATGAAATCCTACATGTTATTTTTTGTCCTGCATGGTGTGCTATGTGTATTGTGCCACATAAGAGTCATGTGTTTACCTTTTCAACATTATTCATGTTTAAGTGTCTATTTATGCATACAGAAATTTAAAGGGCATAAATGTGAAATGAGACCAAGTTGAAGGGCTTATTTATGTATCATGTGAATAGAATATCATACTCAATTATATATAGTGTGGTCAGCTAACATTATTGATAGTAAAAAATATCCAATGAACTTGAGAGTCTTTTACTTCTTGGACAAAAGGTGACTACCTAGATTAAGGATGCATTCTCTTGTAAATGATCTTTGCCTTAAATTTTGGTAAAATCTACTTATTTTCCTACAAAAATTATGGAAAATATTTTTCAAAACTCTATTTCATTCTTAAATTACAATATTTTTTTTCTTACCATGCCCCGTGTCTGACCCTCCCCATACAAAAATGTTTTAAGATTTTCTTATTTATATTATTTAAAATATTTTTTCGTACTCCCAAACCATCCCCCCCGCCCCCAAAAAAAAAATTCAAAAAAAAAATCAAAATTTTAAAATGTCATTTTTAACCCACCCCATACCCCTGACCATGGGCACCCCCTTCCCCCAATCAAATATTATTTTTTTAAAAAAAACTTGTTTTGAAAATATATTAAATTTAAAAAAATTATTTTTTTTATGAATTATGCCACACCCATTCAGGGTAAGAAATATGGGTCAAGTCTTGGTCTAGATCTTAGGATCGGAGTTTTGAAACAGTCCGTCGAGGTTGTGTCCTAGTTCAGGTGTGATTTTAAAGTTATAAATTATTTTTTGAAAGAATATTTTTTGGCATTTTTTTACCAAACTAAGACATTATATAAAGCAATTCACCGTAATAAGATATTTTTCTAAAATTTTATAAAACTAGTATAAATTTATTCCACAGTAACGTTTTAGGACATATTATATTTTTTAAAAGGTGACGACGTTAGGTTTATATATGTTACTCATAGTAACATTTTATACTCCCTTCAGTTAGCTGTTTTTTTGTACAGTTCTAAGCTGATTCTTTAACTTTTCGTACATTTTAATAGGTTTTCCCTTTGCAGTTCTAAGTTGTTTCATCTATTAACTTCACATTGCATGTCATTTCCTTCTAATTTCTATGGTGTCCTTGGGAATTGAAGTAAAGTAATTTGTTTTAAAATATTTTCTGCCTACTTGCAAGTGAACCAAGTCCCATATTTTTAAGTGGAGAAGGGCAACGAAACATACATGTTCCTCTGATTTCGAGGAGTGGTTAGCCTTTCGAAAATTATCTCAAATCAGAAAAGATTGATTATTCTTTGAATTATATTACAATATAACTGAAAAGAAATTAATAGAAATGGACATCGACGCACAACTAAAAATTAACACAACTGCACTAATAAAAGACGATTGCTTTTAGTAAAGTGTAACTAAAAGTCACGTATAATAAAACATTGTTGTGAGTAACGTTTAAGGGGTAAAATATCTGTAACACCCTGCAACTAGAAAGAACTAGAATTAGAAAGAAACTAATTTTTTGAATAATCATATTTGGAAATTTTGACAAATTAAGATAAGTTTAAGTTTTGGATTAACTTCAATCAATCATAACTCCTAGATTAGGATGAGCTGGATGTTCTAGAAGATATTGTAGGAAAGATCTTTGAATTATATTTTCAACTCATTTGAGTTTACTTAGTTTTGAGTTTGTATAAGGGAGATATGTCCATTTGAAATTGGGTTGTCAAAATAGGAAACATCAATATCGAATTTTAGAAGGGTATTAAGGTCTTTTCACTACCCAATTAGCAAATCCTTTTTTGGTAATTACGTTGGAATTTACACTAATTGTATTCCATTTACGGTATAGAAAATAAGTTAGAGTTCTGAGAGAAGAGAAAAGAAGAGGAGAAAAGAGAAGAAAAAGCAAGGAATCACCATGTTCTTGAAGAACTGCTTGTGGATTTCTCCAAGGGGTGATCCCTACGATATATGTGATATAACATAGCGTTAGGTTAGTTCACCCACGCAGACATCATGATTAAATTTAGCAAAATTATGTTCTTGAAAGTAAAGAAATTGAAATTTTGATGGATTTGTTTGAAGTTTGTATTAGGTTCTTGATTGTTGAAGTTGTTCAGAATTTCATTATTTTGATCCATGAATTTAGATATCGTTTTGATTAGATTCTTGCATATTTTGGTCATATAGTTGAATTTAAGTGTTCATCGTGGGGAAGTTTAATCTAGAGGGTTTAGAGCGCAAGAAAAATCAAGGATTTTCTTGGCAGGGGCAAGGGGCGCCATGCCACTCAGAGCGCCCTTCTTCAGTATCTGAAGATTAGGCTCTAGGGAACTACTCCAATAAAAGTGATCCAACCAAGACTCTGAAGTTTGGGCTCTAGAGCCTGGAGTCACTCGAAGCGCCAAGGACGCCAACTTTTCTATCGTTTCCCACTTTCTTCTTATTAAGTTCCCTTGAAACGTAATTATATTTCCTAGTTGATTTCTACACTCTACGGTACGTCTAACCAACATTAAATCATACATAATACGAAATCATGAGCCTTGAAGCCATACTTCAATTCAAGGAAAGTTAAGAGTTAAGACAAACGAAGTTCATGGAGATTTTCAAAAGTCTTTTATAAATGTTTTAATTTTGTTTTAAGATTTGTGTATTGAGTTAAACAAAGAGTAAGGATTGAAGAACATTTCTTCAAAAGAGTATATGGGGATTATGTATTCCCAAAGAGTAAAATGTTTTCACATTTAAACAAAAAATAAAAGTCAGATTTTTTAAAGAGCCTTTGCGCTAGTTTTTTTTTGTAAAGATTAATGCTTTCACAATTAAACAAGAGAGGAAAGTTTGATTTTCAAAAGAGATTTTGAGCTAAGTTCTTGAAAATTATCTCAAACCACAGAAAAAAGTTGTTTGTTAAACATACGAGTTAGTATTGTATTTTGAGAGTATTATTGATCACATATATTGGGGAGAATTCAGACAACTCCGAACTCCCATTAACCATGTAGCCATCATGGGTAGAAAAAGGGTCATACTTTTTTTATTATTCCTTAGTGATTTTTACTATATATTATTGGATCGTCTCAGTAGTTAGGTTCTATACATTCGGCAAGGTATAGGACAGGCCTAGCAGCGTAAAGAAAAATGATGTATCATCGCAATAGCTCTTAAGTGATGGTTGTCCGTTAAAGAAACTCCCACAAATGTTTTTTGTATTCTTATATACACAAAAGTAAATTGTGTTTTATTATACATTCCACAGTTTATATTGTATCTTTGCATACCTACAGAGTTACTATTGTATTTCAAAGTACACAGAGTCATTATCCATATTATAAAACCCTCTATACTACATTCATATTATTTCTTCCAATTGAATTAGTTAAATCGATTTGAGTTGAGCCCAGGTATGTTCTTTCCATTCCTTTCAATCCTATGTCTTGTTTTATCATTCCCTCTCATGATCGTGCATTCAATGTATTGATATCATTTGACATGCGCCAATGTTATGATATATATAAAGGTAACCAGGATCAACATTCAATGCAGCGTTGATTCTAATTGAGCTTCAGAGTTTGTTGGTGAGCCTCCTTGCTTTCAGAGGATCCCTTTTGTTGCATTCCAGTATTTTAGTTCATTAGGATGTTGTGGGTCTTGTCCTAACACCCATCTTATTTATTTAGAAGCTTTATAGATAGTTAGTTAGTTCATTTATCACTATCTTGTTATTGACTTACGTTTCTAGGACTTAGTTGCCATCTTAGGAAGTTGAAAGTTTTTTTAAGGCATTCTAAGTTTATTTTATGAGTAAATCATTTGAGATTATTTTCTTTTGCTTAGTCTTCCTGTAACGACCTGTTAGTCGTTTTTAGCAGTAGAGTTTATTTCTGGTAATAACTATCTGGGTCGACGGATCCCACGACGGACCGTCATGGGCGCGACGGACCATCGAGGGTGTCTCATTCCAAAACACTTGCATCCTAAAAATTTGAGTACTGAGATCGACTCTCTGAACATCACGACGGAATGGCAGGATGGACCGTCGTTGGCCCGACGGACCGTCACAAATCTTTCCACAGAATTAACTCTTTGAACTTTGTGACGGATATGCAGTACGGACCGTCACAGTCGTGACGGACCGTCACAGGCTGCGTAACCCTGGCTGGGTCGGATTTCTGTTAAAAGTTTTTTAGGGGTGTTATGGACTATTCATGCTTATAATTATAAAGTTAGTGGATTAATGTTAATAATTCAATTACGTGGAGGGTTAAATGATATAACCTTGAAATAAAAAGTGGGTTATTTTATCATCTTTTATACTTAATTATATGACAATTAGGGTAAAAGAAAAAGAGTTTGAATAAGAAAAATAGAAAGAACAGGGAGAAAAAGAAGAGAGAATGAGCGAGAGAGAGAGAAGAACGAAGGGAAAGCAAGGATTTGGAGAAGTAGATTGATCGATCACGATTCTGCGGTGGAGGTAGGTTATGGTTTATGTTATTTCATAGAAAACTCTTAATAGCGAATGATATGTATTGGGTAGTATAGTAAAGCCTTCTATATGATTTCTTGTATGCTTGCATGATGTGATTATGTAATTGTAATGGGTTGGGAAGATGAGGTTTTGAAGCTTAAACCTAAACCCTCTTTGTTAATGATGATGCCTTGGTATAAAAGAAGGCTTGATGAACTAAAAGAATGAGGTTAATAGATCGGGTGTCACGTTCCGACACCAGGATAGTAGTAGTGGATCGGGTATCACGTCCCGACACTAGGATAGTAGTAGTGGATCGGGTGTCACGTTCCGACACCAGGATAGTAGTAGTGGATCGGGTGTCACGTTCCGACACCAGGATAGTAGTAGTGGATCGGGTGTCACGTTCCGACACCAGGATAGTAGTAATGGATCGGGTGTCACGTTCCGACACCAGGATAGTAGTAGAGGATCGGGTTTCACGTTCCGACACCAGGGTAGTAAAAAGAATAAATCTTGAATCATGTTAATATACTCAGATTTAAAGAACCTATTTTTCCAAATGAGTATGGTGTTGAGGCATGAGTCCTCATATGTTTTTGTTATCTGTTGAGTATGGTAGTCGATTTTATGTTATTATCTGATATATATTGCTTTCTATTTTGAGTTTGCCGATGATACCTACTCAGTACTTGTGCCTCGTACTGACCCCTACTTGTATGTTTCTTTCTTGTTATTTGTGGAGTGCAGCAAACGTGTCATCGACTTAGACTCAACCGCAACTCTAGCCAAACTTCAGCATAATCAGATTTCAGGGTGAGCTATTGTTCCTACCTCGGACAGGATTCTTTCTTTCGCGTCTTTATGTCTTGAAGTTCGGACATGGACAATCTCTTTTACTTATTTTTATTTTCTTAGATACTCTTAGATTTAGTAATTTGAGGATAGATGTTCTTGTGATGATGACTTCCAGGTTTTGGGGATAGTAATAGATAGACTTTAGAAGTTATTTAATTGATTTCGTTAATGAGTTTTAAGTCTTCCGCATTATTTTCTGTTTATTATGGTTGAAATATTGGGATTAGATTGGTTGGTTCGCTCACATAGGAGAGTAAATGTGGGTGCCACTCGCGGCTCATTTTAGGTCGTGACAAACTTGGTAACAGAGCATTAGGTTCGTTGGTCTATAGGACTTTACTTTTCTTTGAGAGGCTATAGGACTTTAGGAAAAATTCCATTCCTTCTTTCTTTCGTGCTATTACTTGGATCCAATTGGTATCTAGGATATAGAAATTTGTATCTGACCATCTTCACTCTATTTCGCAGATGGTTAGAACTAGAGCAACAATTGCGGCAACACTAGCACCGGCAAGACAAGATGCGTCTGAGCCAGCCACTTGGGCTGTAGCTCAAAGAGGAGCAGTAGCGAGAGGCCGTGGTAGAGGTCGCGGGAGGACGTCCTCTAAAGAAAGAGGACAAGCACCTGGCCCATCTAGTACTAGGGCGGTGACTCCTTCACCGACTGAGGAAGTAGTAAGAGAGTGTGAGGAAGGGGAGAATGAGCAAGTGCAGAATGAGGAATTACCACCCCAACCTACCCCAGAGATGATTAATCAGGTTCTTGCTTATCTTAGCGGGTTATCTGATCAGGGCCAGACACCTCTAGTGTTTTCTGCACCAGCACCTTAGGTTCCGGGAGTACAGCATGTAGCTGTTGTGGCTCCATGCATGGATGCCTCATTGGAAATAGGAACATTTCCTCGATTGACTACAGGGCCTATAATGACAAGTGATCAGCACGAACTTTTCAGTAAGTTCTTGAAATTGAAACCTCCAGTCTTCAAGGGTGCTGAATCTGAGGATGCCTATGATTTTCTGGTCGATTGTCATGAACTACTACACAAGATGGGCATAGTAGAATGATTTGGCGTCAAATTTGTGACCTATCAATTTCAGGGGAACGCCAAAATGTGGTGGCGATCGTATGTTGAGTGTCAACCAGCACAAGCACCACCTATGACTTGGGCATCATTCTCTAGCTTGTTTATGGAGAAGTATATACCCTGGACTTTGAGGTATAGGAGGAGAGATGAGTTCCTGAGCCTAGAGAAAGGCAAGATGTCGGTCACTGCGTATAAGGCTAAGTTTCGTGCATTATCTAGGTATGCCACCCAGCTTTGCTTCAGTCCACAAGAGCGGATTCGCCGTTTTGTGAAAGGATTGAGGTCAGATTTGCAGATTCCAGCCTTACAAATATCTACTGCAGAAAAAATCCTTTCAGGAAGTGGTAGATTTTGTGATAGAGGTGGAGGGAGTGAAGCCAGATGACTTCACCATGGCATCAGCAACTAAAAAGTTTCGTAAGGAAGGTGAATTTAGTGGTTCTTACTCCAGAGGGAAGAGTTCAGGAGGTTATCCAGCCCGACCTATTCAGTCTTCACTACAGCCTGTAGCTGGGGGTCCACCAAAGACCGGTCAACATTTCTCTGAGTTTGGAGGTTATCCCCAGACTCCGTCATTCTCACAGAGACCTATGCTTGAACCCAGAGAGTGTTATGGATGTGGGGAAATAGGACATATTAAGAGATATTGTCCAAAACAGAGTTACAGACCCCCAATAGTCAGAGGTAGAGGTGGTCATGGAAGAGGCCGCCATTCGGGAGGATGTGGTGGTCAAGGTAATGGTGGTCACCAAACCAACCGGGGTGGCGGTCAAGCCGGAACGACTGCAGCACAACATGGTAGGGGCAACAGGAAGACAAGTGATAGGGCCTATTGTTACGCATTCCCTGGGCGGTCGGAAGCGGAGGCATCTGATGCTGTTATCACAAGTAATCTTTTGGTTTGTGATTGCATGGCTTCTGTATTATTTGATCCTAGATCCACATTTTCATATGTATCTTCCTCATTTGCTACTGGTCTTAATTTACATTGTGAATTGCTTGACATGCCTTTTCGTGTTTCTACTCCGGTGGGTGAGTCTGTGATAGTTGAAAAGGTGTATAGGTCTTTTCTTGTGACTTTTATGGGGAGCAATACTCATGTAGACTTGGTTATCTTAGAAATGGTTGATTTCTATGTAATTCTGGGTATGACTAGGCTTTCTCCGAATTTTGCAATCTTAGATTGTAATGCTAAAACTGTAACGTTGGCCAAGCCTGGGACAGACACGTTAGTGTGGGAGGGTGACTACACTTCCACTCCAGTTCGTATCATCTCCTTTCTACGTGCTAAGAGGATGGTTAGTAAAGGGTGTTTAGCTTTCTTGGAACACCTCAGGGACGATTCTACCCAAGTACCATCAATTGAGTCGGTTTTGATAGTCCGTGAGTTTCTGGATGTGTTTCCTGCAGACCTTCCTGGTATGCCATCGGATAGAGATATTGACTTTTGCATTGATCTGGAGCCTGGTACTCTCCCCATTTCCATACCCCCTTATAGAATGGCTCCCGCTGAGTTAAGGGAGTTAAAGGCCCAACTTCAAGAGTTGTTAGGTAAAGGCTTTATTAGATCAAGTGCATCCCCTTGGGGTGCTCCTGTTTTGTTTGTGAAGAAGAAGGATGGAAGTTTTCGGATGTGCATTGACTACAGAAAATTGAATAAGGTAATTGTTAAGAACAAGTATCCTCTTCCTCGCATAGATGATTTTTTCGATCAGTTACAAGGTGCTTGTACCTTCTCAAAAATTGATTGGAGGTCTGGTTATCATCAATTGAAAATACAGGCAACGGACGTGCCCAAGACTGCTTTTCGGACCAGGTATGGACATTATGAGTTCTTAGTAATGTATTTTGGGCTTACGAATGCCCCTGCTGCTTTCATGAGCTTGATGAATGGGATTTTTAAGCCATACCTGGATCTCTTTGTCATTGTATTCATTGATGATATACTTGTATACTTAAAAAGCAAGAAAGAACATGAGGAGCACTTGAGAATGGTATTGGAAATGTTGAAGGAGAAAAAGCTTTATGCCAAATTCTCAAAGTGTTAGTTTTGGCTAGATTCAATTTCCTTCTTGGGGCATGTGGTTTCTAAGGATGGAGTGATGGTGGACCCTTCCAAGATTGAAGAAGTGAAGAATTGGGTAAGACCTACTAATGTTACAGAGGTAAGGAGCTTCGTTGGTTTAGCTAGCTACTACCGTCGATTTGTAAAGGGATTTTCTTCCGTTGCTTCCCAACTGACAAATTTGACTAAGCAGAGTGTTCCATTTGTATGGTCGGACGAATGTGAAGAATGTTTTCAGCACCTCAAGACCTTGTTGACTACTGCACCAATTCTTACCCTGCCAGTGGAAGGTAAGAATTTCATTGTTTATTGTGATGCATCCTATTCTGGTTTGGGTGCAGTGCTTATGCAAGAGAAGAATGTAATGCTTATGCCTCGAGGCAATTAAAGGTGCATGAACGTAATTATCCAACCCACGATTTGGAGTTGGCTGCAGTAGTGTTTGCATTAAATCAATGGAGACATTATCTATATGGGGTTAAATGTGAAGTTTATACGAATCATCGTAGTTTACAATATGTCTTTACTCAAAAAGATTTGAATTTGAGACAGAGGAGATGGATGGAACTACTGAAGGACTATGATATCACTATCTTGTATCATCCCGGAAAATCTAATGTTCTAGCAGATGCTTTAAGTAGAAAGGCAGGGATCATGGGAAGTCTAGCCCATTTGCAGGTTTCTAGACGCCCAATGGCTAGAGAGGTTCAAACTTTGGCTAATGACTTTATGAGGCTAGAAGTAAATGAGAAGGGAGGATTTTTTGCCTGTGTGGAGGCAAGATCTTCCTTTCTTTATAAGATTAAAGGAAAGCAGTTTACCGATGAGAAACTGATCCAGATCCGAGAGAAGGTGTTGCGATGAGAGTCTAAAGAAGAAAAAATAGATGAGGAAGGTGTTTTGAGAATTAAGGGAAGGGTATGTGTACCCCGTGTCGATGATTTGATTCACACTATTCTTACAGAGGCTCATATTTCAAGGTATTCTATACATCCTGGTGCAACCAAGATATATCGTGATCTAAAGCAACATTTTTGGTGGATTAGGATAAAGCGTGACATTGTTGATTTTGTTGCTCAATGCCCGAATTGTCAGCAAGTAAACTATGAACACCAGAGGCCTGGAGGGACACTTCAGAGAATGCCCATTCCTGAATGGAAGTGGGAGAGAATTGCAATGGACTTCGTGGTTGGTCTTCCATAGATAATGGGTAAGTATGACTCAATTTGGGTAATTGTTGACAGATTAACTAAGTCTGCTCATTTCATTCCTGTCAAGGTGACTTATAATGCAGAGAAGTTAGCCAAACTTTACATGTCAGAAATTGTTTGATTGCATGGAGTTCCACTTTCCATTATATCATATAGAGGTACGCAATTTACTTCTAAGTTTTGGAAAACATTGCATGCCGAATTAGGTACTAGGTTGGATCTTAGTACCTCATTTCACCCTCAGACCGATGGTCAGTCTGAGCGAACGATTCAGGTGTTGGAAGACATGCTTCGTGCATGTGTGATAGAGTTTGGTGGTCATTGGGATAACTTCTTACCCTTAGCATTGTTCTCATACAATAATAGCTATCACTCAAGTATTGATATGGCCCCATTCGAAGCATTGTATGGGAGAAGATGTAGGTCTCCCATTGGGTGGTTTGATGCATTTGAGGTTAGACCTTGGGGTACTGACCTTCTGAGGGAATCTTAAGAGAAAGTGAAATGCATTCAAGAAAAGCTTTTAGCGGCTCAAAGTAGGCAGAATGAATATGCAGATCGAAAGATTAGAGACTTGGAGTTTATGGAGGGTGAACAAGTCTTACTGAAGGTTTAACCCATGAAAGGGGTGATGGAGTTTGGTAAGTGAGGTAAGCTTAGTCCGAGGTATATTGGTCCATTTGAAGTTCTGAAGCGCGTGGGGGAGGTAGCGTATGAATTAGCCTTGCCCCCAGGACTGTCAGGGGTGCACCCGGTATTTCACGTGTCAATGCTGAAAAGGTACCATGGGGATGGAAACTACATTATTCGTTGGGATTTAGTTCTTCTTGATGAGAATTTGTCCTATGAGGAGGAGTCTGTTGCCATTCTGGATAGAGAAATCCGCAAGTTGAGGTCAAGGGAGATTACATCCATCAAAGTTCAATGGAAGAATCGACCAGTTGAAGATTCCACTTGGGAAAAGGAGGCTGATATGCAAGAAAAATACCCGCAACTGTTTACAGATTCAGGTACTCCTCTTCGCCCTTTTTTTTCTTCTTGTGATCGTTCGAGGAAGAACGATGGGTAAATTTGTATCTATTGTAACGACCTGTTAGTCGTTTTGAGCAGTAGAGTTTATTTCTGGTAATAACTGTCTGGGTCGACGGATCCCACAATGGACCGTCATGGGCGCGACGGACCGTCGATAGTGTCTCGTTCCAAAACACTTAGATCCTGAAAATTTGAGTACTGAGATCGACTATCTGAACGTCACGAGGGAATGGCAGGACGGACCGTCGTTGGCTCGACGGACCGTCACAAATCTTTCCACAGAATTAACTCTCTGAACTTTGTGACGGATATGCAGTACGGACCGTCACAGGTTGCGTATCCCTGGCTGGGTTGAATTTCTGTTAAAAGTTTTTAAGGGTCGTTTTGGACTATTCATGCTTATAATTATACAGTTAGTGGATTAATGTTAATAATTCAATTACGTGGGGGTTAAAAGAGATAACCTTGAAATAAAAAGTGGGTTATTTTATCATCTTTTATACTTAATTATATGACAATTAGGGTAAAATAAAAAGAGTTTGAATAAGAAAAATAGAAAGAACAGGGAGAAAAAGAAGAGAGAACGAGCAAGAGAGAGAGAAGAACAAAGGGACAGCAAGGATTTGGAAAAGTAGATCGATCGATCACAATTCTGCGGTGGAGGTAGGTTATGATTTATGCTATTTCATCGTAAACTCTTAATAGCAAATGATATGTATTGAATAGTATTGTAAAGTCTTCTATATGCTTAATTGTATGCTTGCATGATGTGATTATGTAATTGTAATGGGTTGGGAAGATGAGCTTGTGAAGCTTAAACCTAAACCCTCTTTGTTAATGATGATGCCTTGCTATAAAAGAAGTCTTAATGAACTAAAAGAATGAGGTTAATGGATTGGGTGTCACATTCCGACACCAGGATAGTAGTAGTGGATCGGGTGTCACGTTCCGATACCAGGATAGTAGTAGTAGATCGGGTGTCACGTTCCGACACCAGGATAGTAGTAGTGGATCGGGAGTCACGTTCCGACACCAAGATAGTAGTAATGGATCGGGTGTCACGTTCCGACACCAGGATAGTAGTAGAGGATCGGGTGTCACGTTCCGACAGCAGGGTAGTAAAAAGAATGAATCTTCAATCATGTTAATATACTCAGATTTAAAGAACCTATTTTTCCAAATGAGTATGGTGTGGAGGAATGAGTCCTCATAGTTGTATTTGGGTGGTGGCCAATGGTTATGGTACTTGTTGTTGTTATCTGTTGAGTATGGTAGTCGATTTTACATTATTATCTGATATATATTGCTTTCTATTTTGAGTTGGCCGATGATACCTACTCAGTACTTGTGCCATCGACTTCGACTCAACCGCAACTCTAGCCAGACTTCAGCATAATAAGTTTTGAGGGTGAGATATTGTTCCTAGCTCGGATTGGATTCTTTCCTTCGAGTCTTGATGTCTTGAAGTTCGGACATGGACCATCTCTTTTACTTATTTTTAGTTTCTTAGATACTTTTAGATTTAGTATTTTGAGGACAGATGTTCTTGTGATGATGACTTCCAGGTGTTTGGGATAGTAATAGATAAACTTTAGAAGTTATTTAATTGATTTCGTTAATGAGTTTTAAGACTTCCGCATTATTTTCTGTTTATTATGGTTGAAATGTTGGGATTAGATTGGTTGGTTCGCTCACATAGGAGAGTAAATGTTGGTGACACTCGCGGCTCATTTTGGTTCGTGACACTTCCGGTGAGTAGTAATCCAAGCCAAGGGTTTGCATGGGAACAACTATTATTCTCGAGTGTCAGTGCAACCCAAGGTGTAGGTCGGGGTATGACAAACTAGGTATCGAAGCAAAGAGTTCAAGAGTCCTAAGGAGTCTATAAAGTCGTGCAGTATAGTCCTAGTTATTAATGTGAAACCTGTCACAGTATATTAGGAGGTTGTGACACTCAGTAACTATTTCACTTCTATCATACGCATTTTATGCGATAGAATGTATCTCCATAAAAGTATCTTTCTAGCTAATGCTTGTGTGTGTCTTTTCAGATTGTGCCTCCACGAAGAGTTGTAAGAGGTCGTTCAGCTTGAAGAAATTTTAAACTACAGGAAAAAAGGGTACCTAACGCACAAGAAGTATAAGCCGAAGGAGAGGCCACCGATGACGAATTTCGTGAAACTATGTAGATGTTGAGCCAAAATTATGACCAACAAATTTGTGAAACATTGAGGGGATTAATAGGAAGTGGGTCACTTCAAGGATCCGTGAGTTCTTAAGGATGAATACTCTAAGCTTCACTGGTTCAAGTTTGACTGAGGACTGTAAAAACTTTGTTGAGGATCTTCACAAGGTTATAGAGATCATATACGTTGTGATACTAATAGGGTGGATCTAATTGCATGACGGGTGTCACTAAGATCTGGTTCGAACAATGGAAGAAGAATTGTGTTAAGGGAGCACCACTTGTGAGTTGGGATATTTTTTAGGAGGGCTTTTTGGACGTGGTTATTCCCCCAAGAATTGAAAACAATATTCTACATTAAGGCCTTCTTATTTTTGTACTATGAGTTCCTCATTCTTAAGTAGGATTTTATACAGACCCGATAACACCCCCTAGTCATCTCACGGTGTATTCGACCACGAAGAGGTCTTATACAAGCCCTTAGCATTGATTCATCAATCATGATATCAATAGTGCGGAATAAAAACCTTATTTATGCAAAATCAAAAGACTTTAGAGTCAACACACTTTTAATAAAAGTCTTTATAGGCAATGGAATTCTAGTCTAATAAGGCCCACATGGACCGAAACATTAAAAATGTCAAACTTAGGGACACAACCCTTAACATTGTAAGAAAGATACAACTTCAATACAAAAGTCGTAATGAAAGAGAAACTGCAATAAAGAATCTTTGTCCCAGACATATGAGGACATACTCAAATATTGGAAGAATTTCTAAGTCCCAAGTTTCAACTCTAGAGGTCACCTCATTTGCACAAGCCTACACTTTGTAGAAAATAGAGGGAAATATTGAATTAGTACAATTAAGCATTAAGTATGATTACCATGCAAAAATCATCTTAAAAGGGACATTAACTTTATATGAATGATTTTCATGCCATTTTGATAAAGTTTCATAAGTCAATTGTAAAAGAAATAATACAAGTTAACATCAACATACAATATAATACCCACGTAACACACAAGGTACCACCACATTAATTATATAGCAATATTATCTTTTGGACCCTCTACCTAAGGTTATTCTAAGACCCGCATAAATAAGAAATGAAAGGGATTCCCATACAACCTCTTCATACACACCTAAGTGTTCCTCAATACTACCTAAGAACCCTTCCTATTCACCACAATTTAAAGACTACCTATGATAAGAACCCTTCCTATTCCACACAACTTAACAAGTAAACTTTCCTTATTAAAGCAATTAAATAGACATTCATGTATTTAAGTGACTTCACATAATGGTCATGGAATACCTAGGGAACCTACACTAGTATCTACAAAGCCGACTCGCGCCATGTGTAGGTAGCAATTCATACTACTACCTACATGTTGTAGAACTTATTGAATAGTTAGAGTGCACATCCCACATGATTAGAACAGTAAAAATAGACAGAGACCACACTAGTGGAATCCGAATTCTACCTTACTCCGTGGAGGGTCTTGTACTTTCAAAGGATAGAACTAGGATACATGCCATGTAGGCACATGGTTTAGAGAATATGAAAAGACTTCTTTGTACTCTAGTCTCAAACTCATGTAGAGCTACTATCTCAAGCATATTCACTTGGTGTTTTACCTTAGTTCCCATAGAGTAATTTCATTAACATAAGTATAATAGAGAGGGAAACTTCATAAGGCCTACCTACCCATAATACCATTACCAAGAAGGGCAGCACAAAGGTCCACCTCTCAAAATTCATAAGGATAGATCCTTTATAGAAAGGAAACCATGCTAGGTCTAGCTGATTCAATTCATTATTTCATGCATTCACTAAAGAAAATGATTACTAAGCCTACCAAGTCAAGTGATCACATTCATAATATCATTCATGTATTAAGTAGGGACAACTAAGTTTATCTAATCAAGACACCATATCAACATATAAAGACTCTTCATAGTCTATCATCATCACATGTAAACATTTAGAGGAAACATCTTCCATATCACAATACGATATAACCTTATAGAAGATCACATTAACATCACATGTTAACAGTACATTATTCCACGTTCTACACAATAACATAAGCCTCACTTCAATTCACCTCATAATGCCTTCAAGGACATAATCATAATAGTAACTATAATTAAAAACCTCTACTCTAAGAGGATCAAACCATACAAAAACAATCCTAATATAATAAGCAATTGAGTCAACTCCCCATTCTTCAATGCTACAATTCACCATTATTCAACTTCCAACAATTTCAACATAACAAGAGAATATTCGCAATATCATGCCCAGAAGACCACGATCACCAACTCATCCTTATATAACCAATTCATCATAGATAGAGATATATAAAAATAGGAATCAATACTAAAGACATCTAAGTACAAGTCCACCAAAAGACAAACTTCATTATCAAACAAACTTTACAAGCAAAAATATGGAATTAGTGGAATCAAGAATTCATGTTTATTTTAACCATAAAACATCAACAAAACCATAATATAGACATAACAATTCATTTGGAACCATTTAATGCAACAAATCATGAATTTAATGAAGAATTGGGGTTTTTTCATAACTTAAGGAAAACTTGGAAACAATTTGAAATTTACTCTAGGGTAATGTCTAGCCTTAGATGAAGGATCAACATACCTTAGACATGAATTCCCCACAAAATTAAAGAAGAAATAAATAAAAATCTTCAACTCTAGCTCCAACTTGACCTCAAGCTCCCATGATGTTCTTAAGAGAACCTTTTTGAAAGAGGTGTTTTGATTTTTAAGAATGAAGTCAAATTCTATGTTTATATGTTTTAATCTATCTTAAAACACCCTAAATAAATAAAATAATTTTCAAAGTATTTATTTAGCAAAAGGTTGAGTTTACAAAACCACCCTTGGCTTGTCCAATTTACACCTAAAAAACAGGTGCTCACTCACGACCATCACCTACAGATCATAGGTGGTGTGACAGACCGTCT
The DNA here is from genome assembly GCA_027704765.1 of Solanum habrochaites. NCBI lineage: Eukaryota > Viridiplantae > Streptophyta > Magnoliopsida > Solanales > Solanaceae > Solanum > Solanum habrochaites. Next base: position 51,967,536 of record JAKWJA010002495.1, on the reverse strand, counting down.
TGCTGCCTCGTGTAACTGGTTTGAAACATGGCCATGAAATCTAAGGCTTGATATGCTACGTCTTGACTTATGGAGCAATACCACGCCCCATCAAAGGAACTAATGGTTGTAAGTCATGTTCGTAGGTTACTCTATTTTGGCAGTTTTGGGGTTGAGCTTAGGGTCCTCCTTAAGGACCCTTAGGGTGGTCCTTGGGGTGTCGTACCTAGAATTTTAAACCATAAAAATGTTTATCTATGCACTAGGGTCACTTCAATTATTTTTAGACACGTAAAAGCACACCAAATCAAGGATAACATACTAGAACACACTAGCATACAAATACCAGTTTTCAAACGTCTTTGTCGTCCCTTAACATTTTACCTTAAAACTTTGTAAACAGAACTCTAAATGATATTTATTATCATTTAGACAATTTACTACGTCATTAAAATGAGGTGAAGCTCTAGTTATCCTATTTTTATTTTTAGAGTCCTTGCATACTCCCCACATGGGAACAGCCGTTCCAAATGACACTTAAAACACAAAAGGAGTATGACTCAAGACGATAAGCCCAAAATCATATACTCAACAAAGTATTCAATATACATAGCTAGTTCGGGGACATAATCTAAACACATAATAGACTCCAAACACAACAAGAAGGTAGGAACAACACATATAAACTCATCATGCATTAAGACTTCACATTTCTCATTTAATATTGGAGGAACTTCCTTCTCAACATACCATCATGTTCACTTCAGCGTTTCTAAGCACATTATGCCAATTTCTCATAAGAGCACAATTATGCAACCTTTTCAAGATCACATTTGAGCATGTTCATAATACAACTTATGCAACATTTAAGCAATTTATCATAGAGGAATACCAACATGAAGGACAAAGTAATTAAATCTAATTTTTCCATATAAACATAAAATCATGTAACATGCAAAAAAATCCTAAGGGGGTCATGAAAACTAATTTTCACAAAAGATTCGCAAAACATGCATCATGACGCTAGAATATCGAAGTCTCAAGCTTGAATGGAATAGAAAAATATATACACACCCCATCAAACCTATAATTTACCATACTCACCCACTTGGTAGAAACCCATCTATAACTGTTTCAAATAAACACCTAAGGATATCATCACAAAATAAGGAGTTGTATTTTACCGGTACCTTCATCTAGATTTGCTTTCTTGTTATCTTGGAGATAATAGAAAGAACCACAATTAGGAGGATTAGAAAATTTAACCTTGTTGGGATCTTGCTTGACATCCCTTACTCTAGCAACATGAGTAGGACAATCTCTGACCGTGTGATCATTCTTACCACAATCATAACATCCACTAGTACCAGCTAGACATTTCCCAAAACATTTCTTCCCACAATTATGACCAAGTAAGCTTGACAAATTCGGAACCACTACCTCTCTCATAGTTATATGGAACGACCCGAGATTGCACCCCAGAATTTAGAGAACTCTTAAGTCACCACATGGCGTAGTCGACCTCTTGAAGGTCTCATACAAGCCCTTGGACATCATTCATATCATTGATATATGAAAAGTAGTGCGGAATCAAAACATTTCACAATAATAGTTCAAACTCTTTTATAAAAACATATGCAAACTAAGTCTCGTCATAGTCATCTTAAAACATATATTATTCTTAGGGTAACAACCCATACATAAATTAAAAGTAAAACCAAATTCTATTACAATGTATTTTGAAAAGAAAAACTAAACATAACTATGTCCTCGAATCATATGAGTATATAACAAGTCTTCTTGAGAGAATACTATTGCTAAGATTTACTTCTAACGGACTCCTCACTTTCCTCCTATAGTTTTAGAAATAGACAACATATGGAATTAGCACATTTAATGCACTAAGTAGGTGAATATGGAAGAAAACCATGCTAAAATGGACATTTACTATATAGCATGATTTTTATGTTCTTTTGATATAAATCTCATGAAATAAGTATAAGAACCAATTTCAAGACAACATACACATATAAGACATGTTTAAGTAAAATCAATCACATGACCATATTCACTTAGGACCCCTACTAAAGTTTATCCTAAGACTCACTTAAGTAAGACAAAAAGAGACCGCACATCCACCCTCTTCAAGCACACCTATGTAATCCTTAGGACTACCCAAAGTATATTTATTCCATTTCATCACATATCACATAGTACATATTCAATAACATAAGCCTTTACATAATTTATACTCTCTACCTAAAGTTACTCTAAGACTCACCTAAGTAAAACATGAAGAGACCACTCATACACCCTCTTCAAGCACACCTATAACTCCTCAAAGCTAACTAGGTAAGAACCTATATATTCTTCATACATTACTAGGTCAACAATATTCATTAAGACATGTAGGAGACATTCAAAAGTTACAGGACTTCACATAATAGTCTTGGAGAAGACCTCGGGAACTCACCTAGCATCTTCAAAGCCTACTCGCCCAATCTATAGATAGCATCCCATTCAACTACCTACACATTGTAGAACCTATCGAATAATTAGAGTGTACATCACATATGAGGAGATTAGGCATTAATCGACATAGACCGTACTATCTTGGTATGGTATCCAGTTTCATAAGAACTCCACACCGTGGAAGGCGTTCTACTTGCCAAAGGTAGAACTAAGACTCATCCCACAGCACATGGTTCTATGATATCAAGGGCTTCTTTGTACTCTAGTGTCATTCTCAAGTAGATCTACTACCATAATCATATCCGCTTGATGCTTTGACTTTATTGTCATAGAGTAATTATTCCCTTGGTGTGTTAGAGAAGGTACCATTTGTTAGGCCTACCAACTCAGAGTACTTTTTGTGGGTAGCTCATTTTTTAACCTTGTTTTCATATTAAAGTTTTCACGTATATAACCTTCTTTTCACATTCAAGGTTCTACATATAAGTCTTTCATAGAAAGGCACCTTCTTTAGGTCTACTGATCCTAGACTTCATTCATACATTCATTCATACACAGACAAAACAAGGGTGCCTAAGCCTACTAAGTCAAGAGATACCCGTCACATAACTTTCATGTATCAAGTAGAGGAACCTAAGTCTACTAATCAAGACACAACATCATGATATCACGTATTAAATAACATTCAAGTACCATGTACAAACAACTAAGTCTACCCAACAAGATACCCTATCAATACTCATGTAGAGACTCATAATAGTCAATTATTTTCACATATAGCAATTTAGAGGGAATCATAGTTTAACCTCAAACATACACATGACCCATAAAATTGTTTACATAGTTTACCTATACAAGCTATGATATTATAGCACTATAATTCACATAATACTGCTGACAAGGCCATTTCAAAACAATTATAACACATAAACACGTCCACTATAAGTGGACCATACCAATCAATACAATTATATATTATTTCTACACAAGATAAAGGAGTTAGGCAAACTCACCACCATCCAATCATCATCATCACATTCCTTAGCCTTTTCAATCAATTCAGTTTACGAAGGCTCTTACCAATAGCTATATATACAATACTCAGGCAACAATCAATCCATATTAATGATCCAAAAATATAAAATATAGATATTATCAATACAAGGAAGACTATAAATAATTATATCATGATCCATACATAATTCAATAGCCTAATACAATCAACACATGAATTCAATAATATCAAGACACGATTAACCCATCCACTTTAGATTCAAAACTAGGAATCCAAGAATACATGGGCTCATAGAAATTTTGATCTTAAAATCATCAAAAACATCAATTATATCATAAAACGTTGTTTGAAACCTTTTCATGCAAGAACACATGCTTAGAATTCAAAATTGGAAATTCTATGTTTTTTAACATCTTTGAAAAACAATTGGAATTGGCTCCTTGAATGAGAGAATAGTCAAGGATAAACTCATAATACCTTATTTTAATATAACCCATAAAATTAAATTGAAAACCTTGAACAATTTTGTCTTGTTCCTTGGAGCTTGAAAGCTTCAAAAATAGATGTTTTGAAGAGAATGAGTGGATAGCTTTTGTTTTGGGTTAAGGATTTTGATTTGATTGGTGAATTTAGGTTTAAAAAGTCTCAATAAGCATCAATACTTAATCCACAAAGTACCCAAGATACCCCTACACTTACTGATTCTTTTAACCAATTCTAATTTGACTTAAAAATGACGCGACCAAATCTGGGACATGGCTGCGCGTCATGGGGACAATTCCAAATCTTGGTTATGGAATTCAATTTGATACAGAATGGTTCACGTTGACCTCAAATCTCAAGCCATAATTTTCTCTTTAAGTGTTGCAGGTACGACACGCCACCACCTCCACATATGGGCTGCCCGACACCTTTCTTGGCCAACGTTTGGGTCCTCCTTAGGGACCCTTAAGGTGGTCATTCGGTAGTCGTGTTCACACTTTTTGACACTTTACATGTCAGTATATATTTATAAATACTCTGTACTCAACTTCACCCTCATACCAGACCTCAAAACTCCACTACAAAATCCTACTACGCACTAGTTCAACTAGACTAGCTTTCGGACGTCTTGGTCGTTCTTCGACGTTTGACTTCAAAACTCCTCAAACTGACTTCTAACACTTATATTAATCATTTTATGACCTAATTAACTCATAACAAACATGTAAGGATCTAATTAAACCTAGTTCATTTTTAGGTTTGTAACATTAACCTTAGAAGCACTAGAAACATCTTTATTTGGAGTTATCTTATTAAACCTAGGTTGGCTTTGCTCATCAAATCTTTCCTATTCAAATCTATAACCTACCTCTCAAGCGTGGAATATTCAATAGATTGAGCATACACTGTGAGCCTATATATATTCATATCATTATGGAGCATTGTCGTACGACACTCTTCCTTCAGAAGATCGGAAACACCAGTCATAAACCAACTCATCTAAACTCTAGGGCTAGACACCAAAAATGGAGCATACTTAGAAAATAAGTTAAATTTCATGGAATACTCCTCCACACTCATGTTACCTTCTGTAAGTTTTATAAACTCCTCAATCGTAACTTCTCTCTTCTCATGCGGAAAGTACTTTCTTAATAATGTTTTTGTCGTCCCATTATATAGGACCCGCTTTAACTGGCCTATTCTCCTCCCATTTAGTTTAAAACACTTGAGCAATCTCCCTCAATTGATATGAAGCCAAATGCTCTTCTCCCTAGAAGACACCCCACATCAATCACCACCTTATAAACACCATCTAAGAATTCTTGGGGAACCTCTCATACTTTCGAGCTAAGAAAGATAAGGAGAATTCTTCCTTATAAAGTCCCTCAACCTAGAGGCCATAGTACTCTCAATAACATTCACCCTAGGTACCACATAACTATTTACTTGAGTCGTCATGGCTCGGGTTAGGGGAAGAAGAGCCACTGTAACATCCTCATTTGACATATTCGAGGTAACCACCAAAGACTCATTCTCTTGGTTAACTATTGGAACTTGGTCACCCTGAGGAACCTGATCACCTAGGGGAGGAACTCTCTCATTAACTACTTCCTCATCAACTCTCCTTGTGGGTGTCCTTGTATTCATATCCTATAAAAACAAGAGAAGATATTAGGAAAACACACTTATATAACTCCACTCTATCGCACGATTTCAAGAATATCAAAGAAGTGTATATTCTATTGTACAATAGCCTCCCTCTCATAGATGTATCACGACTCCCACCTACAAACAAGACTCTTCGAGACATGGCCTCGTGACAATTTTAAACCTAAGGATCATTTCACAACCTTATGCTTTTATATTAAGTTTGTAACGGCCCGAGAGAATCCCTAATCATCACATGGCGTATCCGAACTCTATGAGGTCTTATACAAGCCCATAACATTCATTCATTACATCGACTGAGGAATTAAAACCTTATATAAGCTAAATCAACTAACTTAAGAGTCAATACACTATTAAAATAAGTCTCTCTGAGTAACAAAATTTTAGTCTCATAAGTTCAACATAGACCCAAACTTTAAGAATATCAAACACAGGGATACAACCCTTTACATTGATAGGAAGATAAATGCTTACTACAAATGTCTTAAGGAAAGAGAAACTAGAATAAGAAGTCTATCTTCTCGACATATGAGGAAATAATAAAATCTTGAGAGAATTTCTCAGTCCCAAGCTTCAACTCTGGAGAACAACTCACTTGCCCACACCTACACTTTGTAGATAAAAGAGGAAAATATGGAATTAGTACAATTAAACACAAAGTATGATTACCATGCAAAAATCATGCTAAAAGGTACATTCACTTGATATGATATATTTAATTCATTTAAATGATTTTTTAGGCCATATTGATAAAGTTTCATAAATAAAGTTTAAAGGACATAATACAAGTCAACATTAACATACAAGATTATACCCACAAAATACACCCGGTACAATCACAGTCATGAAGTAACCAATCTTATCATTAAGACCTTCTACCTAAGGTTATCTTAAGACCCACCTAAGTAAAACATGATGGGGCCTCCCATACAACCTCTTCATGTATACCTAAGTGTACCTCAAGACTTCCTAAGACAAGGCTCCTTCCTCTTAAAGTCAACCCAACAAGTCAATGGTACTTATTAGAGTATTTAAAGAGACATTTATACATTTAAGAGAATTCACATAATGGTCTTGGATTACCTAGGGAACTCGCTCTATTATCTTCAAATCCTACTCGTGCCATGTGCAGGTAGCATCCCATACTACTTACACGTTGTGGAACTTATTGAATAGGTAGATTCTACATCCCACATGATGGTAATACACATAACTGACATAGACCACACTAGCTAGGTATGGAATTCAGAGTCTATCCTACTCCGTGGAGGGTCTTCTACTTGCCAAGGGTAGAACCAAGACACATTCCATGTAGGCACATGGTTTAGGGTATATAAAAGGGACTTCTTTTTACTCTATTCTAATACTTAAGTAGAGCTACTATGTTGAGCATATCTAGTCGGTGTTTTGCGTTAGTTACCATAAAGTAATTTCTATCAGATAAGTGTATTAGAAAGGGTGCTATCATTAGTCTTACCGACCCATAATACCATGACCAAGAATGGAACCCCTAGGGTATACCAATCAAGGTTCATAAGGATAGCTCATTTATAGAAAGGTCACCATGCTAGGTATCAATTCATTCTTTCATTCATTCACTAAAAAAAAGATGACTAAGTCTACCAAGTCAAGAGATCATACTAGATCTATCTAATCAAGACACCATATCAACATATAAAGAATATTCATTGTATATAATCATTATATGTAAAATATTTGAGGAAACATGCTTTCATTCACAATACAATATAGAAGATCACCTTAACATCACATGACCACTGTATATTATGCCACGTTCTACACAATTACCTAAATCTCACTTCAGTTAACTTCATAATGCATTCAATTCCACAATAACAATAAGAACAAGAAGTACACATGTATTGTAAGTGTATAAAACCATGAAAAAACAATCATACTATAATAAGTAATTCAGTCAACTGACCATTCTCCAATGCCATTATTCACCATAAAATAACTTCCAAAAATTTCAACATTGCAAGAGAATTTGCCCATTATCATGCCCACAATACTAATATAACCAACGCATACATATATCAAAAATTCATAATATATAGAGATATATAACCATAGGAATAAATACTATACAACCATATAGGTACAATTCCACCAATAAACAATCATATTTATCAAACGCAGTTTTGAAGCAAAAATTAGGGAATTAAAGGAATCATGAGTTCAGAGATTTTACCTTAAAACATCAGTTAAACTACAATATAACCATGACAATTCGTTTGAAACCATTCAATGCATGAACCTTATAGTTTGAGGATGAATTGGGGTTTTCATAACATTAGGAAAATTTGAAAACAATTTGAATTTTACTCTTAGGTGAAGGCTAGCCCTATATGAAGGATCATCACACCTTAGAGATGAATTATCCAAGAAATAAAGAATAAACCAATAGAAATCATCAACCCTAGCTCAAACTTGACCTTAAGCTCCTATGGTGTTCTTGGAGAACATTTTTTAAAGAGGGGTTTTGAATTTGAAGAATGAAGTCTAATTATAGGTTTAAGTATTTTAACTAACTTAAAACATTCTAACATACATAAAATAACCGTGCAAGTATTTATTTACCCAAGGGTGGAATTTACCAAACCACCCATGGCTTGGCCGACTGTCCTGCTGTTTCTTGAAACTCGTATAAGACTTGTCCATGGAATCTAAGGCTCCATAGGATAAGTCTTGAACTACTAAGAAAAGAACGCCCCGTCAAAGGACGTACTGGTCGTAAGTCATGGCCTTAAGTCACACCTTTTTGGCTGTTTTGGGGGTTGAGCTTAGGGTCCTCCTCAAGGACCCTTTGGTTGGTCCTTGGGGAGTCGTACCCGAACATTTACATGTTAATATAGTCCCTAGGGTCAATTCAACTTATTTTATACACCAAACAACACAACATACTAGAACACACTAGCACGCAACAAATTAGTTTTGAAACGTCTTGGTCGTCCCTTGACGTTTGACCTCAAAACTTTTTAAACCAATTACTAAAATATATTTGTCATAATTTTAAAAAGTTATTAACTCAATAAACTCATGTGAAGCTCTAGTTCATTCTATTCCATTATTAGGGTCCTTATAGATTCTTAGAATGTTCATGAGTACAGTCGGAAGTTCACCAACTTTCTCAGTATGTTCCAGAGATGGTTGCTGATATGAGGAGTAGGATGAGTTAATTTGTTACTGGGTTGTCTCCCAATTAAGATATCAAGGAAAGGAAACTATGTTGATACGGGATATGGACATAGCATGGTTAATGATCTGAAACAAGTTCAGGATGATAAGTTGAGGGATAGATAAGAGTTTAAGAATGAGAGGGCTAAGACATTAGATAATGACTCTGCGAAGTAAAGAGTAATGTTTGTTGGGTATGTATCAAGAATTGATGGGAAATAGAGGGAAGGAGAGGAATTTGAAAAGTTTAGAACTTGAAAGGTTGGAAACTTGAAAAGTCCTCTAATGCTTTACTGAAAAAGGCAATTGTCCATCATCGGTAATGGAAATGAAAATAGGATAGTTTAAATAAATAAATACTCCTATTAATTGTTAAAAGGGTTGGAAAGAGGGACCCCCCTCGCACCGTCATCATCGTCACTTGCTCGTTTCGGCTTCCGCTTTTGCTTTGTCTTTGGCAAATGATAGAGAGATAATTTTTTTGGACAAATTTATTTATTTATTTATTTAATTAATTAAATGGCCAAAAATAAATTTTCAATTAATTAGTTGATAACAGAATTTACACGAAACTCGACTCAGATCCGCGCGCGTGACCCGTTTTAATTTTCGTTATATTTAAAATTCCCGCCATGACTGTTCTGAAAGGTTGCAACTTTCAGGAACAGTCAATACCATTTGAAAGTTTGCAACCTTTCATTAATGGTCGTGTCAATTCTGAAAGGGTTGCAATCTTTCAGAATATATTCTTCTTGCCTAAAAATACCATTCAGTCTTCAGAAAATTTCCCTATAAATTTTCTGATCTTCCTTCTTCTTAAAAACACATATTTCTTCGTGTACTTTCCTGCTGTAGATTGATTCGCTAACTGTAGAGTTTTTGGTATCTATACTCTACTGATTAAGATCATTTTACCCTGGGAGGTTATATTCCAAATCAAACCTCAGATACTAGAGAATAATAATTTCCTTAAGGAGACACTGTGAATTCAGTGGACTTGATTTTCTTCCAAAATTATTAAAAAGAGTATTCGAGATTCTGGTTAGTTTTTACAGATTTTTTTTTTTTACAAATAAATTTATGTTAATCTTATTAACTGGTTCTAAAAATCATATGTACTTCATGTTTCTGAATGATTTATTATAACCAGTAATTTCTTATTTTCATAACACAGATTGACAGACAATCTTAAGGAAATTATAAATATGTGTTTCTAGTGGAGAAAAAAATCTTTGTGATTTTATACTCCTTTTAGGTCTGCAATTATAGTTTATTGCTTACTTATATTGTATCAATTTTGTTTATCAGAAATGGAAAACACTAGTGTTATAATTGCCGTTGCTGCACCAACCCGAACTCTTGTATCACAAGCAGAGAAATCGGGTAAATTCACAGGTGTGAATTTTAAAGGAAGGCAGAAACGAGTATTTTTCTGGCTTACCACTCTTGGTCTGCAGAAATTTACAAGTGAAGATATGCCAGACAGGGAAAAATTTATGATTGTTGAAGCATGGAAACAATCAGACTTCCTATGTAAAGGTTACATTTTGAGTTCTTTAGAGGATGACTTATATAATGTTTATAGTGCAATAAAAACTTCAAACAATTTGTGGAATGCACTTGAGAAGAAATATAAGTCGGAAGATGCATGCTTGAAAAAGTTTGTGGTCGCAAAGTTTTTAGACTATAAAATGGTAGGTAGTAAAACTGTTGGATCACAAATTCAGGAACTTCAACTCATTCTCCATGATCTAATTGTTGAAGATATGGTAGTAAATGAAGATTTTCAAGTGGTTGCAATGATCGAGAAGTTGCCTCCTTCGTGGAACGATTTCAAGAATTATCTAAAGCACAAGCGTAAAGAAATGAAGCTTGATGATATTGTGATTAGGCTCAAGATTGAGGAAGATAGAAGAAATTCCGAAAATAAGTCGCGTAAGAGTTCAACAATCATTGGAGTTAATATTGTTGAAGAAGCTCCAACCAAAGACAAAAAGAGAAAGAAGTCCAACGGGCAGAAGTCAGAAAAGGCCAAGAAGAAATTCAAAGGCAACTGTTATAATAGTGGCAAGGCTGGTCATAGATATTCTGATTGTCATGCTCCAAGAAAGGATAAAAACAAAGGCAAAGGCAAAAGTCAAGAAAACATCGTGGAAAAGATGGAAGATGCAGATGACATGTGTGCAATGATAACGAAGTTTAACTTAGTTGAAAATCCCAAGGAGTGGTTTCTCGACTCAGGTGCCACTAGACATATTTGCTCTGCGAAAGAAGACTTTGCAATGTAGACTCCTAGTGAGTACAATGAAGATTTATTCATGGGAAACACAGCAACAGCAAGGATTGCAGGAACTGGGAAAGTAATGTTGGAAATGATATCCGGCAAGGTGTTGACTTTAAACAATGTTCTGCATGTTTGTACTATTAGGAAAAATTTAGTTTGTGCTGCTCTACTCGTTAAGAACGGGTTTAAGTGTGTCCTAGTTAGTGATGAAGTTGTAATAATTAAGAATGAAATGTTCATAGGAAAGGGCTACCTAAATGAGGGTCTTTTCAAATTAAATTTAATGGTTTTTGACACTATTAATAAAATTTTGCTTCTGTTTACTTATTGGAGTTAAGTTATTTATGGCATGCCCGTTTGGGACATGTAAATTACAAAGCCTAGCGAAAATTGGTTAATCTAGAAGTATTGCCTTATTTTAAATGTGATAAGTCGAAATGCGAAATTTGTGTGGAAAGTAATTTTGTTAAACATCCTTACAATTTTGTTGAAAGAAATTCTAAAACTTTAGACTTAATTCACACAGATATATGCGATATGAAGTCAACACCATCTCGTGGTGGAAAAAAATATTTTTTAACTTTTATTGATGACTGCACTCGATTTTGTTATGTATATTTGCTTAATAGTAAGGATGAAGCAAATGATGCATTTAAGCAATACAAAAATGAAGTGGAAAACCAATTGAATCTAAAGATAAAAATGATTCGGAGTGATAGGTGTGGAGAAAATGATTATCCTTTTGCAGAGATATGTTTGGAATATGGTATTATTCATCAAACTACTGCACCTTATACGCCATAGTCAAATGGTTTGGCAGAACGGAAGAACAGAACATTAAAGGAAATGATGAATGCCTTAATGATCAATTCTGGTTCACCAAGAAATCTTTTGGGGGAAGGCATCCTTACAGCTAATAAAATACTCAATAGAGTACCCCATCGAAAAACACAATAAATTCCATATGAGTCGTGGAAAGGAAGAAAACCCAACTTTAAATATTTCAATGTTTGGTGGTGTTTAGCCAAGGTAGATGTTCCTTTTCCAAAGAGGGTTAAAATTGGACCCAAAACAATAGATTGTGTCTTCTTTGGGTATGTTGTGAATAGTAAAGCCTATCGATTTTTGGTTCACAAATCTGATAATCCTGAGATTCATGTCAATACGATAATTGAATCAGATAATGCAGAGTTATTTTGAAAACATTTATCCGTATAAAACTGAAAGTGAGTCAACAAGTAAAAGACCTAAACGACCACGAGATGAATTAATGGAAAATATTCTAACTAGTGAGGAAACTAGGAGTAGTACTCGACAACGAAAATTTGTTTCTTTCGGACCAGATTTTGTAGCACTATTGCTTGAAAATGAGCCTCAAACATTTAAAGCAGCTATGTCTTCGTCATAGTCAACTCATTGGAAAGAAGCAGTCAATAGTGAGATTGAATCAATTTAAAGCAATCACACTTGGGAATTGACTGATCTTCCTTCAGGAAATAAACCTTTAGGATCAAAGTGGATCTTTAAAAGGAAAGTGAAACTTGATGGGACTATTGACAAATATAAGGATAGACTGGTAGTAAAAGGGTGCAGACAAAAGGAAGGTCTGGACTACATTGACACATACTCTCCAGTAACAAGGATAACATCAATTAGGATGTTAATATCACTAGCAGTAGTGCATGATCTTAAAATCCACCAAATGGATGTAAAGACAGCCTTCTTAAATGGAGAGTTAGAGGAAGCAATTTACATGGACAACCAGAAGGGTTTATAGTTGCCGGTAAAGAAAAGAAAGTGTGCAAACTTGTGAAGTCACTTTATGGATTCAAGAAAGCACCCAAACAATGGCATGCTCAATTTTATCAAATAATGTTGGCAAATGAATTCAAGATTAACGAATGTGATAAATGTGTTTACATTAAAAACGTTATGAATCATGAAGTCATTGTTTGTTTGTATGTTGATGACATGTTAATAATGAGTAAAGAAATTGACGATATAAATGCTACTAAGAGCATGTTGTCCAGCAAGTTCGATATGAAAGACTTAGGAGTTGCTGATTTGATCTTAGGGGTAAGAATTATCAAAAATCCCCAGGGACTTACATTATCTCAATATCACTATATTTAAAAAGTATTGGATAAGTTCAATTATTTGAATTTCAATGTTGTCAAAACTCCAATTGATTTAAGTTGTACATTTAAGAAGAATGAAGGTCAAAGTGATTCTCAATTGGAATATGCCAGAGTGTTTGGAAGTTTGATGTATATTATGAATTGCACGCGACCAGATATAGCATGTGCTATTAGTAAACTGAGTCGGTACACTAGTAATCCGAATCAAACTCACTGGATGGCTATGAAATGTGTGTTAGGTTATCTAAAATGGACACAACATTATACTTTGCATTATAATAAATATCCTGTTGTGATTGAAGGATATAGTGATGCAAATTGGATCACCGGGTCAAATGATTTAAAATCCACGAGTGGTTATGTATTCATACTTGGTGGAGGAGCTGTCTCTTGGAAATCTTCCAAACAGACATGTATTGCTCGCTCTACAATGGAATTTGAATTAATTGCTTTGGATAAGGCTGGTGAAGAAGCGGAATGGCTCCGGAATTTCCTAGAGGATATTCCATTCTGACCCAAACCTGTTGGAAAAATTTGCATACTTTGCGATAGTAAAGAAGCAATAGGTAGGGCAGGGAGCTTAATGTACAACGGAAAGTCTCGTCATATTCGACGGAAAAATAACACCGTAAGACAACTACTCTCTAGTGGAATTATCAAAATTGACTATGTAAAGTCAAGAGATAATGTGTCAGATCCACTAACGAAAGGCTTAGTGAGAGCGGCAGTTGAAAGATCATCTAAGGGAATGGGTTTACGACTTAGGACAAGTCAGCATGACGGTAACTCTATCTAGCAGACTAGAGATCCCAAGAGCTAGATTCAAGGAGAAAAACAAAGTTGTGGATGACGGTTCGACATTGTCAATTAACTCAATTCATTCTCATGATGAAGACAATGTTTCGGAAAAGATTAAGACTTTAAGGTTTGTTAATGATGTAATAAATCTTAAAGTTTATTGATTTGCTAAGTTTGGTAGATTTGACCAAATAGTGTATGTACGAGATGACACGGTTAGAAATCACCTATGTGAGTGTGAAGTGGAAGCCGCTTCAAAGAGAATTTCATGTCAAAAGCCTATTCTTTATACACTCATGAACCCAGGAGGTGTTCATGGCTGAAACGAACACAATCGTAAGAATAATAAAAAGTAAAAGGTTAATTTTGTGACATATGGTTGTCTAGGTATACACCAAAGCTCGACGGTTCAAAGATATCACATCAACCGATTGACCGAATATATCCGACATATGTTCACTACGGAAAGTCCAAGGGGAAACCTACTTATCTAGATGCAATTAATCCTTGCTTGTAAAGTACACAATTGTCCGTGCATGCCTATGTTATAACTATTCCCCATCAATGTGGGGGATTGTTGGGTATGTAGCATGAATTGATGGTGAATAGAGGGAACGAGAGGATTTTGAAAAGTTTAGGACTTGAAAGGTTAGGAACTTGAAAAGTCCTCTAATGCTTCAAAAAAAAGGCAATTGTCCCTCATCGGTAATTGAAATGAAAATAGGAGAGTTTAAATAAATAAAAACTCCTATTAATTGTTAAAAGGGTTGGAAAGACGGACCCCCTCGCGCCGTCGTCGTTGCTCGCTCCCTCGCTTCGGCTTCAACTTTGGCAAATGATCGAGAGATAATTTTTTTCGACAAAATTATTTTAATTATATATTTAATTAAATGGCCAAAAAATATTTTCAATTAATTAGATGATAACAAAAGTTAACTGAAACCCGACTCGGATCCTCGCGCGTGACCCGTTTCAATTTCCATTATATTTAAAATTCCCACCATGACTGTTCTCAAAGGTTGCAACTTACAGGAACAGTCAATACCATTTGAAAGTTTGCAACCTTTCATTAACTTTCGTTTCAATTCTGAAAGGGTTGCAACATTTCAGAATATATTCTTCTTGCCTACAAATACCATTCAGTCTTCAGAATATTTCCCTACGAATTTCTAATCTTCCTTATTCATAAAAACACATATTTCTTCGTGTACTTTCCTGTTGTGGATTGATTTGCTGACAGTAGAGTTTTTGGTATCTATACTCTACTGATTAAGATTATTTTACCCTGTAAAGTTGTATTCCAAATCAAACCTCGGATACTAGAAGGGAATAATTTCCTTAAGGGGACATTGTGAATTCAGTGGACTTGATTTTCTTCCAAAATTATTGAAAAGAGTATTCCATATTCTGGTAAGTTTTTACAGATTTAATTATTTTTTTTTACAAATAAATTTCTGTTCATCTTATTTACTGGTTCTAAAAATCTTAGTTACTTCGTGTTTGTGAATGATTTATTATAACCAGTAATTTTTTATTTTCATAACACAAATTGACAAACAATGTGAACCGGTCTTCTTTTAACAAACACAAATGGGATATACTCCATCATCTGCTAGTGCACCTGCACCAAAGAGTATGAGTCCTGTTCATTCCGATTCTCCTCTTACATTAGTGTCCGAGGCTTGATTTGAGGAGTTTGTGAGGTACCTCCTAGTCATCATGGAAAGTGTCACCTGATCATGACTATGTATTTCTACTATTTAAGGATTGTAGACATTCAAACTTGTTCTTTAATTAAAAAAATTGTATACTTACCTAGTGACTTGTATAAGTGACAGTAGGTTTTGGGGAAGGTTTTGTTATGTTATTATTTGCAAAATTCTTATGTTATGTTTAGTCCTTTTTTAATTTCATACTATCGTATTTAACCTTATCAATAATTGTTCAGGTTGACCTGTCCTAGTTGGATAAGGCAGGTGTAATCAGAACCAAATTTTGAATCGTGATAGTTAAAACTTTTATCTCTTCATATAATTGCATTTTTAAAGTTTAAAGAGATATATTTGAATTATCAAAACTCGATGAATGTAGTTTTCTAAAGCAATGAAAAAATTATCTATTGAGGAGGGGTTCAATTGAATTCCTTTCATCCAAAAATTATATTTTTATAACTAGACTTATTTTTTCTAATATTTATATACTTTTTTTGTCTACCACGCAAGGATTAAATTTATCTTCAACTATTTTTCAATTCCTTTACTAAATATCTTGATATTATTAATATACAAAGGAATATTTCAACAATTAAGAAGAGACATATAAGCACATACGACATAACGATTATTTTTTAAATTTTATCTACCCATAAATTCTACGTCTAGCACATTGCAGGAAAAAGTAAACGTTTTTCATATAATTTTAAATTGATTTTTTATTTTATTTTAATAAATCTATAGTAGTATATGAACAATAACACATATATTATTTTATATGTGTCACATATTCGTGAATTTTATAATCTAAACAAGTTACTGAAGAGAGATGTAGAGTCTTCCACTTTAAAACATAAATTAAAAATACTTTAATGTTAAGTCAAACTGACTATTATCTTTTGTAAGAAAATTATTATTACCTCAATCACAATTTAATGTCGTGTGTCAATTTTATAGTAATTATGATGGTTTGCGTTAAACATGATATTTGACTAACTCTATGGGAACTATTTAAATTTATTTGTTCAAAGTCTAAAAATAAATGTTGTCATGTATTATCCTTATAATATATACTACAAAGCATAATAAATTACAAAGATTAAAGAATAAAATGATTTTAAATAAATTTCTCAATTAATGTCAAAATATCACTCTCAACAAAATAATAAAATTCATCACAATAATTGATTTAGAACTGTAGTATGTTCACACCTTTGCACTTTAAATTTATCTTACCTTTTATGGACAAATAATATATTTTCCAAAATTGAACAAACATATTTTTCAAAAAAACGCTAAGCAATAGAGAGTTTACATATAAAAGGCGAGATGTTTGTTCACTTCTTAGTTTTAATATTAGTTTTTAAAAAATATATATAAGCAGTCAAGAGGAGACACTTGAATCAATACATGTTTTTTTCTTCACCTACTTCAGTTTTTAAAAGGGATTAATCAAGAGGAACATATAAACGTGATTGAGACGGAATTGATTCACTCGTTCAATCTATTCAATTCGTTTTTCCTTTTTATTTTCTTGCATAAAGGAATCGAATTGCGTGATAGTGAGTTTGATTTAATTCACATCTTGTTTTGTTTGTCAATCTTTTGCACTTGTGTTCATTTATAAATTTATAGTTCATTTTAGCAAGTGTCTTGTTTTTGAATTTTATAGACCATTTGTAATAAATTTTAAAATGTAGAATTAACAATATTGAACTGTTCTTTAATAACTCTTGATTAATCCTATTCAATTTGTTAAGAGATTGATCAACAACAAAGAGGAACATATAAACACGATTGAGACGATATAGATTTTCTCATTCATTCTATTAAATTCATTTTTGTCTTTTATTTACTTTCAATAAAGGAATCGAATTGTGTGATGGTGAGTTTGAGTCAACTGAAATCCTTTTTTCTTTCTCAATTTTGTGCCCTTGTTTTCATTTACAAATTTACACATCATTTTAGCAAATGTCTTGTTTTTGAACTAATCAATCATTTGTAATAAAATTTAACACCTATAACTAACAATAGTGAAAAATATTTGATTTCTCCTTCTTATAATACTGTTTTAATTCTTTTGTCAATGGCCTAGCGGAAAAAATATCTCTACCCCAAAAAGGTTGTAGCCAAACTTGTGTACATCTTTCTATTTTCAAACCCCGTTTGTGTATATTTTACCATTTCCAAATCCTACTTATGAGATAACATCAGGTATGTTGTTTTATTATTGTGTATTGATATATATATGAACAATCTCATTTAAATACAACAAGACTTCCATTGATTTTTCTACCTTCATTTACTCAATTATAATTTTGAAATATGAGAATGACACTTCCATCTCGATATGAGAATGAGAGTCACCGAAGGATGATGCTTTCCTTATCCCTTATAATCATTACTCTATGTTTCTGTCCAATCAAAAAGCTTTGTTTCATCTCTCAAATCTATATGCAATTTTTTATTTTTATTTTCAAATCAATTTTACTTTATGAATTACAATGCATATGTAAAGTGATGATTAAGATAAAGTGTACGTAGCTGCAACAACATATGTGTATATTAACCTAACTACGTTTCTTCTGTGACTTCTAGAATTTCATTTGTTTTAAAATTTAGACTTTTTAGTATGGAGGGAAGATTTGGATTTTTGCGACCATGATCTGTCAATTTCAATAATTAGTTGATCTTGCTTTTTGTTTTTCATTCAATAGTATATTCCCAATATGCTCGAAGCAGAAAAGAAAAAGAAAGAAGATTCCAAGAGGAATGAGAAATCTTCTGGAGAGGACCAAGGAGACTCTTCCAAGAAAAAACTACAGAACATGCGAAAGAAAAAAATTATTTATGGTACGTAATTAATTCATTCAACGTCTTACACTTGACTTATGTTGATTATCTTTTTCCTTGTTAACTTAAATAAGTTTAAAGAGAATTAATGTCTTTTTTAATTTTAAATCTTATCATTAAATAACTTTTAAAAAATTAATTAGATTATTAGTAGTAAAAAATTCTAATTTCAATGTATCATTTATAACCTCTTCTTATTACAATATAATTTTAACAAATATTTTAGGGAACGAGGGGAGCAATTCACAACTTTCAATGAAAGAGAGGAAGGATGCAGACAATGAACAACAAATTATTCACGGTACATAATTTATTAGTTTATTCAAGAACTTATAAATTACTTATACCATTAATTATCTTTATTTGGTTATTTTATGATTTTCAGCTGAGTTTGAGAGCCTTGGTGAAGATAACCCATTGGATAATAATAGTGTTACTTTAATCGACAATAACATTGACAACACGTGTTTGTATCCCCTCCTTCAAGCTTGCGAGGTAATTTTTCAAAACTTTAGTTCATTTAAAAAATTATTATTGAGCATGTTAATTAATTATATTCCACAATATACTTTTCTATCTCCAATCATTTATTAAGAAACAATATGGATTTGCAGGAGTTAGAAAGTGAGAAATTCAAAGAATGCAGCGAAAGCAACATAAGATGGGATCAAGAGGATTCTTTTGAGGAGGAACTTCCTGACCAACAACAAGAAGAAAATATTGATGGTATTTAAGGAATTTTACACCTTACTAATTAAACTTTTACGATCATTATTTTATTTTTTTAATAGAAATTATAGAATTGTCCTAAATATAAATCAATGAGCACATATCAATTTAAACTCATGCCCTAAATGGAAACAATACACACTGCTAGCCTAAAATACAATCATTAGATTAAAGCTTCAGTCCCTTTTTTGAACTTCCAATTTTTTTCATATGTATCATGGATTCTCACATATAATTTTCAGGTGAGTCAAATCTCAACAAAATTGCATGTGAAGATGGTAACCCAGATAATTATGATCATATTATAAATAACAATATTATCAACTATGGCTCGAGACTTTTGGCAAAAGATGAAAATAGTGGAAACTATCATATCACACAAGGATTACCGAGAAGTACCACATTTCGTTCCATCGGTAACCTTTATAAGGTAATTCATATAAATCATATGTATATCTTCTTTCGTAACATCATTTATTTTCAACAAATTTCTAATAATATTAAAAAATAATTTTATTTTTTACTTTTTATAATTAGATATTTGAAAAAATGAAATAAATTGCTGAACATATGTTGTTATCTCATGAAATTTCCTTCCATTCCACAGTGTACTTCTAGGCTTTCACCAATTGAAGATGAATATAATTGGAACCATCAAACTGAAAAAGACCCAAATATGAACCATTTAGCAAATGAAGATTCAAGTGTAAAAACAAACGAAAAGAATATTGGTTGTAAGAGAAAAGGAAGAAACAACAATGGAGAAAGTGATGTTGATACTTCTTCCCCGTAGGTTCAATATTGCGTTTTGATCATTTCTTTTAATCCTATGTCCAAGCTTAGGTTGTCTTTTAATCACTTTTTTGAATGTTGAATTTTATCATTTCATGTAAAACTTTAAACTTAAGTTGTCTTTCTAAACTTTGTCAATTACCTCTCCAGTTCTTCTTTATTAACTATTTTTAATTAAGGTTTATTTTCAAAATTCATTAACAAAAGTGGTGTTATCTCTCTCCAGTAACAAAAGATCAAATTTATATCAACGATCTTTTGAATACAACCTATCTACCTCTACGAGAAGGTGAAAAAGTCTGCATACAATCTATACTCCGATCCCTAGATACCGCTTGGTGGATTTCACTAGTTATGTTATTGTTATTGTTGATAATATACCAAATCAATAAAGATAAGTACTCTCAACATAAATATTCTTGTTCACGACTAATTTATTCATTCATAGTGTCTTATAAATTGCTCATACAGGATGCAATAGATCTTTTTTTCTACAATACAACATAATGATCTTCACAATAAATAAACAAGCAATGGACGACTAGAAGACACCTCCATGAGTCCTTATATACAAAATCACTAAAATAAATAAATGATTATGTGGCAGTAAAATAATTTGCCACTATATTGTACTGAATGGAAAAATTTAATAGATATGATTTTTTATAACCAATACTCTATACAAATGTCATTAAAGGTTTTAATGCCACTAGATGCAATGACATTAATTACCGCTAAATGTTTATTTTTGTAGTTCTTGTTATTGAAGTGTCGTTGTCACAACCTATATATGACTTATGAAGAACTAAAATAATCGTGGAAAAAAACTATAGAAAGGATGACAAGATTATAATAGAAAAAAAAACATATTGAAGGTCCAGATAAAACAAGATTATATGTTGCATGCTACAGGATTACAATAGAAAAAGTTTGAACATGCCTACACCAACCCCAATCCAACCCTTTTAACTTCCTATCTTATATAGCTTCACCAGATTATCGGGTCTTGTTCTCCATTGAACTATAAATGGAGTTGATCAAGAAGGGGGGGGTGGGGGTACTAGGTAGGCTTCAACTGTCTAACCTATTTCACTTATATTTTCAGTGTACTAGGATTATATTCAAAACAAATAATTCTCTTTGATAACATATTTCACACTTTTATATTTTGTTCTCACAGACTATTTTGTCATGCTGTCCACAAAAAACATATTACTTCTCTCTTCAATAATTTAGTGCTTTCTAATGTTTATTGAGGTTATCTATTGGTTTTTCAAATTCATAATTCCAAACTAGAATCTTTCAATTAATCTTGCAAACCAAATGAACACTTGTATATTTCTTCTGTTCTAAAATAATACATTAAAAATGTCACGATAGAGAGTTGACTGTTAAGAGTCTAATTGTTTTCCTATATAGTGTTTCTTCTATAGAAAGCAAAGGAATTACCAAGATCACAAATTTAGATATATAATAGCCTAATTAAAAAAGAATGGTCATGCCCGAGGTTGTAAATATAGTCATGTCGCACTTATTCTCTGCAAAAAAAAAGGGATAATGTTGGTTGTACCACCATATGAGGAGCTGGACGGTAATGATCATGAAGACAAACAAGGCGAGATGAAAAATATGTTGAAAATATTATGAATACAACTCAAATGCATTTAGTTGTGGCAACCCTAATAATTGCAGTAACCTTCACAACTAGTTTCACACTGCCAGGAGGTTTTGAAAGCGATACTAATAGCACTAAAAAGGGATGGAAATTTTATCAATGAGAACAACATTTCGTGTATTTGTTATTTCAGATTCCATTTCCTTTACGTGCTTCTCTAGTGCCATATTTGCCTAATTTGTATTGTGAGGCAACATGCAAGTCTAAAGTCATATTGAAGTCTACAAGTTTTTCTCTAATCTAAGATAAGAAGATGGAATTAACTCGCTAGAATTGTTCCATGCAACATAGATACAAGATGGATAGATGAACAATGACAACTAGTGATTGTAAAAGGGTTTCTCATGAACTTTGTGAAATTCTCAATCTGCCTAGGTGCCACGTAATTTATCCTTCAAGGTCGCGATAACTAAATTGCACGGTTGAGATGAGTAGTGTAACTGGGTCACGCGGTCATGAACTCTTACAACGTGATCACACGATCTAAATTTCCTGGGCAACACAATCACAAATTCAGCTTCACACAGTTGCAATGAGCAAACTTCTTCCTGTTCCACTTCCTTCCAATTGACCTCGTTTTTCTTCAATTTAACTTGATTGCTTCGACTATCTTTTCAACTAACTTTCCATTTCATTTTTCCTACAAATATGGGGGGGGGGGGGGTGGAATCACACTAAAAGAAACAATTATAAAATAAAAAAAGCCAATATTACCAACGAAATTTGAGTGGAAAATCCACCACTTATCTCAAAAAACCCTAATAAGAAACATTTCTTTTTCTCAAGTAAACAAAATAAAAAACTTAAAAGGCTCTCTTTTGAGCACACACCATAAATCAATTTCACCTTTTCCAATCAAGAACAAAGGAAAAGGCTCTAGTTGATACTAATAAACAGTTCACATGAATATTTTTCACAAAATAACCATCCGCATTCTCATTGCACATTTCAAAGAACCAAAAATCATTATGTGACAACAACAAAAACTTAAGACATGACTAAACTCGTTAGTACGTTTTCATGCTCACTTGATTAATTAAAAATTTACAAAATCACCACTTTATTAACTTGCATGACGTCAAAAGGAAATAAATGTTCCAACACACTCACAAAGTATTTAAAAGACACGGGACAATGTTGCAAATTCTCACACTCACAACAAAACATCACTTGAACACAAATACCACACCATAGGTTTGTCCACATATTTAATCAACATTTACTCAAATTCATTCGATAAGGGATATCAAATTACTTTGTTACGCTTGTAATTTATGCTTGCAAAAGCTTAGGATGTGATATGCATACAAGTGACTACACCCTTTTTCAACACTACACAACAACTCAACATTCATCAACTTTTCCACTGATCTTCATTTTTTAACTTAGTAAACATTTCACAATATTTTCTTCCATATATTTCTTAATGTTTACTCAAACAGGCGCCACAAGCAACAATTTTCAATCTTTGGCGGAATCATGTCCCTTTTTCAAAAAATTTCTTCATTATAAACTTTTTCCTCCATTTTCAATTTTTTATCCAGGCCCTATGTGGTAAGATTCCAAACTACGAATTTTCCATAACACCCCCAACTTAAGCTTTTAGCGTCTGCTTTTACAATTGTCAAGTGTAAAGAGGGGAAGATTCAAATGAAGGTTGTTTTTTTTTCAAAAAGGAGAAGTCTTGTAATATGGTAGTCAATAGAAAGAATTAGGCTCAAAGGGACAACTGAGGATATATTTAGTGCAAAGATGGGAGTTTTTAGGCCAAGTGGACTTCTATAACATGAAATAAATCCTAAGATTATTTTCGTGACAAAACTTAATCAAGACTAACATTTCAACATAAATTGGGCAAGTTCTAGCTGATGAAAGTGAATCACAGGGCATTGCACAACCATTCACCACACATTGTATGCAAATCAATTAAGATAGCACAAAATCTTATTTCCTTTGAAATACAAGTGTCATCAAACATTTTTATTGCTAGCAAATCAATACTCTCAAAAAAAGATATAAGATTTGTCAAAACGCATTCACAGCATGCTTAAATTTAAAAAATGGAGGGGTGTGCCCAACACTTTTCACTGCAAAACTATGTTCGTAGTATCAACCAAGCCACAACCTCTTAAAGGAAGATGGCTTTTCTCTTAAGAAATTGGTTAACCAATCTATCATCGGAAAAACTCATGCATCTATTCGGGGTTGGCTACTCAAACTAAATCCTATCCACAACCAATCAAACACTTACAAATAGTCGGTAATTTTTGCCATATAAATCGTCACTTTATCCATCACTGGACATATTGTAAAAACAAAAACAAAGAAGCTGCCAACTACAAGAAACAAAATAAAACAAACCAACTCAACATAATATATTAAAAATCCCAATGAGAGCACATCATCCACAAATCAAAATAAAAAAAGACTGATAAGGGCAAATCATCAACAAATCAAAATAATACAAGTCCAATAAGGGCATTATCAGATGCAAAAAAAAAAACAATCTAAAATAAGTCGGATAAGGGAGGCACCCCTAACTAAAAAATTTATTTGTGTCCTCGTAGTGACACAATCAAAAGGAGATTGTGAGGGACTCACTGCAAAGATCATTAGTCATGGGAAGAGCTATCTGGATCTGTAAGAACATGATCATAAACCTCATCACCTGGGCCACAGAATTTCTGGAGTGTACTTTGCATCTTGTTCAAAAACATGCTCTTTTTCATTTCTTGTTTCTTCATCTTTTTTTATATCCTCTACATTTTTTCCATCATGTTCTTGAGAATCTGTCAATACTGCACTAGAGCTGAAAGGGTAAAAGTAGCACTTCGCCCGCTTCCCCTGTTCTTGTCATGTGAATATAATTACTAACATCAGGAATACCATAATAATTAATGAGCCTCATGAAGTCAAATTAAACTTGGTTGCCCGGACCTTTACTACCAAGTCATAGTGAAATTAGCTCGGTGATATTGGCATAGAAATCTTGATACACTGTGTGGTTATCCTTGTGAGGCTTGTCAAGAAAACACATCTATCCACTGGCCTCCAATCGCCCATAGAATTCCGACATGTTCTCGTGGAGACTTTTTAAAAGAAGACCCCTCTACTTTATGATATTCTTGTGGGGAGTTGGACATCCAATCATAGAATTTAGCAGACACTAAATGCTCATGATAAAAGATTTCATTCACCACGATATTTTCTTCCATTTGTTCCTCCATGTGGTTGACGTCATCATCCATGCTTTTGCAAAAAATATACCTATACAACATACAAACATGTCAAATTAATGCAAAGGCAGGGTAATCAATGTATTTTCAAGAAATTAGGCCAATGAAATGAGGGAAAAAAGAATTTAGTGAATTTAGTCGAGGTTACTATTTTTGGAAGTTTTCACTACCATGCGCACGACTCATCGCGATCACGAGATAATACGTTGTGATCATGAGCCTCACCTTTTATATTCATTGTAATTTCAGGAAAATCATGAAATTTCAAAAAATAATACATCATGATCGTGGATGAGATATCATGATTAGGAGACGAGACATCACGATTGCATAGAAAACATCAGCCTGGAAAATATTTTTCACTTCGGCATTGCATCAAACAAGTTGTAACCTGTTCTCGTGCCGTTTTCAACTGATTTCAATCCTCTAATTAATCCTTATTCAATTAAAACCCATTACACAACATTAAACTATGATACTTCTCTACACAATAAAGTTTTCAACACCAATCATGATTTTAAAAAATAAAGGCCGAGAATCTACCGTTTTGTAAATAACTCATCAATTTTAAAAAAAAGATCAAGAAAGGGGGAAGAAGACATACCTTAGGTGAGAAAAAATGGCTGAAGGGAATTCTTTCCCAAAACTGATTTTATGGGAGAGAGGTTTTGGGACATTTTTGGGAGTTTGTGGGCCACTAAAGTGAATTTCAAAACTACT
Organism: Solanum habrochaites; assembly: GCA_027704765.1. Classification (NCBI taxonomy): domain Eukaryota; kingdom Viridiplantae; phylum Streptophyta; class Magnoliopsida; order Solanales; family Solanaceae; genus Solanum; species Solanum habrochaites. Next base: position 51,941,784 of record JAKWJA010002495.1, on the reverse strand, counting down.
GCCTTTTCAAATTCACGTGAGTCATCATGGTCGGGACCCCTCTTCTCGCAATCACGAGAAGAAGTTTTTTTTACCTTCCACGAATGCGGCACCAGTTACTTAGGATCACGGTCAGATGCTCTCGCAAATGTGATGAATAACATGGTGTTAGACTTCTAATGGTTCTTTCAATTTGGATGATCGCAGAAAAAAAATGACGATCCACCCAATATTTTAAGCGCATCTGAGCATCTAAAAATTTGTCAACTCTTATTTTTGAAGCTGTTTCACCCCAAACTTCAATTCCAGTCAATTTTATACATTCAAACATGTTCACCACCAGCTCTTAAATTATGAGGGTTGGTTAAAAAAATGAAATCCAAACTACAAATAAAAAATGGGACACTAAACTAATAAAGATATCGATGGGTTGCCTCCCATCAAGCGAACAATTTAACATCGCGTTTGTGTTTCCAGTTTGAGGAAATGAATATCCTACCAAACATTGCATCATACTTTCATTTTGGATTCTATGTTAGGGTTGAGAGAGTCACTAGGCCAGTTGAGAAATGGTTTTCATTATTGTTGGCCCTTAATCAACAAACACTATTAATTCCATAAAAGCTAATATTGACGTAAATAACATTTTTGGTTCTTTTATGCAACTTTAGCATCATCACATTTTATCCAGTTTCTTGGACTCTTATTCGTTTGGAGTATTTGCGAAGGACTAAGATATCCTCAATATCAGCCACCATCTCTTTTGTTGTTTCCGCATTAGCCTCCAAAATAGATACCTCAAACTCGAGTTGTACCATCTCATAGAACCTAGCTAGGTGCAAGGCATGACACTCCTCTTCACTCCTTTAAACTATTGGATAAGGAGTAGTATCTACCTCATATCTTGCTCCTAACACCATTTTAAGAGTTGCAAGTATAAACTTGAAATTGACTATCCATTGGCACCGAGTGAAGTGCATTATAAGAAGTTTTTACTTACCTTATGACAATCAGAGTAGTTCCTTTTCACCCCAATTGAGATTTTTATGATACGGCCTTGAGCCAAATATTGGATTATCACATTCGGTTAACCACATAGAGATGCACTACAAGAGAACATGTGTTTAGCTATAGATACATTTCCTAGCTGCTGTGATAAAATCTCTAGCTACGATCAATTTAGCTAGGAAACTGACCTTAGCAGACCAGCAAAGCTAATAAGTTCTAAGCTAAATTTTATCTAGAATATTATGTATTTCCTAGCTAAGTTAGCCACGATATATTTGCTAGGATTTTTCCGTAGTAAAAATGTTGCTAGGATGTATGCTAGATAAATGCAAAACAAAATTTTCTTGGTCAATGTGGACTTTACTAAGACTTAATAAGGAATTATCCTTGCTTACAAATTCTCTAGGCATTTTACAATTTTTGCTTGGAAAATTTCTTCGTTGAATGACTAGCTAGAAATAGGTAGGGATTTATTTTTTAGATAAATCTAGCTAGAAATTGTATGAAAAATCATATATATATATATATATATATATATATATATATATATATATAATATAAAACCTTAGGCTCGCCTACGTGGAACCACCACAAACAAGAATTTCCTTTTAAATATATTTAATTTCAAAACTAGCCTTCTTCTTTAAAGAAAAATTATGACTTTTATGAAGAGTTGCGACTTGAATGAAGACTTGTGACTTTTATGAAGAGTTGCGACTTGAATGAAGACTTGTGACTTTTATGAAGAGTTGTGACTTTATATCCATTTGTTGGTGGTTGAGGAGTGAAACCAAGCATCCGAGCCACATCAAAACAAACCACAATATTTACCGGAGATTCCAAATTTTCCTGAATATCCATTTGCATAAGATCTTACAAATTTATCAGTACTTGGTCCAACAGGCGGTCAAGATATTGTTGAAATTCAGGTGTTTCAATTTTTTGTTGGGTAGGAACACTTGATAAATTTTAATCAGTTGAGGATGCACAATTAGTATTTGAAGATTCTGATAACGAATAATTTATAGAACCAAGACCATGTATTTTTCCTTTTTTTGTTCCACCAACTTTTTCTATCCAAGTTTTCAATAACTGCTCCTATGATACAGTTTTCAATAAATTCACATCATCTTCGCTAGTTTTTTCTCCTTCATCTTCTCTATTTTTGGCCGTGTTTTTTTCTATGTCTCCGTCATCTACTTCAAGACCTTCTTCATTCCTTAATGTTGAAGTCTCACTCAACTTGTCCTTAATTGAATTTGTAAAATTATTTTGGAAAAGAATGAAGTAATTAGTTATTACATATAATAACAATTCTATGAAGTACCAAAAGGTTCTTGGAAGTAATAAAATTTATTCTGTAAAAGATTAACTTCACAAGAAGAAATGACTTATAAAGTGAACATCTTTCCTAAATGCTCTATTAAAACTACATAGGTTCCCTATCAAACCATAAGGTAAATAAGAGTTATGCAGAAACAAAAATACAATGAGTTCCATAAGAAATATACATCAGATAGGATCCTCCATTAACCTTTCGGTAAAGTTGCTTAATTTGAGATAGCACAGACCATATTCTAAAAGCATCAAAACAAATTAACAAGGTAAAAGTTATCTAAAGCAAAATTACAAAGCCAAAAAAAATTCAAGAAAGTTCAGTTGCAACATGCACAAGATATAAAAAGATTCAAGAAACCAACGCTACAACACGCACAAGATATAACATATCCAAGAAACCATTGCTACAACAGGCACAAGATACAAAACATTCAAGAAACCACTGCTACAACAGGCACAAGATATAAAACATTCAAGAAACCACTGATAAAAAACATACAATATATTCACATTCACCGGTACTTCTTGCCCTCGACTATAGGAAAGGTAACAATTAAGCAAGAATCATTCTATGAACTATACAAGATACACATGTTCACAGATTATTACAGAAATTAGAATGTTGGTTTACTCCTTAAATAAATAAGTAAAAAAAAAACATAAAGTTAATTCAGTAAAACGATATGAAATAATAAAGTGAACATCTTTCCTAAATGATCTATTAAAACTATATAGGTTCCTTAATCAAACCATAAGTTGGAATAAGAGTCGTGCAGAAAAAAAAATACAATGAGTTTAATTTCCTTTTGCGTCTTAGAAAACAATTCACATGGATTTAAATTTAAACAAAATTAACTTTCGGAATAAATATCAGTGATTAAATGAGATAAATGTTAGACAATTGGCATTTTTTCAGCTAATTATTATTTTTACTGTTTTTTACTTATTTCAATTTAGTGCTTTCTATTTTCTAGCTAGACTTAGTCAACTTTAGTTGCTCAACTTCTGAAGTTAGTGGCCCTATTATGGCTGTTAGTGGCCCCTTTTTATGGTAGTTAGTGGAACATGTTCTTATTTTTGTTTTAATTTTTATGTTTTATCTTTGTATAAATTCTAATTTTCTGCAGATTAATATACACAAAGAATTATATAAGTTTAGTCTATTTTTATTTTTTCAAATCAGTTTCTTGTGTATTTTTGTTCTAACAGTGGTGTTAGAGCCTCTACTTGATCTTACAAGACAAAAAAAAAATTTAACCTACAACACAAATGGCATCCAACAACCTACCTTTAAATCCACCGTTCACTTTCACTAGTGAAAAATTACGAAATATTGTCTGTGAAGATGCAAGCTTTATTGGAAGCCTATGAACTTTGGGAAACTGTGACGGAAAATAAACCACTTGCTGCTCTACCAGCAAATCTTACCTTGTCTTAGATAAAATCCAACAAAGAAGAGAAGGCAAAGAAATCTAAAGCCAAGTCGCTTATGAAGAATGTTGTGGAAGATACTGTGTTTTACAGAATCATCGCTTGCAAAACTGCAAAAGAGGCTTCGGATAGGTTGTAGGAAGAATATCAAGGAAGCGATAGAACACGTCAAATGCAAGTGTTGAACCTAAAAAGAGAGTTTTAGTCCTTGAATATGCAGGAGGATGAAACTATAAGTAAGTATGCTGATCGAATCTCCTTAATTGTCAATAACATTAGACTTCTTGGTAATGAATTTACAGATAAATGAATTATGGAGAAATTTCTTGTGACTCTTCCTGAGAGATTTGAATCTAAGATTTTCTCTCTTGAAGAATCGAAGGACCTGAGCAAACTTTGATTAGGTTAACTAATGAGTGCTCTTGAAGCACAAGAGCAAAGGAGGACTATGAGAAAGGAAAAGTTCATTGAAGGAGCTTTCTCTGTATAAAACAAAAAAGGAAAGCAACAATTGCAACAAAAAAAATAAGATCAAGCATGATGGAGGAAATAACAGTGGAGATGTGAAGCAGAAGTTCCCTCCTTATTAACATTGTAAAAGAAATACACATCTGGAGAAGTATTGTTGGTGGAGGGTCGATGCTATATGTTGAAACTGTAAGCATACGGGACACGTATTCAAGGTCTGCAAATCAAGAGCAAAGGCCTCTGGTGCTTTGCAAGCCCAAGTAGAAGAAGCTGACAATCCACATAAAGAGCAACTATTTGCAGTTTCATACATATCAATCAGTGAATCCTCTAATTCATGGCTTCTTGAAAGTGGTTGCACACATCACTTGTGCAATAGTGTTGAACTGTTCAAATTCCTTGATGATACTTACAAATCAAAAGTAAAAGTGGGAAACGGTGAGGCAGTAGAAGTCAAAGGCAGAGGTAAAGTGTCTATCTCAACAATATTACGTATCAAAACTATTTCTGATGTCTTGCACACACCTGATATATGTCAAAAAATTTTGAGTGTTGGACAAATGTTTGAAAATATTTATTCTCTGTATTTTAAGAATCGTGAATGTGTTGTTTCTGATCCATCAAGTTTAGAGTAATTTTATGTAAAGATGAGCAACATAATGTTTTCAGTTGATTGGGAGAAAATAAATGAGTTGGCTTACACTATTACTTCACAAACATGTTCAAATCTATTGCATCAAACGTTTGTTCACTTCAATCTAAGAAGCATCACCGAGATGAAAAAAAGAGCTAGTGAAAAATATGCCTAAATTTCTTTCTAATGCTTAAGTTTGTGAAACTTGCAAACAGTGAGAGCAACAAAATTGTCATTTCAAGTAAACCAAGTACGAAGATCTAACCAGAAACTTCAAATCATTCATACGGATGTTTGCGGCCCAATGAAAACAGATTCGCTGAGTGATAACAGATACTTTCTCCTCTTTATTGATAACTACACCAGAATGTGTTGGGTTTATTTCATAATACTGAAGAGTGAAGTCTTTGATGTTTTTAAACAATTTAATGATTTAGTACAAAATCAATGTAATCTTAGTATTAAGGCTTTAATGTGTGACAATAAAGGAGAATACACTTCTTCTCAATTTGTGGAGTTTTGTAATAGCACAAATATTCAACGCCAATTGACATTACCATACACTTCACAAAAAAATGGCGTGTCTGAAAGGAAGAATAGGACAGTTATGGAGATGTCCAGATGTCTTATGCTCGAAAGAAAGATCCCAAATCTGTTTTGGGCTGAGGCAGTCAATACCTCTGTATATTTGCTGAACACATTGCCCATTAAGGCCTTGCAGGACATGACTCCATATGAAGCTTGGTGTGGGAACAAACCATCATTACACTATCTCAGAATCTTTTGGTGTATATGTTATTATCGAGTTCCAGAAACAAAAAGGAGTAAGTTAGATAACAAGGCTCATAACGGCATGTTTATGGGCTATAGTTCATCCAAAGGTTACAGGATTTTCTGTTTTAAATCAGACAAACAAATTCTCAGCCGAGAAGTGAAGTTTGATGAAGAAGCTGGTTGGGATTTGAAAAATCAGAAGACCTTATTCTAATTCATTTTCAATTGAGCAGCCTCAACTTTCAGAAGATGAACTAGTGGATGATGTACCAGTAAGGGGAACTGGATCCTTTAAAGATGTCTATCAGTGTTGTAACTTGGTTAGCTCTGAACCAACAAGATATGCTGAAGCACGATACTCTCAGGCATGGAGGAGATCTATGCAAGAAGAACTAGACATGATCAAGAAGAATGGAACCTAGCAGCTTGTTGATAGACCTAGAAATTGCAAGGTAATTGGTGTAAAATGGATTTTCAAGACAAAACTCAATCCTGAATGAACAATTTGCAAACATAAGGCTAGATTGGTGGTGAAGGGATACACACAACAATATGGTGTGGATTACCAGGAAACATTTGCTCCTGTAGCAAGGTATGACACAATCAAGCTTATTCTTGCATTTGCATATCATAGTTCCTGGCAGATTCATCAACTTGATGTAAAATCATCTTTCTAGAATGGCTTGTTTACTGAAGAGATCTATGTAGAGCAACCTTATGGTTTCTCAACTCCTGGACAAGAGGATCAAGTTTATCTCTTACAAAGGCTTTGTATGGCCTAAAACAAGCCCCAAGGGAATGGTATGAGAGGATGGACATTCTTCTCATCTAACTTGGCTTTAGTAGAACTCAAAGTGAAGCTACTTTGTATGTGAAATTCAACGCTACAGGTGGGGCCTTAATTGTCTCAATTTATGTGGATGACATGTTTGTGACAGGAAGAAAAATTGAACTAATCCAAAGACTCAAGGATGAAATGGAGAAAATCTTTCAAATGACTGGTCTTGGAGTTATGAATTACTTTCTCGTCATGGAAGTGTTGAAGTCCAATGATGGAATTTTCATATGCCAGAAGAAATACATTTTGGATATTTTAAATAGGTTCAAAATGCAAGATTGCAAACCTGTGAGTATTCCAATATCTACTGGTGTGAAGCATGGCAAGGATGAGGATTCCAAAAAAGTGGATGATAGTATGTATAGAAGTTTAATTGGCAGTCTTCTATATCTAACCACAAGCAGGCCTGACATTCTATTTGTTTTTAGTTTGCTCTCTAGGTTCATGTATTCGCCTAGAGACACACATTTCACAGCTGCTAAAAGAGTGTTAAGGTATATTAAAGGAACTAGAAAGTTTGAAATTTTTTTCCCAACATCTGCCGAAGTAACTATAAGCCTGATCGGGTTCTCTGATACTGATTGGGGTGGTGGAATTGATGATTCCAGAAGAACATCTGGATATCTTTTCTGTTTGGGGACAAGTTGTTTTAGTTGGAGCTCTACAAAACAAGAAACTAAAACTCAATCAACAGTAGAAGTTGAGTACATCACTGTTGCATCTTCTGTGAATCAAGTTATCTGGCTAAGGAAGATGATAAAGGACTTACACCATGAACAAATAGAAGATACCAAGATCAAGTGTGACAACAAATCAGCAGTTTCAATCTCAATAAATCCAGTGTTTCATGGTCGTACTAAACATATCAAGATCAAGTTTAATTTTATAAGAGAAGTCAACAATCTAATGAAGTTTTTCTTGTTCATTGTTCATCTGAGAACCAGCTAGCTGACATTTTCACCAAGTCATTGCCAAGGGAAAGATTTTAAGATCTGAGGCAAAGAATTAGTGTTTGCCACAAATACCAAGGAGGAGTGTTAGACAATTGGCATTTTTTCATCTTATTATTATTCTTACTATTTTTTACTTATTTCAATTTAGTGCTTCCTATTTTCTAGCTAGACTTAGTCAACTTTAGTTGCTCAACTTTCTGAAGTTAGTGGCCCCCTTTTATGGTTGTTAGTGGCATATGCGGTTGTTTTAGTTTTAATGTTTATGTTTTTCTTTGTATAAATTCAGACTTTCTGCAGATGAATATACACAAGGAATTTCATAAGTTCACTCTATTTTTATTTTTTCAAATCAGTTTCTTGAGTGTTTTTTTTCTAACAATAAAAACATACCCACGTCATTTTTGACTTTCCACAGACCTACTTCTTTTGGTTTTTTGTTTTGTAAGTCTTTAGAAATAATGCATCATTTTGAAGCTCTTTACCAATTAGTTTCTTCTATAATTATTCAATATATTGTTCATTTTAAACATAAATCATATAATAACATAAGACTAATTAGTAATAATAAATACTAAACAAAAATAAAGAATTACTTACATGTCTTCTTCTGTACTCAGCAAATGCAACTGATCCTCCATTATGTAAGGAAGGACCTTATCCATTATTAGATGAAATTCTATTCTTCGAGTTTATTGCTAATATTGTTTTCAAAATTGTTAGAGTCCAAATATCGCATCAAACCTTCTCAGTGAACTTGAGCAATCCACTTCGGTATTTGCTTTGTTTTTGAAAATGTTCTCTTTGCTTTTCCCAGACGGTCACTGTAACGAACTGTTTAGTCGTTTTGAGCAGCAGATTTTATTTCTGGAAAAACTGGCGGAGTCGACGGACCCCACGATGAACCGTCATGGGCACGATGGACCGTCGTGGGGGTCTCATTCCAAAACACTTAGAATTTAGAAATTTGGGTACTGAGAGCGACTCTCTGAACGTCACGACGGAATGGCAGGACGGAACGTCGTGGGCACGACGGACCGTCACAGGCCATTCAGTAACTTCAGTCTCTGAACTCTGTGACGGAGCACGACGGACTTGTCGTAGGCACGACGGGCCTGTCACAGGCGCGTAATCCCAGCTGGGTCGGATTTCTGTTAAGTAATTTAAGGGGCGTTTTGGATTATTTCCTGCTTTAATTATAAGTAGTGGGTTAATGTTAATAGCCTAATTAACTTGGGGGTTAAAGAGGTAACCTTAAGTTATTATGGGTTATTGCCATCCTTATACTTAATTATATGCTAATTAGGGTAAAGAAAGAGGGTTGAATAAGAAAATAGAAAAACAAAGAGAGAGACATAATCGAACGAGAAAGGGGAAAACGAAGAGGAAACAAAGCTTTGGGAAATTTCTTGCTTGATCACAATTCTTCGGTGGAGGTAGGTTATGGTTCATGCTATTCGTAGTAAACTCTTAATAGCGAATAATATGTATTGGGTAGTATTGTAAACCTTCTATATGCTTAATTGTATGCTTGTATGAATGTGATTATACAATTGTGATAAAATAGCATGATGAAGCTATTGATTCTTAATCTTGAAAGAAATACTAATCTACCTTGTTAATGAGAATTGATGATGCCTTGGTATAAAAGAAGGCTTGATGAACTAAAGTGATGAGATTAGGGGATCGGTGTCACGAACGCGACACGTAGAATTAGGGGATCGGGTGTCACGACCGACACGTAGAATTAGGGGATCGGGTGTCACGAATCGACACGTAGAATTAGTTGGAACGGGTGTCACGAACGACACGTAGAATTAGGTGAGCGGAGTGTCACGTACCGACACAAGAGAATAAACCTAATGAATCTTGAAAGATTTTATACCCAATCTAATGAACCTAATTCCAAATGGGTATGCATTGAGGCTTGAGTCCTCATGGGTGAACTTGGCGGTGCTTATTAATGAGTATAGAACTTGTTGTTGCTACATGTTGAGTATTGTAGTTGATTTATGATACTATTTGATATATACTGTTTTTCTATTTTGAGTTGGCCGATGATACCTACTCAGTACTCGTGTTTTGTACTGACCCCTACTTGTATGTTTCTTTCTTTGTTATATGTGGAGTGCAACAAACATACCGTCGTCTTCAACTCAACCGCAACTCTAGCCAGTCTTCATTACGCCGGATTTCAGGGTGAGCTAATGTTTCTAGCTTGGACTGGATCTTCTCCCTCATGTCTTGATGCCTTGAAGTTCCGGCATGGACTAGCTTTTGTTATTTTAGCTTCTTATAATACTCTTATTTTAGTAATTTGATCAAAGATGTTCTTGTGGTGATGACTTCCAGATTTTGGGGAAATAATAGATGTTGAATTTTAGAAGTTATTGAATTGGTTTTTATTAATGAGTTTAAGTCTTCCGCATTACTTTCTGTTAATATTATATTGAAATGTCAGGGTTTAGATTGGTTGGTTCGCTCACATAGGAGGGTAAGTGTGGGTGCCAGTCGCGGCCCATTTTGGGTCGTGACAAACTTGGTATCAGAGCATAAGGTTCGTTGGTCTCATCTCACAAGAACAGGTCTAGTAGAGTCTTAAGGAACGGTAGGGGGACGCCTTTACTTTTCTTTGAGAGGCTATAAGACTTTAGGAAAATTCCATTCTTTCTTTCTTTCGTGCTATTACTTGGATCCAATTGGTATCTAGGTGATACGACTTGGTATCTGACCATCTTCACTCTATTTCGTAGATGGTTAGAACTAGAGCAACAACTACGCCAACACCAGCACCGGCAGAACAGGGTGCGTCTGAGCCAGCCACTGGGGCTGTAGCTCGAAGAGGAGTAGTGACAAAAGGCCGTGGAAGAGGTCGTGGGAGGACGTCCTCTAGAGGAAGAGGACGAGCACCTAGCCCATCTGGTACTAGGGCGGTGACTCCTCCACCAACTGAGGAAGTGGTAAGAGAGGGCGAGGATGGGGAGACTGAACAAGTGCAGAATGAGAAATTTCCACCCCAACCTACCCAAGAAATGATCAATCAGGTTCTTGCTTATCTTAGTGGGTTATCTGATCAGGGCCAGACGCCTCCAGTGTTTTCTGCACCAACACCTCCGGTTCCGAAGGTACAACATGCAGCTACTATGGCTCCCCGCATGGATGCCTCATTGGAAATAGGCACGTTTCCTTGTCTGACGACAGGGCCTATAATGACAAGATCATCATGAACTTTTCAGTAAGTTCTTGAAATTGAAACTCCAGTCTTCAAGGGTGCTGATCTGAGGATGCCTATAATTTTCTGGTTGACTGTCATGAGCTACTACACAAGATGGGTATAGTAGAACGGTTTGGTGTTGAGTTTGTGACTTATCAGTTTCAAGGGAACGCCAAAATGTGGTGGCGGTCACATGTTGAGTGTCAACCAACAGAGGCACCACCTATGACTTGGGCATCCTTCTCTAGCGTGTTTATGGAGAAGTATATCTCCCGGATTTTGAGGGATAGGAAAAGAGATGAGTTCTTGAGCCTAGAGCAAGGTAGGATGTCGGTTACTGCATATGAGGCTAAGTTTCATGCATTATCCAGGTATGCCACCCAACTTTGTTTCAGTCCACAAGAGCGGATTCGCCGTTTTGTGAAGGGGTTGAGGTCAGAATTGCGGATTTCAGCCTTACAGGTAGCGGCTACGGCAAAATCCTTTCAAGAAGTGGTAGACTTCATGATAGAAGTGGAAGGAGTGAAGCCAGATGACTTCACCATGGCATAGACATCAAAAAGGTTTCGAAAGGGAGGTGAGTTTAATGGTTCTTACTCTAGAGGACACGGTTCAGGAGGTTACTTAGTCCGACCAATTCAGTCTTCACTACAGACTGTAGTTGGGGGTCCACCTCAGACCGGTCAACACTTCTCTGAGAGACCTATGCTTGACTCCAGGGAGTGTTATGGATGTGGGGAGACTATACATATTAGGAGGAATTGTCCAAAACAGAGTTATAGACCCCCAATAGCTAGAGGTAGAGGTGTTCATGGTAGAGGTCGTTATTCTGGAGAACCCGGTGGCCGAGGTAATGGTGGTCACCAAAACGGCCGGGGTAACGGGCAAACTGGAGTCACTACAGCACAACATGGTAGGGGCAACAGGCAGAGAGGTGATAGGGCCCATTGTTACGCTTTCCCTGGGCGGTCTGAAGCGGAGGCATCAGATCCTGTTATCACAGGTAATCTTTTGGTTTGTGATTGCATGGCTTCTGTATTATTTGATCATGGCTCCACATTTTCATATGTATCTTCCTCATTTGCTACTGGTCTTAATTTACATTGTGAATTGCTTGACATGCCTATTCCTGTTTCTACTCCGGTGGGTGAGTCTGTGATAGTTGAAAAGGAATATAGGTCTTGTCTGGTGACTTTTGTGGGGAGCAATACTCATGTAGACTTGGTTATCTTAGAAATGGTTGATTTCGATGTAATTCTGGGTATGACTTGGCTTTCTCCAAATTTTGCAATCTTGGATTGTAATGCTAAAACTGTGACGTTAGCCAAGCCTGGGACAGATCCGTTAGTGTGGGAGGGTGACTACACTTCCAATCCGGTTCGTATCGTCTCCTTTCTTCGTGCTAAGAGAATGGTTAGTAAGGGTTGTTTAGCTTTCTTGGCACACCTCCGGGATGATACTACCCAAGTACCTTCAATTGAGTCGATTTCGATAGTCCGCGAGTTTTTAGATGTATTTCCTGCAGACCTTCCTGGTATGCCACCGGATAGAGATATTGACTTCTGCATCGATCTTGAACCGGGTACTTGCCCCATTTCTATACCCCCTTATAGAATGGCTCCCGCTGAGTTAGGGGAGTTAAAGGCTCAACTTCAAGAGTTGTTGAGCAAAGGCTTCATTAGACCAAGTGCATCCCCTTGGGGTGCTCCCGTTTTGTTTGTGAAGAAGAAAGATGGGAGTCTTCGGATGTGCATAGACTACCGGCAACTAAATAAAGTAACTGTTAAGAACAGGTATCCTCTTCCTCGCATTGATGATTTGTTCGATCAGTTACAAGGTGCTTGTGTCTTCTCTAAGATTGACTTGAGGTCTGGTTATCATCAATTTAAAATACGGGCAGCAGATGTGCCAAAGACTGCTTTTCGAACCAGGTTTGGGCATTATGAATTCTTGGTAATGTCCTTTGGACTAATGAATGCCCCTGCTGCTTTCATGAGCTTGATGAACCGGATTTTTAAGCCATATCTTGACCTCTTTGTGATCGTATTTATTGATGATATACTGATATACTCCAAGAGAAAGAAGGAATATGAGAAGCATTTGAGAATTGTGTTGGAAATGTTGAGGGAGAAAAAGCTTTATGCCAAATTCTCCAAGTGTGAGTTTTTGCTAGATTCAGTGTCCTTCTTGGGGCACGTGGTTTCTAAGGATGGAGTGATGGTGGATCCTTCTAAGATCGAAGTAGTGAAGAATTGGGTAAGACCTACTAATGTGTCAGAAATAAGAAGCTTTGTTGGTTTAGCCAGTTACTACCGTCGATTTGTCAAGGGATTCTCTTCTATTGCTTCCCAATTGACGAACTTGACTAAGCAGAATATTCCATTTGTATGGTCTGATGAACTGAGAAAAGCTTTAAGAAACTCAAGACCTTGCTGACTACCGCACCTATCCTTACCTTCCCAGTAGAGGGTAAGAACTTCATTGTTTATTGTGATGCATCCTATTCTGGTTTGGGTGCAGTGCTAATGCAAGAGAAGAATGTGATTGCTTATGCTTCGAGGCAATTAAAGGTTCATGAACGTAATTATCCGACCCACGATTTAGAGTTGGCTGCGGTGGTGTTTGCATTAAAGCAATGGAGACACTATCTATATGGGGTTAAGTGTGAAGTCTATACGGATCATCGTAGACTACAGTATGTCTTTACTCAGAGAGATTTGAATTTGAGACAGAGGAGGTGGATGGAACTACTGAAGGATTATGATGTTACCATCTTGTATCACCCGAGAAAGGCTAATGTTGTGGCAGACACCTTAAGTAGAAAAGAAGGGAGCATGGGTAGTTTAGCCCACTTACAAGTTTCTAGACGCCCATTGGCTAGAGAGGTTCAGACTCTGGCTAATGACTTTATGAGGTTAGAAGTAAATGAGAAGGGAGGATTGTTGGCCAGTGTGGAGGCGAGATCTTCTTTTCTTGACAAGATCAAGGGGAAACAGTTTGATGATGAGAAACTAAGCTGAATTCGGGATATGATGTTACGAGGAGAGGCTAAAGAAGCAATAATGGATGAGGAAGGTGTTTTGAGAATTAAGGGAAGGGTATGTGTGCCCCGTGTTGATGATTTGATCCACACTATTCTTACACAGGGACATAGTTCCGGATATTCTATACATCCTGGGGCAACCAAGATGTACCGTGACCTAAGGCAACATTTTTGGTGGAGTAGAATGAAGCGCGACATTGTTGAGTTTGTTGCCAAATGTCCAAATTGTCAGCAAGTAAAGTATGAACACCAGAGGCCCGGAGGAACACTACAGAGAATGCCTATTCCTGAATGGAAGTGGGAGAGAATTGCAATGGACTTCGTGGTTGGTCTTCCAAAGACATTGGGCAAGTTTGATTCTATTTGGGTAATTGTGGACAGATTAACTAAGTCTGCTCATTTCATTCCGGTTAAGGTGACTTACAATGCAGAGAAGTTAGCCAGACTCTACATCTCAGAAATTGTTCGGTTGCATGGAGTTCCACTTTCCATCATATCAGATAGAGGTACGCAGTTTACTTCTAAGTTTTGGAGAACATTGCACGCAGAATTAGGTACTAGGTTGGACCTTAGTACTGCATTTCACCCTCGGACCGATGGACAGTCTGATCGAACGATTCAAGTATTGGAAGATATGCTTCGAGCATGTGTGATAGAATTCGGTGGTCATTGGGATAACTTCTTACCATTAGCGGAGTTTTCATACAATAATAGCTATCACTCAAGTATTGATATGGCTCCTTTCGAAGCATTGTATGGGAGGAGATGTAGGTCTCCCATTGGTTGGTTTGATGCATTCGAGGTTAGACCATGGGGTACTGACCTTTTGAGGGATTCGTTAGAAAAGGTGAAATCTATTCAACAAAAGCTTTTAGCGGCTCAAAGTAGGCAAAAGGAGTATGCAGATCGAAAGGTTAGGGTTTGGAGTTCATGGAGGGTGAGCAAGTCTTGCTGAAGGTTTCACCCATGAAGGGTGTGATGTGATTTTGTAAAAGAGGTAAGCTTAGTCCGAGGTATATTGGTCCATTTGAAGTTCTGAAGCGAGTAGGGGAGGTGGCTTATCAATTAGCCTTGCCTCCAAGGCTGTCAGGAGTGCACCCTGTCTTTCATATGTACATGTTGAAAAGGTACCATGGGGATGGAAACTACATCATTCGTACGGATTCAGTTCTGCTTTATGAGAACTTGTCTTATGAGGAGGAGCCTGTTGCCATTTTAGATAGAGAAGTCCGCAAGTTGAGGTCGAGAGAGATTGCATCCATTAAGGTGCAATGGAAGAATCGACCAGTTGAGGAATCCACTTGGGAGAAGGAGGCTGATATGCAAGAAAGATACCCACACCTGTTTACAGATTCAGGTACTCCTTCTCACTCTTGTTGTTTTTCTTCTCGTGAACATTCGAGGACGAACGATGGGTAAATTGGTATCTATTGTAATGACCTGTTTAGTCATTTTGAGCAGCAAATTTTATTTCTTAAAAAAACTGGCTGAGTAGACGGACCCCACGATGAACCGTCATGGGCACGACGGACCATCGTGGGGTTCTCGTTCCAAAACACTTAGAATTTAGAAATTTGGGTACTGAGAGCGACTCTCTGAACGTCACGAAGGAATGGCAGGACGGAATGTCGTGGGCACGACGGACCGTCACAGGCCATTCAGTAACTTCAGTCTCTGAACTCTGTGACGGAGCAGCAGAACGGACCGTCGTAGGCACGACGGCCCGTCACAGGCTGCGTAATCCCAGGCTGGGTCGGATTTCTGTTAAGTAATTTAAGGGGCGTTTTGGACTATTTCCTGCTTTAATTATAAAGTAGTGGGTTAATGTTAATAAGCCTAATTATTTGGGGGTTAAAAGAGGTAACCTTGAGTTAATTAGTGGGTTATTATTGCCATCCTTTATACTTAATTATATGCTAATTAGGGTAAAAGAAAGAGGGTTGAATAAGAAAAATAGAAAGAACAAAGAGAGAGACAGAATCGAACGAGAAAGGGGAGAAACGAAGAGGAAACAAAGCTTTGGGGAAATTGCTTGTTTGATCACAATTCTTCGGTGGAGGTAGGTTATGGTTCATGCTATTCGTAGTAAACTCTTAATAGCGAATGATATGTATTGGGTAGTATTGTAAACCCTTCTATATGCTTAATTGTATGCTTGTATGAATGTGATTATACAATTGTGATAAAATAAGCATGATGAAGCTATTGAATCTTAATCTTGAAAGAAATACTAATCTACCTTGTTAATGAGAATTGATGATGCCTTGGTATAAAAGAAGGCTTGATGAACTAAAGTGATGAGATTAGGGGATCGGGTGTCACGAACCGACACGTAGAATTAGGGGATCGGGTGTCACGAACCGACACGTAGAATTAGGGGATCGGGTGTCACGAACCGACACGTAGAATTAGTAGAACGGGTGTCACGAACCGAGACGTAGAATTAGGGGGATCGGAGTGTCACGTACCGACACAAGAGGAATAAACATAATGAATCTTGAAAGATGTTAATATACCCAATCTAATGAACCTAATTCCCAAATGGGTATGGCATTGAGGCTTGAGTCCTCATGGGTGAACTTCGCGGTGCTTATTAATGAGTATAGAACTTGTTGTTTCTACATGTTGAGTATTGTAGTTGATTTATGATATTATTTGATATATACTGTTTTCTATTTTAAGTTGGCCGATGATACCTACTCAGTACTCGTGTTTTGTACTGACCCCTACTTGTATGTTTCTTTCTTTGTTCTATGTGGAGTGCAGCAAACATACCTTGTCTTCAACTCAACCGCAACTCTAGCCAGTCTTCATTACACCGGATTTCAGGGTGAGCTAATGCTTCTAGCTTGGACTGGATCTTCTCCCTCATGTCTTGATGCCTTGAAGTTCCGACATGGACTAGCTTTTGTTATTTTAGCTTCTTAGAATACTCTTAGTTTAGTAATTTGATCATAGATGTTCTTGTGGTGATGACTTCCAGATTTTGGGGGAAATAATAGATGTTGAATTTTAGAAGTTATTGAATTGGTTTTTATTAATGAGTTTAAGTCTTCCGCATTACTTTCTGTTAATATTATATTGAAATGTCAGGGTTTAGATTGGTTGGTTCGGTCACATAGGAGGGTAAGTGTGGGTGCCAGTCGCGGCCCGTTTTGGGTCGTGACAGTCACTCAATCTTTCACTACCCACCTAGTTGAAATTTTTCATAATAAGTACTTTATCTTCACCAGAAAAAGAATTACTCTTCTACGATCAAATTAAATAATAATTTAGTATTGTTTTTCAAGTTGAGATGAACAATTCTTGTTAAAAAGAATAATTGGGTATCAAGGAGGCTGACCTTTAAAACTTATGAGGCACAATGTAAACCTAAAAGTGCAGGACACTTGAATATAATTGATTACAAAGTGCTTTATAAGGAAGGTAAGCTTCTATGAGTTGTATACTTCAGATATGATAACCTAAATGGCTAAAAAACTTCTACATAAACAGACGAGATATATGCACAATGAAAACTCCTTAAATAACTTGTTGTCTTGTGAGAAAGATTTTAGAATGTAAAATATGATTCAACCATAACACACTACTCATTGATCTAAAGCAGTTAGCTTGAAAACGAAAGTACAATATCAAAGTAACTTATCTGTTCTTATGTAAAGATTCCAAATTAAGGAGTATCAAAAACATAGTACTGCATTACCATTACATTCCATGAATAAAATTACAAGAAATATTAGCTACTATAGAAATATTTGAGAGGTGGTAAATGCATGTTCCCCTAAATTGCATGATATGTAACTCACGAGAAGTGGAATCTTTCATACATATATTCATTAGTTGTAGATATGCAAAAAAGTGATGGAAGACACAAATAAATTGGTTAAAGATATAAAAAAGATACTAAAACGGAAGGTTGATATCAAATGATATTCCTATAGAGGAAACAAAGGAAATCTGAATCATAGGTACTAAAATCGTTGTTTAAGGCTTGCATATACATTGTTTCATCTTAGCAAAATACTAGAAGATTTTAACATCACTAACAATGAAAAAAAGCATTCCGCTCAAGAAATCATCCTCCAACTGAATACAAAAACACAAAGTTAGGCCAAAAGGAGGAATCTCCTTTAAAGACTAAACAATTTTCCCATTAATCAGTACACTACAAGATACATGTATCAATAAGTGTCTTCTCACACGCACGCGCATATACTTATTTTTAGAATTTACTTATGCAAAAAAAATCTAGCATTTAAGTTAAATTCGCAGATTCTTGTTCAGGTATAGATACTTCAAAGTCATTGAACCATTTCTGAAACTTTGCTCCAACAATGCCATGGTCTATAGTAGTTTTTTTAAAAGGCTAACACCACATCGCGAACATCCTCAGGCGGACAGAATCTACAAATATTTAGTAGAATAATTTATGAGAAGATTATTAAATGAAGACATATTAAGCTATAACTTATATCCTTCAATTTTTCTTGCGTATCTCCATTTACATTCAAGGATTTCATGCCACTAGGTGTATCTTATATTCTGTATGGATTACTACTTTCAAAAAATGCTAGTGTTTGTTCAGGAGTTTCACGACCCGGATTTTGGAATCCAAATCGCAACCGGCATCGTTGACCTCTCATAGGTCGCAGACAAGACTAATCTTGCATTCATCACATTCATCTAGTTAAATTTGCGGAAAATTTAAAACTTTTTATATGTACAAAGTATATATAGACTTCTTATAATTATTAACCAGATACATCATATACTAAGCTCAAAATAATAGAACAAACATCTAACATAAAGAATCAATTCGAAAGTGAAGATGAATATATCATAAATGGTTTGCCAAACATGACCTTATTACAAAGCTTCGAAATGAAGGTGCGAAAGAAACGCTAGGGACAAAATCCACTAGATATGTCTAAAACTAAGGATAGACTAAATCTGCAGTATCTTCGAAATCATGAGGACCTACCAAATGGATAGGAGAAACGCTGAAGTCCAAACCGCTGCAAGTGTCGTCAACCTGTCCTCTAACTTGCACCTATAAAAATAGTAAATAGTAGGGGATTATTACACCACTTGTACTAAGTATGGGAGTATTCACACATACACATAAAGCTATGCATGATCAATGAAAGTTCTTCCTTAACGATATGCTATTTCTGGAAAGTCTAGTCACTAGACTTTCTTAATTCATTGGTTGTGAATTGTGGTATGAATATGATGTGTTTTAATGCATTCAAAGCAGATAACTCATTTTCTATATGATTAAAATATATTAGTATCATCAACATAATTTTAGAACAACTGGGGAGAAGATTTGATATTTTGATCCTCTTAGGACGAGAGCTCCTTTTTGTACACTTAGATTATTTTTCAATCTTTTTCTTCTTCTTGTTGTGTAGTTCAATAGTTCTTTTTGTCCTATGTTTTACTTACAAGTGCAATGACTCATTGTAGTCCATACCCACAATGAATCAATGTAAGTAATCAAAGGACTAAGGAATGATTTCCCTACTTTATAGTGAGTCATACTTTACACTATATATTCATTACCTTTCATAAAAAATTCTCTATTGATCATGCCATTGATTTCATTAATTTAATTTTTTATATGTAATACACGAGACTTTGGAATCGTTGATGTAGCATAAGACATCTCAAGTGACATCCCAACATATGGGACCTCAACCCGAGGGCCGGGCCCTCTTTAGCAAACATAGAGTCTGCTTCATTCATTCATTTGTACTTCACATATTAATTTCATTCATTCATAGGGTTATGTAAAAACAAGCTATACCTAGGGTGAAATATAATACTCTTATAGGGATCATGAAGTGCAATGACCAAGAATGACCTAATGTCATTACTTGAATTTGATGTCACCTCGTGATTGTCTTGCACAAACACCTTCGTTATCGTTCATTTCATTATCTTTTATACACTGAGGAAATCCAACCTTAATTGACATAGATCATGTGAGCATCATGAAATCCAGTGTCTACCCCACACCGAAAAGAGGTGGAATCACCGGCCAAAGTGACCTAAATCATGCTGGCGTACATCGGAATTGAACCCCGCCAGAACCCTATATTAGAAGTAAAGGTTCGAAGACTAGGAGATATAAGGAGACCCACACCCGGCATGCCGGACAGTCTCATCTCATGAAAGTTACGTTAACCTCTTCCCTTCCCGAAAAAAGGCATCACCGCTCATATCCAGCCTATCGGTGCTAAGTATAAAGTTCCATTTCATTCACTCATACCTATGGAAAATGGCTTCTATTATAAGGACCTCATACCTCAATAGATAATTTCTCGTCTCATCATTAGTGTTAAGTATACATCAGTATCAATACTTTCATTAGAGTATACATAGAGACTGGTCTCTTCATTAGCTTTACACTGTCATAGGTGAGTACATTTTTGTAATATTTACTGAGGCTCATTTGAGATTTCTCTCATCTTTCATATTAGTATCTTATCGTACTGTAACCACATTCATTAGCGTTAGCACATTTGTTGTTCATAATTACTCATCCCTTTTACGTGAATGTTCATTTTTTTTTCTTCTAGTATAGACTCAAGCATTATGGAGGCTCGATTCTAGGTTGAGATTTACTTACTCTATTGATGACTTTCCTCCTTACTTTACATTTATGAAATGTGAATTTTCCTTACATATCATCCTTTGTTGTTAATGAGACTGGCTCACACCTTCTAACACCTTCATACGTTAGTATTCTTTTAACATAGTAGCTTAGGTGTAAGTGAGACTTGTGTCACTTCTTTTGACACCCAATTCTTGTCAAACTTACTTTAGACCCCTTTAGTTATGTTATAACTCACTTTACATACTTACTTTAGTATAGTAGATTCATATCATAGTTTAATGACGATGAATACTTCATTCAGTGAGTTTCATGAGTTCATATGTCATTCTTTTAGAGAATGTTGGGATTTTTCCCAATCAGTGTCATTCCCTTTATTATGGATTCATTGAATTAGTTTAGAAGTGCTTATATTATATTTTGATACTCTAACTACACAAGATTGGCGTATGATTAGTATTGGTCTAAACCTTTGAATATTAAACTACATAACCATTTTTCGTGGCATGTGTCAATTCTACGTATGTTCATATTTAAATGTAATATGTATGAACGATTAGCCAATCTTTTAATTATTTAACATAATATTATAGTCATTTACATACATCACTTTTAGACAATGTATTGTTAGCCATTTTATTGGCATACTATTAGTATTGTCATAAACAATTGGGCATAGATTTCATAACCATATTTGTTGGCATAAGCCAATTTTCATGTGCAACATGCTTATGTTTTTATACATTAGCCAATCTTTTACTTATTTAGAGATAACAAAATAGTAAATTCCCATTTAAATTTTGAACAATGTTTTTGTTATCCATTTTATTGACATATTTTTAATATTGGCATAAACAATTGGGAATAGATTTCATAACCATTTTTGTTGGCATAAGCCAATTTTCATATGCAACATGCTTAAGTTTTTATACATTATACATTAGTCAATCTTTTACTTATTTAGAGATAACATTATAGCCAATTCCCATTTAAATTTTGAACAATGTTGTTGTTAACCATTTTATTGACATAAGGCAAACCTTCACTCAAATTATGATTTAACAAAGATCCTTTTTAGCTAACCTAATAACATAACTTTAGGCATAATATTTTTTAAAAATCTTAGACAACATCATATTAGAATTTGATGAATATATAATATTTATAATGTCATATTAACCGCAAGTATGCACAATAGACCGTAACATCTTCATACATAACATTTTCGGACATATCTTTAACATAGTATCATTCTTTTAATTCACATAATAACATTTAGCATCGAACGAGTTTAATTAATAGATTAATTCAATCATTATTTAATCAAATACACATTAAGATCAGCAATCACCACATACCAAATCCATGATTTCTAACCAATTCAACATTGAAATCGTAACAAGGATACTAGGGAAAGGAGTTCGACAAGAATGACGGGAAACAGCCCTAGTTTTCAAGATCTTTGAATCATTCGAAAGAAAGTTCTCTTGGAGAAATAAGTCCAGGAGAGAAACTCATACCTTAAGTAGTACTTAATGTGCGAAGACCAGCTTGAACGAACCTTGAAGACACCTTGAAAATCATCTAAGAAATTTTATGTTTTTTTTCTAGCGTTTTGTTCACTGTTTTTCTCACGCTTATTTTCTTGTTTTAGTCGTGTATTTGTTTGAGTTTGAACGTGTTTTGTAGGTTTAGGAACTGACCTTTACTTATTCAACTTTGGTTTTAATAAGTTAATTAAATAAATTAATTAACAAATTATAAAAAAATCTCTCCTAAGTTGACTAAACATAGGAGAATGTTGACTTGACCTAAAATAAGAAGTTATGGTTTTGACTGTGGTTTATGTTAACATTTTGACTTTATATAATTAATTTAATTCTGAATTTAGTTAAGCTAAGGACCTAGGGTAAGTACTAAAGAACCCCTAAGTCATTGGAACAATATTCAACCCTTTAGGACCATCGTAGATTAAGTACTAGGATGTTTCTTGCATTATACTAGGTTAGCATAAGAATTTCGGTTTGACCCTTTAATTTAATTAATTAAATGGATGATTCAATTAATTAAGTAACCTAGGTTAATTAGTAGAGTACCCTTAAGTCGTTATAACCATAACTATTCCTTTGGACTATGCTAGCTTAAATACTAGGTTGTCTTTTTCTTGTCTCAACCGAAATCTAGAAACTTCTTTGTGATTTCGGTTTTGCCCCTTTAAATTGATTAATTAAGCTGCAAAATTAAATAATTAACTTATGTATGGTACTTAATAAAGTATCCCTAAGTTTTTTGGAACTTAACTAACTCTTTGAACCATCCTAGGTTAGTTACTACGTTGTCCCTTTCTTGTCTTAACAAAAATTTGAAAATTTCCTTTGTAGTTTTTGTTTTAGACCTTTTAAATTATTTAATTAATTTTCTAAATAAATTATTTAGGTAACCTAGGGGAATTACTAAAGTACGTCTTAGTTGATAGGACCATAACTAACCTTTTGGACCATCATAGGTTAGATAGTAGGTTGTCTCTTTAACTAGTACTAGGTTAGTGTCAACTCGGTTTTGGTCTTGGGTTGCCGGGTGCAGTAGTGGGTCCATTTCGATTATTCCTAGGTTATTTAGCTATTTGGGGCAGTAGGTTAGAGTCTAAAATTTTCAGGGAGGTTAGTCCCCACATGAAGTGGTCCCTTGTGCATGGTTTCCCCCATAACTACCCTAACCAAATTTGGTTAGGGTGGTCCCCTTCATTGGCAGATTCTTCACATGTCTTGCGCATGTGCCTGCATATGGGTTGGTTGCACTTTTCTAACTAACTATTATTTATGGTTCATTTTTGGGAATGTTTATTTATTGTCCCAAGGACCCTCACCATGTCCTTCGGCACTACTTAATTTACATGATAACTTTAAATTGTCATGCGCAATGGTACTAGTCTTGACACTTGGATGCCTAGTACATATTGTGTGTAATAGAAAGTCAAAAAAATTAGCTTAGGGCCTTCATTGCAGGTACATTTATTGAACAAGCTCATTTATACTTACAAAAATTGGCTAACACTCTTTAAGCCAATATTTTCTAATATGCCCAATATTTTACTTATTTAGGTATTATATAGAAATTGACTAATACCCCTTAGCCAATTTTCTATACTATACCCAATATTTCTCAATATTAGGCATTCGAATGCCTATATATCCTCAATACACATTCTTAAAGACTTATTGGGCTCTTGAATAGACATATAATTTTTTGAAATGTTACAAGAAGAAATATGTTGAGTTAGAGTTTCTAGTTGAGCACCGACATTCAGAGATAAAGGTGTTTGTTGTCGTTTAACGTCCAGAGAAGCATGAGCTTCTTGTTGACCACCAACTTTTTCAAAAGCATTTATTTGTTGAGAATTTGCATCTTGAGATGTATGTACACTCTGCTGCAAAGTACTTTCACGTGATGAGACAATAAGCTGGTTTAAACCAATATGTTTAGTTGTAGAAATTGATGGTTCACTAGCATCCTTTTGAGAAGTTTCTTGTGGCTGCTTTTAGCTTCCTTCTCCTTTATTAATCATGCCCCCACGGCCTCCCCAACTACGTTTAATGCCTCTTTCCCTTGTGATACTTCCTGATCAAAATATAACAAGAACTAGAGACTAATGTTTGGGCAGTCACTAAAAATCTGCAACATGTCATGCAATAAAAATGATCAATATAGAGAAATAATGAAGCAAATTTGCACTCAATGTTCACTAAAATAACAAAACAAAACAACTTATATAGATTCACCCATTTAGATGGTGAATCAATAAAAAAATTCTCATGCAATAATAGAAGTATACTTTGTTGCAGCAAAGGTAGAGTTTCTTTTTAGTCAATAAAAAATAAGTATAGTTCAGTAGAGTCGAAGTGTTACATGAAACTCTTGAAACCCAAAAACAGTGAGATTAAAACTCTAATACACTATCCTCTAAACATTTGCTATTATGGAGACTACATTTCATCCACCCTTCTCCATATGTATATCACTAAAAATCTCCAGCTCCTCCTCTACTCCTTTCATATATTGCACATATAAAATGATAATAACTTACTCCAAAAGTACTAAGGTGATTTCACTAACTCAACTAGTATAGGGAAAAGTACTTACATATGACTAAATGAATATGAAAAGTTTTGAAAGTGAAATATTGTACTAAAAAGTGTGATCGAAACTTTAACTGATGGCTGCCAGATAATATCAAGAACCTTCACTCCACAAAGTTACTCTTAGTAGATGAAATTACTAGAAAATAAATGCATTTTAAAAGAGTGTTAAATAACCAATTTAACATATTGAATGAATTAACTTTGGAAAAATAATACTTATAAGATATCATAAATGATATCAAACAACAGCAAATAGTAGCAATAGTAATAAATGAAAACACTCTAGAAAAGAAATTACAGCAAAAAGTTAATACTCATCACTCTCAAATTTCATCACTTTTTTCTTCTCCTTCATCTTCAGAGAACTCAAAATCAGATTCCTCTGTCTCTTCATCACTTTCAATAGCATTAATATCATGCTCTTGATCAATTTAAGTAGTCTCATTTTGAACATCATATATTTTCAGTTCACCGTTTTCATGACGTAAGCTATCAATATCGTCAGTTATATTTGGGAGTACCGGGGTTAAAGTGTCATATTCTTGGTATGGAATATTCTGAGAATCATATTCCTAGATTTTATTTTTTGCATTGCCCACCAATCAAGACTATCTTTCTTTTTACTAGGATATTCTGCAAAATAAACTTATTGCGCTTGTTCAACAAAAAAAAATGGTTCATACGCATACCTTGAGAACCTTTTCTTATGATCTATATCAATTATACCATACTGTTTATGAACCTTACACCCTCAACCCATTGTTGTATCAAACCAGCCACATTTGAACAACACGAGAGTGTTCCGTTTCTTTGTTGGATTGGAATATTCTAGTTGTATCACCTGATCAAGCAACACATAATAGTCACTTTCATAGTCATTCCATGTTGTCCCTTTAATGCACACTCCCCTATTCATAGTTGATTTGTTAGAGCCATAAATAAGTGTGTTGAACCTATAGCCATTTTCAAAATATTGTGGCCAAGTTTGCACCCACTTATAAGGACCAGAAGCCAAGTCTTTTAACCGCTCATAATTTATGTTGTTATATTGATGGAGAACCTAAAAAAAATACAATAGATAGATGATATGGATATTGTTATAAATTATAACATGATATAGATAAAAAATATAAAGTAACTTCTCTATACTATTGTATTTTACTCACATAAGCTTCAAACCAGTTGGCAAATCTACTATTCGTCTCTTTATCGATTTCTTCGAGGTTGATATTTTCTAAATTTCTTTATATATATTATATATATATATATATATATATATATATATATAGGGGATGAATTTTTGAATCTCAACACACATATATTCTTGCTGCATCCTACTCTTTATCTGAAAAATAACGACCATTCAACCTAGTTGCACATTAGGCTGGGATTAATGGGAACTGAATGTTGAAATTTTCTTAATGATATAAGCTTCACATATTGATCCCTCGACACGATATCTATTTTTCACCATGTTCTCTAAAGTGTGTATATCTATGCAATGGTGTATATAAAGTGTGTAATATTGAGTAAATAATAAAATATCTATGTGGTTCTTTATACAACTTTTCTTATGAGGAAGTATAGGAGAGCTAACATGAAAATTTACAGTTGTGCGATAGACTTCAGATCTATCTCATCATTAGTATCATGTTGCGTCAATGTTTTATTGAATGTGGAGACTATCGGGTCTAGTTTTGATTTCATCATAAAGTTTATCTATAATAACTACTAATCTACATTTCTACAGTGTTGTTAGAGATATTATGTATGATTTGGTGTATCACTCGATTGTGGTTACTTGATCATTTCCATCTTTGGATTAGATATGTTCAATTCCCCTTGATTATTATTTGATGTCTAAATATAAAATATTTATGGCTTAAGCTCGAGGAAATATTATGTTGTTAGGATGTAATCTTGATAAGGTTTGAGATGGTTGATGAATTACGAATGTGTAATGGCTGGTTGAGGTTCACTCCTGGCTGTAACCAATATTGGTTCAGGATTTTGTCATGGTTATGTTCAAAAGTAATTGTCCTGATGGTTGTGTCAAGGTCTAGTGAAAAAATCGATAAGTTGAAGAGTCCACCAAAAATTGCTTTGTTGTTATTTGAGCTTAAATATAACAATATTTATCATTCACCTGAGAATAGTTTTGTTGTTAGTTGATCTTTCATCGAACAATAATTCTCATTAGAGTATTCAGATGCCCTATTTGACACATTTTATGGTAGGAATTGTAGATCTCCAGTTGGTTAGTTTGATATTTTTGAGATGAGACATTGAGTACTAATATTTTGAAGGAATCATGATGTACCATTCTTACCCTCACCTTCTTTTGATTGTTTGAATTCGAACGATGGATAATTTGGTATCTAATGTAACGACTAATTTGGTCGTTTTGAGAATTAGAGCTTTCTATTTCATAAAATACATTCAAAAGTTTCTAAATAGATATTTTGGACTGTTCGTAATTATAATCATGAAATAAGTGGGATAGTTTTTATAATTTATTTAGTTGGTGGTTAAAGAAAGAACATTAAAATAAATAGTGGGTTACTTTTACCACTTTTTATTGTTCGTTATATATTAATTAGGGTATAAAACAATCAATAAGGGAGGGTCCATCGAGCTCATGGTGGCGAGCGTTAGGGAAGATCTCTCAGTACACCTTCTCCGCCATCGAAATTGCCATTGCCATCGTCATTTCAGTGCTTGGTGATGTTTGGAAATATCTATATAAATGGAAGTAGTTTGGTTGGTGCTTCCATTAAAGCTCCTCGAATTAACTCCAAAAATTTGATTAGTGCAATTTTTCGTGAAGCGGTTCCTATATATGATGTGGGAATCATTCTTCGAAAAAAAGCTCGATAGTGTACCTGACTCATAGATTTATGCACCAGAATCTCCTAGAGGTGGCTATGCAATTTTTGCTTTTGGGATCATTGTGGGCTTTGCCAATCTTTTAAGTGGGTTGTGCACTGTAGTAATTGGAAGCAACTGTGCGTTATCTAATGCACATAACTCATCATTTATTGTTAAGATCCTCGTGATTGAGAGTTTTGGTAGTGCACTTTGGCTATTCAGTGTTATTGTGGGAATTATCATGTAAGCTCAAGCAACTTTGCCGTACTAGGGTGCATAAGCTTTCACATTATGTGCTCGTTGTTAATTGCATAACAAACACATTAGTCTTGTCCATACAAGTATATATTAAAAAGGTTCAAAGGCATTGAGAAAAGGAAAAACATTGGAGAAGTAGTTGTTTGACTTCGGTTCTTTGGTGGTGGTAAGTTATGGTTTATGTTATTTGATAGTAAGCTCTTAGTAGCGATTGATATGCATTTACTGATATTGTGAAGTTTTCTATGTACCTGATTGTGTGGTTGTGTGGCTTGGTTGTGTGTTTTGTGATTTGTTTGAAATCCTTAATACCGTGAAATTTTTTATTCTTGAACCCTCTTTATCGAAGTGATGCCTTGAATAAAGAAGGTTTGAGGAAATATTATGAATGAATAGAAAATGCTGATAATAAATGATAAATTAATGGTTTAATTGTATAGGAGTGTAACGTTCCGACACAATATAATTGGATCAGAGTGTCATGTTTCGATATGATATTCTTGTATCGGAGTGTCACGTTTCGACACGGTATAATTGGATGGAGTTTCGCGTTCCGACGCAGTAACATTAAAGGAAAAACATATGGAATTAACGAAATGTAGTCAATCTCAAAGAACTCAATTCCCTAAATGGTTTAATTGGAGGCATGACTCCTCATGGATGATCTTGATATTGTTGATTTATTACATACTTACTTTACTGTTGTTGATACTTTTTCATGTTGTTTGTTGCTTATCACTTGTTAAGTGTTATAGTTGAGTTCATACTATTATTCATTGTATGTTAGTTTCTATTTTGGATTGGATAATACTACCTACTCAGTATATGTTGCCTCGTACTAAACCCTACTTGTATTTTTCTTTGTTTTACTTTTATGGAGTGCAGTGAGTTTACCAATGCTTCGAATTGCCCTTAGCTCTGGCATGTTTCCAGCATATCAGGTTTCATGGTGAGCTACTCATTCAAGTTCGTGTTGGATTCTCTCGTTCATGACATGATGTCCTATGTTTTCGGACACATACCATTTTATTCATTTAGTTTGGTGTATTTGATATCCTTAGACTTAGTATTTGGATATTAGATGTCCTTGATTGTGATGACTTGAAGGTTTTGGGAACTTACTAAGATTTTGAGCTTCCGCATTATGCTTGTATTTTGTATGTTGGGTTAAATTTGTTGGTTCTCCCACCTAGGAGGTTAATTGTGGGTACCCCTCACGAATTGATTTGGGTCGTGAAAAACATGGAATCAAAGTGAGATTTTGGTGATCTCATCACACAAGGACAAGTCTAGTAGTGTCTTGAATAAAGGTATGGAGACACCTTTACTTTTCTTCAAGAGGTTATAGGACTTTAGGAGAACTCATTTCTTCAAATTGGTACCTGAACTTCTTCACTTTATTTAACATATGGTTAGTACTAAAGTATTAAAATTTGAAATAGCAACACCAGCAAAAAAAGGTGTCCTTAGAAATGGATATATTTTCTCAATTGACTATAGGACTTGTAATGACTAGTAATCAACATGATATTTTTTATCTAAAGTTTAAATTCTTATTCTTCATGGGTATTGATTTTGAATATGTTTATGCTTCCATTGTTTATTGTTTTGAGTTTCTTCATAAAATGAATATAGTGGAAAGACTTAGTGTTGGGAGTTTGTGACATACTAGTTTTGAGGATACGCAAAATGTGATGATAGTCTCATGTTGAGTGGCGATTAGTAAAGACATTATCTATGACTTAAGACAACATTTTTCTATAATATTCATGAAGAATTATATACCGTATACTTTGAGGGATATGAGGAGAAATGAGTTACAGAATAACAAGAGGTATATGTAGCACTAGTTAAGGTTAAAATCCGTAATATGATCCATAGATTGAATGTATATCAGAAAAGGTCATTAATTCTTACTTGGTTATAGTATTGAAGTGTATTTGTTTCAATATTGACCTGAACTAAGAAGTAAATAAAATTTCTTGGGCTAGAGAGAGAATAGATTCGATAATGTTTTAAAATTTCAATGGGTAAAAATGTGCAGGTTATTTGGGTACGATATTCTCGATAAATATGATGTATTCTAGTAATGAATTTTACAGCCTTTGATGGTACTAATGTTACATGAAAACGAATACATAGATTGTCAAGTGTGAATATAACTACTTAAGGAGTTATTAGTGGTATGCCATGTTTAGATAACGAGATTTGGTGTTGCTTTCACATTTTAGAAACCAACTAATTTATTACTACGAATTTTTGGATTGAGCATTATTTTAAAGAAAATATTAAGTGGTGGATCTTTGGTACAATATTAATACTTTTGTGTTATGAAATGTATCTTGAAGCATATGGATAAGGATTGGTGATTTTTTCTCAAACTTCAAAGGGTAGACAAATACTAGAATGACAAACTTATAGGAAAAGAAACCCATATCGGGTATACTTGGGTGAACTAAATTGATGATTTTAGCAAGAAAGTTCATATAAACTGGATTATTCCCTTGAATTTTATTGGTATACCTAGGTTTAAGGTGTCAGAACGAGGAAAAGGTTCACTTCACGGTTATAGAAGTTTTAATTGAGCATGATGGTAAAAAATAATTCGTGAGAAATTGTAATTGCAATGAGAATATATGATTAGGATTTGTTAGTTAAATAGATTTTGTATGTAAAAAAGACTTGCGAGTATCTAAGGTTGTGATTTTCTACTATATAGTGAGTAATGTGGATGTATGGCATGGTTTAAGAGATGTTGGGTCACCGCTTGAATAGAATTTAAGAGAGTTGGAATCATAATTAAAATAAGGTAAAACTTGTGGGATGTGTAGCCTTCAGAAAATAAGTGAGAGTAGGAATATTTTCTCTGATTGTAAGGACTAAAAATGTATCTACGAAGGGGTTTACAATTAGGTTAAGAAATGCGTGATTTTATCTATTTTGTTTTGGTTAAGGTAATATCATAACAAGTTAATCAGAATGGTTGAAAGCTATTGAATAAAACTTAAGAGAGGAGTGTGCAGACGTTCAACTTGAGTGAGATGATATGTTTTCTTGTACTGTTGAACTTAGAAATGACTAGGGTTGGATTTTAAGTGAAATATATGGTATGTATGATGGACATGAAATCAATAATAATGTAAGATAAAGTACTTATAAAAGTCTTCAAAATATAAGCAAATGTAGATACATAAGGGCATAGGGTTACATAGTGGGACTTAAAATTCAAACTTTTCATTATAAATCTAAATTCTTGGTGATATGTTTCATCAAGCTAAATTTTTTTAAGGTAATAAATGATTCATTGAATCGGTATTAAGCATGTGAAAGAACTTATGCATGTTTTGGATCATAAAGTTTGTTACTTTTGATTATTAAAGGATCTAAGAAAGAGTTTCCTTCTGAGTTTTTATTTAAAGTGTGAACTAAAATGTCATGGGTTCTTCGTAAAATGATTATATCGATGAGTGAGCTAGAGAAACAAGAATAATGACATATTCAAGGGTCGAATATAATTTTGCACCATGAGAAGAATTTGGGAAAAGTGAAGGAATAAGACCTCCCGTATAAAGATTAAGTTTTTGTTTGGGAGACAACAATTAGGTATGAAGAATTTAGTATTTTACATGGGGTTAGATTCCTCAAATTAGGATGGATGACTTAAGAATGATGCATAAGGTGTGATATAATTCTACACGGTTATTAAGAATTTAGAGTTGAATTGATACTAATCTATTGATGGGACTACATAGAATATTATGATGTGTTACATAGATATTTGATGGTGAATAGAGGTTTGAGCTTATAGTATAAATAATAAATCTGAATGATCAAGAATTTTCCTAATTGTTGGCATGAGGAATGTGATGGTTTAGAAGGGTAGCTAAATCATGGTATGTGGAAATGGTGTTAAGTTCACTTGTGTCACGCCCTGAGCTACCCCAGAGACACTGACACGGAACCTAGGACCACAAGTAATCCCAAGATAACCCTACAGACATTATCTTGAGAATACTAAAGATAATAGATTGATGCATAAGCTAAATCATAATTAAATCTGGAAAAAAAATGGGGAATAACCATATTCTACAACTGAGATATTTAAAAATAATGAGTTTAATACAAAGGAAATATTAACTCAATACTAAGTTGAATCTAACTATGTCTGAAATAAGCCTGTAAACTGGATTAGAAATACAGGCACAAGCCCCCGCTAAATCTAGCAAAAACTTAAACTAAATGACTAAACACGGAAATCAAACTCATGACTGTTGTCCTCGAAGAATGAGCACTAACCACTGAATTTGCTGAACTGGAGATCGAAAAGCGATCTTTGCGTGATCTGGATGCTGAGACCCTGAACCTACATCACGAGAATATGTAGCGCACATATGCGTCAGTACTTGAAAGGTACTGAGCATGTAGCATAGACTAATGCTGAAATAAAACATAACTGAACAAGCATAAAAGCAATAATAAAACCACATGAGCTAAATGTGGAGTCCGACTGAATTGTCGGAGCTACTAATAACCGATAATAAAACCACATGAGCTAAATGTGGAGTCCGATGTATACGCCCCATCGAGAGGACCCAATATACGCTGCCAAAGGTATAAAGGCATGCTGTTGTGGTCACTAAACTGATTTCCCACAGAGGGGACTTACAACCTACTTGGCTTGTAGTTCTGCGACTAATTGGGTACGTTGAACCCTAGTCAAACTCTATATTATGCTACTCCCAATAAATTCTGTTGATTTACTACTTTTGCGTGAGTTTCTGTAAATACAAGATAGCTCGAAACTGAGAATGCAACAATTACTCTAGTAATTATGCATTTATAACCGAGGAATGTGTATCTGAATTGTCTGAAATATCTGCCCTAGCATGTGTAATTTACGAATTAAAGAAATACAAAGCCAGGGTTCAGAAATTCATGCTATAATCTGAATAATAACATCATAATCTGATTTGGAACATATATATAATAAATTCATGAAGTTCTATCAAAGTTCTAGACACCCTACGTTTAATCATGACAAGAGAATCAAGAATCTGACTGAAAACTAGAGACCCAATTGGGTGAAAGGAACTTACTAGTCAAATCCCACATACCTAGTAATAAAATCCACAGAACAATAGTTAAGTTTTGGTGCTGGAACTGCTGCATCTTGTGGTGTTCTTGAATTAGGATTCTTGAGCTTTTTCTCCTTTCTTGCTTCTAATTTTTTAAGTTTTGATTTATGATTTGACATATATATGTTTTTAGGTTTAAATAGACTAAAATATGATGATTTAGTGTCAAAATGACGTAACTTAGGGTTTAAACTGAGTGGAAAAGGTCAAAAAGACCCCTGGGAAAGTTGATGTCGGACCAAACGACGGCCAGGACTGATGGTCCGTCGTTTCACCGGCGCCCCATCATTGGGTCCGTCGACTGGGCCTGTTTGACAGCCTTTATTAAAATGGGAATAAACTATTATTTGTTGGTCTGAATTTAGCAAAGTCGGTGTCTATGGAAAGATAATTCAATTATCTATCTGTGGGTAAGTAATGGGACACATAATTCATTTAGTGCTAATAGTTATGATCATTTAAAGTTGACCCAACTACATTTCACCTTATCTGTCTACAAATTTTCCACCTACGGACTATGATGGTCATCCGTAGTCTTGTAAGAGAGTGGGTGAAGGGAGTATTGATCGAAGGTCACAGACTATAGATCATCCTCTGACCTACGGACCGTCGGTCCATCCGTCGTCCTAGACTTAGCCAATTTTTCTGGGCTGATTTGGGGATTTTCTGTTCCGATTTATGGTTGTGCAGGACGATCCGTCGGTCAGGCTACGGTCTATTGATGCAACCGTTGGTTGCACCTGTAGATTTTTTTTCTATAAAGATATTTTTTTTGTCTGTTTTGGCTACGGGTTGTTACATTATCTACCCCTTGGGAACATTCGTCCTTGAATGAAGACTAAAGTAGCTGAAGTAGAAGGAGAGAGTTGCAAACCCTACTACTAAAAACTGAGAACGGAGTTTCTAACTTAATTGAGTTTCAAGTACATGCAATTACGCTGAAAATGCAAGTACAAACTGAGGGTACATGATTCTAAAACTGAATTTACTAATGAATGATTGGAAAACTGAA
Source organism: Solanum habrochaites (assembly GCA_027704765.1). Taxonomy (NCBI): domain Eukaryota; kingdom Viridiplantae; phylum Streptophyta; class Magnoliopsida; order Solanales; family Solanaceae; genus Solanum; species Solanum habrochaites. Next base: position 51,908,076 of record JAKWJA010002495.1, on the reverse strand, counting down.
GAGGAACTATTACCTCAAGCTGGAGTGGAATCAGAACGAAAGAGGTGAGGATACTTCGTTTTCATGGCTGCTTCTGCTTCCCAAGTAGCTTCCTCTACGGATTGAATCCGCCACAAAACCTTGACTAAAGAAACTTCTTTGTTTCTCTACCTTCTGACCTGACGGTCAAGAATTTTAACTAGTACATCCTCATAGGAAAGACTATCTTTCACCGCCACACTCTCCAATGACACTATAGAGGGTGAATGACCCACACACTTCATCAAGAGTGAGATGTGGAAGACCGGATGCACTGCTGTTAATTCTTCTTGCAACTCTAACTCATATGCCACCTTGCCAACCCTTTTCAAGATCTTGTAAGGGCCTACAAATCTAGGAATTAGCTTCCCTTTCTTTCCATATCTCATAACCCCTTTCATAGGTGAGACCTACAGAAAAACCCATTTATCAACTTGGAATTCTAGTTCCCTTCTCCTTACATCTGCATAAAATTTCTAACGATTTTAGGTTGTCTTAAGTCTATCTCTAATGAGTAAAACTTTCTCCATCGCATAAAGGAATGAATCTGGCCCTATCAAAGAAAATTCACCTACTTCAAACCAACCAACATGTGATCTACATCTAAACCCATATAAAGCCTCATAAGGGGCCAACTGAATGCTTGAATTGTAGTTATTATTGTAGGCAAACTCAATAAGAGGAAGGTGATCATACCAACTACCTTTGAAATCGATCACACAAGCTCTTAACATATCCTCTAAGGTCTTAATTCTATGCTCTGCCTACCCATCTACTGCGGATAAAATGTTGTACTAAGGTTAACTTGAGTACCAAGACCTTTCTGAAATGACTTCCGAAAATGAGAGGTAAACGGAGGACCTTTATCTGACACGATATACAAAGGAACCCCATGCAACCTCAAAATATTATTAATTTAAAGCCTTGCGTAATCTTCTGTCGAATATGTAGTCTTGACCGCCAAGAAGCGAGAAGACTTAGTCATCCTATCAGCTATCACCCAAATGGAGTCATACTGTCTGCAAGTATGCGGTAATCCTGTGCTGAAGTCCATATTGATCACATCCCACTTACAAGTAGGAATATCGATCTCTTGATTCATACCCCCTGGTTTCTGATGTTCTACCTTGACTTGCTGGCAATTGGGGCACTTACTCACGAAGTCTTCTATATCCCTCTTCATGTCATTCCACATATAGACTTCTCGCAGATCGTGGTACTTCTTAGTGGAACCTTGGTGAATAGAATACCTAGAGTTATGTTCTTTTGGAAGAATATGTTTTCTTAACTCTCCCAAATCAGGAACACACAATCTACCCTCGTAGCAAAGTACCCCAACTCCCCTTTGGGGGAAAACCTCCTTTCTCTTATTAAGGACTTCACCGTTATGTTCAAGCAAGATTGGATCACTGTCTTGCTTTTACTTAACCTCCACTACAAAAGATGATTCTTCCCCATTCTGAACTTTTACGCCATTGTCAGATATGATCATAAGGAGAACTCCCAAGAGAGCAAGCCTGTAAACATCCTTCACTATTTATTTCCTTTCAACCTCAACATGGGCTACACTACCCATAGATAATCTACTAACAGTATCTGCTGCTACATTAGCCTTACCCGGATGATAACGCACACTCATATCATAATTCTTAAGGAACTCTAGCCATCTCTTCTAGCAAAGATTCAAATATTTCTAGGTGAACACATAATGAAACATATTATTGTCAGTGAACACATCTAAGTGAACACCATACAACTAGTGTCTCAAGATTTTTAAGTGCAAACACCACTACTGCAAGCTTAAGGTCATGAGTTGGATAGTTCTTCTCATTAACCTTAAAATGTATAGAGCCATAAGCTATCACCTTACCTCGCTGCATGAACACACAACCTAGGACAACTCTGGATGCATCACAATAGATACCATAACCATTTGAACCCTATGGTAGAGTCATGACAGGAGCTGTAGTCAATCTATTTTCAACTCTGCAAAACTTTTCTCACAATCATCTGACCATGGAAACTTGACCATCTTCTGAGTCAACCTAGTCAATGGTGAGGCTATGGAGGAGAATCCCTCCATGAATCTTCTATAATAACCCACTAGACCTAAGAAACATCTGATATCTGTAGCAGAGGTAGGTCTCGACCACTGTTTCACTTCTTCTATATTCTGTGAATCCGCTCGGATCGCTTCACTAGATACAATGTGACCAAAAAAAGCAACAGATTGCAACCAGAAATCACATTTACTAAACTTAGCGATTAACTGGCGATCCTTGAGATTCTGTAGAACAAATATCAAATTACTTGCATGTTCTTCCTTACTCCTAGAGTAAATGAGGATATCATCAATAAAGACGATAACATACAAGTCCAAGTAACATACAAGTCCATGTACTATTTGAAAAATATGTTCATCAAATCCATGAAAGTTGCATGAGCATTAGTTAGTCTAAACGACATAACTACAAATTCATAATGAGCATACCGAGTTTTGAAGGTTGTTTTCCGAATGTCACTATCTCTGACTCTGAGCTGATGATAACCCGATCTGAGGTCTATCTTTGGGAAATGGCTAGCACCCTGAAGTTGGTCAAACAAGTCATCACTCCTGTAGATGGGATACTTATTCTTGATTTTGACCTTGTTCAACTGTCTATAGTCAATGCACATTCTGAGGGACCCATCTTTCTTTCTTACGAACAACACTGGTGTACTTTATGGTGAAATACTAGGTCTGATGAAACCCTTATCTTGACGGTCTTTCAACTACTCTTTCAATTCCTTAATCTCTGCAGGAGCCATTCTGTAAGGAAGAATAGAAATAGGCTGGGAATACGGAAGGAGATCAATTCCAAAGTCGATTTCCCTTTCAGGAGGGACTCCAGGAAGATATTCTGGAAACATTTTTGGAAACTCATAAATTACTAGAACTAACTCAAGAGTTGGAGTTTCAAGGCTAGAATACTAAACGCAAACTAGATAATAGATATCACCCTTGGATATCATCTTTCTAGGCTTAAGGTAAGAAATAAAACGACCCATAGGCGCTAAGCTACTACCCTTCCATTCTAATATTGGTTAGTCTGGAAACTGAAAATGAACAATCCTAATTCTACAATCGACTGCGGCATAACATGCCTGTAACCAATCCATGCCTAGAATGACATCGAAGTCTACCATTTCTAACTCTACTAGATCTGTTGAGGTGACTCTCAAAGAGACTATGACAGGGCAATTTATGTATACCCGTATAGCTATAATGGGCCACCGACTGGAGTAGAGATTTAGAAAGGTTCTGAAAAGGAATCTGGACTGACATTGAATTGGACTGCTATACTGATTTAAAAAAGACAAAGTCATATTTGTTGTCTTTCCATTGAGTGAACCATATATGAGTAACATCCTTGAGTTGGTAGGATGTCAATCTCACCTGTCACTACCTGTTACTTACATCACACCAAATATTTTCTTGACCTCATCAATGAACATTTGTGGGTCCTTACCAAGTTGCATTCCTAAAAGCTTCAGCAGAATCATCCTAACAAAATCACAAACTCTGGCTTACACTAATCGGTCATTTCTATTAGTAGGAACTAGAACTTGCTGATTGTTCTTGTTGGTCATATTCTAAGCCAAAAGCTGAATTGGCGTTCTGAAACTCTGCATTTGAACTTCCATATTTGGTACAATAGGAACTATGTTAGCATATCGTGCGATAGCATTCCATGCCTAAGCTCTACGAGAAGACATGATCTTAAGCTCACAACGTCGAGTAAGAATGGAATAATATTGTACCTTACGCACGATAAGAGTAACAAAAAAGCGAAGTTTTTCCTACAAACACTTTGTAGCGTCCCTCTCATTAGATGTAGTATGGATTTTTGGACATGAAGGACTCTTGAACCTAGTGCTATAATACCATGTTTTATCACACCCAGAGCTACCCTCGGGACGCATACACAGAACCTCGGACCACAAGTGATCCAAAGTTAACCCTGCTGGCATGATCTTTATCATACTAAAGAAAATAAACTGATGCGGAAGCTAAATCATAATTAAATCTTAAAAGATGGGGAATACCCATATTTTTTAATTGAGATATTTGAAAACAATGAGTTTAATACAAAGGAAATATTAACTCAATACTACGATGAATCTAACTATTTTTGAAATAAACCTGTAAACGAGACTAGAAATACTTGGACAAGCCCCAACTAAATCTAGCAAAAACTAAAACTAAATGACTAAAGACTGAAATGAAACTCATGATTGTTGTCCTCAGAGAATGAATACTCACCACTGAATTTGTTGAACTGGAGATCGGAAATCAATCTATGTGTGGTCTGGATGTTGAGAACCTGAACATACATCACGAGAAGATGTAGCACACGTAAGCGTCAGTACTTGAAAGGTACTGAGCATGTAGGATAGAGTAAAGATGAAATCAAACATAACTGAACAAGTATAAAAGCAAGTATAATAATCTGACATGATAAATTGAATTTTAAGCTGACTGGATGCAATGACCAATTTATAACATGCTGAAATTGAATACTGAATATACTGATAAATTGTCAATGCAGAGAGTCTAACTGAACTGTGGGAGCTACTAATAACCGATAATAAAACCATATGAGCTAAATGTAGAGTCCGATGTATAAGCCCCATTAGGAGGACCCAATATACCCTGCCAAAGGTATAATGGCATGCTAGCGTTATGACTAAACTTATTGCCCGCAGGGGGGACTTACAACTTACTTGTCTAGTAGTTCTTGGACTAATTGGGTACGTTGAACCCTAGTCCAACTTGGTTTTACGCTACTCCCAATGAATTCTTTAAATTTAATGATTATGTTTATGTTTTTGTAAATACTGGAACGGTCAAAACTGAACATGAAAACTGATAATGCAACAATTAATCTGGTAATTATGCATTTATAACTGAGGCATACATATCAGAAATGTCTAAAATATCTGACCTAGCATATGTAATTCAAGAACCAAAGAAATACAAAGCTACGGTTCTGAAATTCATGCGATAATTTGAATAATAACATGATAATCTGATTTGGAACATATATTTAATTAATTCATGAAGTTCTATCAAAGTTCTAGAAACCCTAGGTTTATTCATGACAAGAGAATCAAGAATTTGATTGATAACTAGGGACCCAATGGGTGAAAGGGACCCACTAGTGAAATCCCACATACCCGGTGATGAAATCCACAGAAAAATACTTAACTTTCGGGACTGAAACTGCTGGATCTTGTGGCGCTCTTGAATTAGGATTCTTGAGCTTTTTCTCCTTTTTTGCTTGTAATTTTCTAACTTTGGATTTAATGATTTGATTTATATATGTTTTAGTTATGTTTCTAGTCTTAAACTGACTAAAATATGATGATTTAGAGTCAAAATAACATAACTTAGGGAATAAACGGAGTGGGAAAGGTCAAAAAGACCCCTGGGAAAGTTGTTGTAGGACCAAACGACGTCCAGGACAGAAGGTACGTCGTCTGACCGAAAACCCATCGTTAGGTCCGTGGACTGGGCTTGTTCGAGACGTCTTTATTTAAATGGGCATAACTTTTTATCTGGAGGTTTGATATTAGCAAGGTCAGTTTCTATGGAAAGATAATTCAATTATCTATTTGTGGGTAGGTCATGGGACACTTAATTCATTGTGTTGTAAGAGTTATGACCATTTTAAGTTTACCCAACTACATTTCCCCTTAACTGTCTACAAAATTTCCACCTAAGGTCAGACCTACGAACCGTTGGTCTACCTACGGACAGTGCAGGTCATCCGTAGCTCTTGTAAGAGAGTGGATAAAGGGAGTATTGATCGACGATAACGAACTACGGACCATCGTCTAACCTACAAACCATCGGTCTGTCCATCATCCAAGACTTAGCAAATTTTTCTAGGCTGAAATTTTTCTGAATTTCTGATCCCATCGACGATTATGCAGGATGAATCGTGGGTCACGCTACGATCCATCGATGACACCGTTGGTTTCACCTGCAGATTATTTTTCTGTAAAGGTGTTTTTTTTGTCTTTTTTGGCTACGGGGTGTTACAACTTTTGGTTTGATTTACTAGTTTATCATGATGGAAAGGTACTATCAAATTTTAAATAATGTTAGTAGACTTGTTTGGAACTCATAATTGTCATGAAATGCTTCAATAAGAAGAGAGATAGCCATAGTTTTAACTTATATTTTATAAAAATACTTTGATACTAATGGTGGTTTGGGAGAAGTAGATGATCGATGTGGTTATGAGTTTTGTTAGTACTAAAAGTGTTGACTTCAGTGGATGTAGGGTTCGTAAAATAAGTATGTGTGCAATTATAATTGGGACTAAATTGGTGATTGTGGGTAGCTAGAAAATCAAAGAATAGAGTTAGATGAATGAAATTGTTTGATATGGAAACTATGAAAAGAATATCTGAAGTTATTTGACCTTGGTTATGTACATTCTTATGTGACCAACTACTTCATTTTGGCTATGGTTTAGAGTATGATTCATTTTATACGTTTGCATGTGTTTTCACTTGTATCAGTGATTTCCTCGTAGTGGATCGTGTGTACCATTTTGGTGATTTTCTTCTTGGGTAGGATGTTTAGGCATACTTGGTTATCTCAAATGACATATTTTGTGTTTTCTTTGGTCTATTGAAGTATATGTGGTTCTATATACAACTTTGCTTATGAGAATGTATAGGAGAGCTACCATGAAAATTTACAGTTGTGCAATAGATAGACTTAAGATCTATATCATCATTAGTATGATTTTGCGTCTATGTATTGTTGAATGTGGAGAACATTGGGTCTAGTTTTGTTTTATTCATAAAGGTTGTCTATAATAGCTACTAATTTAGCAATTGGACAGTGTCGTTAGAGGTTATGTATGGTTGGGTGTATCACTCAATGGTTGTTATTTGATCATTTTCATCTTTGTATCAGATCTCTTCAATTCCCCTTGATATTATTTAATGTCTAAAGATCAAACTTTAATATCTTAGGCTCGAGGAAATATAATGTTGTGAGGATGTAATCTTGATAAGGTTTGAGATTGTTCATGAATTACGAATGTGTCATGATTGGTTGGGGTTCACTCCTGGTTGTAACCAATATTGTTTAAGGATTTATCATGGTTATGTTCAAAAGTATTTGTCCTGATGATTGGGTCAAGGTCTAGTGGAAGAATCGATCAGTTAAAGAGTCCATCTAAAATTGTTTTGTTGTTATCTGAGCTTAAATATAAAAATAGTTATCATTCACTTGAGAATAGTTTTGTTGTTAGTTGAGATTGCATCGAATAATAATTCTCATTAGAGTATTGAGATGTCCCTATTTGAGGAATTTTATGGGAGGAAGGGTAGATCTCCAGTTGGTTATTTGATATTTTTGTGATGAGACATTCAGTACTGATATTTTGAAAGAATCATTGAGACATGATGTACCTTTTCATACTCTCACCTTCTTTTGATCATTTGAGGATGAACGATGGGTGAATTGGTATCTAATGTAATGACCCATTTGGTCGTTTTGAGTATTAGAACTTTGTATTTCATAAAATACTTTCCAAAAGTTTCTAAATGGATATTTTGGATCGTTGGTAATTATAATCATGAAATAAGTGGGATAGTTTTAATAATTTATTTAATTGGTGGTTAAAGAAAGAACATTAAAATAAATAGTGAGTTACTTTTACTACTTTTTATAATTGGTTATATTTTAATTAGGATATAAAACAATCAATAAGGCAGGGTCAATCAATCTCATAGTCGCTAGCATTGGGTAAATCTTCCGTACACCTTCTCCGCCATCGGAATTGCCATTTCCATCGGCGTTTCAATTCTTGGTGATGTTTGGGAAATATATATATATAACTGGAAGTAGTTTGGTTAGTCCTACCATTGAAGCTCCTCGGATTAACACCAAAAATCTGATTAGTGTGATTTTTTTGTGAAGTGGTTTCTATATATGGAGCGGCCATCATTTTTCAAAACAAAGCTCGAGAATGTACCTACCTCACATATTTATGCACTAGTATCACTTAGAGGTGGCTATGCAATTTTTTCTTCTGGGATCATTGTGGGCTTTGTCAATCTTGACTATGGGTTGTGCATCGGAATAATTGGAAGCAACTGTGTGTTATCTGATGCACAGAACTCATCATTTATTATTAAGATCCTGTTATCGAGAGTTTTTGTAGTGCACTTGGGTTGTTTGGTGTTATTGTGGGAATTATCATGTCAACTCAAGCATCTTAGCCATCCAAGGGTGCATAATCCTTCACATTATATGGTCGTTGTTAATTTCATAACAAACACATTAGTCTGGGCCATCCAAGTCTGTATTGAAAAGGTTTAGAGACATTGAGGAAAGGAAAAACATTGGAGAAGTAGTTGTTTAACTTCGATTCTTTGGTGGAGGTAAGTTATGATATTGTGAAGTTTTCTATGTACTTGATTGTGTGGTTTTGTGGCTTGGTTGTTAGTTTTGTGATTGGTCTGGAATTCTCAGACTGTGGAATTTATATTCTTGAACCCACTTTATCAAGGTGATGTCTTGAATAATGAAGGTTTGATGAAATATTTTCAATTAATTGAAAGTGGTGATAATAAATGGTAAATTAATGGTATAATTGGATCAGAGTGTCACATTCCGACATGGTATAATGGATCAGAGTAACTGATATACCGTGATTTCACGGTATAATTAATGCTCTTTCCTTAAGTTTAGTGCGTCCAAAAGCCCTTTTTGTGCTAATTTTTATTCAAATTTCTCTTTGTTTTGCAAGAAATCTGTCCAAAGCCAAATGCGGAGATTTTGAGAGAGAAATGCAGAAGAGACCACCTACGGAGCTTATGACGGTCCGTCATGCTTGTGACGGTCCGTAGGTGGCAGCATAGAGAAGCTGCTGAAGGAAGATGGGGAAGTCTGACAAGTGTGGGATTACGAAGCTTGTGACGGTCCGTCATGGCTATGACGGTCCGTCCTGTAGGTTCGTCGTGAAGATCAGAGAAGTGATCCCACTACCCAAATTCAAAGAGTTGAAATCTTTTGAAACGAGACCCTCGACGGACCGTTGTGCGTATGACGGTCCGTCACACTTGCCGTTGAGGGGAATGAAGAAGGCAGCAGAAGAAAATGCACCAAGTATGGGACGACGGAGTCCACAACGGTCCGTCATGACCACGACGATCCGTCGCGTGGTCCGTCGACCCAGCCGCATTTTGGCAGATTTCCAATAATTAGAATTCTTGTTTAATTAGGTTTTTGTATTTTTATAAATAGTTCGAAAAACCTCGTTTTTGAGGTTAGACACCTGATAGTTAGACTCTGAGATTATTGAAACTCCGTATTCGTAAACATTGTATTGTGAGATTCTCGATAATCATTAGACTTTTCGTGAGATTATTGACTACTTTGAGAATTCTTTCAAGTAATTTTTGGTGATTAATCAAGCAATCTTTTGGACTTTATTCTTTCTCATTGAAGTAAGTACATGAATTCTTATTTAATATATTTGAATATTGTGTTTCTGGCGATGAGTAACTAAACTCCACAACTAGGGTTGTGGGAACCATAGGCAAATAATGAGGTAAACCCTAGCTAAAATAACAATTCTAGAATAGTGTCTTGCATGTATTAATAATTCTTTCGCTTAGAAGTCTTTTTAACGGATGATCAATGTTAGATCTCGCCTTAATGCTACTTGTCGGACCAGGGAGGTAGATAATAGGAAAAGAATTATTAACATAGATTTAGTGTATACTATCTAATAGGCTAGTATTGATTTGTACGAGGTAGTAACTTAGTCAAATATCGAATACGATGCTTAATATGAGGTAACGATAAGGGTTAAGAAAGCAACACACGTAGCCGGACCAAGGTGCGGAGTGAGATTTTCTAGATGCCGGACCAAGGATTTAGAAATACATAACTTATCACTTTGCATGCAAGATACTAGGAAAGAATTGTTATAGTTAGAATTATCAAGTATGAACCTGTGGGGAACACGTAACCCTAGTTACTTTGATTAATTGATTAAAACCCAACTTTCAAAACTTTTAAGTGTCTCTTTCAATTTAGTTAGTTCTTTTTACTTATTAGGAAATACAAACCCCCTTTACATTTTTATGTTTTTACTTTCTAAGGAAGTTATCAACCGAACAATATTAATAACAAGTTAAAGTTAAGTCTAAACTATTTTCCTCGTGGGAACGATCCCAAACTCACTAGTTGGGTTATTTACTCTGACGCGACGCTTTACTTCTCATTTGAGAAGTAAGTTTGAGCGTATAAATTTTGGCGCCGCTGCCGGGGAATTAGCTTTTAGATTAATTAAACTTATTACTATAGTTTAGTTGATATTTTCTTGATTTTACTTTGTTTTATTGTTTTTTATTTCTTTTCAGAACTATCCTCCTGTATGCCAAATACACGGAGAGGAAGAGAACCGTTGTTCCCCTACGATCACGAGTTAGAGCGTACACTGGAAACATAAATCGTAATTGGGAATCAATGATGAGGATCCAAACCAGAACATCCCAGCTCCGGTTGATGTTCATGGTCAGATGTTACCCGAAGCTCCGGGTCATCAACAGGTGGACTTGGACGATACACTGCCAACAGATCCCCAAGCATACTAAGAGGCTATGATATACATAGCAGATTCGGATGGGCCACTGGTTTTGCCTCCTCTACCCCACAGGCCACACTTTTGTGGTAACTAGTAGTCTGATGTAAATGCTCACACCCGAGGTTGTTTTCAGGGCTACCTTCTGAGGATCCACATGCCCATATAGCTAAGGTAAGGGCAGTGTGTAAAAGTTGTTGGGGAGGCCTGATTTGGATCTAGATGTGATAGGGCTCAGAGTGTTTCCTGTCTCACTGACGGGAGAGGCTGAGAGGTGCTATTTGGTTCACTGAGCTCCCATACAACTCCATCTTACTTGGAATCAACTAAGGGATGTTCTTAGCACGCTACTATCGGTCTCCAAGAAACTAAACACAAAGACAGGGTGAATAACTTTTGGCACTACCAGGAGATTCAGTTAGTAGTTCTTGGGATAGATTCACCTCATTCTTGAGAAGTGTTCCAAAATCACCGTATAGATGATGAGTCGCTGAAAGAATACTTCTATAGGGGACAAGATGATAACAACAAAGCGGGGTATTGGACACTACAGCAGGTGGATCGTATGGAGAATGTCCTTATGCGGAGATCGCTGAAAATTAGAAAAAATGTCCGGAATAACAAAGCTTGGAGTACTAGAAAAATCTTGATACAGGGAGGGAGAAACACCTTTGCAGTGCAGTCACTCACAAACCCATCCACAGATGATATTCGTTGAAGAAATGGCTCAAATGAGAACTGAGCTTGGTTGGTACTAAAACATGTCACTGGGGGTGCAGAAAAGGTTAATGCAGTCAACTACTTGGCTAAACCACCACCTCCAAACGATGAGTGTTATTATGAGGAGGATTCCTATGCAGTAAATGAACAGAGGGGGGGTTTTCGACAAAGCGCCCAAGGCTCAAATCAGGATAATTGGCGCCAAGGTCAAGGGAACAAAGGTCGGAACTATGGTAACTACAATCGTGAGGGTCATTATGTCAGAGATGGAAAACTACAATCGCGACAACAACTTCAAACAGGGGTAACTATGGTAATAGAAACGACAGGAATGGACCCTATGTTCCTCCTCAAAATCGGGAAGTTACTCCTAGGGATGGTGGAGATAGTATGTCACGAGTTGAGGATATGTTGCATAAAATGATGAGGAGGTTCGATGCTAATGATGAGCACAATAAAGAGTTGAGAAATGATTTAGCGCGTATTGGGCAAAAATTTGATACCCATGCAATATCAATTAAGCAACTTGAGTTACAATTGGCCCAATTATCTGCAACTGTGAACACACGGCAACCGGGCACTCTTCCTAGCAACACTTTCAAAAATCCGAAAAATGAGGGACATTGTATGGCAATTACTACTCGCGGTGGTAAGCAAACCATTGATCCACCTATGCCATCTGATGAGAATAAGGTTACAACAGAATCTAATAAAGTGGTAGAAGTTGATGCTGAATTAGAGGATAACACTGCAAAAGATGCTGAAGTGCCTAAAAAGGTAAATCCTATGCCTAAGCCACCACCCCCATTTCCTCAGAGATTATTGAAAAAGACCGAGGATGGTAAATACCGGCGTTTTATAACAATGTTGAAGCAACTTTCTATCAATGTCCCTTTGATAGAAGCTTAAGAAAAATGCCCGGTTACGCAAAATTTATGAAAGATTGGTACAAAGAAAAGATCGGTCACTTTTGAGGATGATGATAGAATGCAGCATTGTAGTGCTATTGCTACAAGATCTCTGGTCCAAAGAAATAAGATCCGGGTGCGTTTACTATTCCTTGTACAATCGGGCTATTACATTTTGCGAAAAATTATGTGATCTGGGGGCAAGCATAAATCTCATGCCCCTCTCGATTTACAAGAAGTTGGGTTTGGGTGACCAAAGCCCACTGCAATGCGGCTACTGATGGCTGATCGAACAGTTAAACAACCTATAGGGATACTCACGATGTGCTGTGCTAGTAAAAGTGGAGTCATTCATATTTCCAGTAGATTTGTTATTCTTGATTGCGAGGTCGATTTTGAAGTGCCTATTATTCTTGGGAGGCCATTCCTTGACGGGGAGAGCCTTGGTAGACATGGAAAAGGGGCAAATGAAATTTCGATTGAACAATGAGGAAGTGACCTTAATGTTTGTAGGTTCATGAGGCAGAGTGGTGAGATCCAATCGGTATCTGCTATATCCTACAACATGGGTGAGACATTTGAGACACAAATAGAGAACGTCTAGGGGTCGAAGCATTAGCGGCACTGATAATGAACTTTGATAGCGACGCATTGAAGAGTATGAGTCATTAGTCGCGGTCTTGACCGAGGTGATGTTCGATTTAAAAAGAAGAAGAAATTTGAGCTTGATATGAAGAATTGCAAGTCCCCACCCGCGAAACCATCTATAGAGGAAGCTCCAAAAGTTGAATTAAAGCTCTCCCACCTCATCTTAGGTATGAATCTTAGGAAATGGTGACACTTTACCGTAATCATTGCATTAGACTTGGATGAACAACAGGTTCAGAGTTTGGTGAAGGTACTAAAAAGGTTCAAAAGAGCCATTGGGTGGACCATTGCGGACATTATTGGGATCCCTCCTAGTATTTGCTCTCATAAAATCCAACTCATGCCTGATCATAAGCCAAGTATTGAGCACAGAGACGCTTGAATCCTCCTATGCAAGAGGTTGTGAAGAAGGAAAATTATCAAGTGGTTGGATGTGGAGTAATCTATCCAATCGCCGATAGTAGTTGGGTATGCCGGTTCAGTGTGTACCTAAAAAAAGGGGGAATGACTGTGGTCCCCAAACGGAAAAGAATGAACTAGTTCAATGAGACCGGTTACTGGATGGAGGGTGTGTATGGATTATCGTAAACTGAACTCATGGACTGAAAAAGACCATTTTCCCATGCCCTTCATGGATCAGATGTTGGATATACTTGCCGGAAAAGGGTGGTATTGTTTTCTTGAGGGTATTCGGGGTATAATCAGATTTCTATTGCACCAGAAGATCAAGAGAGAAAACCACTTTCACTTGTCCATATGGGACTTTTGCGTTCAGAAGAATGCCATTTGGGTTGTGCATGCACCCGCAACTTTTAGAGATGTATGATGTCAATATTTCTGACATGGTGGAGGATACTATAGAGGTTTTTATGGATGATTTTTCGTTGTGGTGATTCATTTAAGCGGTGCTTAACAAGTTTAGTTGAGGTTCTTAAGAGATTTGAAGACTGCAATTTGGTACTAAACTGGGGAAAAGTGTCATTTCATGGTTTAAAGAGGGTATTGTGTGGGGTCATCGCATTTCAAAAAAGGGCATAGAGGTTGATCGAGCTAAAGTTGAGAGGTAATAGAGAGACTGCCCACACCAATCCTGTGAAAGGTGTGTGAGAAGCTTTTTGGGCATGCAGGTTTTTACCGAAGATTCATCAAAGACTTTTCAAAGATTGCACACCCATTGTGCAAACTGCTGGAGAAAGATTGTAAATTTTGTTTTGATTAATCTTGTCTATTAAGGATTCGGTGAACAAAAGAAAAATTGGTATCTGCGCCTATCATTATTTCCCCGGATTGGAGCAGTCCATTTGAGGTAATGTGCGATGCTAGTGGGGGGTAGCTCTTGGTGTAGTACTGGGACAGAGGAAAAAACAAAAATCCTTCAACCTATCTACTATGCTAGTAAAGCCCTAAATGAAGCTCAGAAGAACTACACAGTGACTGAGCAAGAACTCTAGCAGTAGTGTTTGCCTTTGAGAAATTTTCGCTCCTATTTGCTAGGTACTAGAGTTATAGTGCATACTGACCATTCAGCATTGAGATATTTGATGGCGAAAAAGGACGCGAAACCAAGGCTGATTCGTTGGGTATTACTGCTGCAAGAATTTGACTTTGAAGTGCTGGATAGAAAAGGGACTGAAAATCAAGTGGCTGATCATTTGTCTCGTCTAGAGGATGAAGCTATGAGAGAGTTAGGGGTTAAGACTGACATTGATGACACTTTCCCCGATGAACATGTATTGGCTGCTTCACAAGACTTGATTCCATAGTTCGCAGATTTTGCGAACTATCTGGCTAGTGATATTGTTCCATCAGACTTGTCCTTTCATCAAAGGAAAAAGTTATGTACGATGTGAAGAAGTTATTTTGGGATGAACCATACTTGTATAGGAGTTGTGCCGACGGGCTTATTCGGCGTTGTGTGCCAAATGTGAAATGTTGAGTGTGTTGGAGGCATGCCATTCTTCACCTGTTGGCGGACATCACAGTGGTATCCGAACCGCTCACAGATATTGCAATGTGGTACTATTGGCCAACTCTCATCAAAGTGCTCATGGGTTTGCTAAAGCATGTGACAAATGTCAACGTGATGGTGGTATTTCAAGAAAGAAAGAGAGCTCCCTCTAAACCCCATTCTTGTGATTGAGTATTTGATGTGTGGGGTATTGACTTTATGGGCCCTTGGTGAGTTCTCATGGGATGACGACATTTAGTAGCAGTTGATTATGTATCTAAATGGGTCGAAGACATAGCACTCGAAAACAATGAAGGGAAGGGAAGAGTTCACTGCATTTTTGAAAAAAAATATATTCTCTCGTTTTGGCACCCCAAGGGGCTATTATTAGTGATGGGGGCTCCCACTTCGCAACAGATTATTCAAAGGGTTATTGGAGAAATATGGGGTTCGCCATTATGTGGCCACTCCTTACCACCCTCAAACTAGTGGGCAAGTTGAAGTGTCGAATCGAGAGATCAAACAGATATTGTCCAAAACAGTGAACGCTAGTAAAACGGATTGGTCAAGGAGGCTTGATGATGCTCTTTGGGCCTACCGGCAGCATATAAGACTCCCATTGGTATGTCTCCAACCAACTTGTATATGGGAAAGCTTGTCATCTACCGGTTGAGTTAGAGCATAAAGCCATGTGGGCTATGAAGAAGTTAAAAATGAATTGGAGCGAAGCTTGTGCAGAGCACCGGTTAAATGGGTTGAATGAAACTTGATGAATTTCGCCTGAAAGCCTATGAAAGCTCAGCCCTATAAAGAAAAGATGAAGAAGTACCATGACAAAAAAATTGAAAAAACGAGAGTTTATGGGTGGGGATTTGGTTTGCTTTTATTCAATTCCAGATTGCGCTTGTTTCCAGGCAAACTCAAGTCCAAATGGACTGGTCCTTACACGGTACCCAACTATTCCCTCATGGAGCAGTTGAGTTGTAAACCAAGGAGGGCGTGCGGTTCAAGGTGCATGGACAGCGCATATAAAAATCTATCTCGGGGCTGCTGAATCGGCGATGAAGTGATCGAGGCGTACCATCTTGATGAAGTTTGAGTAATCAAGTGTCCCCAGTCGTGCCGCGACATTAAATCAGGCGCTTGTTGGGAGGCAACCAATACTTATCGTCTTTTTAATAATGGTAGCATTTTTTTTCTATTAATGGGTTTTAAAATTTGCAGGCACATCACCAGGAAATCTGCAGAACACTACTTCACAGTAGCCACTGACGGATACAACGACGGACCGTTGCACATGCAACGGACCGTCGTAGGCATCCGTCACACCAGGTACGTAGTTCTGTCATTTTGAATATTAGGGCACACACGACGGAACCTACGACTGTCCGTCACAGATGCGACGGACCGTCGTCGAGGAACCGTCGCGTGATTAATGAAATCTACCGACCCGACCCGGCTGGACCCTTTTCAAATTTAACCGTTGATACTTCCCACCCCCCCATATTCCACCCCATTTATTCCATATTCCCCCATCTCCCTCTCTTTTCAACTTCCACACTTCCCCTCACTGCTCATTGCTCCCAAGAATCACCTAAGCCTTATCATATATCTACTGTCGGTGTGTCTACCTTGCAGGATCATTCTCCATTTGTCTTCTTCTCAATTTCCAAGGTATGTGTCTCTACATTTATACTTATTTATCTTGCATTTTGGTTTTGTAGTTAGTATTAGCTTAGTTTTTAGTCGTATACTGTTTCCTTTATCTGTTTATGTCTAAACCTAGGTTCAAAAGTTCATATGTGCCATGTTGATAACCAAGCCCAATAGGTGATTTTGCTTTGGTAGTTTCTTAGGTCGTGGGTATGGACACATATAGGTCCACATCACTACACAACCATGTGGGCTCATCGGGGATGCGTAGGGTACCCCCCTAGTTCTAACACTGCTACTCAGAACGAGACCCTGATGATGGCCCGTCGCACACACGACGGACCGTCATAGGGTCCGTCGCACAAGCCCTAGCACCCCTGCTAAACGTCGCCTGTGACGGACCGTCACACCCACGACGGTCCGTCCTGCACAACCGTCATAATGGTCAGAGACCCCACTGATAAGGGTCTCCCAACATTTTCTAAGTGTCCTACGATGGACTCTTACGACGGACCGTCGTACTCACGACGGTCCGTCCTGCTTGATCGTCATGATGGTCAGAGACCCCACTGATAAGGGTCTCTCAACATTTTCTAAGTGTCCTACGACGGACTCTTACAACGGACCATCGTACTCACGACGGTCCGTCCTGCTTGACCGTCATGATGGTCAGAGACTCCACTGATAAAGGTCTCTCAACATTTTCTAAGTGTCCTACGACGGACTCTTACAACGGACCGTCGTACTCACGACGGTCCGTCCTGCATGACCGTCATGATGGTCAGAGACCCCTCCTTCAGGGTTCCTTATATATACATATACCAAGTATAACACGACGGACCTCATGACGGTCCGTCATAGTCACAACGAGCCGTCATCGGTCCCTTCGTGTGATACAGTTTCAATATTACTAACACACTATTTTCAAATTTTAATGTCATATGAGCTTGCCTGTCTTGTTTGACATTACTCGTACTAGTAGTGATCCTTTGCAAGTACTATCTACTATGGAACCCAAGCAAGACCGAGCCTACGCACGCGGGCGATCCAAGTCTATTGCCCCATCTGCACGATTGATCATCGGGTCTGATGATGAGCGGGACCCTGAATATGTGCTCCCAGGCACCTCCGCCCCTTCCCGTGCTACACGTGCCCCCAGAGCCACTCCCAAGAAGGTGGTGTCCGGCGTAGTCACTGCCTCCCAGTATGATGAGGAGCGCACACTGATCGGCACACCCTCTGGGTCAGCCACAAACGAGGAAGGAGCGTCTGGCTCCTTAGGAGTATCCTGGTCCGAGGAAGCTTCAGGATCTGCTGCGGTTCCCGCACCCGCCACTGCTGCAGCGTCAGCCTCGTCTGATGAGGCTGACAGTTTAGACTCCACATCCGGCGCACCAGTTCAGATCCCCACCCCAGCCGCTGACCAGCCAACACGGTGGGTGTCGACGGCCAGTTTCAGTTACTCCGACGCAAAGTTCTTCACCGATAAAAGGAGTAATGACTCGCACACTCACCCTGGAGCGGCGGGTACTCACAGGGAGCCTTCCCACGATGCCGGAGATTCATAACCTCTTCACCAGGCATAGGTTAGAGTGGACAGCACGTCCATTGGGACGATACAGCGAGGAGAGATGTCCGAGAGTTCTACGCATCCTATGTAGCGACTCTCCGATCACAGATTGAAGGGGGCTGCTGCTCCCGCTAAACAGGCCCCATTGGAGCAGGTCGAGTCCGGGGAGTGCAGGTTGACATTTCCATGCCAGCATCCGCCGGTTCCTATACGGCGAGAGTGCAGATGCTACTCGGACCCCCATCACTGCGGAGTTTGTTGACTATCGCTGGCAGTAGTGAAGGATGGACAGTTCCTGCGAGAGAGTCAGCACTGAGGGAGACCACCAAGAGGTGGATGGGCCCTGCACCTATTAGTCGACGGAGAGGGTGCCGATGGGGTCACCGAGCCGAAGGGGGCATCAAGAAGGCCAACCTCAGTTCGTTGCCAAGTTCTTGTGGATGCTCGTGCGTCACTGCCTTTCCCCCACAGCTGCTGATAACATAGTCACATGGGATCGAGCAGTGCTGATGGCGGCGATGATAGCCCGGCTCGAGGTGGACTATGCATGGCTTCTCCAGGCAGTCATGCACGAGAGGGCATTCAAAGTCACTACCACCTACCCCTTTCGTGCATGATCTTTGCCCTTTGCAGGTCTGCAGGTGTGCCCATATGGCACATAGATAAGTTGAGAACCCGCCGGGCACCGTTGACGTCGGCCTCATCAGAGACGAGGCCAATGAGTTGGCCCACGTTGAGGGCCCCGTCCAGAGCTGCCACCACTAGCTGATGATCTTGCGGATACGGTGGCCCAGGCCGCACAGCTACACAGGCATCCACGGACACTACCCGGTCGAGTCTCTATCCGGGTAGTAGCACAGCCCCTCTACCAACACCGGCCCCGCTTGCTCGAGTCCAAAAAACTGGAGGCACAAAATGGCCACTCTTCTGCATCATATCCAGCCGTGGATGCAGAAGTCTATTGCTGAGTCTGAAGCGCGTATGGAGAGGCAGATGCAGCGGAAGATTGCTGAGGTTAACCAGCGCCTAGATGCCTTTGAATTGAGAGTATTAGCTCGACCAGCCCCTCCGGTAGATGTGTCGACTCTTCAGGCTGCAGTCGACAGTCTTCGTGCAGACATCGACACGATCCTAGAGGCAAGAGTGCCGGAGTCTGTTGAGCCTGCTGAGGATACTGTATTGGCGGCCCTGTTTCCTACTCCAGACTTTCCCCCATCTTCCCCGAGAGAGAGTGCCAAGAGGCGGAGGGGTCGATCAGAGGATGAGGCGCGAGCAAGGAAGAAGGAGCGCCGAGAGATGGAGGCCGCGAGGAGAGTCTCACTTGCTGAGGCGGAGGCACACCAGATCAGAGCATCGCAGATAGCGGCTAGGGCGTCTAGCTCCCGCACTGTAGAGACAGCAGGAGGCACTACTGATGGTGCGGTTGTTGCTGAGGACACCACTGAGGGTGTCCAGATTACAGAGGATGTGGGTTCTGGGAAACCGGACCCACCAGCTTGTTGATCGACGGCGCTATGCGCCACAGGTTTGCTTCACATGCCCTTCTAATCTTTAGATTTTTTATGCATTGGGGACAATTGCATGCTTTTTTGTTGGGGGTGGGGTAAATGGAAAGTGAGTGTTAGGGTGAAGTATGAGTAGCCCAACTCACTATCCTTTTTTGGGGTTTTCTTGCCTGAGTTCTTTTTCCCCAAAAGACTGATTTTTTTTTGTTGAACCCGGCATGTTATATCTTTATACATAGTTTAATTCTAGAGCATGATGGCTAAAATGATATCCTGATAAACTGAAAAAACGCATGACTAGGCATAGTAACTGACAATGTGTGGCTCTAAGCGTGAAATAAAGTTACACCATTGCATTACCCTAAGTCTTTAATTCAAAACTAGGTGTCTAATAATCTGGTATAGTGATGACATGTTAAGTGAGAGTGAGGAAATTTGAATAGTCCACTATTGGTACCGAGCTAGAACTTGCCTGGTTAGTCCTGCTAAAAGTAAGCTCTGTAAACAAACAATTAGGAAAGGATCATAGGCCCTTATTCAAGAAACCCATTTCTACCAAATAAAAGAACGAATGAAAATTTTCCTTCTTTGATCCAAATAATTGAGCTTAAATTAGACCTTTCTTTTTCACCCTAACTGATATTTTCGGGGAACAATGTATTGGCCCTGGTCCCTCCTTGGACATGTGCACCTCAGCTTATGCCAAAAGCATAAGTTGAGGGTGGCTAATACAGTAAACAACCATCGTTTTGGCCCTGACCCAACTTTGGGTATTGTGTACCTTGACTCATGGCAAAGCCATGAGTTGAGGGTGGCTATTATGAGGAATGCTCTGGAAAGTGGGGTTGAAAGAACAAAAGAGAGAGAAAGAACAAAAGTAAAGTGAAAAAGAATTAGTTGAAAGAAAAGTAAAGAAAAAGAAAAAAATCACTTACACAAATGAAGAAAGAAGAGAAAATTTTGCAAAGGGAAAGAGTATGAGAAACTGGGCGAGATAAGATGATAAAAAGGGAAGGTTTAGCCGATATGTCAAGGAGGGCAAAAAGTCACTAACGTATACCTAAAAATGTACCCTACCTAACCCTGAGCCTATGTTAAAATCTAAAAAAGTCCTATCGTGATCCTAAGGGTGGTATAGCGAACTTAAGGCAGTGAAAATAAGGGCAAGCTTATGGCAATAGGTATGAATGAGTGTGACTTTCTTCTGAGAGCGAGTGTTGAAATGTAATCCTTATACTCAAACTGAAATCATTGTGTGAAAAATGAGGATTTTTGTTCTAAAGTGAGGACATAAGTTGCAATACCAGAATTGTTAGCACCTTGGTGAGAAATTGAAGAGG
Organism: Solanum habrochaites; assembly: GCA_027704765.1. Classification (NCBI taxonomy): domain Eukaryota; kingdom Viridiplantae; phylum Streptophyta; class Magnoliopsida; order Solanales; family Solanaceae; genus Solanum; species Solanum habrochaites. Next base: position 51,887,108 of record JAKWJA010002495.1, on the reverse strand, counting down.
ATAGGTGTTAGTGCATGGTGAGTCTGTGTCATGTTCGAATCCCACAAAATTCAAGCCTAATAGTGATAGCATGCATAGATTTGATGAGATTAATCGGGATTGATAGCCAAATGATTGCAAAGGATAAAACATGAATACTATTGTACAAAGATTTTGTAGTGAGTCATAGTGTGTCGCTTGAGGACAAACAACGAATTTAAGTTGAGGGTGTTGATATACCGTGGTTTCACGGTATAATTAATGCTCTTTCCTTAAGTTTAGTGCGTCCAAAAGCCCTTTTTGTGCTAATTTTTATACAAATTTCTCTTTGTTTTGCAGGAAATCTGTCCAAAGCCAAATGCGGAGATTTTGAGAGAGAAATGCAGAAGAGACCACCTACGGAGCTTATGACGGTCCGTCATGCTTGTGACGGTCCGTAGGTGGCAGCGTAGAGAAGCTGCTAAAGGAAGATGGGGAAGTCTGACAAGTGTGGCATTACGAAGCTTGTGACAGTCCGTCATGGCTATGACGGTCCGTCCTGCAGGTTCGTCGTGAAGATCAGAGAAGTGATCCCAGTACCCAAATTCAAAGAGTTGAAGTCTTTTGAAACGAGACCCTTGACGGACCGTTGTGCCTATGACGGTCCGTCACACTTGCCGTTGAGGGGAATGAAGAAGGAAGCAGAAGAAAATGCACCAAGTATGGGACGACGGAGTCCACAACGGTCCGTCATGACCACGATGGTCTGTCGCGTGGTCCGTCGACCCAGCCGCGTTTTGGCAGATTTCCAGTAATTAGAATTCTTGTTTAATTAGGTTTTTGTATTTTTATAAATAGTTCGAAAAACCTCATTTTTGAGGTAGACACCTGATAGTTAGACTCTGAGATTATTGAACCCATCCATATTCGTAAACATTGTATTGTGAGATTCTCGTAATCATTAGACTTTTCGTGAGATTATTGACTACTTTGAGAATTCTTGCAAGTAATTTTTGGTGATTAATCAAGGCAATCTTTTGGACTTTATTCTTTCTCATTGAAGTAAGTACATGAATTCTTATTTAATATATTTGAATATTGTTTATGGTGATGAGTAACTAAACTCCATAACTAGGGTGTGGGAACCTTAGGCTAATAATGAGGTAAACCCTAGCTAAAATAACAATCTAGAATAGTGTCTTGCATGTATTAATAATTCTTTCGCTTAGAAGTCATTTTAACGGATGATCACGTTAGAACTCGCCTTAATGCTACTTGCCGGACCAAGGAGGTAGATAATGGAAAAGATTATTAACATAGATTTAGTGTATACTATCTAATAGGCTAGTATTGATTGGTACGAGGTAGTAACTTAGTCAAATATCGAATACGATGCTTAATATGAGGTAACGATAAGGGTTAGGAAAGCAACAAACGTAACCGGACCAAGGTGCGGAGTGAGATTTTCTAGATGCCGGACCAAGGATTTAGAAAATACATAACTTATCACTTTGCATGCAAGATACTAGGAAAGAATTGTTATAGTTAGAATTATCAATTTATGAACCTGTGGGGAACACGTAAACCCTAGTTACTTTGATTAATTGATTAAAACCCAACTTTCAAAACTGTTAAGGTCTCTTTCAATTAGTTAGTTCTTTTTTACTTATTAGGAAATACAAACCCCCCTTTTACATTTTTATGTTTTACTTTCTAAGGAAGTTATCAACCGAACAATAGTAATAACAAGTTAAAGTTAAGTCTAAACTGTTTTCCTCGTGGGAACGATCCCAACCTCACTAGTTGGGTTATTTACTTGACGCGACCGCTTTACTTCTCATTTGAGAAGTAAGTTTGAGCGTATCAGTAACATATCCTAATACGGTATTCTTGGATCGAAGTGCCACGTTTCTATGGTATAATTGGATTGGAGTGTCACGTTCCGACACAGTAACATTAAAGGAAAAAGATGTGGTATTAACGGAATGTACTCAATCTCTAAGAAGTCAATTCCACAAATGGTTTAGTTAAGGGCATGAGTCCTCATGGTTGATGTTGATATTGTTGATTAATTACATACTTACTTTAGTGTTGTTTACACTTGATCATGTTGTTTGTTTGTTATCAACTGTTAAGTGTTACAGTTGAGTTCATATTATTATTCATTGTATATTAAATTCTATTTTGGGTTGGCCAATGATACCTACTTAGTATATGTTGCCCTGAACTGAGAACTACTTGTGTTTTTCTTTCTTTTCCTTTGATGGAGTGCAGCAAGTATACCAATGACTTCGAATTATCTTCAGTTCTAAGCAATCTCCACCATATCAGTTTTGAGGGTTAGCTATTCATTAAAGCTCTAGTGGATTCTCTCGGTCATGACATGATGTTCTATGTCTTCGGACACATACAATTTTCTTCATTTAATTTGGTTTATTTGATATCCATAGACTTTATATTTGGATATTGGATGTCCTTGATGTGATGACTTTTAGGCTTTTGGAAATGATGCTTAGTAAGATTTTGAGCTTCCGCATTATGCTTGTATTTTGTAATTTTGGTTAAATTTGTTCTTTCTCCCACTTAGGAGGTTAAGTATGGGTGTCACTCACAACTCGGTTTGGGTCCTATTAGTTAGTGAATATAGTATTCGAATTAAGTAAAAACTAAACTAATTAGACTTAAAAAGTTATAATATTCTTTAAACAAGTTAAAATGTATAATGTGGTTTAGTTGGTGAATATAGTGTTGAAATCAGTTAAAACTAAAATAATTAAAATTAAAAAGTTGTTAAGTTCTTCAAGTAAATTAAAATATATAATGTGATTTAGTTGGTGAATATAGTAATGGATTTAAGTTAAAACTAAACTAATTAGACCTATAAAGTTGTTAAATTTTTCAAATAAGTTAAAATATGTAATGTGGTTTAGGTTATGAATATAGTGTTGGAATTAAGTTAAAACTAAACTTATTAGACTTAAAAATTTGTTAAGTTCTTCAAATGTATTGAAATGTAGATTGTGGTTTAATTGGTGAATATAGTCTTGGAATTAAGTAAAAACTAAATTAGTTATATCTAAAAAGTTGTTAAGTTCTTCAAAAAAGTTAAAATATATAATGTGGTTTAATTGGTGAATATAGTGTTGGAATTAAGTTAAAACTAAACTAATTAGACTTTAAAAGTTGTTAAGTTCTTCAAATATATAAAAATATATAATGTGGTTTAGTTGGTGAACATAGTGTTGAAATTAAATAAAAACTAAATTAGTTAGACTTAAAAAGTTGTTAAGTTCTTCAAATAAGTTAAAATATATAATGTGGTTAAGTTGGTGAATATAATGTAAGAATTAAGTTAAAACTAAACTAATTAGACTTAAAATTTTATAAGTTCTTCAAATGTATTAAAATAGATATTGTGGTTTAATTGGTGAATATAATGTTGGAATTAAGTAAAAGTTGAATTAGTTAGACTTACAAAGTTGTTAAATTTTCAAATAAGTTAAAATATATAACGTGGTTTACTTGGTGAATAGAGTGATGGAATAAAGTTAAAACTAAACTAATTAGACTTAAAAAGTTGTTAAGTTCTTCAAATAGATTAAAATATATAGTGTGATTTAGCTGTTAAATATATTGTTGAAATTAAGTTAAAACTAAACTAATTAAACTTAAAAAGTTGTTAAGTTCTTCAAATATTGTAAAATATATAATGTGGTTTAAATGGTGAATATATTGTTGGAAATAAGTAAAAACTAAATTTGTTAGACTTAAAAAGTTGTTATGTTTTTCAAATAAGTTAAAATACATAATGTGGTATAGTTGGTGAATATAGTGTTGGAATTATGTAAAAACTAAACCAATTAGACTTAAAATGTTTTTAAATTCTTCAAATAAGTTAAAATATATAATGTGATTTTGTTGGTGAATATATTGTTGGAATTAAGTTAAAACTAAACTGACAACACTTACAAAGTTGTTAAGTTTTTCAAATAAGTTAAAATATATAATGCATTTTAGGTGGTGAATATAGTGTAAGAATTAAGTTAAAACTTAACTTATTAGGCTTAAAAAGTTGTTTAAGTTATTAAAATATATAATATGGTTTAGTTTGTGAATATAGTGATGGAATTAAGTAAAAGCTAAATTAGTTAGACTTAAAATGATGTTACGTTCTTCAAATAACTTAAAATATATAGTATGGTTTAGTTAGTCCATATAGTGTTGGAATTAAGCAAAAACGAAACTCATTAGACTTAAAAAGTTATTAAATTCTTCAAATAATTTAAAATATATATTGTGGTTTATTTGGTTAATATTATGATCAAGTTAAGTTACAACTAAACTACTTAGACTTAAAAAGTTGTTAAGTTCTTGAAATAAGTTAAAATATATAATGTGGTTTAGTTGGTGAATATAGTGTTGGGATAAAAGTAAAATCTAATCTAATTAGGCCTATAAAGTTGTTAAATTCTTCAAATAAGTTAAAATATATAATGTGGTTTACCTTGTGACTATACTGTTGGAATTAAATTAAAACAAAACTAGTTAGACTTAAAAGTTTGTTAACTTTTTCAAATATATTAAAATATATAATGTGGTTTAGTTGGTGAATATAGTATTGGGAGTTAAGTTAAAACTAAACTAATTAGACCTATAAATTTTTTAAATTCTTCAAATAAGTTAAAATATATAATGTGATTTAGTTTGTGAATATAGTATTGGAATTAAGTTAAAACTAAACTAATGAGACTTAAAAATTTGATAAGTTTTTCAAATATATTATGATAAATATTGTGGTTTAGTTAGTGAATATAGTATTGGAATTAAGTTAAACTATATTAATTACACTTACAAAGTTGTTAAGTTTTTCAAATAAGTTAAAATATGTAGTGTTGTTTAGTTGGTGAATATAGTGTTGAAATTAAGTTAAAACTAAACCAATTTGATTTAAAAAGTTGTTCAGTTCTTCAAATATATCAAAACTAGGTAAATTTCCCGCTATTCGCGTCGTGGTATATTACATAAAAGATATGTTATTTTTTCATTGTATATATTTGTATTTTGAAAAGTGGTACAAACATTTTATTAATCAACTACAAAATTATTTCTCCTATTCAATGTCTCTACATACAGAATATAAATATTATACATCTTATATAATTAGTAGTGTACTTGATAAGTTTATTAAAATATAAAAACACATGCCTTGGATTTCAATGAAATAACGCATGTCACTTTAATAATTTGATTATATGATGTCTTGGCAATTCCTTAGGAAAAATCATACGCAGTTGAGAAAAATCATACACAGTCGATGACACTACTTTGATAGATAAAATAATTATTTTGTTATTTATGTTTCGATCAACATTGTTAAAATTTTATTTGGGGGACTTTTAATCTAAAGTTTATAAGGACATAATTATTTATTTATTATTTCATTTAATTAGATTCATCTTACTTTGAGGGGTAATTTATTGACTCCGACCCAATATTTTTAGCCCATATGTTTGATTAAGGTTGAGTAAAATACTTACCATCCCACTACATTCCTTTATTTTTCGTATGTCACTAATCTATTGAATGTCTCGATACATACAAAGTTTAATAACTAATACTCCAAGGTAGTGTAGAACCACAATTAATTTTGAACACTCAAAGTCCCTTCTTGGACATCCCATGAATCGTTTAGCCAATGAAAAGTCAATAAAGATCAAAGTCATTTATTTTACAAGATTAAGAATTCTAATTAACATGACACCAATAGTCTAATGATTACATTAAACTCTTGATTAACATATATTTACTTCAACATAATGATGAAAAGCATAAATATAAATAAGGAAGTTAAAAACATGTATCAAAAACAAAAATTGATAAAAATAAACATATTAATGATTGTAAAAAACATGTCAGGATCATTGATAATAAAATAAAAGATACTGGAAAAAGTCGAGCCCAGTGAATGCACATTGCTCCCTTAAGGAGATTATTTCATTCTAGTATTCGTGGTTTAAATGAATAGATTCTCTCAGGACAAAATGACTCTACTCACCAGTATGTTGACGCAAAAACAATGGTGGCAGTGAGTCACTCAACAGAAGAAAAGTGTATAGATATTTGGTTGTGCAGAGAAGAAAAAGAATTTCAAAATTTTTATTGTGTTAAAATTAGATAAAATCTCTCTATTTATAGAAAACAAAAGGTATTGTAAATAAATTCTTACTAAGTCTTATCGGAAAGGGCACAACACTTTGGACAAGTCACAATCTTTCATAAAAGTCATAATTTTTCTATATAAGTTGCAATTCTACTTAAATATCACAACTCCTCATAAAAATTGCATCTCTTCCTAAAAGTTGCAAATCTTCATAAAAGTCACAATGTTTTGTAAAGGTCGCAAATTTTTGTAATAGACAATGTTTTTTTGTATAAAAGTCGCAACTTTTCATAATAGTCACAACTTTTTATGAGACGGAAGACTAATTTTGGAAATAAATAAGTTAAAAGGGAATCCTAATTAGTGGTTGTGTCACTTAAGCAGGCCTAGGATTCTCTTTTATATAAATATATGATATATAATGTGTTTTAGTTTGTGCATATAGTGTTGGAATTAAGTAAGAGCTAAATTTGTTAGACTTAAAAAGTTGTCATGTTCTTCAAATAAGTTAAAATATATAGTGTGACTTAGTTAGTGAATATATTGTGGAATTAAGTAAAAATATACTAATTAGACTCAAAAAGTTATTAAATTCTTCAAATAAGTTAAAATTTATAATGTGGTGTCACGACGCTAAAATGGATGTGATGACACACGTCTTATCTCACAAAGACGAGTCAACCTAAAACTCAATCATTACAATAAAAATGCAGAAATTTTACAATCAACATAAAAATACCCCCAAAACCAAGTTACCACATGTACAAGTCTCTAAATTATTACTCCTTTCATTTTAAAAGAATGACCTAGTTTTACTTGGAACTGAGTTTAAGAAAAGAAAGAAGACTTTTTAATGTTGTGGTTCTAAATTAAAGTTATGTCAACTGTACAAAAATTTCCTTTAATCTTGTGGTGGTACACATGCCACGTGGAAACTTAGAGTTGAAGTTTTACAAAAAAAAGGAAAGGGGTCATTCTTTTTTATACAAAATCAAAAAGGAAATAGGGTCATTCTTTTTTAAACAGAGGAAGCACAATTGATTCAAAAGAAATATCAGTCTCAAATGAACTTGTTTCTAGAATAGAACAAGATCATAACTTAGGTGAAAGAAAATTCGCTGAGACGACAAACACCTACCTCACAAATCTTCGAGAAGCATCAGAAAAGAAGAGAATGATAAGTACCCCAAAATTCCAAGCTCGTAATCTAGAAAAACAATTGTAGAAGCAAGGGGTGAGTACCAAACTACACGGTAATCATCAAGTAAACCTCAAAAACACAAGCTAAGGGATGAAATATAGGTAGTCCTACCACCACAACTGAACCTTCACAACTACAACCTACAAGAAACTCAGCGCAACCTAACAGCTCAAAGTTTACATAGCACGTAACTCAACAACAACATTTTAAAAATTACATATCCTCAATAACAAAACTTTAACAAATTATATAACCTCAAAAACAAGCTCAATATTCATCAATCACCAATTTAGAAAGGCATTCACAAGATCAGCAAAACACAATATTAAGTTCACTAATGATAAGTATTTGCAATGCAATGAAATGCAACGTCAAGTATAATGATGCAGGTCTGACCTAGTGATACAGACCCGCTGTCTCTCAGTCTGGGACCCATGAAGGACATATATTTCCATGCATCTGTCGTGGCGCACGACACGACTCTCGATTATGGTAACCATTGCGGCTCACGATACGTTGCTCAAAATATAGTATCCATCGCGGCGCGTGACACATTTCTCGAAATGGTACATCCTCTTTAAGTTCTCATTCTATCTCAATGCACATAACACTTGTCACAACCATGTCTTAAAATAATGCAGATGATATGTTTACACAAATAAAGAGGATATGACCATTTTCATAACACTGCACAATTCACAACAACATTAACAATGATTCAAAAAGTCTTTAAACCATTCTCCATTATCAAAACATCAAGCACAAGTAATTAATCACATTACCTTTTATTACCCTTTGTTTTCATCATTAGAATTAATCAATGAAGACAATTCAACCAATTACCGAGTCCTATTACTCCCAAACATATACCACAAGGAAATACGCGCATTCCATACACTTAAAAAGAGTTTAGAAATTCAATTGCCTCAAATAGTCAAACAATGACTCCAGAACATGAGTCTTCCCTTTTCGTTGAGATTTCAAAGTGATGCAATCTATCCACATATATAATCACGATAAGATTTTGAATCTAACACCACCCATATTACTATAGGTTTATTCTAGATCCAAAATCTCACTCTATTCTATAATCAAGTTATTAAGTCTTGATCCCAACTAATATGTCAACTCACATATTTTTCAAATTTCAGGCCTAAAGTTAAGTTCCAACTTCTTTAATTTCATAAATCTAATAATATTCATGTAATACAATACAATCAATATTTCATTACCTATATCTATATGTTAACACATCAATTATAAAGTAATAACAACAAGGTAAATTAAAAAATTTAAGTCAAGTTACACCACTTGTAACCTCCACCAAGAAACAGTAACCCAATTCCCATAATTTCTAGCCAATGATTAACCCATCATTATTTTGTTATTAATTCCCATTAATTGGCCTTAATTTTCCAGTTAGAGTTAAGTTTACAGCGATTACTATACCTACATAAAAAGATTGATAATTAAAAAAAATTAGTATACAATGACCTCTATGCATATTCACAAGTTCACATATTAATGTAAACGATACACATTTTAATCTAAAATCTACTCTTAGTTACATAAAATTTTGATATAAAGGATGAGAATAATTATCTTGACTCTTTAAGATGAAAATATTGATTTTTCTCCTACTATTTACTTTTATTTTTTCCCTTTCTTTTCTTTTTTCTCTACGTATTTTTTTTCCAGATCGTTCTTTTTTTTCCAACGTCTCTTAAGTTGTCGGAGACTTTCAACCATTTAGGGCACTTTGCCCCTTTCTTTATATTTTATTTTATTTTCTACTTTTTTTCTTTTTCCATCATTATTAGCAACAAAATAATCCTTAATTAAATCTGAAAATCATGTCACTCATTCTTATAAGTGATATAAATTATTTATAAAATCTACTAAAAAATTTAATATAAAAAAAATTGTTAAAGTTCCTAAAACGACTAAGAGGTTGTTACATTATCCACCACCAAAAATCATGTTCATCCTCGAACATAAGTGTAACATTCAAGAAAATATACTAGTCTTGTGAAGAGCCTTTTAAGTTTTAAGAATAGGTATTGGGGTTACATAGACATCCCAATGCCAAATATTTAGAAATATTGGGAATATTAGAAAATATTAGCTTAAAGGGTGTTAGCCAATTTTCTATGTATTAACAAGCTTGTCCAAGAAATGTACCTGCAATGAAGACCCTAAGCTAAAAACATATACTTTTCTAGCATTTGCACATTAGGTACGAGGCATCCGTGTATCAAGCTTATGCACCGTAGCACATGTCCAACTAAAATGATCATGCAGATTAAGCAGTGTCGAAGGACATAGTGAGTATCCTAGTGTTCGAACTATGTTTCCAGCATAGGAACTAACCAGTGGATTCAACCTAAGAGAGCTAGGTATGATGCAGTTTCACTTTGGCCGGTGAAACCACTCCTTTTCTGTGTGGAGCAGACACTGGATTTCATGTTTACCTCACATGATCTATGTCAGTTAAATGTTCAAAGAAAGTATTCGGTTCAATTTAGTCGTGAAGCACCTCTTTTCAATGTGGGAAAGACACTAATCTTGGTTTCACTTTAGCCGGTGAACGACCCCTTTTCGGTGTGGGGCAGTCACTGGATTTCATGTTAGCTCACATGATTTCATGTTAGATCACATGATTTAGGTTCACTTTGATCGGTGAACCACCTCTTTTCAGTGTGGGGTAGACACTTGATTTCATGTTAGCTCGCATGATCTAAATGCTAAATATTTCTTTATGAAAGTAAGAAAGAAAGAAGAAGAAATGTAATTTCTAAGTGAGCTAAGAAAGTAAGAGCTTAAGTATGTCAATTCATCTGTGGATGATAAGAATGAAGTTTCAACAAGTTATTGGCTTGTACCAAATCAATATATATGCTCCAATATCTTCACGTTATTCAAATGATAAAATAATGGGCATAGCCAAATAAAAATTGACTTATAATGATTTCTTATATTATGCTAATAAACGGGAATAAAACATAATGGAATATCAATGTCCCACAATCTCCAAAATATGAAAATGATGAAATAAGTGGCCTAGCCAGTAAAGAACGGCTTATAAGGATTTCATGTCTAATCTAATAAGAATCGAAAGAGTAACTTGTAGTAAGGGTAGCCAAATTATTCCTTAGTCTTTTGGATTATTTACTTGATTCATTGTAGGTATGGGACTACAATTAATCAATTCAGTTCTAAGTAAAACATAAGATTAAAGAGATCTTTGAACTACACAACAACAAGAAGAAAAAGACAGAAAAATAAGCTAAGTGTTGGGGAAGGAGCTCTCGAGTTTGGAGGAGCAAATTTCAAAATTTTCGTTTGAGTTGTTCTAAAATTATGTCCATGATTCCAAGGTCTTATGTTCATATAGAAAATAAGTTGTGTTCTTTGAATGCATTTAAATATGTCATATTCATACCATAATTTACAAATAGCGAATTTAGAAAGTCTAGTGACTTCACTTTCCATAAATGACATGTTGTTATAGGAAGAACTTTACTTGATCATGCATAGTCCTTACGTGTATATGTTAATACACTCATACTTAGAATAAGTGTTTACTAACCTTATACTATTACTATTTTATAGGCGTAGGTCAGAGAGCAGACTGAATACTCATTGAAGCGGTTTGGATCAGGGATCTCCAGATTTTGGTAGGTCCTCTTGGGATCGAGAATGTTACGCATATCATTCAAGCTTAGTACTTTAGACATAGGTAGTGGACATTTTCCCTAGCGTTTTATTTCAGACTTTTATTCAAAGCTTTGTATTAAGGACGTTTGGCAAACTATTAAGATATATTGACTTCTTCATCAAATTGCTTAATCGATTGTAGATAGTTGTATTTGTGATATTAGAATATTATTCTATCTAGTAATCATATGATGTCTATGTATCCTTCACTATGTTTTAAGAAAATTTAAATTTTCCGCAAATTTAACTAAATGATTGTGATGAAAGCTAAGAAGAGACTTGTCTGTGACCTCTGAGAGGCTAACAACGCCGGTTGTATTAGGATTCCAGAATCCGAGTGTGACAATAAGGTAGGAAAAGGAAGAATTTTTTATGTTACCAAAAATCTGAAGTATGATATTCCCTATTCTATGTTCATCTCTCTATGAAAGCTTCTCCAAAACCAACTTCCAAGAACTAAACTTTAGAATAAGAATTTGAAAGATCAACAAATCAAAAGTGATTGTCAAACCACAAACTAACCCATGAACCCAATCTAAATTGAAACCTTCCAGACCATAGCACATAACTAGGTTGAATTATTTCTCACATAACCACAATATATTTAATACTTGATACAACCAAAAGTGAACCTTAACCAATCATCACACACTAATAGTGCACAAATCATCACAAATCTTATAGAAATTCCCTTCTCAAAACATAATCTTCCCACAAACTTAAGCTATACAAATTGGATTTGTAGACACTGAGTACTCATCCTGTGAGAAACGAACTTAGTTGACCCAAAGAAGAAAATGATTAAGTAAGCACCCAACCAGCGATACATTTCAAAATGTAAAATCTCTAATAACATTCTTAGACAATTGTAACTCATTATAACTCTTAAGTAAGTTCTCATAAACAATATTGTGCCTGCAGAACTACTAATATACTTCAACCATCCCAAAAAATACCAAATCTATCATAATTGAAATGACCAATTCTATCCAAGAATCCTATTATATAAAGAGGATATAAGAAGATCGGTACATGTTATCCACCACTAGTATATCACCCATAGATGTTGAAATATGTGTAGGCGTAGACATCATATTCAACATGAAGTAGGTGGTCACATAAGAATATACGGAACCAAAATCAAATAACATAATATACTTCCACCATAACGCCCATATCAAACAATTCCAGTCATATGACTTCATCTTTTTGGTTTTAGCTAATCACAAATAACAAGTCTCATCCCCTATGATAATTGCTCACATACTTGTTTATCGAACCCCACATACTTCTCACAATACTCCACTAAAGCTAACACTCTTGATAGAAACAAACATTATAACCACACCAATCATTTACATTACTCTTAAATAGTCATTAATATCAAAGTCTTCTTAGCAAACTCATTATCACCTCCAAAAATTCTTGAACTATGACTCCCTCTCTTTTCATTTAAGCATTTCATGACAAATACAGGTCACACCCAAGATTGATAGCACTAATTACAGATCTAAAAGTATCTTACCATCGAGATACAATAATTGAATCACATGCAATGTCAACTCTACATAATTTTTCAAATCCCAAACTTCAACTAATATTCAAAACCATCTTATACCTTATATAAACACTTAAAATTTTCATTTTCACTTCAATATTTCGAGATACAATAAGATCATAAACTCTACTCACTATCAAATGCCCATATGACAAAACATGACAATATATATCGTCTCATCAACAAAGTAGCTCCAATCCCCTCAAATCTTCATTACTCATGTAAAATTGTAGGTTTACATCGTCGAACATCATAAGTTACATATCATAATTTTAACAATCTACCTTGACATAACCACGTAGAGTCTTTCATACCTAGTTGTTTGTCACCCAACCAAAAACTTAATATTTACCAAAGTCATTGATAACCCCTAGAAATTTTGTACCAAATCAATTCACATCTCACAGAAATAACAAAATACAAAGACAGAAATCGATAAAACATTCCACTCTGCGCTACGGCCCAGAATGAGAGGTCTTATTCCTTTTTTTCTTAAATTCCACTCTGCGCTACGGCCCAGAATGAGAGGTCTTATTCCTTGTCTTCTTAAATTCCTTCCATGAAACAAATTTTAACTAGCTTAAATTCTTCAATATTTCATACCTTTGTTATTTTCACTAACTCACTCATCATTTTTATTCATTAGCCCAAAACCCTTAACATTTTTACCATATCTATAAAAGATTTTTTTCTTGAAACCCTTTCTTAGGTCCTTTGACAATCAAAATAATATGCTTTATGTCTCAAACCATGTACAAGTTCTTCCAAATGTTCAATATCAATGCGATCGTTCATTTCTTATCTTACTAATCCACACCTTCACAAAACATACTACCACAAATATAGACTCACAATGAAAACATTTAATTCTAATTCCAACTGCACCGGTTATCAAACTAAAAAAACACAAAAACACTTATTACCACACTCACATTGAACACATATATACTTCTTTCTCTAATATTATCCAATAATTTTAACCAATCTCATTAAACCATGACACTATTACCATGACTTGAGCAAAACGGATGAAATCAATCCGATCGCATTCTCAGAAGACACATCTTTTGTCCTTAAAATCTAAGTAAATATTCTTGTTCTTTTCTCTTACCGAAGGCTAAAATACATGCCACTAATTCGTTTAATTATGGGTTTAGCACCTTGCAATGCTATTTGACTGGTGTCCCAACATCTCATATAACTACCCATAACACCACACTATTTTTTCAAATAGTAGCACACCATAACCTTAGATACTCAAAAATCATCATTATCACAAAAAATCCTTTTAACCAAAAACCTTATCATATCGTTGAATTCCAACCATAATTCATCATAACACTTTATTACCTTCATACATGGATTTTATCATCACGACAAAGACAACCTTTTCATAACACCTTAAACTCACGACAAAGACAACCTTTTTGGGGACTTTCTTTACCCATAAAGTTTTTCTTCTGGTATCTATCCATTGATCCCACAGACCTTAAGATAAAATCTGTGGTTCTAATTTATAACACCATCAGGATACACTTCTCAAATTAATGTATTAATAATGTATCAAGGATCCACTAAGAACAACCTGGGTAGTTTCTCAAATGTGAATGTAACATCAAATCTCAGTATGCAATCATATTATATAATTTATAACTTTGTAAGTAGTTAGTTTTCAATTCAACAACCAACATATCTGTTTCAAAATACCACCAGTATCATATCCATAAATATATAAGATCAACCACTAGAACATATCATACCTACCAAGAAGATCATATCCAAATTTGAAAAACTATAAAATATCACCAGGTTAGGTTCGTATCTAGCCCAAGCTATGTATATTCTTTCGTAGGTCAGGTCAATATCAAAATTAACACACTCCACAACTCTAACTAAGAAAGAATCGATATTATTATAGTAGTCATATCATGGCATTTATTGATGTATACACAATCCATAAAATCGTAGTATAAATTCTAACCTCAATTAGCGTAACGTCATTCTCATCATTAACCAAGTGTCACATATATGTTATGACAACATTAATAGTGGTAGTTTTTTCAAAGTTACATGTCCATTATCTAGTCATTCCTTTAATCCTTCCACTTCCAGTTGTCAAACCACCTATACCACACAAGTACTATTCCCTCTGGTAACAACTTGAAAATATAATACGTTTATGAAGTCTCTTTATACCATTGTTCAACCTAATAAATTAGAAATAAAAAAAATGTTTTGTCGAATCATAACCTAACTCAACTCTTTTGAATTGAATATTTCAAATCTGACAACACATTTTTTCCATAAGTCTTCCACTTTCACCTTAGTACCAAATCTAACATTCATCCAACACACGACAACAAACTACTCACATGAGGAACCACATACGAGGAATAACATAAATGAGAGTCAATGGAGTCAAGTACGCACTATAGAGATCCAAAAAGTGAAGATTTTTTTAAAAAGTCAATACAACCTCTCGAAGTTAAGTACAGACACCTCCGTACCGATCCTCGAGACTCTACTTAGACTCGACTTGTACACACGTGAGACCTATGAATCTGGGGCTTTGATACCATTTTTGTCGGCCCTAAAATGGACATGATGACACTCGTCTTATCCCACCAAGACAAGTCAGCTAAAACTCAATCATTACAATAAAAATGAAGAAATTTTACAATCAACAAAAAAATACCCCCAAAAACTTGGTTGTCACGTGTAAATTTTAAAATTAATTCAAAAGAAAAACTAGTCTGAAATGAACTTGTTTCTTGAATAGAAGAAGATAATAACTAAAGATAAAGAAAGTCCGCTGAGATGACAAATAGCTACCTCACAAATCTCCAAGAAGCCTCGGAAAAGAAGAGAATGACAAATACCACAAAAATCCATGCTCGTATTCTACAAAAAATAATTGTAGAAGCAAGGGGTGAGTACCAAACCACACGGTACTCAACAAGTAAACCTCTAAACACAAGCTAAGGGGATGAAATACGAGTAATCCTACCACCCCAACCGAAACATCACAACTACAACGTGCATAAAACTCAACCCAACCTAACAGCTTGCAGTTTACATAGCACATAGCTCAACAACAATATTTTAAAAAATTACATATCGTCAACAACAAAACTTTAACAAATTGCATATCCTCAACAATAATACTTTAACAAACTACATATCCTCAACAACAAGCTCATTATTCATCAATCACCAATTCCACAAAAAGGCATTGTAACAACCCATTCCATCGGTTTGAGCACTAGAACTTTTTCTTTGATAAAATACTCTCCGGTAGATTTTAAATAAGTGTTTTGGACTATTAATAATTATAATTATGAAATTAGTGGGGTAGTTTTTATAATTTATTTAGTTGGTGATTAAAGAGAATAACATTAAAATTAATGGTGAGTCACTTTTATTATTATATTTGAAATTGATCATAGAATTAATAGGGTTTTTCACTTTCTTGTGCGGAATTAGAAAAGAAAAGAAGGGAATCGAGAAGAGTAGCTCCACCACATATCAAAGATAGTACGATAGGTATATTATTTAAATGATTTCTCTGCATATTATTTACAAAAAGTTCATTAAATTGGGAATGAAATTTATCATCATATTAATCTTATTTATAAGCCAACAAGGCTGGGACGATGATAGCAACAAATGATTGTACAGAGGCAACATAAAGTGTACGATCAAGTTGCTTTCTATTTAACATGTGTAATTGTACTAACTTTTCCATCAAACCACGTGTCTCAAAAAATCAACATGCCTCTCATCAAAACCCTTCAAAGAGCAAAATTAATTGATCTCAATGTTTTCAAGCTTCAGCTTTCAGAAGTCTATGGATTCTCTTTTATTGAGGTTTTTTTACACTCTTTGGCTCTTCAACTTTCAATTTCAGGTCTCTATATTCATTAATTTGGTATGTTATTTGTTAGATTTATTTAGAGATGTATGGATTTGATAATCAAATTTCATTGCCCAATAGTAACAAAATTTGGCAAAGTAGAGAAATTGAGTTTGGTCTAGATGGATTTTAATGGAGGTTTCAAACATTGACTTACCTCTTGGAGGTTAATTCCCCTAATTTTTTCGATACAGCATGTTATTAATATTCATTTTTTTCTTCAATTTGGAAGTGTAAAAATTTTTCTAAGTAGGAAATATCTACTTTAGATATTGTAATTTGTTTTTATTGTTTTTGTATTTATGTACCAAGTCATGCTTAATTTAGTGTTTATATCTTTTAGGTTTTAGCACATAATCAGAAACAATTTCTCTACCTCTAAAGATAAGGGTAAAATGAGTAAGTTATCGTTGTAGACTTTATTACATCATTCATATTCTTTTATTGTTATTTATCTTGATAGTTTTGTGAATAGTATTGTAATCTTATATTCTCTATAAAGTTGTCACCCTCTCCAATTCTTGACATTTTGCTTATATGCCTAATGTCACATGATTCCAGATAATATAAAAAGATGTACACCCCTTATTAACAATTTTCTTGGATGGAGATTCTTCTGCGTTGACTTTTAGGAATTATTAAGTCCACAATTATCAAAAAAGTACGATAGACGAGGCGATATATTCGATATAGAGCATAAGTTTAGACGTTTCGGCGTTCTTACTTTAACGACTACAATAAATTATTTTGATGAATGGGTTGCCTACACTTGAAATATATCCGCTTTAGCCTAAGATTACTTATATATATATATATATATATATATATATATATATATATATATATATATATATATATATATATAAATATACATACAAGTACACCTATTTGTTGAGTTGAAGCCAAATGTTTGTCATCAAAACAAGTGGATTTTCAAGAGATCTCCTTGTAGGATGTTATGATTGTTTTTCTTGGACACGAGAAATTATTCTTTGTTATTAGCGAGTCATGTTACAAAATATTTTATCTGAAAAGCACCTCATTATAAAGAGCTAAACTAACTACAAAGATTTACAATAACTAAATTTCTTTCGAGGTGAAAAGGATCATTTGCTAGAAGGGAAAATAGAAAAGGTCTACACACCGCATCTCATATTGGTCATACATCGCTTGCACATGCTATCCACAGGACCAATGAGTGGGACGAACACAACACATTAGAATTGTACCAACAACATAAGAAGTGCAAAAATAATGTTTCTTTAATAGTATACTGATACATACACATGTTCATTACATACACATTTTTCACTTTATTTTTGCTTCCTTCTTCCCCTTCTCTTCCACTTCTCTTTGTTTTCTTCTTTCAATTGATATTTCTTATTCTTCTTTCGTTCTCTATTTTCATGGTTCATTTGTACATGAAATGTTTCACTTTGGTAGCTGCTTTCATTTTATATTTTCATTAAAAAGTTGACATTTTAACCTAATTTTTTATAGAGTATTTATGCAAGGATGCTAAAATGATGTTTGTAGAATTCTCATTTTAGAGAAGATAGTGAGAGGTTTGAAACTCACAGATTAATAGTGGCAATTGAGTCAGGAACATCTACTTTCAGGAATGAAATTCTGACAGAGTCTCTAGTGGCAATTGAGTCTGGAACATCTACTTTCAGGAATGAAATTCTGACAGTCTCTAACATATTATCTTCACAATTTTTAGTACTTTTTTTATATATATTGTCATCCTCTTTTATCTCTCTCTTTGTTTCTCTATTTGATTCAGTAAATAACCTGACTATGTCCAATGTCCAACCGCTTCCTTTTCATATTTGTTAGTTCACTTATTTTGATATTTGATTGGGAGAATGAGGTTAAGATGGTAACATAAAAATTTTGATATTGTTTATTTGAACTGCTACTTTCTATCTCTCTCTCTCATGCTCTACATATTGTTACCAATCTCAAGTTTCTAGCATTTCACTTTTCGGTGTAGTTTTGTAATTCTTCTCTTTGGTGCGGGTTGTCCGTCATATCTTTAATATATTCAGACTTCATGTGAGTTTTCCCTTTCTTCAATTGTTTTTGTACCCATTTCTTATTAATGCTTATAAGAAAGATAGTTAAACTACTTTTTCTATAGGGATGGAAGCATCTTCCTTGAATTTGAATTTCATTTATTGAAGATTATCGTGCAATTTCATGAGCCTTTGACTCTTTTGTTAACTGATTTTTTACATTCATATTTTTATTAACTCATATTTGTTTGGTCAATTTTATAGCAACCAGTGATATTCAGAAAAATTTTATCAAGTGTCAACAAAATTCTCAAAGATCAGTAAAGCTTATATTCTGACAAATATTTTGGTTACCCAACTTACCTGTGTTCTACATTGGAGTTGGCAAAGAGTAGTAACCTTAAACTTTTTAATCTAATACTACAAGCAACATACCGTTTATTTTAATTTTGATGATTTAACTGAAAAAAGAAACAAATGGATTTGTGTTAGAAGCAATGAGATTTACGAATATCATGATGAGGAAGATGTAAAGTGGATCATTAGATGTCATCTTCAAAATTCTGGAAGATTTTCACTTCGGAGAAAGAACATGAAAGGGGTTTTATTCAATAAAAAACTATTTGAAGTAAACTTCTATTGGAACAAATACAACTCATGCGTATATTTTGTAAGTGTCGCCTCTTTCTAGCCCTTTCTTTTCATCTTCAAGAGCTTGCTTTGTCTCTCTCTATTATCTTGGAAGAGAAACTACAAGTTTCACCGAAAATAATGTTTCCAATAAAAAATCTCCTAATTTTTCTTCAAAATTCTACATCTATGCTCTTAACTCCTAGCCTGGTTATTAAAATTATTTTTGAAACTAGAGTTTTCTCATATTATACATGTTCCATATTGAGTTTGAACTCTTCCTTTTTTTTTATTTATTATTTTAACACATATGTTGTTATTCCTCCCTCGATGTGCCTGTATGTGAAGTTTTAACCGAGTGATGAATCTATATTTGTTATTTTCCCTGATTCATTGTAGCATGTATGTTATTTCTTTTACATGAAATCTGAATGAATGTTGTTAATGTTTCCTCCTGTTTCGTCTGTCTCTTCTTCTTTAGGATTTATATTTTCCTCATTTGGTTACCCAATTAGGGACATGAATGTTCTATTGTTACTGGTGATTTTTTCGGATTTTGAAATTACTGAGATATGTAGATTAGAAACTATGTGAATCGGCATTGTTTTGTTCTTGGATTTTGTTTTATGCTTCACTTCTCTTCTCGACCTGTTTGACGAATCATGCATCACTGAAAAATATGTTAGCCATGAACAGACATAGGCTTAAAGAGACAAATAAATAATCTGTTTTTAAAATATCGTTGTATTGCATTAACCCCATCCATGATAAGTCTTAATTAGCTATATTAACAACAATTATAATCTAGATCAAATAGTAAGGGTTTTGTCCATTTTGGAGCAGAGGGGAGGTCTCAGATTGCTTTGATATCATTTCTTGCAAGTTCTCTTGGTCCTATACTTCTATATCAACTTTGTCAAGAAATCTTAAAATGAAACTTGAAATATCATGCTTCTTTCCCATAAATCTAACAAATCAACTAATTTTGTCATTTAATTTTTTATTCTATAAATACTATATAAAATATCATGCATGAAACCTGTCAAAAAACTGTGCCTGACATTTTATTTAAGAAATCCTGAAGGAGCTAAGGAAATTTAAGTAATATACAACAATTGGTGCTCTTTAGAGATGACCAAATGTATTATTGAAACTACTACTCCAACGAAAATTTCTCAAAATATCGAGTTTATATTGCATAACGTTATGTCCTCATTTTTGTTCGTCTATTAGATCACTCTTTTGTGTCGAGAACAGTGTTCACTAATTAATTTTTGATTGTTAGATTTGCTAGCAGTCATGTAGCAAAAGTTAGTTGCTAAGCTATCATAATCGAAAGCTAACCCAACATTATTACTTGCTTATAAAAGTAATTTCACTTGTTATATATAAAAATGATAAATGTATTCTAACTTTTTTAATCTAGAATTTCAGGTGTGATTTTTATTGCTTTATTTTTTATCTTCTTTATTTTCTTATACGATTTAAATTATAGGTATGATAGTATGTAATGGTATGATATTGTGCCAGAACATTATGATATGCAAAACTGACAATAGAAAAGATTTGTGCATGGCACTGATGGCATAATTGAGACTTTAATAAAAACAATTTTGCTACTATCATAATGCTTCTGATTGAAAAATTATCGATAGTGATATATTTAAGTTTTAACTATATTAATCCTTATTCATTCACACATGTGTTCATGCGCTATGTGGTGAGGTTCCCACTACTTATGGTAGAAAACACAATTTCACTTGAAAAAATAAATAAATCTTTAAGCATCCAAGTTTAGGCTTATATATGGTATCTCTATGGAAAGAGAGAAAGAACTTCATAGTAGTGCACCAAGCTTAATGACCAGTTGATAAACTTCATAATAGATTTCCTATATATATCGATTTTACTGTGGCCAATATGGCCAGCTTAATGATCATCTAATCTTACCTAATGACTCTAATTAACATTATAAAGTTGTACTGTGAATTCAAATCATGGAGTAGATTTATATAAGATGTCATCAAATTTAGGTTGAACTCAAGTTTGATGCATGATTTATGAACATTCTTTGCACAAAATATAATGTTCCTTACTCGAAAATCCTTTCGAAAAAATAATTACTGTAATAAACAATAATGACTATAGCTATAAAGAAATTGACATAGAAGAAGATTTAGAAATTGTAAAAGAAAGATTAAGTACTTCAAGTCTATTATTCCTGTTATGAAATAATGATATGATGTTATTTCTTCCTTATCTAATAAGTTTTGTGGGATTTCATAGTTTCTTTTAGATGTTCCACACTCTTTCCTGAGCTTGAGCTTAAGATCCCAGGATTAGATTAGCCATTTTTTTTGACATTGATGGTGGTATTTTATTTTAGCTAATGTAAAAATATATATTACCTATGTTTACAGTTGTGTATCTTTAAGCATTTAAAAAATATAAAAAATATTGAGCACGGGCCACGCCCTCTAGTTAGATTTATATATATACAAAAGGTAATTGGGAAATTCCTTAAGTGAAAGTATAATGATTGATCAAGTTTTAGGTAGAATTGACTTAGAATTGTTTATTATTATTATATTCTAAAGTGGTGCATTAAATAGGCATATGTGTAGTATTAGTGGTCATGTGCAGGTGGAGGAAGAAATTAGGAGAAACAGAATAAATGATAGGTAGCACACATATTTACATATTAAAATTGGGGGTAAGATAAAACAAATTATATTATAAAGGCTAGGTTTCCAGTTGCTGTAATAAATACAAATTGTAATGTGTGTGTGTGTAATTGGATAAAAAAATTAGAAGGATGATATGATATTTTTGTATATGAAACTGATAGGGATAACTTTATTGTGGGTTTGTCAGGGTAATAGCAGTAATATTGGAGGATAATTATGGCATCGTGATGGTCAAAGAATTGATTTTAGTGGTTGTCATGTGCGTAGGAAATTGTGATATGAGAAGAACTAATATTATCGTTATTAGATTAAATTAGAAAATTTCATATTTTGGATAAGAATGTTACTAAGTTATAGTGTGATGGTTAAAAGGCATTGGAACAAGTGTTGGCAAACTTAATTATACTGAAGGGAAGGAAATTTGTTAAAAGCAGAAGGATTGTTATTATTAAAATAATAATAAAAGTATATTTATTAAGCATAATCAGCGGTGGCTCCATAGTGTTAAAAAAAAACATGTCTCTTAAGCCCCAAAATCTAAGGGGTCTCATTTTAAATAATAATAGGTTATATGTTATTATTTTTTTAACAAATATTGAATATTAATAGTAGAAAAAGTAAACTTTTCATGAAAATGAAGGAATTATTAGAACAAATTTGACATATTTGGTTTACTATATTTCATGAAAAATAATTTAAAATAAGTTGTTATAGTATCAATTGAAAACTAGAAGAAATAAATTATACAAATTTTATCAACAATTCATGTTTAAAATCCCTTTTAATTTTTGCCTTAGGCCACTAATATGTTTGAGCCGCTCCTGCCGCTCCTGAGCATGATTAAAAGAATTGAGGAGTTGAGTGGCTTACAAGAACTCCTAATGAGATATTAATTTTATTGATAAATAATTTGAAGAGTTGAGAAAAGTAGATTTGATTAAATTGTGGTCATATAGTAACTTTCCGTAAATGTGTTCTTTGGGCAGGTTATTAATGCAAGACTAATTAATTTTCGTTCTAAATTTGGTTCTTATAATTATCACATTATAAAACAATTTTGGATATGTTAAGGTAGGTAATTAAATATTATATGTACTGAATTACTTAAATTTCATTAAAGTTGTGCTAATTGGAGGAATTAAGACATACCTTTAGGTTTGAACTTTAAGAAAATGATTATGGAATTAGGTGAATTGATGGGTATAGGCTAGACTCATAATAAATCGGAGTGTTTATGGGCTCATTAACATACACTTTATTTATATATATATTTGATAGATTGGAAGGGTTCGGAGGCAATAAGGAAAGTAAATACATTGGAGAAATAGTTGCTTGACTTCGATTCTTCGGTGGTGGTAGGTTATGATTTATATCTATTTGATAGATAAACTCTCAGTAGCGATTGATATGTATTGAGTGATATTGTGAAGTTTCCTATGTACTTGATTGTGTGGTTGTATGTCTTGGTCGTGTGGTTTGTGGTTGGCCTAAAATTCTGTGACTTTTTAATTTATAATCGTGAACCCTCTCTATTAAAATGATGCCTTGAATAATGAAGGCTTGATGAAATAAATTAATGAGATAATTGTATAGTAGTGTCACATTACGACACAGTATTATTGGATAGGAGTGTCACATTCTAACACGGTATTATGAGATCGAAGTGTCACGTTCCGACAAAGTATATGAGATCGGACTATCATGTTCCGACACGATAACATTTAAGGAAATAAATCTTGAATTAACTTAATATACTCAATATCAAAGACCCATTTTCCAAATAAAAATGTTGTGGAGGTATGAGTCCTCATAGGTGTTCTTGATATTATGATTGATTGTGTACCTACTATGATGTTGTTGTCACATGTTCGTGTTATTTGTTGCTTGCCACCTGCCAAGTAGTGTAGTTGATTTTATATTATTATTTAATCTATATATTGGTTTTATTTTTTGTTGGCCGATGATATTTACTCAGTACGTCTTCTTTGTACTGACCCCTACTGCTATTTTCTTTGTTGTTATTTTGTGGAGTGTAGTAAGTGTAACATCGACTTTGATTTGCCCTCGGCTCTAGCCAGTCTCCAGCACATCAGAGTTCAGGCTGAGCTATTATTTCTAGCTCGTAATGGATTTTCTCATTTATGTCATGATGTCCTTAAATTTCGGACATGGATCATCTAATTTATTTATTTCAGTATTTTCAATATTCTTATATTTAGTATTTGGAGATTAGATGTCTTTAATGTTATGACTTTCAAGTTTTGGGAAATGATACATTAATAAGTTTTGGAGTTGTCATATAATTTTTATTGGTATATGTTGAGGTTTGGATTCCTTTGTTCGCTGACCTAGGAAGTTAGGTGTGGGTGCCACTCACGACTGGTTTTGGGTCGTGACACAAGATCATTAAAACACAATATCAAGTTTACTAATGAACAATATGTGCAAAGCAATGAAATGCAATGTTAAGTATAATGATGCATGTCTAACCTAGTAATACACACTCGGTGTCTCTCAGTTCAAGACCCATGGGGGATATTACAGTCCGTGCATTTGTTACGGAGCACGACACGATTCTCAATTATAGTAACCATCGCGGCACGCGATACGGCCCTGAAAATATAGTATTCATCACAACGCATGTTACATTCCTCGAAAGGGTACATCTTCTTTAAGTTCTCATCCTTTCTCAATGCACATAACACTTGTCACAACCATGTGTTAAAATAATGTAAGTGACATGTTAACACAAATAAAGGGATATGACCATTTTCATAACAGTGCACAATTCACAATAACATCAAATATTATTCAACAAGTCTTTTAAACTAATAACAGGTACTATTAAATAAATAGTATAAAATAATATTAGTATTTACTGTGTACTAATCCTAGTCCTATTAGGATTAGTACTCCTTAATCCTAGTCCTATTAGGGTTAGTACTCTTTCCTATATCTCCTATATATATCTCCCATGTATTCCCTTATTAGGTTAACACTTCAATACAATCAATATTCCTTCATGGTATCAGGAGCCAGAAAACCTAGATCTTCTTTTCTCTAGGTTTTTTTTAATCTCTTTAGGGCACCGATCGTTCCCTCTCTTCTCTTGGGCGGCGGAAGCCATGACAACCGAGGTGGATCCTCTCGATTCACTTCCTTCTGGCGTTAAACTCCTTATCAGGCATCTTTATGCCTTGATTCCCGAAAAATTATCAGACATAAATTACCCTACATGGAAAATCACCGTTCTTACAGCCCTTGAGGCCAATTACCTTCTCAAATACGTCGATGGAAGCACAGAACCGCCGCCGGCAGTCATCACCGCCACAAACAAATCAGAAAAAACCAATCCGGCCCATACAGCCTGGAAAGCCGCGGATGGCCAGATCCGATCATGTTTGATTGCGGTCATCTCTCCCACGGTTTAGAAACACGTCCGATCCTACACAACTGCTTCAGCCCTATGGACTGCCCTCACAACACGCTATGCATCAATTTCCCACTCTCATATTTTTCAATTGCGTGATCGTCTCCACACAATTACCAAAGGCACGAAAACTATGGCGGAGTATTTAGACGAGGTCTCCACCATCATCACAGCCCTCGGCACCGTGAACGAAATCATTCCCAAAAATGATCTCATCATGTGCGTCGTTCGGGGGCTCCCATCAGCTTACTCCTCCATTAAACAGGCGGTTCGCATCAGTCCAACGCCCGTTGACCTGGATACTCTCTCCTCGTGGCTAAAAAGTGAAGAAATCAACGTGGATCTGGAGAGCAAACTTCTTCTCCGAGAAGCTGCTGTTATGGAGCCGGCCACCGCCCTCACCGCAAGCCAGAACTATCACGGGGGGCGTGGTGGCGGCCGGCAGGGGAGCCGCGGCGACTACGACAGAAACAGCGGAGGCCGCGGGCGCGGCGGTCGGAGGGCAGTCGTCCGCCGTACAACGGTCAGCAGCACGGCAGCAACAACAGCCTGCACTCCTTCGGCAGCGGTGGGCAGTCATCTTCCAGCGGCGGGCAGGGCACTTACGAGCGGGATCGTCCAACTTGTCAAATATTTCAGAAAATAGGAAACACCGCTGTTCGTTGCTGGTTTCGGTATGAGGAGAGCCGAAATAGTGATAACCGTGCCAATTATGCATCTCAAGCCGGCCCTTCCTCTGAATGGCTGTTGGATACTGGGGCCAACATGCATGTTACTTCTGATGTATCCAAGCTTAACGCTCCAAATCCATATCATGGCTCCAATGGTATTACTGTTGGCAACAGTGAGTCCCTTAATATTTCTCACACTGGCAAGGGTACCATTAAAACCCCCACCGCTATCTTTCACCTAGGTAACCTTACCCACGTCCCTTCTATTAAAACCAATCTCCTTGCAGTTCACCAATTCACAAAAGACAATAATTGCTCACTCTTGTTCACCTCTAATGATTTTCAAATCCTAGACAATACTACCAAGAGGGTGATTATTCAGGGCCCTTGTGAGTATGGTCTGTACGTTCTTCCTGGCACAAGTTCGTCTGCCCACCCAGTTTCAAAAAGCGTTCCTGTGGCTCCGGTGGCTCTTTCGGCTAATGGCCACAGTCTGTTGTGGCACAGTAGTCGGGGTCACCCGTCTACTCAAATAATAAATTCTTTAATGTCTCAATTAGGTTTTTCTTCCATTCATGTAAACAATTGTGACTCCTGTTCAATTGCTAAATCTCATAAATTACCTTTTACTTTATATGAGAAGCGTACAACTGCACCTTTTCAACTTATTCATTCTGACCTATGGGGTCCTACTGCTGTTCCTTCATTTGCTGGTTTTCGCTATTATATTTGTTTTGTGGATGATTTTACAAAATACACTTGGTTGTACCCACTAAAACACAAATCACAGGCATACACCACCTTTGTCACTTTTGAAAAAATGGTCAAAACACAATTTAATTCTCATGTTAAACTTTTTCGAAGTGACAATGGAAAGGAATATGTAAATAACATCTTTGGCCAGTTTCTGCAATCCCTGGGAATTATACATCAAACCTCCTGTCCATACACTCCCGAACAGAATGGGGTGGCTGAGCGTAAGCATCGCCATCTCATTGAAACGGTGGTTACTCTTCTACATCAATCTCATCTCCCTGTCTCCTTTTGGGTAGAATCTCTAGCCACCGCAAACTACCTCATTAACAGAATGCCCAGTGACACCCTCTCCAACAAATCACCCTATCAACTCCTTTACCAAGAACTTCCCAATTATACCAACCTCCGCGTCTTTGGGTGTCTTGCCTACCCTTGGCTACGCCCTGATATTACTCACAAATTACAACCCCGATCCTGTCCTTGTATTTTTTTGGGCTATCATCCTACCTCCAAGGGTTATCGCTGTCTTGACCCACAAACTCATAAAGTCTACATATCTCGTCATATCAAATTTGTCGAAAATGAGTTTCCCTACGAGTCTATTTCCTCCTTCACAAATACATCATTCATTAGCGTCCTTCCTCTTTTTCCAACATACTCACAGGGTCCCTCACCACCTTCCCCCACACCTCCACCCACTACCCAACCACCCCTCATCACCCCTTCGACCGTCACCCACAATACACTCGCAACCACCACCCACACTCACAACCAACCCAAACCACCCCATACCCACAACATCTCCAGCCCGATCCGTTATGGGTCCTTCCCGGCCACCCCCGAATCACCACCGCCCGTGTGACCTCCCAATACTCATCCCATGTTAACCCGTGGCAAAGCCAGTATCTTTAAACCCAAAACCTTTCAGGCTACCATACTACCAAATACACCCCTTCCCGATAGTGAACCAACAACCTACTATGTTGCCTCAAAAAATGCTTATTGGCGTCATGCTATAGATGACGAGTTTAAGGCTTTGACTGATCAGAAAACTTGGGTTCTTGTACCTAAGCCCCATGGGCGGCACCCAGTGGGCTGTAAATGGGTTTACAAAATTAAACACTATGCAGATGGCAGTATTTCCAGGTACAAGGCTCGTTTGATTACTCCAAGACATTCAGTCCTGTTATTCGGCAGGAAACCATTCGCCTGGTACTGTCAATCGCCCTGCGCAACAATTGGCTCATCAATCAGTTGGATGTTTCCAATGCTTTTCTTCATGGCATGCTTGATGAAACTATCTACATGACACAACCACCGGGCTATGTTGATCCCCGCTTCCCTCAACATGTTTGCAAACTCCAGAAGTCTCTATATGGGCTCAAGCAAGCCCCCCGTGCTTGGTACACACGTCTGAAAACGTTCCTCCAAAGACTCGGCTTCACGTGTTGTGTACACGACACGAGTCTGTTTACTCGACATTCAGCACAAGGTATAGTCATTCTTCTTGTCTATGTAGATGATATCATTATTACAGGCTCTACTGCATCTCTAATTCAGGATGTCACTCGAGCTATGCATACTACCTTCAAATTGAAGGACTTTGGCCCGTTACATTATTTTCTGGGAATGGAGGTTTCTCGGATAGGCAGCGGCTTATTTCTTCATCAGTCAAAATATGCTCGAGATCTGTTGCAGAAAGCTGGACTGGAACAATGCACCAGTCAACCAACACCGATGGCAGTCTCTTTGTCTACGAATGGAGCCGACACCCCCTTTGCCGATATCACCCACTTCCGCAGCCTCAATGGGGCTCTACAGTATCTGGCCATTACTCGTCCTAACATCCAGTTTGCTGTCAACCGAGTTGCTCAGCGCATGCATCAACCAAGTGAACATGATTACCATTGTCTAAAACGCATTCTCAGGTACATTTTTGGCACTCTTGGTCGTGGTTTACTCATTCGACTCGGGGACTTGGAGCTTCGGGGTTTCTCAGATTCAGATTTGGCGAATGATAAAAATGACAGCAAATCTACATCGGGGTTTCTCATTTTTTTGGGGCCGAACCTGATCTCCTGCTGTAAAAAAAACAACCCAAGGTCTCTCGGTCCTCAACTGAAGCTAAATACCGCGCTCTTGCTCTTCTTGCTGCTGAGACCATGTGGGTCACATATATTCTTCGCGAACTCCACGCCACTCACACTGTTCCTGCTCTCTATTGTGACAACAAATCAACCATCTGTGTGGCCAAGAATTCCGTCCTACACACCAGAATGAAGCATGTTGATACCGATTGTCTCTTTGTTCGCGATGAAGTTCAGGCCGACACCATGACTGTGAAGTATGTACCCACTGAAGAACAACCGACTGATATTCTCACCAAACCTCTCCCGAGCCGACAACACGATTACCTCAGTTCCAAGCTTCCGTTCGCTTCCGCTCAGCTCAGCTTGAGGGGGGATTAACAGATAGTATTAAATAAATAGTATAAATATATTAGTATTTACTGTGTACTAATCCTAGTCCTATTAGGATTAGTACTCCTTAATCCTAGTTCTATTAGGATTAGTACTCCTTCCTATATCTCCTATATATATCTCCCATGTCTTCCTTTATTAGGTTAACACTTCAATACAATCAATATTCCTTCATAAACCATTCTCCATTATCAACACATTACGCACAAGCAATTATTCACATTACCTTTAATTACCCTTTGTTTCATCATTAGAATTAATCAATGTAAACAAGTCAACCCATCACCAAGTCTCATTACTCCCAAACATATAGCACAAGAAAATACACGCATTCTATACACTTAATAAGAGCTTACAATTCCACTTGTGTCAAATAGTTGAACAATGACTCAAGAAGTTGAGCCTTCCTTTTTCGTTGAGCTGTCAAACTGATGTAATTTATCAATATATAATCAATATAAAATTTCGAATATAACAACACCCATTTTACTATAGATTTAGTCTAGACACAAAAACTCCATCAATTGTATAATCAAGTTCTTAAGTCTTGATCCCAACTAACATGTCAATTCTCATATTTTCAAATTTCAAGCCTAGAGTTAAGTTTCAACTTCTCCAATTTTATAAATCTAATAATATTTATGTAATACAATATAATCAATATTTGATTGTGTATATCTATATTTTAAAACTTCAATTATAAAGTAACAACTACAAGGTAAATTCCAAAATTTAAGTCAAGTTAGACCACCTTTAACCTCCACCAAGAAACAGCAACCCAATTCCCATAATTTGTAGCCAATGATTAATACATGGTTAATTTATTATTAATTCCCAATAATTGGCCTTAATTTTCAAATTCAAGTTTAAGTTGACAGCCATTACTATAGCTATATAAAAAGATTAAATGTTCACCAAATGTATAATAATAATAATAATAATAATAATAATAATAATAATAATAATAAAAATTTAGTATACAATGACCTCTATGCATAATCACAAGTTCACATATTTATATAAATTATACACTTTTTAACCTAAAAATTCTCTTTATTACATAAAAATTTAATAGAAAGGATGAGAATAATTTCTTTGACACCTTGAGATGAAAATATCAATTTTTCTCCTTCTTTTCCTTTTTTCCCTTTCTTTATCTTTTCTTCTCTTCTCTACGTATTTATTTTGGTCAGGTCGTTCTTTTTTTTTCAACCTTTCTTAAGCCGTCTCAGACTTTCAACCACTTAGGGCATTCTGCCCCTTTCTTTTTATTTTATTTATTTATTTATTTATTTTCTACTTTTTTTTCTCTTTTTCCATTATTATTAGCAACAAAATAATACTTTATTAAATCAGAAAATGATATCACTCAATGTTATAAGTAATATAAATTA
Organism: Solanum habrochaites; assembly: GCA_027704765.1. NCBI lineage: Eukaryota > Viridiplantae > Streptophyta > Magnoliopsida > Solanales > Solanaceae > Solanum > Solanum habrochaites. The sequence goes on along the minus strand of JAKWJA010002495.1, from coordinate 51,856,535 downwards.
TTTATAAAATCTACTAAAAAAGATAGTATAAAAATAATGGTTAGAATTCCTAAAACGACTGAGAGGGTCGTTACATCTGATTTAGTTGGTGATTATAGTGTTGAGTTATGTTTAAACTAAATTAATTAGACTTAAAAAGTTGTTAATTTCTTCAAATAAGTTAAAATATATAACGGGGTTTAGTTGGTGAATATAGTGTTGGAATTAAGTAAAAACTAAACTAATTAGACTTAAAAAGTTATTCAATTTTTCAAATAAGTTAAAATATATAATGTGGCTTAGTTGGTGAATATAGTGTTGGAATTAAGTTAAAACTAAACTATTAGACTTAAAAAGTTGTTATGTTTTTAAAATATATTAAAATATATAATTTGGTTTAGTTGGTGAATATAGTGTTGGAATTAAGTAAAAGTTAAATTTGTTAGGCTTAAAAAATTGTTAAGTTCTTCAAATAAGTTAAAATATATAATGTGGTTTAGTTGGTGAATATAGTGTTTAAATTAAGCTAAAATTAAACTAATTAGAGTTAAAAATTTGTTAAGTTCTTCAAATATATTAAAATATATAATGTGGTTTAGTGACTATAGTGTTGGAATTATTTTATAACTAACTAATTAAACTTAAAAAAGTTGTTAAGTTCTTCAAATAAGTTAAAATATATAATGTGGTTTGGTTGGTGATATAGTGTTGGAATTAAGTAAAAACTAAACTAAGTAGACTTAAAAAGTTATTAAGTTCCTCAAATATATAAAAATTTATAATGTGGTTTAGCTGGTGAACATAGTATTGGAGTTAAGTAAAATTTGTAAGACTTAAAAAGTTGAAAAGTTCTTCAAATAAAATAAAATAGATAATGTGGTTTAGTCAGTAAATATAATGTTTAAATTAAGTTAAAACTAAACTAATTATACTTAAAAAGTTATTAAATTCTTCAAATAAGTTAAAATATATAATGTGGTTTAGTTGGTGAATATAATATTGAATTAAGTTAAAACTAAACTAATTAGACTTAAAAAGTTATTATGTTTTATTTGTGAATATAGTGTGGAAATTAAGTAAGAAAGCTAAACTAATTAGATTTTAAATATTATCAAATTATTCAAATAAGTTAAAATATATAATGTGGTTTACTTGGTGAATACAGTGTTTAAATTAAGTTAAAAATAAACTAATTAGACTTAAAAAACTATTAATTTCTTCAAATATATTAAAATATATAATGTAATTTAGTTGGTGAATATAGTGTTGAAATTAAGTAAAAGCTAAATTAGTTAGACTTCAAAAGTTGTTAAGTTCTTCAAATAAGTTAAAATATATAATATGCTTTAGTTGGTGAATATAGTGTTGAAATTAACTTAAAACTAAACTAATTAGACTTAAAAATTTGCTAAGTTTTCAAATAAGTCAAAATATATAATGTGGTTTAGTTGGTGAATATAGTGCTGGAATCAAGTTAAGACAAAACTAACTAGACTTAAAAAGTTTTAAGTTCTTCAATTATATTCAAAGATATAATATGGATTAGTTGGTGAGTATAGTGTTGTAATTAAGTAAAAACTAAACTAATTAGACTTAAAAAGTTATTAAATTCTTCAAATAAGTTGAAATATATAATGTGGTTTAGTTGGTGAATATAGTCTTGAAATTAAGTTAAAACTAAACTATTTAGACTTAAACAGTTGTTAAGTTCTTCAAATATATTAAAATATATAATGTGATTTAGTGACTATAGTGTTGGAATTATTTTATAACTAACTAACTATACTTAAAAAGTTGTTTAGTTCTTCAAATAAGTTAAAAATATATAATGTCGTTTAGTTGGTGATATAATGTTTGAATTAAGGCAAAACTAAACTAATTAGACTATAAAAGTTATTAAGTTTTTCAAATATGTTAAAATTTATAATGTAGTTTAGCTGGTGAATATAATGTTGGAATTAAGTAAAAACTAAATGAGTTAAAGTCAAAAAGTTGCTAAGGACTAAGGACTATATGGTGACTTTGTATCTGAATATGGTGGTAGTGATGTGCGTCCGTCTGCACTTGTTATACACCATTACATATTAATATTTTGTTCTCACACTCTAAATTGTATTTTTATATATTAAGATATGCAATTAAATATTAAATATAGTATATTCTTTAACTCCGATTAAAGGTATGTTTTTAAGAGAATAAAGACTTAACCATAGGCTTGAATATACGAAATAAGAGACATTACATATAACAGACCTTAAGATTATGAACTTATGTATAGATTTGTGCTTCATGATTTTTGGTCTAGCTATACGTAGAGTAATATGAGTTTCTTTGGGCTCGTTAACTTACAATTACGCATATATACTTGATAAATTGGAAGGTTCTAAGGCATTGAGGTAAAGAAAAGTATTGGAGAAGTAGCTTGATTGACTTCGGTTCTTCAGTGGAGGTAGGTTATGATTTATGCTATTTGATAGTAAACTCTATATAGTGATTGATCTGTATTGAATGATACTGTGAAGTTTTCTATGTACTTGATTGTGTGGTTGTGTATTTGTGATTGGTCTGAAATTCTGAGACTGTAAAATTTATATTCTTGAACCCTTTTTTATCAAAGTGATGCCTTGAATAAAGAAGGCTTGATGAAATATTATCAATGAAATGAAAAGTGGTGATAATAAATGATAAATTAATGGTATTATTGGATTGGAGTGTCATGTTCCAACACGGTATTATTGAATCGGAGTGTCACATTCCGACATGATATAATTGTATCGGAGTATCACATTTCGACACAATATTCTTGGATAGAAGTTTCACGTTTAGACATGGTACTTTTGAATCGGTATGTCATGTTCCAACAACGGTAATATTAAAGGAGAAACATATTAATTTAATGAAATTTACTCAATCTCAAAGAACTCAATTCCCAAGATGGTTTTGTTTGGAGGCATGAGTCCTCATGTGTGATCTTGATATTATTGACGTAGTACATATTTACTTTAGTGTTGTTGACACAGGTTGATGTTGTTTGTTGCTTATCACCTGTTAAGTGTCATAGTTTATTTTATACTATTATTCCTTATGTATTAATTGTTACTTTGGGTTGGCCGATGATACCTACTCAGTAGATGTTGGATATTGACCCCTAATTGTGTTTTTCTTTGTTTTTATTTTATGGAGTGGACCAAGTGTACTGGAAAATTTTACTCACCCTCAGCTCTAGCAAGTCTCGGCATATTAGGTTCAAGGGTGAGCTAATCATTCGAGGTTGGGTTGAACTCTCTTAGTCATCACATTATGTCCTTATTTTACAGACACAAATTACTTTATTTCATTTACTTTGGTGTCTTTGATACTCTTAGACATAGTAGTTTGGAATTAGATGTCTTTGGTGTGATGACTTTCATGTTTTGAGAAACGATAGTTAATAAGATCTTAAGCTTCCACATTATGATTGTATCTTATAAGTTGGGGTTAATTGTTGGTTCTCCCACCTAGGAGATTAAGTGCAGAGGCCACTCACGACTTGATTTGGGTCGTGAAAAATATGTTATCAGAGCGTTAGGTTCGGTGATATTATCACACAAGGAAGAGTGTAGTAGAATCTTGTGGAATGGTACGGGGACACCTTTACTTTTCTTAGAGAGGCGATAGAACGTTAGGAAAAATTCATTCCTTGTTTCTTTTGTTCTACTACTTGAATCCAATTTGTAACACCTCGTATCCAGAACAGATAGAAAAGTAGTTTTCCAGAAAATCTGCAGGTGCAATCGACGTTTGACATCAACGGATTGTATCTTGACCCACAAACCATCCTGCACATTCGTCGATGGAGTCAAAACCCCCAAAATCTCAGCCCAGGAAACTTTGAATAAGTGTTGAATGGCGGACGGACCTATGGTCCGTAGGTTAGACTACTGTCCATTGTGTATGTCCGTCGATCGATACCCTATTCTCTCACTCTATGATATGAACCACGGATGATCAGCATGGACCGTCGTTCGATCTACAGTCCGTAGGTCTGACCGTAGGTGGAAATTAATAGACAGGGGGAAATGCAGTTGGGTCAATTTTAATTGATCATAAATCTTAGCACAAAATGTGTTAGGTGACCCATGACATACCCACTGATAGATGGTTGACTATCTTTCCATGGCCACAAACCTTGCTAAAATAAGACCTCCGAGTAAAAAGTAATGCTCATTTTAGTAAAGTCATGTCAAACGGGCCCAACATAGAGACCCAAACGACAGCCCGTCAGTCTAGGTCGTCGTCTGATTCGACAGTAATAAACTCAGAGGTCTTTTGGTCTTTTTCTACTTTTTTTAAACCCTAAGATACATCGTTTTGACCCAAAATTATCAGATTTTAGTAAGTTTAAACCTAGAAACATAACTAAAACTTACCTAAGTCAAAATCATAAATAAAAACTTAGAAAATAAGAAGCAAGAAAGGACAAAAAAGTCAAGAACCCAAGTTCAAGAACGCTGCAAGGTTCTAGCAGTTCCAGCGCCGAAACCTATGTTTTTTTCCGTGCATTTCATCACCAGGTAAATGATATTTCACTAGTGTGTTCCTTTTGACCCGTTGGTTCCTAGTTTTTAATCAGATACTTGATTCTCGTATCATGATGAGACCTAGGGTTTCTAGAACTTCATGAATTTATTTGTTACATGTTCCAAATTAGATTATCATGTTATTACTTAGACTATTTTATTAATTTCAGAACCCTAGCTATGTATTTCTTTAGTTGTTGAATTACACATGCTAGGTCGGATATTTCAGTTACTTCAGATATACATGCCTCAGTTATAAATGCATAATTACCAAATTAATGGTTGCATTCTCAGGTTGCATATTCATTTTTGAACTATCCATTATTTACATAAACTCAAAATCACTTAATTAAATAATTCATTGGGAGTTGTATAATATCGAGTTTGACTAAGCCAGGTAGGTTGTAAGCCCCCTCTGTGAGAAATAAATTTAGTGATCACGACAACATGCCTTTATGACTCTAACAGGCTATATTGGGTCCTCTCGATGGGGTGTATACATCGGAATCCACATTTAACACATGTGGTTTTATAATCGGTTATTAATAGCTCCCACAGTTCAGTCAGAAAATATCTTACATTGACCATTTATCAGTATATTCAGTATTCAATTTTGGCATGTTATAAATTGGTCGTTGCATCCAGTTCACGTAGAATTCATTATATCATATTTAGATTATTATACTCGTTTTTGTACTTGTTCAATTATGTTTTTATTTCAGCTTTATTCTATCCTACATATTCAGTACCTTTCATTTACTGACGCATGCGTGTGCTACATCTTCTCGTGATATAGGTTCAGGTTCTCAGCATCCAGATTACGGTTAGATAAATATCTGATATCCAATTCAGCAGATTCAGTGGTGAGTCCTCATTCTCCAAGGACAATAGTCATGAGATTTTTTCCCGTCTTTTAGTCATTTAGTTTTACTTTTTGCTATAATTACTTGGGGCTTGTCCCAATATTTCTAGTCATTTAGAATCTTACTTCAAATATAGTTAGTTTGAACATAGTAGTGAGTTAATATTTTCTTTGTATTAAACTCATCAGTTTTCATATATCTCAAATTTAGCATATGGATATTTCCCCATCTTTTCAATTTATGTATGATTTAGTTTCCGTAACAATTTATATTATTTAATATGTTCATCCTGGTTTTTGTATCCGCATCTCGGGAATAGCTTGGGGCGTGAAAAAATTTAGTATCAGAGCATTAAGTTTAAGAGTCCTAGGATGTATGAATAGCCATACTAAGTAGAGTCCTTTTCATGGGTGTGAAGTGCACCATATCTAATGAAAGGGAGGCTATGAAGTGTTTTAGAAAAAAATTCACTTTCTTCTTACTCTCATCGTGCATGAGGTATGATTTTACTCCATTATATTTTGATGTTCTATGTTTCAAATCATTCCTCCTCGTAGGGCTAACGCTAGAAATGCGAATCCAGCTCCTCCGGTCTTAGATCAGGAAGTCTCCAATGCTGAGTTCAAAAATAATATACAGATCTTGGCTCGTAGTATGATCTACCAGAACAATCGGTTTCATGCTCACGTGAATTAATATGGTGGATCAGTAGCATAAAGGGTCTGTTACTTTGTTAGGATGAATCCGCCAAAGTTCTTGGGATCACAAATTAATGAGGATCATCAGAATTTCTTGGAAGAGATCAAGAAGATCTTTGAGGTAATGCAAGTCACTGGGAATGATCTAGTTGAGTTGGCATCAAACCAGTTAAAGGATGTTGCTCATATATGGTACACTCAATGAAAGTAAAATAGGGGTACAGATGCAACTCCTATTACTTGGGATTGCTTTAGTGAGACCTTTCTGGAGAGGTTTTTCTTAATAGAGTTGAGAGAAACAAAAACCCAAGAATTCATAAACTTAAGGCAGGGAAACATAACGGCCAAGAATATGGGCTGAAGTTTAACCAACTTTCTAGGTATGCTCCTCACATGGTTGCTGACCCCAGGGCTTAGATGAATAAGTTATTGTGTGGAGTTTCGGATTTGGTAAAAACCGAGTGCCAAAATGCTATGTTACTTGGCGGTATGAACATCTCTAAGCTTATTACTCATGCTCAGCACGGTAAGGGTGATAAGCTTAGGGAACAGGCTCAGGAGAGTAAGAAGTATAGGAATGGGAACTATGACTATTCTCAGCAGAAATCGGGTGGTGGAAATCGCTTACAGAGCTAGCAAAATGTTTTAGCTCATACCCCTTCGTGAGCTAGTGTTCCATTCTCCAAGAACAGGTATGACCAGAAGGGTAGAGCACCAGTCTCTAAGTCTCAAGAAAGTGTTTCAGGCATGAATACTTACCCCACTTTCCCCAACTATGGTAAGAACCATCAGAGCGAGTGTCGCGCAGGAAAAGAAGGATGATTTTGGTGCGGTCAGTCTGGTCACAGTTGAGGGATTGCCCTTCTAGATAGGGTCAAGGAGTTAGAAATGGTAAAGATCAATCTACAACATCAGCAGCACCAGCAAGTCGCTCGACTCAGTAGGGTAAGTCATCTGGTATAGGTGGCGGTGAGTGCCAAAATAGGTTGTTGCTCTTTAGGCTAGCCAGGATCAAGAAGATTTTCCTGATGTAGACACTGGTACATTACAAGTATTTGACTTTGATATTTATGCATTGTTAGATCCAGGGGCTACTCTTTATTTTGTAACTCTTTACAAAGAAGTCCAATTCGATGTTAGTTTAAAAACTCTTTCACAACCTTTATCAGTCTCTACTCTTGTCGGTGACCCAGTTATAGTTAGACGGGTATACAAAAATATCCCTAGCACAGTCTCTCTAAAAGTCACCTCAGCAGATCTTGTCGATGTCGAAATGGTAGACTTCGATGTCATTCTGGGCATGTATTGGTTACATTCCTGTTACGCCTCAGTCGATTATTGAACTAAGATTGTTCGTTTTAATTTTGTAGATGAACCTATCATAGAATGAATGGGCCGTATCTTAGTGCCTGTGGGTCGATTCATCTCTTACCTTGAGGCAAGAAAGATGACCTCAACGGGTTATCTGTATCATCTTGTTCGGGTTAAAGATTCTTGTTCTGAAACCCCAACATTTGATTTAGTTCAAATAGTCTATGAGTTTCCAGAAGATATTCCTGATGTCCCCCTCAAAAGGGAAATCGACTTTGGAATCGATCTCCTAGTAGATACCTAGCTTATTTCTAATCCTCCTTACATAGTGGCTCTAGTAAAGCTTAAGGAATTGAAATAAATGTTGAAAGACATTCTAGATAAGGGATTCATTAGACCTAGTATTTCACCATGGGGTGTGCCAGTGTTGTTCGTAAAGAACTAACATGGTTCTCTCAGAATGTGCATTGACTATATACAATTGAACAAGGTCACAATCAAGAAAATGTATTCCGTCCCCTTGATTGATGACTTGTTTGACCAAATTTAGGGTGCTATTAACTTCTCAAAGATAGACCTTTGATCAGGTTATCATTAGTTTAGAGTCAGAGATTGTGACATTCCAAAAATAGACTACAAAACTGCGTATGGTCATTATGAATTTGTAGTTATGTCATTTGGACTAATCAATGCTTCTACAACTTTCATGGATTTGATGAACACTATTCAAATAGTACTTGGACTTGTTCGTTATCGTCTTCATTGATGATATCCTCATTTTCTCTAGGATTTATGAAGAACAGGCAAGTCATTTGAGAATTGTTCTACAGACTATCAAGGATCGCGAGTTATTCGCTAAGTTTAGCAAATGTAAGTTTTGGTTGAAATCCGTTGCTTTACTTAGTCACATTGTATGTAGGGAAGAGATCCGAGTGGATTCACCTTAGATAGAAGTAGGGAAACAATGGCCCAGACTTACATCTGCCATAAATACCAGAAGTTTCTTAGGTCTAACGGGTTATTATAGGAGGTTCGTTGAAGGATTTTCATCCATAGCCTCACCATTGACTAAGTTGAGTCAGAAGATTTTCAAGTTTCAACGGTGAGATGACTGTGAGAAAAGCTTTGCAGAATTGAAAACAAGATTAAGTAAAACTCCTATCTTGACTCTACCAGAGGGTTCATATGGTTATGTGATTTATTGTGACATATCCAGAGTTGTCCTAGGTCTTGTTTTGATGCGGCGAGGTAAGGTTATAGAGCATGATTCTAGAAAGCTTAAGGTGCATGAGAAGAACTATCCAACTCATGAACTCGAGCTTGCTGGAGTGGTATTTGCCCTCAAGATCAGGAGACACTTCTTGTATAATGTTCACTTATCATAAGAGCCTTCAGTATGTGTTCACCCAGAAAGAGTTGAATCTTTTCCAGAGCAGATGACTTGAGTTCATTAAGGATTATGATATGAGTGTCTATAATCATCAAGGTAAGACAAATGTAGTAGAAGATTCTTTTAGTAGGTTATCAATGGGTAGTGTAGCCCATGTTGAGGAACAAAGGAAGGAGCTACTGAATGATGTTCACAGGCTTTCTCTCTTAAGAGTTCACCTTATGAGCATACTAGACAGTGGTATAACGATTTATAATGGGGTAGAATCTTCTTTGGTAGTGGAGGTTAAGGAAAATTAAGACAGTGATCCAATCTTGCTTGAACTTAATGGTTCAATCCACAATAAGAGAGTGAAAGTTTTCTCCAAAAGGGAGATGGTGTGCTTCGGGACCCGGGTAATTTTTTTGTTCCTGATGTGGGCTAGTTGAGACAATATATTCTTGCAGAAGCCCATACCTCCAGATATTCTATTCATATAGGTGCCACTAAGATGTAACGTGACCTGTGGAAGTCTATTGGTGTAATGGAATGAAGAGAGATAAAGAAGATTTTGTTAGTAAGTGGACCAATTGCTAGAAAGTCAAGCCAGAACATTAGAAACCAGGAGGTGTGACTTAAGAGATGGATATACCTACTTGTAAGTAGGAAGTAATCAATATGTATTTCATCATAGGGTTATCTCGTACTCACAAACAACATGACTCCATTTGGGTGATAATTGATAAGATGAATAAGTCTTCTCGATTTTTAGTGGTCAAGACTACATATTTGGCAAAAGACTATGCCAAGCTTTACATTAAAGAAATTGTGAGGTTTCATAGGGTTCATTTGTCTATCATCTCATATAGAGGTCCTCAGTTTACCTCTCATTTCTGGAGGTCATTTCAGAAGAGTCTTGGTACTCAAGTGAACCTTAGTACAACATTTCATCCACAGACAGATGGAGAGGCATAGCGTACCATTCAAATCGTAGAATATATGTTGAGAGCATTTGTGATCAATTTCAAGGGTAATTGGGATGATCACCTTTCTCTTATTGTGTTTGCCTACAACAATAACTATCATTCCAGAATTCAGATGACCCTTTATGAGGCATTGAATGGGAGTAGATGTATATCCCATGTTAGTTGGTTTGAAATAGGTGAAACAACTTTAATAGGGACAGATTCAGTCCTTTATGCTATGGCGAAAGTGAAACTCATAGAGATATACTTAAGAAATCCCAAAGTCATCAGAAATCTTATGCAGATGTGAGAAAAAAGGAATTAGAGTTCCAAGTTGATGATTGGGTTTTCCTGAAAGTGCCACCTATGAAAGGGGCGATGAGATTTGGAAAGAAAAGGAAGGTCAGTCCTAGATATTTAGGACCTTACAAGATCTTGAAAAGGGTTGGAAGTTAGATATGAGTTAGAGTTTCAAGCAGAATTAGCATAAATGCATCTGGTCTTCCACATCTCACTCTTGAAGAAGTGTGTGGGTGATCAAACCTTTTTTGTGTCATTACAGAGTGCGGCAGTGAAATATAGTCTTTCTTATGAGGATGTACTATTTGAGATTCTTGAACGTTAGGTTAGAAGGTTAAGAACTAAAGAAGTCAATCAAGGTTTTGTGGAGGAGTCAGTCTGTAGAGGATAATACTTGGGAAGTAGAAGAAACAATGAAAGCCAAGTATCCTCATATCTTTACTTCCGACCTCTCCAGCTTTAGGTAATAGTTCCTCTTCAGTTTTCTAGTCATTCATAAGTGAATTCATTTCTAGAATCATTTTCTCTCTGTTTATACTTGCATTTTCAGCGTATTTGTATGTTCTTGGAACTCAATTCACTCAGAAAGTCAACTCTCAGTGTTTAGGGTTTGCAGCGCTCTCCCTCTATAACAACTAGTTTAATCTATATTCGAGAACGAATGTTCCCAGAAGGGAGATAATGTAACACCCCGTATCCAAAAAAGACCAAAAACCAATTTTCTTGATAATCTGCATGTGCAATCGACGGTGGCCATCGACGGACCGTATCATGACCCACAGTCCATCTGGCAGACCTATGGTACATAGGTCAAACTACGGTCCATAGTCTGTATCCGTCGATTGACACTCCATTTACCCACTCTCTGATATAAACCACGAATGACCATCACGGACCGTCATTTGATGTACGGTCCGTAGGTGGAAATTAAAAGATAGTTAGGGGGGAAATGCAGTTGGGTCAAAATCAATTATAATAACTCTTAACACAAAACAAATTAGGTGTCCCGTGACATACCCACATATATAATTGAATTATATTTCCATAGACACCAATCTTGCTAAAATCAGACCTGTGAGTAAAACGTTATGCACGTTTTAGTAAAGGCCTGTCGAACTAGCCCAACCTACGGACCCAAACGATGGCCCGTCAATCCACGGCATCTTGTGGTCTGACAACAACTAACTCAGGGGTCTTTTGGTCTTTTCCCACTTTGTTTAAACCTTAAGATACGTCGTTTTGACCCTAAATGATTAGATTTTAGTCAGTTTAAGCCTAGAAACATAATAAAAACTTACCTGAGTCAAAATCATAAATCAAAACATAGAAAATTAGAAGCAACAAATTAGAAAAGGGTAAAGAACCCAAGTTCAAGAACGCAGCAAGGTTCCAGCTGTTCTAGCCCCGAAACATAAGTGTTTTCCGTGAATTCCATCACCAGATGTGTGAGATTTCACTTGTGGATTCCTTTCACCCATTGGTTACTAGTTTTCAGTCAGATTCTTGATTCCCAAATCATGATTAGACCTAGGGTTTCTAGAACTTCATGAATTTATTTTTTATTTGTTCCAAGTCAGATTATCATGTTATTACTCAGATTATTTCATCAATTTAAGAACCCTAGCTATGTATTTCTTTAGTTCTTAATTAAACATGGTAGGTCAGATTTTTTAGTTACTTCAGATATACATCCTCAGTTATAAATGCATAATTACCATATTAATTGTGCATTCGCAGTTTGCATATTCAATTTTTAGATATCCGGTATTTACATAAACTCATAATCAGTTAGTTACATAGTTCATTAAGAGTAGTATATTATCAAGTTTGAGTAGGGTTCTGCGTACCCAAGTAGTCCCAGAACTACCAGCCTAGTAGGTTGTATGTCCCCGTTGTGGACAATCAGATTAGTGATCACGCCAGCCTGCCTTTATACATCTGGTAGGGTATATTGGGTTCTCTCGATGGGGTGTATACATCGGACTCCACATTTATATCTTGTGATTTTATTATCGGTTATTAGAAGCTCCCACAATTCAGTCGGATTCTCTTCATTGACCATTTATCAGTATATTCAGTATTCAGTTTCAGCATGTTATAAATTGATCGTTGCATCCAGTTAGTGCAGAATTCATTATATCGTATTCAGATAATTATTGTTGTTTTTGTACTTGTTCATTTATATTTTTATTCAATCTCTATTCTATGCTACATGCTCATTACCTTTCAAGTACAGACGCATACGTGCGCTACATCATCTCGTGATATAGGTTCAGGTTCTTAGCATATAGATTACGCTTAGATCGATATTCGATCTCTAGGTCAGTAGATTCAGTGGTGAGTCCTCATTCTCCGAGGACAATAGTCATGAGATTTTTTTTAGTCTTTTAGTCATTTAGTTTTAGTTTTTGCTGAAATTAGCTGTGGCTTGTCCCAATATTTCTAGTCATTTAGAGTCTTACTTCAAACATAGTTTCAACATAGTAGTGATTTAATATTTTCTTTGTATTAAACTCATCAGTGTTCATATATCTCAGATTTACCATATGGATATGTCCCCATCTTATAAATTTATGTATGATTAAATTTCCAAAACAATTTATATTCTTTAGTATGCTCATGTTTCATGCCACCAGTGTTAGCTTAAGATCACTTGTGGTCCTAGGTTCCGTGTCCACGTCTCGGGGGTAGGTTGGGGCATGACACAATTGGTATCTAGATGTTACAAATTGGTACCTACACTTCTTCACTCTATTCCACATATGGTCAATTCTAGAGTATGAGAAGTTAACATGGCAACACCAGAAAAAACTGTGTCCTTGGAAATGTGTTTATTTTCTCGATTGGTTACAGGGCCTTGTAATGACTAGTGATTAACATAATTTTTTAAAATTAAGTTCATAGAGTTGAAACCTTCATTTTTCTCAGGTATTGGTTATGATAAAACCTATGCTTTCATCATGGATTTTTTTATTTGCGTCCTAAAATGAATGTAACGGATATGTTTAGTATTGAGTGTGTGAAATGCTAGTTTGGGAAGACACAAAATATGGTAGCGGTAGTGTCAACCAGTAAAGACACTACCTATGACTTAAGGCAACATTTTCTAACTACTTTATCAAATTATATACCCCAAACTTTGAGCGATAGGAGGATAAATGGTTTTCTGAATATAGAGAAATGAAAAATACATGTTGCATCCTATGAGGTCAAATTTAATACATTATCTAGATCTATAACAACATTAAAGAAGTTTCTTAAAGGACGACAAGATTATGAACGTAATTAATTTAGAAAATACAATTAGTAAATGTTTAATAATATATTTGGGGTTCTTAACTGATTAAATTATGTTGCACCAATTGAGGTTAGAATCTCTACTATGATCTCATAGATTGAGGTATAATAGAGAGGGTCATCGATGTTTTCTTTGTTCGAGTTATGATGTGTATTACTTTTGTTATCGACCTGATCTAAGAAAGAATGCAAATTTCTTGGGGGTAGACACACAATTAATTTGATAAATGAGTATTTTTAATTATATATTTAAATATGTGATTTAATTGAGGGGGTATTATTTTATGTAATCCATTCATTTGGTGATTGACGAGCCAAATCCATAATTTATATGACAATCTATATGTTGTGGCCCATATGTAAGAATTACTTAGGATTACAAAGTTACACTTTTAAATAAATAAAAATATTTAATTGTTTATGGGAAGCACAACACGTTGTATCATCATCCCTACTCTTAAGGTAGGAACTCCAACACTTGAATTTATGTACAATTAATATAGTAGGAGAAATATATTGATTTGACATTAAGTAATATAAAAATTGATGGTGTTGCATTGTTATTCAAAATTTGGGGACAAGAACTAGTGAATCATTTATGACCTAAAGATGCTATTTAATTTTTGAGAAGTAAACAGAAAAAAAAATGTGGGCATATGATTTTGTAAAGCTACTAGCGTGATGTTATTATGGTGGTCATATCTCATTTTAGGCAATTTATAATTTCTTTTTATAAGTGAAGAGAGTTAGTTTTAATTTTGATATACTGGGTACAACTAACAGATTTGTTTTGGTGTTAAATTATAAAGATTGCTAGTTCATAATATTATAAATGTAAAAAAATTAAATGATGTGAAGAATACATAGAGTGTAATAAATAGAGTATAAGTATAATCATGTGGTGGATTAGTGATTTTATCTTAAGCTTCAAAGGGTAGATTGATACTAGAATGCCAAACTTATAAGGAACGAAAGCCCTAGTAAGTATACTTAGGAAAAGTAAATTGAAGATTTAATACGAAACTGCTTATAAAATTGTGTTAGTCTCATGAACTTGATTGGTGTACCCAAGTTTAAGGTTTCAAGTTGAGAAAAAGATTCACTTTATGGTGTTGACAAGGGATAACTTAGCATGATAGTAAATTTGTGGAGGAATTGTGATTAGGATGAAACAATGTAATTAGGATTCGTTCGTTAAATGAATTTTGTAAGGTAATAAAGAATTGTGACTATCTAAGGTTGTGATGTTCACAAGATTTAGGAGATATTGGGACACCGACTAAATAGAATTTAAAGGAGCTAGAGTCATAATAAAAATAAGATAAAATTTGTTGAATCTGTAGACTTCAGAAATAAGTGATAGCAAGCATATTTTCTCTGATTGCATGTATCTTCGATGGGGTTGAGAATTAGGTTCAAGCATGTGTGGTTTTATATTTGTTTTGTTTATAATAATAGTGTAACAGGTTTATTAGATTGATTAAAAACAAATGAATAAGACTTAAGAGAAGAGTGTACCTACGTTCAGCTAGAGTGTGATCATAAGTTATCTTGTGATTTTGAGTTTGTTAATAATTACGCTTGAATTTTTAACGAATGATATGATATAATCAATGAAGAGGTAATCGATTTTCACGACAGGAATCTAGACCCCAGACGAGACAAGCGTCCTTGACCTCTCAGAGGTCGCAGACAAACCTATATATGTCATCCTTACTTCATGTAGGTTAATTTTAGCGAAAAGAATTTAAACTTTTTGTTTCCTAACATGCATGTTAGTCATTCTAGTTAAATTCATATAAGTTCACCATCAACCATCTAACATTAAGAACATCAAATGAAAGAAATAGTTTAATACCACATTAAGTGTATACTTTCCAAAATTGCACCAATACAATGTCTCAAATAAAACGAGAAAGAAACGTTAGTGATAAATACTCCACTAGGTCAGTCCTATAAGTAAGACAGAATATAATGGTAAAGCATCCTCGAATGCATGAGGGCCTACCAAGTCCGAATGAATGCTCCACGTCCAGATAGCTTCAGCGTCGATCTGCAAGCTCTAACGTCCACCAGTGACTGCACCTAAAAATGTAGAGTTGTATGGGATTAGTATGCACTTGTACTTAGTATGGGTATATGCAAGCACACATATAAGACATGCATTAGTAAGAATATCTCTTTCCTAACAACATGATTTATGGAAAGTCAAGTCAGTGGACTTGCCAAATAGAGATTAGGAAAGTCACCGGACTTGCCAAAGTTGAATTAAGAAAGTGAAAAGGCCTTGCCATATTTGATTTAGGAAAGTCAGGGGACTTGCCAAATTTTGTTTCGGAAATTCATACCATGAGAGTAACATGCATCATCATACGTATCATATTGTACACAACACGTAACATCTTACACATAGAACATAACATATAGCATATAGCACATAACATACTTCATATCATTCTTCATATGTATTAAGACCTTAGAATCATGGACTTGACATTAAGACTTTCCAAAATAAGGGCTCAACATATGTGGATTTAACTACAGAGCCTTCTTTAGCAACTGCTTCATTCATTCATACGTACTTCATTTCATTAATTCATAAGCTAGTGTAAACACTAGCCATACCTAGAATGTATTTCAAGACTCTCATCGGATTTTCTGTGCGGTGATCAAGAATAACCTAGTGTCATTACTTGAATCTAACTCACATATTGATTATCCTATCCTAACACCTTTAGTATCGTTCATATCAATTATGTGCATCATTTGAGGCTGGACTCATTCATTCATTTGGGAACTTTAACTTTAACTGACATAGATCATGTGAGCATCATGAAATCCAGTGTCTGCCCCACATAAAAAATAGGTTGAATCACCGACCAAAGTGATCCAAAACATGCTAGCGTACATATGGAATTGAACCCTTTTAGATCCCTATATTGGCAGTATAGGTTTAAAGAGTAGGAGATATAAGGAGACCAATACCCGGCATGGCGGACAGTATTATATCATGAGAGTTAGTAAACCTCTGCCCTTCCCGAAAGTAGGCATTACCGATCATAGTAGTCTATCGGTGCTAAATATAAAGTTCCATTACATTCAACTCATACGTCATAGAAGCTGGCTTCTATTATAAGGACATTATAGCTCTATAGATGATTTATCATCTCTTAATTAGTGTTAAGTATATTATTCTCAATACTTTTATTAGAGTGTTCAAAGATATTGGTCTCTTGATTAACTTTACACTCTCATCGGTGAGTACGTTTTGGTAACATTCACTTAGGCTCATTTGAGATTGCTCTCATCTTTTACATTAGTCTCTTATCATGTTGTCACTACATTCATTATCTTTAGCACATTTACTCTTTATAATTACTCACCCCTTTTAACGTGAATTTTCATTTCATCATATGCCAATTCACTTGGCCATTTATTGTGTTTTACAATATTACTTGACCCTTCTAGGGTTTTTTCATTTCGTTACATACATCTTAGGTTCACTTACTTTACACGTATGCTAGACTTATGGATCTATACATACAAGCCATGAGGCTTCAATCATAGTTCGTTTAAGTGATTCATATTTTCCTAAGATTATGTGGTACAAGACTTATACATCTATTAAGTATGACAAGATCTCGATTTAAATCTGTGTAGGCAACATTATTTTGGAACATTTACACGTATGACTTATGTATCAATACATAATTTTTGTTAGGGAATCCAATTTTTAATCCTTTGGGCAACACTTACGTTTTTATTTATTTTGGTTTGATCCACATGGTTTGGGGACCCAAGATCGAGTCCCAATGCCTTCATTTCATTTTCCTTTGATTTCTATCTTTATTTATCGTTCATTGGGACTGAGAGGATGTAGGATCAAACCCCCACAACCTCCTTTCCTTTTATTTTCTTTTCTTCTAATTCTCTCCTTCTTTACCGAGAGGGTGTGAGATCGAACCCCAGCAGTTCCACTTTAATTATCTCCTTAAATACCTTTTATTTTGCCTAGAGGTTGTGGGTTCGATTCCCAAACGCCTCACCCTTTTCGTTTTCTTTTAATTTCTCCTTAAATCTAACTGAGAGGTGGTGGGTTCTAATACCACTCCTCTCATTTGTTATTTTTAGTATTTCATTTTCGGTAAAGGTGACGGGTTCGAATCCCCGTTGCCACATTCTTTTTAACTTACATTATTTCTATGACTTTTAACATGGTGAGGTTACGGGTTCGATCCTCACTGCCCTCAATTATTTTTCTTAATTTTTCATAACATGTTAATTGACTTAGCTTGACCGAAACTAAAATCAATGTGCTGGAATTTTGATCACATTTTTGCACCCTATTTTCTCACCACTTTCACGTTGAATGAGTATACATTTGGAGTAGTTTTTAGTGAGTTCTTTAGGTGCATTTTCAAGATCACATTCAATAAAGAGTTTGCACTCAAATCATCATTTTTACATCACCTATGAACATCACGATTTAAAAAAGTTTGTAACCATAAAATACAACCAAAATCATGTCATTTTCAAGATCTAATCCGTGTCCAAAATTCACGGCTACACATTTCACACATGTAAACACATATTTTTAAGAAACATAGGTTGTAAGTCATATGATTCCAAACACACCTTCACGAACATATTCATCAAAAAAAATCATTACATGCCTAATATCTATCAGCAGACATACCAACCTACAACCATCGATAAGAGTTAGTGACAGGGACAAGCAAATAGGAAACAATCCTAGTTTTTTCATTAGAATCGGCTGAATCCAGGGTTATGTTGGGAAAGGGACCAAGATTAAGAAAACCCATACATTTTCTGTCGTTCAAAACCTTGAAATGCAAGCCCAAGAACTTCTCAAACATCACGTCTAATTTCCCGCAACTTCAACACCAATTCGACGGAAAAACATCCCTTTGTGCCTAACATTTTTGCTTATGTTTTGATTATATTTTTTGTGTGAGTTCTTCAAGTGTGAAGAAATTTAGTAATTTTTCTGGTTTAGTACTCTTATTTGGTAGAGAAAACGTGCAAGAGAAGTGCAGAGACGTGAGAGAGTAGTTTAGGATTAGGAGTTTTAGTTTGGGAATTAGTCAAACAAGGATTCCTTATAAATTTAAAAAAGAAAAAATGAATTAATTATCTTAGTGAAATGACCATAAAGACCTTTAAAAATCAGATTATAAACCTCAAATTAAATACATTTAATTGAAGATTCCATTGGGGTTCGAATCCGGGTGGAGTGACCACCGCGAACGGGTAATTTTGGGTTTACCCGACTCAAACCATCCATTTAATTAAATTAATTAACAAATTAATAAATTCCTTAGGGTAAATACGATATCACCCTTAGCCTGGAAAAGACCATTTAGCCCATAGACCCTTCAAACCTAATATTTTCCCTTTTTAAGTCCGATTAAGATTCATTCAAGTGAATCTTCGTATTCGAGAGCCCTACACGGATGGACCCAACCTTTTGTAGATAAACTAACTCTCCAAGTTAGTTGTCTTGGCTGTATCAAGGGTTCAGAGGTCTGATTCTACGCGCATTAATCCGTCTGAACCCGTTCTAATTGTAGAAATTCTAGACACATTAAGTGTTACGTAGGATATTCATTTTTAGGGTTGTTACAATATCCCCCCCCCCTTCGGAACATTCTTCCTCGAATGACACTACTAACTATCTAGCGTAACGCCAGTCAGATCATATCATAATTACTATCCACAAAAAATCAATAACAACAAAGAACGGAGAAATAAGGAAACTTAGACTTAAGAGTAGGAAGTCTAACCTCAAGAGCTGAAAAGATGAGGGTAGAGGGATCTCATATCCCCTCGTCCTCCCACGTAGCACCCTCAACAAGATGATTCCTCCACAATGCCTTCAATGTGGCAATCTCGTTGTTCCTTACCTTCTTGAACTGTCTGTCTAAAATCTCAATACGTACCTCCCCATAGGACAAGTCTTCATCAACCCCCAAACCATCAACAGGTATAATCATTGCTTGTTAACCTAGGAACTTCTTTAAAAAAGAGACATGAAAAAATGGATGAACCAAAGATAGATCCGCAGGCAATGTCAACTCATAGACCAGCTCACCCACACGCTGTAGGACCTCATATGGCCCAACATACCTCAGACTCAACTTCCCCTTCTTGCCAAACCTCATCACCCGCTTCATAGGTGATATCTTCAAAAAGTCCTGGTAAAAAACATAAAACTCTGAGGGCCGTTTTCTATTGTCTGCATAAGACTTCTGCCGACTGTAATTAATAGACAACCCGTCTTTAATCACCCTGACCTTCACTAAGGCCTCATGAACGATCTATAGATCCAAGATGGATGACTCTCCAAACTCGAACCACCCAAGTGGATACCTACAACTTCTACTATACAACGCCTCACACGGTGCCATGCCAATGTTGGAGTGATAACTATTATTATTCGAGAACTCTCTCAAAGGTAGATGGTCGTCCCAACTACCCCTTAAGTCAATCACACACGCCCTCAACATGTCTTCCAAGGTCTGAATGGTACGCTCCACCTGCCCATTAGTATGGGGATGAAAGACAATACTAAGCTTCAGCTATGGGCCTAAGCTCTTCTGTAAGGATCTCCAAAAATGTGAAGTGAATTGAGCTCCTCTATCAGAAATTATATACAAAGGAATCACATGCATTTTCACAATATCATCAATGTAGAGTCTCACATAATCCTCAACTCTGTAAGTATATTTCACAGGGATAAAGTGAGAAAACTTAGTCATCGTGTCCATAATAACCCATATGGAGTCATGTTGTCTCTTAGTCTTCAGAACTCCAACAACGAAGTCCATATTAATGGCCTCCCACTTCCAAGTCAGAACGTCAATAATCTGAGTAACACCTCCAGGCTTAAGATGTTCTGCCTTAGCCTGTTGCCAATTAGGACACATGGACACATATCTGCAATGTCCTTCTTCATGCCATCCCTCTAATAGATCTGGTTAAGATCATGATACATCTTGGTGGAATCTTGATGTATGGAACATCTTGAACCATGGGCCTCTACAATGACCCTATTCCACAAATCATCCACATCTGGTACACACAGCCTTTCCTAGTACCTAAGTATTCAGTCACCTCCCAAAGGAAAGGACTCATTCATCTTTATCATCACTGAGTCCTTTAACTCCATCAAAACAGGATCAAGATGCTGACCCTTCTTGACTTTACCTACCAAGGAAGATTCAGAACTAGGATGAACTGAAACACCCCCACTAGTAGAGTGAACCAACTGCACACCTAGTCTGGCCAGTCTGTGTACATATTACACCAAATCGTTCTTCCCATCCTCAACGTTGGTTGTACTTCCCATGCTCATCCTGCTCAAAGCATCAGCTACAACATTAGCCTTACCTGGATGGTAGTAAAAATTCATGTCATAGTCGTTCAACAACTCTAACCATATCCGCTGACGTAGATTCAAGTCTCTCTGTGTGAACACATACTGGAGATTCCAGTTGTCTGTGAACACATCCACATGCACTCCGTACAAGTAATGCCTTCATAATTTATATGCAAAGATCACAGCTGCCAACTTCAGGTCATGAGTGGGATAATTCATCCTTGAGTTGTCTAGACGCATAAATTATCTCCTTACCACCCTGCGTAGTAATACAACCCAAACCAACCCTAGATGCATCACAATGAATAGTGTAATTCTCACCACACTTCGGAAAAGTAAGAACCGGGGCTGAAGTGAGTCTGTCCTTGAGGTCCTGGAAACTCTCTTCACAAGTCTCCGTCCATTCAAACTTTTCCTTCTTAGTCAAATTTGTTAGTGGGGCAGCAATGGAAGAAAATCCCTTCACGAACCTGCGGTAGTAATAAGCCAATCCCAAGAAGCTATGGATATCTGTGGGAGTAAGAGGTTTTGGCTAGTTCTTAATACCCTAAATCTTCCTAGGGTCCTTCTCTACACCCTGATCGGACACAACATGACCCAGGATGGTCAATGATCTAAGCAAGAATTCACACTTGCGGAATTTGGCATACATATGATTTTGTCTAAGTACCTGCAAGGTTAGTCTCAAAATGTTGTTTGTGCTCTTCCTTAGTCTTAGAGTAGATGAGAATTTCATCAATGAATACTATGATGAAAGAGTCAAGGTATTCACGGAAGACCCTATTTATGAGATCCATAAATGTATAACGCTCATTCGTGATACCAAATGACATAACTAGGAAGTCATAGTGACCGTAACGGGTAGGTAAGGCTTTCTTTAAGATATCTCCATCCCTAACCCTGAAGTGATAGTACCCTGAACAAAGTTCAATCTTCGATAAGAAACTAAACCCTTGGAGTTTGTCGAACAAGTAATCTATTTTGAGAAGTGAATACTTATTCTTGATAGTGACTTTGTTGAGCTGTCGATAATCGATACACATCCTAAGGGTTCCATCTTTATTTTTCACAAACAACACTGGAGCACCCCAAGGGTCTATGGTCGACTGAATAAAACCTTATCAGTGAGATATTTTAACCGTAGCATCAACTCTTTGAGTTCAATTGGAGCCATTATGTAAGGAGGAATTGAAATTGATTTAGTATTGGTTTCTAAGTCGATACCAAAGTTAATCTCTCGAGGGGGAGGAACTCCAGAAAAATGATAAGGAAATACATATTGGAACTCATTCACTACAAGCAATGAGTCAATGGAAGGAATGTCATGATCATTAACACTCACAATATCACACAATAACCCGTTGGACATCATTTTATTGGCCTTAAGGTTTGAAATCAAGGTATTAGGATGACTCGAATTATACCCCTCCCAAACTAGCTCTTCTTCATTAGAGAAGCAAAATCTGATAACCCTACTACGACAATCCATACAAGCATAACAACTATAAAGACAGTCCATGCCAAGAACAACATCAAAATCATGCATTGGTAACTCAACCAAGTCTGCACACATAGTCATACCAATTAAAATTTTAAGGCAATCCTTGTATACTCTATCATTTCTTACATTTTTTCCTAAAGGTGTACTAACAACTATAGGATCATGTATAACTTCACGCAATATCTCAAAAGTTAGAGCAAGTAAAGTAGTTACAAAGGAAAGCGTAGACCCTGGATAAGGTAAAGCATAAACAGAAATTTAGAATACTTCAGCATACCTATGACCACATCAGCGGACTTCTCTTTCTCCTCCCTGCCCTTCATGGCGTAGAACCTGTTCCTCTTAAGATGCTTGACTGCTACTACACCCTGTAAATTAGGTTTAGGATGAGCAGTACCTCCAACCTAACCCATGTTTTGCGGGTAGCCATTAATCATGTGTCTGCTCTTACCGCAACCGAAGCATGCATTGGTGCCCTATCTTCACTCTCCACTGTGAGAGTGGACGCACTTAGTACAGTCCTTTAAGGGAAGCTGCGTCTCACCTCCATTTCCCTTCTTGGGCTCGGGTCTGCGACCTCTAGGTGTTGTACTCCTCTGAAAGTTAGAGTTCCCTGAACTCTTTAGAGAAGACACAAGCACCTTGTAACTGATCGAACAAATCATCAATGCGAGGAATGGGATAAGGATACTTGTTCTTAATAGTTACCTTATTCAGCTGCCTGTTGTCTATGCACATCCGAAAACTTCCATCTTTCTTCTTTACAAATAAAACAGGAGCACCCGTAGGGGATGCACTCGGTCTAATAAAACCTTTACCTAACAACTATTGAAGTTGGGCGTTTAACTCTCTTAATTCAGCTGGAGCCATTCTATAAGGGGAATGGAAATGGGCGACTACCCGGCTCTAGATCAATACAAAAATCAATATCCCTATCCAGTGGCATATCAAGGAGGTCTACAGGAAACACATCAAGAAACTCACGGACTATCGAAACAGACTCAATCGAAGGTACTTTGGAAGTATCATCCCTGAGATGTGCAAACAAAGCTACACAACCCTTACTCACCATCCTCTTAGCACGAAGAAAAGAGATAATACAAACTGGAGTGGAAATCTAGTCACCCTCCAACACTAGCGGATCAGTCCCAGGCTTGTCCAATGTCTCAGTTTTAGCATTACAATCTAAGATTGCAAAATTTGGAGAAAGTCATGTCATACCCAGAATTATATCAAAATCAACCATACCAAGAATAATCAAATCTACATAAGTATTGCTCCCTACAAAAGTCACAAGGCAAGACCTATACACCTTCTCAACTATCACAGACTCACCCAAAGGATTAGACACACGAATAGGCATGTCAAGCAAATCACAATATAAATCAAGACCAATAGAAAATGAGGAAGATACATATGAAAATGTGGATCTACGATCAAACAGAAGCCATGCAATCACAGACTAAAAGAGTATCTGTGATAACAACATCAGATGTATTTGCCTCAGACCTCCCGGGGAAAGCATAACAATGGGCCCTATCACTTGTCTGCATGAAACTTTGCTTCATAAGCTGCAACAGACATCCTTCCTTACACTAGGCTAAGAAACTCATATCTCCTCCTATCCCTCAAAGTCCGTGGTATATACTTCTCCATAAATAAGCTAGAAAATGATTCCAAAGTCATTGGTGGTGCCCTTGCTTGTTGACACTCAACATACAACCGCTACCTTATTTTGGCATCCCCTTGAAACGGGTAGCTCACAAACTCAACACCAAATCGCTCTACTATATCCATGTTATGTAGCAGCTCATGACAATCAACCAAAAAATCATAGGCATCTTCAGATTCAGCACCCTTAAGGACTGGAGGTTTCAAATTTAAGAACTTAATGAAAAGTTCATGCTGATCACCTGTCATTATAGACCCTTTAGTCAATCGAGGAAACGTGACTACTTCCAATTATGCATCCCTGTGGGGAGCCACAACAGTTGCATGTTGTACTCCCTGAACCTGAGGTGCTGGTGCAGAAAACACTGGAGGTGTCTTTCCCTGATCAAATAACCCGCTAAGATAAGTAAGAACCTGATTATTCATCTCTAGGGTAGGCTGGGGTGGTACTTCCTTATCCTGAACTTGCTCATTTTCCCCTTCCTCACCCTCTCTTACTACCTCACTCGGTGGAGGAGTAACTGCTCTATTTCCTAGATGGACCAGGTGTTTGTCCTCTTCCTCTAGTGGGCGACCTCCGGCGACCCCTACCACGACCTCTTGCCACTGCTCCTCCTCGAGTTACAGCCCCAATGGTTGGCTCAGACGCACCCTGTCTAGCTGTTGTTGGTGTTGGTACAGTTGTTGCTCTAGTTCTAACCATCTGCAAAATAGAGTGAGAAGGTCAGATACCGATTGGATCCAAGTAATAGCACGAAAGAAAGAAAGAATAGAGTTTTCGTAAAGTCCTATAGCCACTCGATGAAAAGTATTGGCGTCCCCATACGATTCCTCAAGATTCTACTAGACTTGTCCTTGTGTGATGAGACCAACGAACCTAATGCTCTGATACCAAGTTTTTCACGATCCAAATGATTAGTGAGTGGCCCCCACACTTACCTCCTTAGGTGGGCGAACCAACACATCTAAACCCAACATATACCAATAGTTCAACAATAAATAATATAAATAATGCGGAAGCTCCAAAAGATACTAAGCAACGAATTTATATAAGTTTCTAAAGTTTAATACTTATCATCCCAAAATCTGATAGTGTTTAAAATTATCAAGTCTAAGAGTGTTTAAGAAAACCAAAATAATCAAAAAGATGGTCCATGTCCAAAATTCACAGACATAAAGACGTGAATGAGAGAATCAGAACTCTTATGTGCTGGAGACTGGCTAGAGCTGAGGGCGAGTCGAAGTCGATGGTACACTTGTTGCACTCTATGAAAGAACAGAGAAGAAATACAAGTAGGGGTCAGTACAAGGAACACATACTGAGTAGGTATCATCGGCCAACTCAAAATAGAAACCAATATATGTTTAATAATATCATAAAATCAACTACAATACTTAACAGGTGGAAAGAAACAAACACATGAGCCATTGACAACAACACCATAATAGGTGCACCAACAATCACAACATCAAGCACACTTATGAGGACTCATGCCTCCACACCATACTCATTTGGAAAATAGGTTCCTTGAGATTGAGTATATTAAGTTACTTCAAGATTCCTTGCCTTTAATGTTGTTGTGTTGGAAATTGACACTCCGATCCCATAATACCGTGTCGGAATGTGACACTCCGATCTCATAATACCATTTCAGAATGTGACACTCTGATCCGATTATCTCATTATTTTATTTCAGCAAGCCTTCTTTATTCAAGGCGTCATTTTAATAGAGAGTGTTCAAGATTAGTAATTCAAAACTCTCATAATTTTAGGCCAACAACAAACCACACAATTAAAACATATAACCACACAATCAAATACATGGGAGACTTTACAATATCACTCAATACATATCAATCGCTATTTAGGGTTTATTTATCAAATAGAAATAAACCATAACCTACCTCCATCAAAGAACTGGAGTCATGCAAGCTACTTTTACAATACTTTTCCTTTCCTCAATGCTTTTGAACCTTTCCAATCTATCAAATATATATGCATATTTGTAAGTTAACGAGTCTACAGACATCATATTACTCTATGTCTAGCCTAGACCAAAAATTCACCTAACTTTATATATATATTTCTAAATTCAAACTTAAGAGTAAGTCTTAATTCCTCCACTTAGAACAATTTTAATAATAATCATATAATATAATACATCAAATATTTAATTACCTATCTCAATATATCAAACTTTTATTTCTTATATCATAACAAAAATATAATATTAAAATTAGGCCACTGGTTACGGAAACAGTGGCAGAATAGCAACACCTTGAAGCCAATTTCCTCTCTCTCTCGTCTAAACTCAATAATACTAATACCAATAATAATAATATTAATAATAATAATATGACCCTTACCTTAATCCACCTTGGCATTTATCAATATTAATGCATATATTTGTTGACACAAATTTTAAACAGAACCCAATCGAAATTTGATGCCACTCATATGACCATATATGACAATTATACATGAAATCTATACACACTAAATGCTAACCTACTAATTAAATAATAAAACCTCCCTTCCATCACACAATTAATGTTTGGCTTAAATTTTCCAATAAATCCTCACCTGGTTGTATAGAGGAATTTCAATTCTTCTTTTGCTTTTGTAATAATTAACATTTTAATAATCATCATTCTCATATTAAAATAATGGAAATTCCCCTCCCCCAACCATTAATATGTGAAAAATAATCTTGAAAGCTAAATCATGATTTAAACACAAAATATTTGTAACCAATATGTAGGGAAATTGCATAGATTATGTACCTATT
The DNA here is from genome assembly GCA_027704765.1 of Solanum habrochaites. Lineage (NCBI taxonomy): Eukaryota > Viridiplantae > Streptophyta > Magnoliopsida > Solanales > Solanaceae > Solanum > Solanum habrochaites. The sequence goes on along the minus strand of JAKWJA010002495.1, from coordinate 51,829,834 downwards.
GCGTTCCTTCTTGAGATGCGACAAATTATCCTTCTCCGATCTTTTTATTTTCTTACTACTTATTACCCTAATTATCATATAATCAATTATAAACAGTGATAAAAGTAACCCACTATTTATTTCACTATTATCTTCTTTAACCACCAACTAAATAAATTATTAAAATTACCCTACTAATTTCATAATTATAATTATGAATAGTCCAAAACACCCATTTAAATCTATCATAAAGTATTTTCTGACATAAAAAGTTCTAGTGCTCAAAACGATCGAAAATGGTCGTTACAGGTATGTAGTTAAAGGTTGTATTTTTTTTAAATAGACCAGATATGACAACAAGATGTGAACTACTTTGTTATAGACATATTAGGGGTTTATCATCGACTTTAAATATTGAGTTTTGGTTTGGGTGTCAAACAATGATGTATGGATAATTTAGTCTTCACGTGGGGTTAGATTACTCAAATTATGATAAATGACTCAATAATAATGTACAAGATGAGATATAATTCTACATGCTTATTAGGAATTAGGAGTTGAGTTAGTACTCCTCTATTTATGGGACAACATAGAGTGTGAAGATGCGTTAAATACACATTTGATGGTAAATAAAGGTTATGAGATTATAGTATACCGAATAATTTGAGTGACCAATAATTTCCCTAAGTGTTGGCATGAGGTTGTGATGATTTAGAAATATAGATTGAGCATGGTATATTGTAACGACCTGTTTAGCCGTTTTGAGCAGCAGATTTTATATCTGGAAAAACTGGCTGAGTCGACGGATCCCACGACGGACCGTCATAGGCACGACGGACCGTCGAGGGGGTTTCGTTCCAAAACACTTAGAATTTAGAAATTTGGGTACTGAGATCGACTCTCTGAACGTCACGACGGGGTGGCAGGACGGACCGTCTCAGGCATGACGGGCCGTCACAGACTCTTTAATGAATTGGAGTCTCTGAACTTCGTGACGGAAGCAGCAGGACGAACCGTCGCAGGCACGACGGGCCGTCACAGGCTGCGTGACCCTGACTGGGTCGGATTTCTGTTAAATATTTTAAGGGGCGTTTTGGTTTAATATTTATAATTTAATTACTTGGGGGTTATAGGAGACAACCTTGGAATAAATAGTGGGTATTTTATCATCTTTTATACTTAATTTTATGATTATTAGGGTAAAAGAAAAAGTTTTTTGAATAAGAAAAATAGAGAGAACAGAGAGAGAGAGAGGGAGAAACGAACTAGAGAAAGGGAAGAACGAAGAGGAAAGCGAAGACTTTGAAGATTAGCTTGCTTGATCACGAATTCTTCGGTGGAGGTAGGTCATGGTTTATGCTATTTGATAGTAAACTCTTAATAGAGAATGATATGTATTGGGTAGTATTGTAAACTCTTCTATATGCTTAATTGTATGCTTGTATGAATGTGATTACATAATTGTGATAAAATAAGCATGATGAAGCTATTGAATCCTAAATCTTGAAAAACCCTAATCTGCCTTGTTAATGAGATTGATGATGCCTTGGTATAAAAGAAGGCTTGATGAACTAAAGTGATGAGAGTAGTGGAACGGGTGTCACGAACCGACACGTAGAATTTGGGGATCGGGTGTCACGAACCGACACGTATAATTAGGGGATTGGGTGTCACGAATCGACACGTAGAATTAGGGGATTGGTGTCACGAACCGACACGTAGAATTAGGGGATCGGGTGTCACGAACCGACACATAGTATATGGAGCGGAGTGTCACGTACCGACACGAGAGAAATAAGCATAATGAATCTTTAAAGACGTTAATATACTCAATCTAATGAACCTAATTCCTAAATGGGTATGGCATTGAGGCTTGAGTCCTCATGGGTGAACTTGGCGGTGCTTATTAATGATTATAGAACTTGTTGTTGCTACATGTTGGGTATTGTAGGTTATTTATGATATTATTTGATATATACTGTTTTCTATTTTGAGTTGGCCGATGATACCTACTCAGTACTTGTGTTTTGTACTGACCCCTACTTGTATGTTTCTTTCTTTGTTATTTGTGGAGTGCAGCAAACGTGCCATCGTCTTCAACTCAGCCGCAACTCTAGACAGTCTTCATTAAGCCAGATTTCAGGGTGAGCTATTGCTTCTAGCTTGGACTGGATCTTCCTCGTCATGTCTTGATGCCTTGAGATTCCGACATGGACTAGCTTTTTACTTATTTTAGCTTCTTAGATACTCTTAGATTAATAATTTTAGGATAGATGTTCTTGTGATGATGACTTCCAGGTTTTGGGATTAAATAGTATTAGGTTTTTATAAGTTATTTAATCGATTTTCATTAATGAGTTTTAAGTATTCCGCATTATATTTTGTTATTTATGGTTGAAACGTTGGGAATTGGATGGGTTGGTTCGCTCACATAGTAGGATAAGGGTGGGTGCCAGTCGCGGCCCGTTTTGGGTCGTGACAAACTTGGTATCAAAGCATTAGGTTCGTTGGTCTCATCACACAACAACAGGTCTAGTAGAGTCTTAAGGAACGGTAAGGGGACGCCTTTACTTTTCTTTGAGAGTCTATAAGACTTAAGGAAAATTCCATTCTTTCTTTCTTTCGTGCTATTACTTGGATCCAATTGGTATCTAGGTGATACAAATTTGTATCTGACCATCTTCACTCTATTTCGTAGATGGTTAGAACTAGAGCAACGACTGCGCCAACACCAGCACCGGCAGGGCAGGGTGCGTGTGAGCCAGCCACTGGTGCTGTAGCTCGAAGAGGAGTAGTGGCAAGGGGCCGTGGAAGAGGTCGTGGGAGGACGTCCTCTAGAGGAAGAGGACGAGCACCTAGCCCATCTGGTAATAGGGCGGTGACTCCTCCAGCAACTGAGGAAGTGGTAAGAGAGGGTGAGGATGGGGAGAATGAACAAGTGCAGAATGAGGAATTGCCACCCCAACCTACCCCAGAGATGATCAATCAGGTTCTTGCTTATCTTAGCGGGTTATCTGATCAGGGCCAGATGCCTCCAGTGTTTTCTGCACCACCACCTCCGGTTCCGGAGGTACAACATGCAGCTACTATGGCTCCCCGCATGGATGCCTCATTAGAAATAGGCACGTTTCCTCGTCTTACCACAGGGCCTATAATGACAAATGATCAGCATGAACTTTTCAGTAAGTTCTTGATATTGAAACCTCCAGTCTTCAAGGGTTCTGAATCTGAGGATGCCTACGATTTTCTGGTTGACTGTTATGAGCTACTACACAAGATGGGTATAGTAGAACGGTTTGGTGTTGAGTTTGTGACTTATCAGTTTCAAGGGAATGCCAAAATGTGGTGGCGGTCACATGTTGAGTGTCAACCAATAGAAGCACCACCTATGACTTGGGAATCATTCTCTAGCTTGTTTGTGGAGAAGTATATTCCACAGACTTTGAGGGATAGGAAAAGAGATGAGTTCTTGAGCCTAGAGCAAGGTAGGATGTCGGTTACTGCATATGAGGCTAAGTTTTGCGCATTATCAATGTATGCCACCCAACTATATTTCAGTCCACAAGAGCGGGTTTGCCGTTTTGTGAAGGGGTTGAGGTCAAAATTGCGAATTTCAGCCTTACAGGTAGCGGCTACGGAAAAATCCTTTCAAGAAGTGATAGACTTCGTGATAGAGGTGGAAGGAGTGAAGCCAGATGACTTCACCATGGCATCGACATCAAAAAGGTTTCGAAAAGGAGGTGAGTTTAATGGTTCTTACTCTAGAGGACAGGGTTCAGGAGGTTACTCAGTCCGACCAATTCAGTCTTCACTACAGACTGTAGTTGGGGGTCCACCTCAGACCGGTCAACCTTTCTCCGAGGTTGGAGGCTATTCCCAAACCTCGTCATTCTCACAGAGACCTATGCTTGACTCCAGGGAGTGTTATGGATGTGGGGAGACTGGACATATTAGGAGGAATTGTCCAAAATAGAGTTATAGACCCCCAATAGCTAGAGGTAGAGGTGGTCATGGTAGAGGCCGTTATTCTGGAGAACGCGGTGGCCGAGGTAATGGTGGTCACCAAGACGGCCGGGGTAACGGGAAAACTGGAGCCACTACAGCACAACATGGTAGGGGAAATGGGCAGACAGGTGATAGGGCCCATTGTTATGCTTTCCCTGGGCGGTCTAAAGCGGAGACATTAGATGTTGTTATCACAGGTAATCTTTTGGTTTGTGATTGCATGACTTATGTATTATTTGATCCTGGCTCCACATTTTCATATGTATCTTCCTCATTTGCTACTGGTCTTAATTTACATTGTGAATTGGTTGACATGCCTATTCGTGTTTCTACTCCGGTGGGTGAGTCTGTGGTAGTTGAAAAGGTTTATAGGTCTTGTCTGGTGACTTTTGTGGGGAGCAATACTCATGTAGATTTGGTTATTTTAGAAATGGTTGACTTCGACGTAATTCTGGGTATGACTTGGATTTCTCCGAATTTTGCTATCTTAGATTGTAATGCTAAAACGGCCAAGCCTGAGACAGATCCGTTAGTATGGGAGGGTAACTACACTTCCACTCCAGTTCGTATCATCTCCTTTCTTTGTGCTAAGAAAATTGTTAGTAAAGGGTGTTTAGCGTTCTTGGCACACCTCAGGGATGATACTACCCAAGTACCTTCGATTTAGTCGGTTTCGGTAGTTCGTGAGTTTCTGGATGTGTTCCCTGCAGACCTTCCTGGTATGCCACCGGACAGGGATATTGACTTTTGCATTGATTTGGAGCCGGGTACTCGTCCCATTTCCATACCCCCTTATTGAATGGCTCCAGCAGAGTTAAGGGAGTTAAAAGCCCAACTTCAAGAATTGTTAGGGAAAGGCTTTATTAGACCGAGTGCATCCCCTTGGGGTGCTCCTGTTTTGTTTGTGAAAAAGAAAGATGGGAGTCTTCGGATGTGCATAGATTACCGGCAACTAAATAAAGTAACTGTTAAGAACAGGTATCCTCTTCCTCGCATTGATGATTTGTTCGATCAGTTACAAGGTGCTTGTGTATTCTCTAACATTGACTTGAGGTCTGGTTATCATCAATTGAAAATACGGGCAGCAGATGTGCCAAAGACTGCCTTTCGAACCAGGTATGGGCATTATGAATTCTTGGTAATGTCCTTTGTACTAACGAATTCCCCTGCTGCTTTCATGAGCTTGATGAACGGAATTTTTAAGCCATATCTGGATCTCTTTGTGATCATATTTATTGATGATATACTGATATACTCCAAAAGTAAGAAGGAACATGAGGAGCATTTGAGAATTGTGTTGGAAATGTTGAGGGAGAAAAAGCTTTATGCCAAATTCTCCAAGTGTGAGTTTTGGCTAGATTTAGTGTCTTTCTTGGAACACGTAGTTTCTAAGGATGGGGTGATGGTGGATCCTTCTAAGATTGAAACAGTGACAAATTGGGTAAGACCTACTAATGTGTCGGAAATAAGGAGCTTTGTTGGGTTAGCCAGCTACTACCGTCGATTTGTCAAGGGATTCTCTTCTATCGCTTCCCAATTGACGAACTTGACTAAGCAGAATGTTCCATTTGTATGGTCGGATGAATGTGAGGAAAGCTTTCAAAAACTCAAGACCTTGCTGACTACCGCACCTATCCTTACCTTGCCAGTAGAGGGTAAGAACTTCGTTGTGTATTGTGATGCATCCTATTCTGGTTTGGGTGCAGTGCTAATGCAAGAGAAGAACGTAATTGCTTATTATTCGAGGCAATTAAAGGTGCATGAACGTAATTATCCGACCCACGATTTGGAGTTGGCTGCGGTAGTGTTTGCATTAAAGCAATTGAGACACTATCTATATGGGGTTAAGTGTGAAGTCTATACGGATCATCGTAGCCTACAGTATGTCTTTACTCAGAAAGATTTGAATTTGAGACAGAGGAGATGGATGTAACTACTGAAGGACTACGATATTACCATCTTGTATCACCCAGGAAAAGCTAATGTTGTGGCAGACGCCTTAAGCAGAAAAGCAGGGAGCATGGGTAGTTTAGCTCAATTGCAAGCCTCTAAACGTCCATTGGCTAGAGAGGTTCAGACTCTGGCCAATGACTTTATGAGGTTAGAAGTAAATGAGAAGAGAGGATTTTTGGCCAGTGTGGAGGCGAGATCTTCTTTTCTTGACAATATCAAGGGGAAACAATTTGATGATGAGAAACTAAGCCGAATTCGGGATATGGTGTTGCGAGGAGAGGATAAAGAAGAAATAACGGATGAGGAAGGTGTTTTGAGAATTAAGGGAAGGGTATGTGTGCCCCGTGTTGATGATTTGATCCACACTATTCTTACAGAGGCTCATAGTTCCGGATATTCTATACATCATGGTGCAACCAAGATGTTCCGTGACCTAAAGCAACACTTTTTGTGGAGTAGAATGAAGCGCGACATTGTTGATTTTGTTGCCAAATGTCCAAATTGTCAGCAAGTCAAGTATGAACACCAGAGGCCCGGAGGAACATTTCAAAGAATGCCCATTCCTGAATGGAAGTGGGAGAGAATTGCATTGGACTTCGTGGTTGGTCTTCCATAGACATTGGGAAAGTTTGATTCTATTTGGGTAATTGTGGACAGATTAACTAAGGTTGCTCATTTCATTCCGGTTAAGGTGACTTAAAATGCAGAGAAGTTAGCCAAACTCTATATTTCAGAGATTGTTCGGTTGCATGGGGTTCCACTCTCCATCGTATCAAATAGAGGTACGCAATTTACTTCTATGTTTTGGAGAACTTTGCATGCTGAATTAGATACTAGGTTTGACCTTAGTACTGCATTTCACCCTCAGACCGATGGGCAGTCTGAGCGAACAATTCAGGTGTTGGAAGATATGTTTTGTGCATGTGTGATAGAATTTGGTGGTCATTGGGATAACTTCTTACCCTTAGCAGAGTTTTCATACAATAATAGCTATCACTCAAGTATTGATATGGCTCCTTTCGAAGCATTGTATGGGAGGAGATGTAGGTCTCCCATTGGTTGGTTTGATGCATTCGAGGTTAGACCTTGGGGTACTGACCTTTTGAGGGATTCATTAGAGAAGGTGAAATCTATTCAAGAAAAGCTTTTACCGGCTCAAAGTAGGCAAAAGGAGTATGCAGATCGAAAGGTTAGGGACTTGGAGTTCATAGAGGGTGAGAAACTTTTGCTGAAGGTTTCACCCATGAAGGGTGTGATGCGGTTTGGTAAAAGAGGTAAGCTAAGCCCAAGGTATATTGGACCATTTGAAGTACTTAAGCGAGTAGGGGAGGTGGCTTATAAATTAGCCTTGCCTCTAGGGCTGTCAGGGGTGCATCCGGTATTTCATGTGTCTATGCTGAAAAGATACCATGGGAATGGAAACTACATCATTCGTTGGGATTCAGTTCTGCTTGATGAAAATTTGACTTATGAGGAGGAGCCTGTTGCCATTCTAGATAGAGAAATTCGCAAGTTGAGATCAAGGGAGATTGCATCCATCAAAGTTCAATGGAAGAATCGACCAGTTCAAGAGTCCACTTGGGAGAAGGAGGCTGATATGCAAGAAAGATACCCACACCTGTTTACAGATTCAGGTACTCCTTTTTGCCCTTGTTTTTCTTCTTATGATCATTCGAGGACGAACGATGGGTAAATTGGTATCTATTGTAACGACCTGTTTAGTCGTTTTGAGCAGCAGATTTTATTTCTGGAAAAACTGGCTGAGTCGACGGATCCTACGACGGACCGTCATAGGCACGACGGACCGTCGAGGGGGTCTCGTTCCAAAACACTTAGAATTTAGAAATTTGGGTACTGAGATCGACTCTCAGAACATCACGACGGGGTGGCAGGACGGACCGTCTTAGGCATGACGGGCCGTCACAGACTCTTTAATGAATTGGAGTCTCTGAACTTCGTGACGGAAGCAGCAGGACGGACCGTCGCAGGCACGACGGGCCGTCACAGGATGCGTGACCCTGACTGGGTCGGATTTCTGTTAAATATTTTAAGGGGCATTTTGGACTATTCCTGCTTATAATTATAAAGTGAGTGGTTTAATGTTTATAATTTAATTACTTAGGGGTTAAAGGAGACAACCTTGGAATAAATACTGGGTATTTTATCATCTTTTATACTTAATTTTATGATTATTAGGGTAAAAGAAAAAGGGTTTTGAATAAGAAAAATAGAGAGAACAGAGAGAGACAGGGAGAAACGAACTAGAGAAAGGGAAGAACGAAGAGGAAAGCAAAGACTTTGAAGATTAGCTTGCTTGATCACGAATTCTTCGGTGGAGGTAGGTTATGGTTTATGCTATTTGATAGTAAACTCTTAATAGCGAATGATATGTATTGGGTAGTATTGTAAACCCTTCTATATGCTTAATTGTATGCTTGTATGAATGTGATTACATAATTGTGATAAAATAAGCATGCTGAAGCTATTGAATCCTAAATCTTGAAAAACCCTAATCTGCCTTGTTAATGAGATTGATGATCCCTTGGTATAAAAGAAGGCTTGATGAACTAAAGTGATGAGAGTAGTGAAACGGGTGTCACGAACCGACACGTAAAATTAGGGGATCGGGTGTCACGAACCGACACGTAGAATTAGGGGATCGGGTGTCACGAACCGACATGTAGAATTAGGGAATCGGGTGTCACGAATCGACACGTAGAATTAGGGGATCGGTTGTCACAAACCGACACATAGTATATGGAGCGGAGTGTCACGTACCTACACGAGAGAAATAATCATAATGAATCTTGAAAGACGTTAATATACTCAATCTAATGAACCTAATTCCCAAATGGGTATGACATTGAGGCTTGAGTCCTCATGGGTGAACTTAGTGGTGCTTATTAATGATTATAGAACTTGTTGTTGCTACATGTTGGGTATTGTAGTTGATTTATGATATTATTTGATATATACTGTTTTCTATTTTGAGTTGGCCGATGATACCTACTCAGTACTTGTGTTTTGTACTGACCCCTACTTGTATGTTTCTTTCTTTGTTATTTGTGGAGTGCAGCAAACGTGCCATCGTCTTCAACTCAGCCGCAACTCTACCCAGTCTTCATCAAGCCAGATTTCAGGGTGAGCTATTGCTTCTAGCTTGGAATGGATCTTCCTCGTCATGTCTTGATTCCTTGAGATTCCGGCATGGACTAGCTTTTTACTTATTTTAGCTTCTTAGATACTCTTAGATTAGTAATTTGAGGATAGATGTTCTTGTGGTGATGACTTCCAGGTTTTGGGAATAAATAGTATTATGTTTTTATAAGTTAATTAATCGATTTTCATTAATGAGTTTTAAGTCTTCCGCATTATATTTTGTTATTTATGGTTGAAACATTGGGAATTGGATGGGTTGGTTCGCTCACATAGTAGGATAAGTGTGGGTGCCAGTCGCGGCCCGTTTTGGGTCGTGACATATACGGAGGTGGTGTGGATTTAATTTTGGGTGTGATTTAATAATTTCATCCTGATGGAAAAGTACTATCAAAATTGAAATTAGTGTTATTAGCCTTGTTTGAGACTCATATTTTTCGTGAAATGGTTAAATAGAAAGAGAGATAGCCATAGTTTGAACATGTATTTGATAAGAATACTTTGATACTAATGATGGTTTGGGTATATCGCTCGATGGGTGGTTACTTGATCATTTTCTTCGTGGGTTTAGATAAGTTTGGTTCTCCCTTGATGAACACATGAAGTAAAAGATTAAATTTTTATAAGTTGAGCTCGCGAAAAGTTTGTGTTGTGAGAAGAAAATATTGATAAGATCTATGATGGTATGTGCACTATGAGTGTGTGGTGATTGTTTCAAGTTCACTAATGATTATAGCCCATACTGGTTTTGAGATTTTATCATTGTTAAGTAAAAAAAGATTCTACAAAATGGTTGTGCCAAGGTACTTGAGAACATGTTGAGGATGTGAGTACGATTAACTTCGATGGTTATTGGAAATAGTTTGTTGTTAGTTGAGTTTACATACAATAATAGTTATTATTTAAGTTTTGAGATGATCCCATTTGAGATATTGTATGAGATGATCCCATATGAGACATTGTATGAGACCTTAGGTACTAATATTTTGAAAGAATTTTTTAGACAAGTATTCTTTCTTGTTCTCTCCTTCCTCTTGAACATTCGAGGATAAATGATGGGTAAATTGGTATCTATTGTAAGAAACTCATTCGGTTGTTTTGAGCACTAATTTTTTTATTATAAAATACATCCCGATAGATTTTAAATGGGTGTTTTGGACTATTCATAATTATAATTATGAAATTAGTGGGATAGTTATAATAGATTATTTTGTTGATGGTTAAAGAACATAAAATTAAAATTAATAGTGGATAACTTTTACCACTTTTTTAGTTAGTCATTTAGTAATTAGGGTATTACACAATTTGAAGAAAAAATAAAAATTAAAAGGGAGGCGCACATTGATGGAAGGAAAACAAATTAACAAGAAGAATAACCAACATGTAAACATTAATTGCCTTAATCATGTATTTGTTTATATACATGGATGTCATATTATAATTATTTTATTATAATTATTATTATTATTATTACTTATATATTATAATTATATTTATTGCAAAAAGTTGAGGGAATAGGAAATCAGAAGTTCAAACATTTAATTTATAATTGCTTTTGTAACATGAAATAGGTACAATTAATAATTTGTATGGTTATTGTTACAATATATATATATATATATATATATATTATATATATATATATATTATATATAGATAGAGAGAATTAATTTCAGTGACCGGATTCTCTTAATTTATTATGAATTAATGGTAGGAATAAGTATGGATTATATTGGCCAAGAATAGAAAGTCAATTTTTATAATATGCAGTGTGGGAAATTTTTATTTGAAAAGATTGGAGCTTACAGTGATTGGCGAATATAGGCTTCGTTTAATTGTTGATGTTATAAAACAAATTGGGTTGAAACCTGCTGGCCAATCACGTAAGTTATGGACATTAGTATATGGTATCTTAATACCCATATAATGATGGGTTATTTTACTTAATTAGTTTTAGAAATTTACGTTGTATTGATTGCAAAAAATTGAAGAAATATCATCGATTCTATTGGATATGTAGTTTTAGTAGTTCGTAATGATACAACTTTTAATATATTGTGATTGGTAACTAAATATAAGGTTTAGTATATTCTATGAACTACATTAGATTAAAGTTATGTTAATGGGAGGAATTTAGAAAACTCTTATGCTTGAACTTTAGGAAATTGATTGTAGTTTTGAGTGTTTATAAATTTGTTAACTTACAAATTATGTGTAGATATATGATAGATTCTAAAGGTTCGGAGGCATTGAGGGAAAGGAAAAATATTGAAGAAGTAGTAGTTTGCTTGACTTCGGTTCTTCGATGAAGGTATGTTATGTTTTATGCTATTTGAAAATAAACTTTTGATAGTGATTGATATGCATTGAATGATATTGTGAATTTTTTTATGTACTTGATTGTGTCGTTGTTTGGCTTGGTTGTGTGTTTTGTGATTGGTCTGAAATCCTAAGACCGTGGAATTTATATTCTTGAACCTCTTTATCAAAGTGATGCCTTCAATAAAGAAGGATTGATGAAATATTATGAATGAATTGAAATTGATGATAATAAATGATAAATTAATAGTATAATTGGATCGGAGTGTCCGTTCCGATAATGAATTCTTGGATCTGAGTGTCACGTTCCAATATGGTCTTTTTGGATCGGAGTGTCACGTTCTGACGAAATATTCTTGGATTAGAGTGTCATGTTCTGACACAACATTTTGATACCGCAGTGTCACATTCCAATACGGTATTCTTGGATCAAAGTGTCAGGTTCCTGTAATGACCACGAAGTTCATTTTTTGAAATATGAATTATTTCCTTAACTTGAATTAACTGATAAGTGATCATAGATAATTAATTAATAGATAGTGGGCTAATGTGATAATTTATTTAAGATCCTATACATTTGTCCCTTATATATTAAAAATAAATTGGTGATATTTAGTAATTTTACTATAATTATTATTTAAAGAAATAGAGGAAAAGAAAACTACCCTAGAACGAGACTTCGTGCAACATCGGCAATGAAGATTTGACCTCCTGGTAAGCAAATCTCAAGTTAGTTTCAAATCTATTCACATACAATGATATTGGGAGGTTGTTTACATTTATTACACATTAAAAAAAAGTGGGATAATGAAATTGAAGTGCATATCTTGTCTGTTATGTTTGAACTTGAAAAAAATATTATATATATATATATATTATATTATATATATATATATATATATATATATATATATATATGATTTTTGGTGAGTTTTCTTGGTGTGATGCTAACCATTAATGAAGTAATGATTGGGTATTGATGTTTTTTAGTAATTTTTTTGTATTGATGAAAATTTGAAGGAAGGAAAAAAACAATAAGAAAAGGCAATACTTGTATAATGGGGTTAAAAACATTTAAGTCATAGTGAGTAGTGCTCGTGGGTCCCTGGAAAATTATATGACTAAATTTTATTAATAAAAATTGTTGTAACAATTTCTATATAGTGATTAAGAATTAGGATTAGTATGTCCAGTGACACACGAATCATTGGAGTTTGAACGTTGTGATCTATTCGTTGATGAGTGGTGATTTAACTTAAATTCTTATTATTATCACTTTATGAATTAAGTTTTGATATATTGAGATGACTAATTAAATATTAGATCTATCATATCATATAAATGTCATTTGAATTATTATATTGGAGGAATTGAGATTTAATCATAGGCTTGAAACTTGGAAAACTATGATGGTTGAAATGTTAATTTACATCAAGAGTTACAAACTTGATTATAAATGTGGGTGAATTTTTAGTTCAAGGTTAAACCTATAAAAATTTGGGTGTTGTTAGTTCTAAAACCTTATTGTGAATATATATACTTGAATAGATCTCATTGATTCGGAAGGTCAACAGAAAGGGAAGACTCAAGTCCTAAAGCGATTATTCGATTGACAAAGGCAAGTGGATTTCTAAACTCATGTTAAGCGTATGAAATTCGTGTATTTTCTTGTGTTGTATTGAGAATGACTTGGAGACTTGTTGCTTATTTGTTGTTGTTGTATTCCTTGTAGTAAATTGCGCTTTGTTATCAAAATGGTTATTTCTTCATTTTCGTTTGAGCATGTCATTTGCATGGTATCTGAGACATGGTTGTGGTAGGAGGATGTACCATTTCGAGGGTCGTATCGCACGACGCGATGGATATTATATTTCGAGGGACGTATTGCACTCCGCAAAGGTTACTATTATCGAGGGTCGTGTCTTGCGCCGCAACAGATGCATAGACAGATATGTCCCCCGTGGGTCCCGGACTGAGAGACAGCGGGTGTGTATCGTTAAGAAATACATACATCACAATATTTGACAATGCATCTCATGGCATTGTATATTTTATTATTGATGAACTTGAACACGTGTTTTGATGATCTTGTGAGTGTTTCTCTAAGAAGATTGTGACTGTTGAATATTGAGTTGTTATTGAGAATGTGTAAACTGATACACTGTGGTTATTGAGTTTTGTATTTGGTAAACTGTAAATTGTTAGACTGTAGCGTGGATGTTTAGATAGGGTGCAAGGAGTACCAATATTTTGTTCACTTAACTTGTGTTTAGAGGTTTGCTTGTTGGGTACCGCGTGGTTTGGTACTCACCCTTTCTTCTACAAATTTTTGTAGGTTATGATCTCGGATCTTCGTGATATCTTTCATTCTTTTCGTTTCCAAGGCATCTTGTGGAGGGTTGTGAGGTAGTTGCTTGTCATCTCAACGAACTTTCCTACTCCAGTTTATGACTTTGTTTTTACTTGAAAGACAACTTTATTTTAGACTTGTATTTTATTTCAATTCTAATATTTACATTAAAGGCTTGTGCAAGTAACAACCTGGTTTTGGGGATTGAAGTAATATAACTTGGTTTCATAATAGAAATTGTTGTTGGATTGTCATTTACTTCCGCTCTTTCTTAGATATTGGGTTTTAGGCTGACTTGTCTTGGTGGGATAAGACTAGAGTCATCACACCCATTTTTGGGTCGTGACAAATGGTATCAGAGCCCCAGGTTCATAGGTCTCACGTGTATACAAGCGGAGTCTACATAGAGTCTCAAGGATCAGTACGGAGACGTCTGTACTCATCTGTGAAAGACTATAAAGATTACTAGGAAACTTCCTTTTGTTCATTCTTTCTCATCGTGCGTAGTCACCTTCTTTAGTACTAAGTTGTTCTATACTCTTTTGACGGATGATGAGGACTAGAACTAATGTTACTAGTGGTAGAGGGGAGGCACTTCCCGAGGCAGTTGTTGAGGCCCCAGCTAAGGGTAGGGGTAGATCTCGAGCTACAGGTCAAGCTAGTAGTACGACAGTATCCAGAGGTCGTGGACGTAGAGCAGCACCAGTGAGAGGTCGTGCTAGAGAGGTCTCTATAGAACCTCTGATTGATGGTAGAGAGGACCAGGTTCCTCCAGAGCCTGTAGTCCCACCTTTGCATTATGATACACTATTGAGGGTGTTAAGTGTGCTAGAGGTCTTTTCTGAGGGTGGTGGTGCGACCGCCACACCACATGACTCTCGTACTAGAGAGGGGGCTCAGACCCAATAGCAGCAACAAGCTCCAGTTGTTCAGGATTCGGTTGGGAAACTACCAGTAGATCCAGCGGTTCAGAATTATGTTGCACCAGCAATTGGGGGTCGAGTTGCACCGGTGGTTGTTCTAACAGAGGATGAGCAGCGTAGGTATGAGAGATTTTCAAAGATGGACCCACCTCTGTTTCAAGGTGGGAAGAGCGAGGATGCTCATGAGTTTCTAACTACCTGTCGAGAGTTACTAGAGGCGGTTGGATTAGCTGAGTCACATGGGGTTCGATATGCTACACTCTAGCTTCGTGGACCAGCGAGAGACTGGTGGAGGACTTATTCAGGGGTTTTGCTAGTTTGATCTCCTCCAGTGACTTGTGAGCAGTTTGCTAGTGCGTTCCAAGATCGTTTTATCCCTTGGAGCGTGAGAGAGGAGAGTCACTTGAGGTTTGAGAGTCTAAGACAGGACGTTTTATCGGTTACAGATATTGAGGCGCATTTTTGCCAATTGTCTAGGCATGCGTTGGCCATTATTACAAATGAGACAGAGAGGATCCGCAGATTTGTGAGGGGATTGACTTTCTCTATTAGGTCAGCTGTGTTTCGGGCATCTAGGGAGGGGGCTTCTTTCCATTCCATTGTGAGCGCCGCCAAAGAGGCGGAATTGATGGACAGAGAGGAGTTTGGGGACCCTTAGAGGGCTCGCATATCAGGTTAGTTTCATGGTGCCTTATCTGGAGGTAGGGGATCACAGAGAGTGAGTGGTTCTTTTTAGCACAAGGGACCTATTCATGCATCTATGCCGACATTTGAGGGTGTCCAGACATCTAGGGGTTCTTATATCCCGGGTCAAGGCTCGTACGGTTCACAGCAGCGACCTACAAGGCGAGGAAATTATTGTGGGTTTTCAGGGTCCACACAGCAGTTTCCAAGTCAGAGATTTTATTTTCCTTGTGGAGATCCCGATCATCTAATGTGGCAGGGTACTTCTCAAAGAGGTCGTGGTAGGCCTCGACTTAATTCTTCATTCCAGACTAGACCACCAACACCACAGGGTAGAGGTCGTGGAAAAGTTCAGTCAGGCAGGGGTGATAGAGTTTCTAGTAGTGGTGTTGCAGCTCAGCAGAGTGGGGTAGAGGCGGAGAACTCTGATGTTGTTATTAAAGGTATCATTCCAGTATGCCATCGACCTGCGTCTATGTTGTTTGATCCAGGTTCTACATTCTTTTATGTGTCTACATATTTTACTGCTAAATTTGATATGATATGTGATAGCTGATTGTACCTATTCGTGTTTCTACATCCGTGGGTAATCCCTTAGTGGTGGATCGAGTGTATCGATCCTGTCTTATTTCTTTGGCTGGGTATGACACTTGGGTAGATTTAATCATTCTGGGGATGGTAGACTTTGATGTTATCTTGGGTATGGATTGGCTTTCTCCTTATTACGCTTTCCTTGATTGTAATGCTAAGACTGTGACTTAAGCAATTCCTGGTGTTCCGAGGGTTGAGTGGAAGAGTGTTAGTGGTTCTTATCCTAGCAAGGTTATCTCTTTTATTCGTGATCAAAGAATGGTCGAGAGGGGGTGTTTGTCTTACTTACCGTTTATTTGCGATACTAGTGTTGAATCACCTCTCATGGACTCGGTTCCTGTGGTTCAGGAGTTTTTCGATGTTTTTTCCTTCTGATCTTCTAGGTGTTCCTCCCGATAGGGATATCGATTATGCTATTGATTTGGAGTTGGGCACTAAGCCTATTTCTATACCTCCATATCGTATGTCCTCAGTAGACTTGAATGAATTGAAGGATCAGTTGCAGGATTTATTGAGTAAGGATTTTATTCTCCCTAGTGTGTCACCTTGGGGTGCCCCTGTATTGTTTGTGAAGAAAAAGGAATGGGACTATGAGGATGTGTATTGATTACAGACAGTTGAACAAAGTAAAAGTGAAGAATAAGTATCCTCTTCCGCGTATTGATGACTTATTTGATCAATTACAGGGAGCATTATTGTTCTCTAAGATTGATTTGAGGTCTGGATATCGTAAGTTGAAAATTAGGGCATTAGATATTCCTATGATAGACTTTCGGACCCGGTATGGGCATTATGAGTTTCTAGTGATGTCTTTCGGATTGACTAATGCCCCTGAAGCGTTCATGGAGTTGATGAATGGGGTGTTTCGACCATACCTTGATTCTTTTCTGATTGTTTTCATCGATGACATCTTGGTTTACTCTAAAACTAAGGAGGGCCATGTCCGACACCTGAGAATTGTACTTCAGAGGTTGAGAGAAGAGAAGTTGTATGCCAAGTTCTCAAAGTGTGAGTTCTGGCTTAATTCTGTGACATTCTTGGGACACGTGGTGTCCAAGGAGGGTATTAGAGTAGATCCGGCCAAAATTGAGGCAGTTAGAGGCTGGACGCGACCTACTTCATTTACTTAGATTTGGAGTTTTATGGGATTAGAAGACTATTATCGACGATTTATTCAGAGTTTCTCTACTATTGCAGCTCCATTAACTAGATTGACTCGACAGGATGTGTGTTTTTAGTTGTCTGATAAGTGTGAGCAGAGCTTTCAAAAACTCAAGACTTTGTTGACTTCAGCTCCTGTGTTGACTCTACCTGAGGAGGGTGTAGACTTTACAGTGTATTGTGATGCTTCAGGAGTTTTATTGAGTGGTGTGTTGATGCAGAAGGAGAAAGTGATTGCTTATGCTTCTATGCAATTGAAGTCCCATGAGAAGAACTACCCTACTCATGGCTTGGAGTTGGCGGCTGTGGTATTTGTACTTAAGTTATGGTGCCATTATTTTTATGGAGTGCATTATGAGATCTTCACTGATCATCGGAGTCTTCAGTATAGTAAGAGGGATTTGAACTTGAGGCAGCGGAGATCGCTTCAGTTGCTGAAGGACTATGATTTGACCATTCTGTATCATCCGGGGAGGGCCAATGTTGTGGCTGATGCTTTGAGTAGGAAGAATCCTAGCATGGGGAGTCTTGCATCTCTTAGTATTGAGGAGAGACCATTGGCTAGAGATGTTCAGATTTTAGCTAACAGTCTTATCCGATTGCAGATTTCAGAAGAGAGTGATGGGATGATTGCTTTTATTGACGCTTGGTCTTCTTTAGTCGAGCAGATCCGTGCACACCAATTTAATGATGAAAAGTTATGTCTCATTCGAGACAAAGTATTGAGAGGGAAATCTAAGGGGGTTGTCCTTGATTCTGATGGTGTCTTGAGAATCGGAGGCAGGATTTGTGTGCCCAACACAGGCGATTTGATTAGATTGATTCTTGCGGAGGCCCATTGTTTTCGGTATTCCATCCATCCGATGGCGGAAAAGATGTATCATGATCTGAGTCAGCATTACTGGTGGTGTGGGATGAAGAGAGATATTTCAGACTTTGTTTTGAGGTGTTTGACTTGCCAGCAGGTCAAGTGTGAACACCAGCGGCCCGGAGGTGCATCTCAGAGGATGCCTATTCCTACTTGGAAGTGGGAGCGGATTAATATGGACTTTGTTGTGGGTTTCCATACCACAGTGGGTGGTTATGACTCTATTTGGGTCGTTGTTGATAGGCTGACCAAGTCTGCCCATTTCATTCCCGTTCGGGTGAAGTATAAGGCAGAAAAGTTAGCCGAGTTATATATAAGTCAGATCGTGCGGCTACATGGGATTCTGATCTCTTTTATATCGGATCGAGGTTCATTATTTACTTTTCACTTTTAGAAGGCATTACAACATGGTCTTGGTACTCAGTTAGATATGAGTACAACTTTTCACCCTCAGACAGATGGTCAGTCCGAGAGGACGATTTAGGTGTTGGAGGACATGCTCTGGGCGTGTGTGATCGATTTTGGAGTTATATAGGATCTACATTTACCCTTAGCGGAGTTTTCCTATAATAACAGTTATCACTCTAGTATCCAGATGGGCCCATTTGAGGCATTGTATGGAAGACGGTGTAGGTCTCCGATTGGTTGGTTTGATTCGATGAAAATGGACTCTTTGCATACAGACTTGCTTAGAGATGCTATGGAGCAAGTCTGTATGATTCAGTATAGATTATTGACAGTTCAGAGTCGACAGAAGAGTTATGCAGACCGGAGAGTTAGAGCCTTAGTGTTTATGGAGGGTGATCATGTTTGGCTCCGAGTATCACCCATGAAGGGTGTGATTAGGTTTGGAAAGAAGGGCAAGCATAGCCCTAGGTTCATTTTACCTTTTGAGATTTTGAGTCGAGTGGGAGAGGTGGCCTATAAGTTGGCCTTGCCACCTAGTTTGTCGGCAGTTAATCCTGTTTTCCATGCCTCTATGCTTCGGAAGTATATTCCGGATGAATCTCATGTGTTTTCACTTGAGTCCATGGAGTTGGGTCAAGACTTGACATTTGAGGAGGATCCTGTAACTATTTTGGATAGGCAGATTCGCAAGCTTAGTACCAAGGATATTACTTCAGTGAAAGTGCAATGGAAGCACCGATATTCGAGGATGCAACTTGGGAGACAGAGTCTGACATGCGTGCTAGATATCCACAACTTTTTTAAGCTCCATGTACTTTCTTTCATCTTATGTTCGAGGACGAGCATGATTTTTAGTGGTGGATAATGTAATGACCCGAAAGGTCATTTTTGAAAATATGAATTATTTCCTTAACTTGAATTAATTAATGGATGGGTGATCATAGATAATGAATTAATAGATAGTTAGTGGGCTAATGTGATAATTTATTTAAGATCCTATACCATTTGTCCCTTATATATTAAAAATAAATTGGTGATATTTAGTAATTTTACTATAATAATTATTTAATGAAATAGAGGAAGAGAAAACTACCCAAGAACGAGACTTCGTTCAACATCGGCAATGAATATTTGACCTCCTGGTAAGAAAATCTCAAATTAGTTTCAAATCTATTCACATACAATGGTATTGGGAGGTTGTTTACATTTATTACTCATTAAAAAAAAATGGGATAATGAAATGGAAGTGCATGTCTTCTCTGTTATATTTGAACTTGGAAAAAAATAAATAAATTATATACATATATATATATAGGATTTTGGTGTGGTGCTAACCAATAATGAAGTAATGATTATGTATTGATGTCTTTTAGTAATTTTTGTGTATTGCTTAAAATTTGAAGGAAGGAAAAAAACAATAAGAAAAGGCAATACTTGTGTAATGGGGTTAAAAACATTTAATTTATAGTGAATAGTGCTGGTGGGTCCCTAGAAAATTATTATGACTACATTTTAATAATAAAAATTGGTGAGTTTTCTTGGCGTGATGCTAACCATTAATGAAGTAATGATTGGGTATTGATGTTTTTTAGTAATTTTTGGAAATTTGAAGGAAGGAAAAAAACAATAAAAAAAGGCAATACTTGTATAATGGGGTTAAAAACATTTAAGTCATAGTGAGTAGTGCTCGTGGGTCCCTGGAAAATTATTATGACTACATTTTATTAATAAAAATTGTTGTAACAATTGCTATATAGTGATTAAGAATTAGGATAAGTATGTCCAATGACATATGAATCATTTGAGTTTGAACGTTGTGATCTATTCGTGAATGAGTTGTGATTTAGCTTAAATTCTTATTATTATCACATTATGAATTACGTTTTGATATATTGGGATGACTAATTAAATATTAGATCTATCATATCATATAAATGTCATTTGAATTATGATATTGGAGGTATTGAGATTTAATCCTAGGCTTGAAACTTGGAAAACTATGATGGTTGAAATGCTAATTTACATCAAGAGTTATAAACTTGATTATAAATGTGGGTGAATTTTTAGTTCAAGGTTAAACCTATAAAAATTTGGGTGTTGTTAGTTCTGAAACCTTATTGTGAATATATATACTTGAATAGATCCCATTGATTCGGAAGCTCGACATGAAGGGAAGACTCAAGTCCTAGAGTGATTATTCAATTGACAAAGGTAAGTGGATTTCTAAACCCTTATTAAGCGTATGAAATTCGTGTATTTTCTTATGTGGTATTGAGAATGACTTGGAGACTTTTTGCTTATTTGTTGGTTTTGTATTTGTTGTAGTAAATTGCGCTTTGTTATAAAAATGGTTATCTCTTCATTTTCAATTGAGTATTTCATTTGCATTGTATCTGAGACATGGTTGAGGTTAGAGGATGTACCATTTCGAGGGTCGTATCGCGCACCGCGATGGATATTATATTTTAAGGGACGTATCACGCGCCACGAAGGTTCCTATTATTGAGGATCGTATCGTGCGCCGCGACAGATGCATGGACAGATATGTCCCCCATTGATCCCGGACTGAGAGACAGCGGGTGTGTATCGTTAAGAAAGACATGCGTCACTATATTTGACATTGCATCTCATGGCATTGCATATTATATTATTGGTGAACTTGAACACGTATTTTGATGATCTTGTGAGTGTTTCTCTATGAAGATTGTGATTGTTGAATATTGAGTTGTTATTGAGAATGTGTAAACTGATAGAGTGTGGTTATTGAGTTGTGTGTTTGGTAAACTGTAAACTGTTAGGTTTTAGCGTTGAGGTTTTGATAGGGTGCAAGGAGTACCCCTATTTTGTTCACTTAACTTGTGTTTAGAGGTTTGCTTGTTGGGTACCGCGTGGTTTGGTACTCACCCTTGCTTCTACAAATTTTTGTAGGTTACGAGCTCGGATCTTCGTGATATCTGTCATTCTTTTTGTTTCCGAGGCATCTTGAGGAGGGTTTTGAGGTAGCTGCTTGTTATCTCAGCGAACTTTCCTACTCAAGTTTATGACTTTGTTTTTACTTGAAAGACAACTTCATTTTAGACTTATTTTATTTCAATTCTAATATTTACATTAGAGGCTTGTGCACGTGACAACCTGGTTTTGGGGATTGAGGTAATATAACTTGGTTTCATAATAGAAATTGTTGTTGGATTGTCATTTACGTCCGCACTTTGTTAGATATTGGGTTTTAGACTGACTTGTCTTGGTGGGATAAGACGAGTGTCATCACACCCTTTTTTGGGTCGTGACAGTTCCGACACGATATTTTTAGATCAAAGTGTCACGTTCTGACACGGTATACTTAGATAGGAATGTCATTTTCCGACACGATAGTATTAAAGAAAAAAAATATTAAATTAACTGAATATATTCTATCTAAAGAGCATAATTCCCCAAATGGTTTAGTTGTAGGCATGAGTCCTTATGGATGATCTTGATATTGTTAGATTTATTACATACTTACTTTAGTGTTGTTGGCACTGGTTCATGTTATTTGTCGCTTATCACCTGTTAAGTGCTAAGTTCATACAATTATTCATTGTAAATTAGTTTCTATTTTGAGTTGGCCGATTATACCTACTCAGTACATGTTGCCCGTACTGAGCCCTACTTGTGTTTTACTTTGTTTTCCTTTTGATGGAGTGCAGTAAGTGTAACAAAGAATTTGACTCGCCCTCAGCTCTAGTCAGTCTACAGCATATCAGGTTCCAGGGTGAGTCATTCGTTCAAGCTCGTATTGGATTCTCACGATCATGACATGCTGTCCTATTTTTTCGAACACATACCATTTTATTATTTTATTTTAATGTATTTGTGTAATGACCCCTAATATTATTTTGATAACTAGTCATCTCCTTTTCGTTAAATATTCTTTTCATAAATTTAAATGAGAATTTTAAATTACTCTTTAAATTCCAAGTATTTAATTAACGAGCAAATTTTAAATAGTTAATTTTAATAAGTGATTAATGGGTCAAGTCCATCATATTCAATACCCTTAACCACTTGGTCATGTAAAAAAATAAATTCATAATAAATGGGAATTATTACGTTTGAGTCAAAAACTCGAAATAACCTTAAAGCGGCGCACGAAAACTGTAGCAGTAGTAGTATTTCACATTTATGCAGCCACTCTAATGGACATTCTTGTAGCTTCAGGTAATTAATTTGAGCGTATATATATTTCCAATAATATAATTTTTCTATTAGAATGAGGATGAACTAAAGTTGAGAACTTCACATTATCACAATTGATTTTTTTTATATTTGTCCTATTAAAATAAGTATGAATTGATATATGTCTTTTATAATAAAATAATAATAATTTTGTAATATTTCATCATTGTATATTAAGGTTAGAATGCGTAAAATATTAACGATTAATGATTCTTGAATATGTTGACATTAATCATTTAGTGCCTAACTTATTTTCATGTCTAGCTTCTGGTGACAAACCTCCTGTATAATTATCATAAGAATTTTGATAAATTGGGACTTAATACAAAGGTCATTTTTGAAAATTTTAATTTATTCGTTTAACTTAAGATAATTAGTTGATGGGTAATTATAGATATTTAATTTAATCGATAGTTAATGGACTAAAGTGATCATTTATTTAAGAACCTATATCACTTGACCTATTTATTAGAATAATTTAAAAGATATTTTTTTTTAATTATTGGTAACACAAACCGATGACCGCTAATAACCCACTGGAGATACAAGAGCGAGAATGAATAAGGTATACACACAGAGACTAATCTTGTATTGTTATATAGATTGTACATTATTATTATTGTTATTATTATTATTATTATTATTTAGGTAGATTATCAAAAAGTGATTTGTTGTAAAAGATAAACTAATTGTGAATTAAAAATAAAAACTGAAATACGATAACCTTATCTTTGGAATGGGGAATGTTGTTAAGTGATTAATAGGAGTAATCAATTGAACAATGATTATAAGTGATGATTGTCCAAGTTAATCATTGGGTGATGTTGAAGTTATATGCTAGATGGATAATCATAATAATAAAAATAAATAGGTTTTCTCAAATTACTTACTACATTATAATTTAAGTTATAAGATTAAATTGAATTGAGAATAGTTATGTTATGTGGGTTCTTCAAATAATATTATATTCATGTTTTCATATATTGGTATATTTTATTACATATTGGGCGAATTGTATTATATAAATACTATTACATTTATGAGTTTGGAGAAAATAAAACATAACCCTAAGCTTGAAATTTGAAAATATGAGAGTTGCTATATTAATTGGTATAAAAATTAGTAACTTGATTAGGAATTTTGATGAGTTTTTGGGTCTAAATTAGACACATAGTTATATGAATGTTGTTAGTCCAACATCTTATTGTGTCTGTTATGTAAATAGATTGCACTTATTTGGGAGCTCAATGAAAGTGGAAGGCTCAAGTTTCGCAGTGAATTCTTGATTATTTGAGGCAAGTGGATTTCTAAACTCTTGTTAAGTGTATGAAATGTGTTTATGTAACACCCCGTAGCCAAAATAGACCAAAAATTAATTTTTCAGAAAAATCTGCAGGTTCTACCAACGGTGGCATCAACAGAACGTAGCCTGAACCATAGTCCGTGCTGCACAACCGTCGATGGGATCAAAAAATCCCAAAAATTTCAGCCTAGAAAAATTGGTTAAGTCTTGGACGACGGACGAACTTACGTTCCGTAGGTCAAACGACGGTCCGTAGTCTTTGACCGTTGATCAAGACTCCCTTCAACAACTCTCTGACAAGATCTATGTATGACCAACATAGTTCGTAGGTGGACCTACGGTCCGTAGGTCTGACCGTAGAGGAAAATTTGCAGCCAGTAAAGGGGAAATGCAGTTGGGTCAACTTAAAATGATCATAACTCTTAAAACCAAATAAATTAGGTCTCTCATGACCTACCCACATATATATAATTGAATTATCTTTCCATAGCCACCGACCTTAAAAAAATTAGACCTTCGAGTAAAAAGTTATGCCGATTTTAATAAAGGCATGTCGAATAGGCCCTAATGACGGACTCAACGACGGGGCGTCGGGCACAAGACGGACCGTCAATAATGGCCATCGTGAGGCCCGACAGCAACCTTCCCAGGGGTCTTTTTGACATTTCTCACTCTGTTTAAACCCTAAGTTACGTCGTTTTGACCCCAAATCATCATATTTTAGTCAGTTTAAGCCTAGAAACATGATTAAAACATATCCAAGTCAAGTCATTATATCAAAACATAGAAAATTAGAAGCAAGAGAGGAGAAAAAAAAAACTCAAGAACGCCACAAGCTCCAGCAGTTCTAGCCCCCGAAGCTTAAATATTTTTCCGTGGATTTCATCACCAGGTATGTGGGATTTCACTAGTGGGTTCCTTTCACCCATTGGGTCCTTAGTTTCAGTTAGTTCTTGATTCTCTTATCATGATTAAGCCTAGGGTTTCTAGAACTTTGATATAACTTCATGAATTTATTAAATATATGTTCCAAATCAGATTATCATGTTATTACTCAGATTATCGCATGAATTTCAGAAGCTTAGCTTTGTATTTCTTTAGTCCTTGAATTACACATGCTAGGTCATATATTTCGGACACTTCAGATATACATGCCTCAGTTATAAATGCATAATTACCAGATTAATTGTTGCATTCTCAATTTGCATGTTCAGTTTTGAGCAATTCAATATTTACAAAAATTCAGAAATAATTAGTTAATTTACAGAATTCATTGGGAGTAACATAATACCGAGTTGGACTAGGGTTTAGCGTACCCAATAGTCCCAAAACTACTAGCCAAGTAGGTTGTAAGTCCGCTCTATGGGCAATCATTTTAGTGATAACGCCAGCATGCCTTTATACCTTTGGCAGGGTATATTGGGTCCTCTCGATGGGGCGTATACATCGGACTCAATATTTAGCTCATGTGGTTTTATTATCGGTTATTAGTAGCTCAGACAGTTCAGTCAAACTCTCTGCATTGACCAATTATCAGTTTATTCAGTATTCAGTTTCAGCATGGTATAAATTGGTCATTGCATCTAGTTAGCTCAAAAATCAGCACATCACGTCCAAATTATTATACTTATTTTTGTGCTTGTTCAGTTATGTTTTATTTCATCTTTACTCTATCCTACATTCTCAGTACCTTTCATGTACTGACGCATATGTTCGCTACATCTTCTCGTGATGTAGGTTCAGGATCTCAGCTTCAAGACCTCGCATAGATTGATTTCCCGATCTCTAGTTCAGTAGATTCAATGGTGAGTCCTCATTCTCCAAGGACAACAATCATGAGTTTCATTTCAGTATTTAGTCATTTAGTTTGAGTTTTTGCTAGATTTAGCTGGGGCTTGTCCTAGTATTTCAAGTCTAGTTTAAAGGGTATTTTTAGACATAGTTAGATTCAGCTTAATATTGAGTTGATATTTCTTTTGTAATAAACTCATTGTTTTCAAATATCTCAGTTATAGAATATAGGTATTCCGCATATTTTCATTTTAAGTATGATTTAGCTTCTGCAATAGTTTATTAACTTTAGTATGCTCATGATCATGCCTGTGGGGTTAGCTTGGGATCACTTGTGGTCCTAGGTTTCGTGTCCGCGTCTCGGTGGTAGCTCGGGGCGTGACAGTATATTTCCTTGTGGTATATGTTTGGGAGTAATGGGATTCGGTGATGGGTTGACTTGTCCACATTGATTAATTCTAATGATGAAAAAGGGGTAACAAAAGCCAATGTGATTAATTGTTTGTGTGATGAGAAAGGTTTGAAGGCTTGTTGAATCATTGTTGATGTGATATCATGTTTGTGTTGCTGTGTATTGTGCGAAGTTATGAAAATGGTTATCTCCTCATCAAGTGTGTGAAGATATCATTTGCATTATTATGAGACATGGTTGTGACAAGTGTTATGTGCATTGAGAAAGAATGAGAACTTAAAGATGATGTACCATTTCGAGGGACATATCGCGCACCAGAATGAATACTATATTTTGAGAGACGTATCGCATGCCGCGATGGTTATTATTATTGAGGGTTTGTCGTGCGCCACGACAGATGCATGGACAATATGTCCCCCCTGGGTCCGAAACTAAGAGTCAACATGTGTGTATCACTAGGTCAAACATGCATCATTATACTTGACATTACATTCCATAGCATTGCACATACTTATCATTAGTTTACTTGATATTGTGTTTGCTGAGCTTGTGAATGCCTTTCTGTGGAACTTGTGATTGACAAATACTGAGCTTGTTGTTGATGATATAATGCATTTTGTCAAAGCATTGTTGTTGAGGATATGTAATTTGTAAAAGTATTGTTGTTGAGGATATGTCATTTTCCAAAGTGTCTTTGTTGAGGATATGTAATTCGTCAAAGTGTTGTTGTTAAGGATATGTAACTTGTATAGGTGTTGTTGTTGAGCTATGTGTTATGTAAATTGTGAGATGTTAGGTTGGACTGATTTTTATGCAGGTTTTAGTTTTAGAGGTTCGGTGATACGCTCAAACTTACTTCTCAAATAAGAAGTAAAGCGGTCGTGTCAAGTAAATAACCCAACTAGTGAGGTTGGGATTGTTCCCCCGAGGAAAATAGTCTAGACATAACTTCAACTTGTTATTACTATTGTTTGGTCAATGACTTCCTTGGAAAGTAACAACAATAAAAAGGGGGGTTTCTAGTTCTAAATGAGTGAAAATAACGAATGAAATTGAAAGAGACACTTAACAGCTTTGAATGTTGGAGTTTAATCAATTAATAAAAGTAACTAGGGTTTACGTGTTCCCCACAGGTTCTTAACTTGATAATTCTAACTATAACAATTCTTTCCTAGTATCTTGCATGCAAAGTGATAAGTTATGTATTTCTAAATCCTTGGTCCGGCATCTAGAAAATCTCACTCCGCACCTTGGTCCGGCTACGTGTGTTGCTATCCTAACCCTTATCCTTACCTCATTTTAAGCATCGTATTCGATATTTGACTAAGTTATCACTTCGTACCAATAAATACTAGCATATAGATAGTATATACTAAATATATGTTAATAATTCTTTTCCTATTATCTACCTCCTTGGTCCTGCAAGTAGCATTAAGGCGAGTTTTAACGTTGTCCATCCGTTAAAAAGACTTTTAAGCGAAATAATTATTAATTAATGCAAGACACTATTCTAGAATTTTTATTTTAGTTAGAGTTTATCTCATTATTTTCCTATGGTTCCCAAAACCGTAGTTATGGAGTTTAGTTACTCATGGCCATCAACACAATATTAAAATATATTAAATAAGAGTTCATGTACCTACTTCAATGAGAAAGAATAAAATCCAAAAGTTTTCTTGATTAATCACCAAAAATCACTTGCAAGAATTCTCAAAGTAATCAATAATCTCACAAAAAGTCTAATGATTATCAAGAATCTCCAAATACAATGTTTTCCAATACGAAGTTTAACAATCTAAGAGTCTAACTATCTGGTGTCTAACCTCAAAAATGAGGTTTTTCGAACTATTTATAAAAAACAAAAACCTAATTAAACAAGGATTCTAATTGCTAGAAATCTGCCAAAACGCGGCTGGGTCGACGGACCGTCATGGACTCCGTCGTCCCGTACTTGTGCAATTTCTTCTGCTGCTCTCTTCATTCCCCTCGACGGCAAGTATGAAGGGCCGTCATAGGCACAACGGTCCGTCGAGGGTCTTCGTTCCAAAACACTTCATCTCTTGGAATATGGGTACTGGATCACTTCTCTGAACTTCACGACGAACCTACAGGAAGGACCGTCATAGCCACGACGGACCGTCACAAGCTTTGTAATCCCACACTTGGTCAGACTTCCCCATCTTCTTTCAGCAGCTGCACTACGCTGCCACCTAAGGACCGTCACAAGCACGACGGACCGTCATAAGCTCCGTAGGTGGTCTCTTCTGCATTTCTTCGCTCAAATATCTTCGTATTCAGGTTTGGACAGATTTCCTACAAAACAGAGAGAAACATATATAAAAATTAGCACAAAAAGGCTATTCGGACACACTAAACCTAAAAAAAGTATTAATTATACCGTGAAACCACGTTATATCAACACCCTCAACTTAAATTCGTTGTTTGTCTTCAAGCGACGCACTATGACTCACTACACAATCTTTGTACAATAGTATCCATGTTTTATCTTTTTCAATCATTTGACTATCAATCCTGATTAATCTCATCAAATCTATGCATGTTATCACTATTAGGATTGAATTTCGTGGGATCTGAACATGACAAAGATTCACCATGCATTAACACCTGTCCTCTTCAATTTCTCACCGAGGTGCTAACAACTTCGGTAATGCAACTAGTGTCCTCACTTTAGAATAAAATCCTCATTTTTCACACAATGATTTCAGTTTGAGTATAAGTATTACTTTTCAACACTCGCTCTCATAACAAAGTCACACTCATTCATATCTATTGCCATAAGCTTGCCCTTATTTTCACTGCCTTAAGTTCGCTATACAACCTTAGGATCATGATAGGACTTTCTTAGCTTGTACCATAGGCTCAGGGTCAGGTAGGGTATATTTAGGTATACTTTAGTGACTTTTTGCCCTCCTTGACATATCGGCTAAACCTTCCCTCTTTCTTATGTTTTATCTCTCCCAGTTTCTCATATTCTTTCACCTTGCTATTTTCTCTTCTTTCTTCATTTGTGTAAGTGAATCTCTTCTTTTCTTGTTTGTATTTCTTGTATATTTTTTTATTTTTCTTTACTTTTCTTTAACTAATTCTTGAGTCACTTTACTTTTATTCTTTCTCTCTCTTTGTTCTTTCAACCCCACTTTCCAGAGCTTTCCTCCTAATAGCCACCCTCAACTCATGGCTTTGCCATGAGTCAAGGTACACAATACCCAAATTTTGGTCAGGGCCATAACGAAGGTTGTTCACACATTAGCCACCCTCAACTTATGCTTTTGGCATAAGCTGAGGTGCACATGTCCAAGGAGGGACCAGAGCCAACACATTGTTCCCAGAAAAGATCAGTTGGGGTGAAAAAGAAAGGTCTAATTTTAAGTTCAGATTATTTGGATCAAACAAGGATAAATTTCATTTGGTTTCCTTTATTTAGGCTAGAAATAGGCTATATTAAATAAGGGCCTATGATCCTTTCCTAATTATTTATTACAGCTTACTTTTAGCCGGACTAACCAGGCAAGTTCTAGCTCAGTACCAATAGTGGACTATTCAAATTTTCCTCACACTCACTTGACATCTCATCACTATAACAGATTGTCAGACACCTAGTTTGAATGTAAGACTTAGGGTAATGCAATGGTGTAACTCTATTTCATGCTTAGAGTCACACAATTATCTGTTACTATGCCTAGTCATGCATTATTTTCCAGTTTATCAGGATATCATTTTAGCCATCATGCTCCAGAATTACACTATGTACAAAAGATATAAACATGCCGGTTCAACAGAAAAAGTAATCATTCTTTTAGGGAAAAAGAACACAGACAAGAAAACCCCAAAAGAGGGTTGTGAATTGGGCTACTCAGACTTCACCCTAGCACTCACTATCCATTTACCTCACCCCCAACAGAAAATGTGATACTCTCAAACTTACTTCTCAAATAAGAAGTAAAGCGGTCGTGTCAAGTAAATAACCCAAATAGTGAGGTTGGGATCGTTCCCACGAGGAAAATAGTCTAGACTTAACTTCAACTTGTTATTACTATTGTTTGGTCAATGACTTCGTTGGAAAGTAACAACAATAAAAAGGGGGGTTTCTAGTACAAAATGAGTGAAAATAACGAACGAAATTGAAAGAGAAACTTAACAGCTTTGAATGATGGAGTTTAATCAAATAATCAAAGTAACTAGGGTTTACATGTTCCCCATAGGTTCTTCACTTGATTATTCTAACTATAACAATTCTTTCCTTGTATCTTGCATGAAAAGTGATAAGTTATGTATTCCTAAATCCTTGGTCTGGCATCTAGAAAATCTCACTCCGCACCTTGGTCCGGCTACGTGTGTTGCTATCCTAACCCTTATCCTTACCTCATATTAAGAATCGTATTCGATATTTGACTAAGTTATTACTTCGTACCAATAAATACTAGCCTATTAAATAGTATATATAAATCTATTATAATAATTCTTTTCCTATTATCTACCTCTTGGTCCGGCAAGTAGCATTAAGGCGAGTTCTAACATTGGTCATCCGTTAAAAAGACTTCTAAATGAAAGAATTATTAATACATGCAAGACACTATTCTAGAATTGTTATTTTAGTTAGAGTTTATCTCATTATTTGCCTATGGTTCACAAAACCCTAGTTATGGAGTTTAGTTACTCATGGCCATAAACACAATATTCAAATATATTAAATAAGAGTTCATGTACTTACTTCAATGAGAAAGAATAAAATCCAAAAGTTGGCTTGATTAATCACCAAAAATCACTTGCAAGAATTCTCAAAGTAATCAATAATCTCACAAAAAGTCTAATGACTATCAAGAATCACCTAATACAATGTTTTCCAATGCGGATTTTAACAATCTAAGAGTCTAACTATCTGGTGTGTAACCTCAAAAATGAGGTTTTTCAACTGTTTATAAAAAAAAAAACCTAATTAAACAAGGATTCTAATTGCTGGAAATATGCCAAAACGCGGCTGGATCGACGGACCTCGCGACGGACCGTCGTGGTCATGATGGACCGTCATGGACTCTATCGTTCCAAACTTGTGCAATTTCTTCTGCTGCTCTCTTCATTCCTCTCGACGGCAAGTTTGACAGACTGTCAAAGGCACAACGGTCCGTCGAGGGTCTTCGTTCCAAAACACTTCAACTCTTGGAATCTGAGTACTGGATCACTTCTCTGAACTTCACGACGAACCTGCAGGACGGAACGTCATAGTCATGACGGACCGTCACAAGCTTCGTAATTGCACACTTGGTCAGACTTCCCCATCTTCCTTCAGCAGCTTCACTATGCTGCCACCTACGGACCGTCACAAGCACGACGGACCGCCATAAGCTCCATAGTTGGTCTGTTCTGCATTTATTCGCTCAAAAATCTCCGCATTCAGCTTTGGACAAATTTACTGCAAAACAATGAGAAACTTATATAAAAATTAGCACAAAAAGGCTTTTCAGACACACTAAACTTAAGGAAAAATTATTAATTATATTGTGAAACCACGGTATATCATTCGGTTGGAGTGGTAGGAGTACCCGTATTTCATCCTCTTAGCTTGTGTTTAGAGGTTTACTTGCTAAGTACCGTGTGATTTGATACTCACCCCTTGCTTCTAGAATTTTTTTGTAAGTAAGCCAGACCTTTGTGATATATTCTCTTCTTTTTCGAGGCTTCTTGGAGATTTGTGAGGTAGTTGTTTGTCATTTCGGCAGACCTTCTTACTCCTGTTTATGATTTTCTTCTACTCTAGAAAAAATGTTATATGAGACCTTTATTTTCTTTTAATTCAATTGTAAAACTTTAGAGGCTTCTACACGTGACAATCAGGTTTTGAGGTATAATTTAAGCTGTAGTAAATTTTCTCATTTTATTGTATTAGTTGTGTTTTAGGATGACTTGTCTTGGTTGGATAAGACGAGTATCCTCAAGTCTATTTTGGGTCGTGATAATAATGGTATCAGATCCCCATGTTCATAGGTCTCACGTGTGTACAAGCTGAGTCTAAGTAGAGTCTTAAAGATCAGTACAGACACGCCTGTACTTATCTTCGAGAGGCTATAATGACTTTTAGGAAAAATCTTCACTTCTTGGATCTATATCGTGCGTACTTAGTCCGATTTCAATTCTTATCACTTCATTACTCTCTCTCTGTTGGTATTATTTGATGACTCGTGCGTGATTCCTAATGGGAGTAGTTGATTTCATGTATGATTTGAATGTTGAATCTGATATTAATTTGGATGTAATATAATAATTAAAAAAATGTGTGGTTAGATTTAGAATGTTCTACTTTTTAAAAGGTTCATGTATGTTTAGTTACCCTAGTAAAATGAATAGTTCTTGTGTGGTATATATGATAATTAGAGTGGTTTAACAATTGAAAGTGAAATGATTAAAGAGATGGTTGGATAGTGTCCATGAAACATTTGAAACTACAATTAGTAAAGTTATCACAACATGAATGAGTTTCTTAGGATTTCTACTAGAATAGTATCAATGCTTAGATTGTTAGAGTTATGCAGTGGGCTACTTTTGATATTGAACTACCCTATGAAAGAATACATATAGCTTGGGCTAGATACGAAACAAATTTGGTAGTATTTTACAACTATTCGATGTGTAGAAATGTGTGACCTATTTGGATATGATATGCTCGGTAGGGATGATATGTTCTAGTGGTGGATCTTATATTTTTCTTACGATGTGATATTAAATGTATATTGAAACAAATATGTTTATTGTAAAGTGTGAATACTAACTAGTTAAAGAGTTATCAATTGTATCACATGCTCATATAATGAGATTAGATGTAGCATCCAACTAGGTTGTTATTACAAATGTTTGATATTAAGAAGCGCGTATAAGAAAGATTTTAGTGGTGGATTGTGATATGGTATTAATGTAATAATTTAAGAAATGTATCCCGAGGGTTCTAAATGAGGACCAGTGATTTCATCTTAATGTCCAAAGGAATAAATAGATACCCCAAATGAAAATTTTATGGTAAATAAAGTCCCAAAGAGTATATTTAAGTGAAGGTAATTGAAGATTTTAGGGAAAAAAATGCATATAAAATTGGATTAGTCCTTTTATTTGGGTTGATATTGTCGGGTTCGAGGCGTCATGTCGATAATAAGGTTAACTTTTTGTAATGAAAAAAGGTAACTGAGCATGATGGTAATAAGAGTTCGTGATGAATTGGAATTGAGATGCAACTATATAGTAAAAATTGATGGTTAAATGATCTTTTGTATTGCAAGAAAGACTTGTGAGTACCTAAGGTTGTGATTTGCTACTATTTGATGAGTAACTATGTATCATAGAAAATTATAGGAGGTGTTGGAACACTCCTTGAATAGAATAAAAGGAGTTGGAGTCATAAATGGAAAGAATTAGTATGATGTAATTTAGCCTTCGAAAGAAGGTGACAACATGAATATTTACTCTAATTGAAGGGGCAAATTCTATGTATCTTTAAAAAGACTGTATAATTAGATTCAAAGACATGTGATTATTTCATATATCTTGCTAGATTATTGTAATAGTTTTACGGATTCATCAAATTGGTTAAAAATAATGGAAAAAACTTGACAAATGAGTATTTAGATATTCAACTCGAGTGTGATTATAATTTTTTGTGCTTTTCAGTTTGGTAATTAGTACGGTTGAATTTTTGGTAAAAGATATGATAAGGTCGATGGAGAGGCGATCAATGATAAGCTATACGTGAATTCATAAAAATCGTCAAGTTATAATATAATGTTGATAAATAAAGGAATTGTGTTACATTTCATTTTGAGTTTGGGTTTTTAGTAGTGTGCTTTTATCAAGGTATGAATGGGTAAGGTAAGAAATATTGATTGCATTAGGTATTGAGCATTTGGAAGGACTTGTGCATGATTTAAGTCATAAAGTTTATTCCTTTTGATTGTAAGAATCTAAGCGAGGTTTTCACATAAGGTTTTGGTTTAGAGTATAAGGTTAAATTCTATGGATTATTGTTCAATTATTAAGTGAGTCGGCGAAAGAAATAAAATTTTGGTGTATTAAAGTGTTCAAGATATTTTAAAAAAATCATTATGAAAGAATTTAAGAGATGTAAAGGAGTAAGATCTCTTATACAAATTCTTTTTTTTTTTAAATGAAGGTTGTATGAATTTTCATATATAAGTTGTCTGACGGTGAATGTCAATTGGTCTAATGTAGACTTATTAAGGATCTATCAACGATTTTTTATAAAGATGGAGTTTTAGTTTTGGTGACAAGTAATGATGTGTGAATGATTTTATGTGAATATGTCGAGCTAGATTATTCAAAACATAATGGGTAACTTATGAATTTTTAACAGTGTGGACCTACCGTTCTACATGGTTAATGAGAAATTTGAGGAAAATGATACTACTTTGTTGATGGGACTATACAGACTGTTATGAGTTATTACATAGACATTTAATGGTGAATAGATGCTATGTGCTCATAGTATATAGAATTAATGAGGTGACCAAGAATTTTTCTAAATTATAACATAAGGTAGTGATGGTTCTAATGGTAGTTGAAACTTGGTTGGTAAAATATTTCGTACAATTGATATTTGATGTGATTCAATTGTTTGATCTCAATGGATAGTACACTCAGATTTGTGTAAGACCTGAATCTATCATGAAATGACTAAATAAAAAGAGGAGTCTTATTTTGAATTATTTGGAGACAACAATGTGCTTTGTAAGAAGACTTTGATATTAATAGCGGGTTGAGAGTGGAAAATTTATCAGTATGGTTAGATTGCTTTGTCAGTATTAAGAATTGTCTCTTTTGTTACAGAACTATGATAGTATGTAGATTTTGATAAATTGAACAT
Organism: Solanum habrochaites; assembly: GCA_027704765.1. NCBI lineage: Eukaryota > Viridiplantae > Streptophyta > Magnoliopsida > Solanales > Solanaceae > Solanum > Solanum habrochaites. The sequence goes on along the minus strand of JAKWJA010002495.1, from coordinate 51,794,832 downwards.
ATATAAAAAATGTAATGGAGATCAGACTGGTTGATTTTGGGTGGCTAAAAAAAATTAAGGGATGGAGTCAGATGAATGAAATTTTATTTATAAAGGACCAATGGAAGGAGTTTCTTGTGTTATTCGACCTTGTTTCTATATATTCTTATGTGAGCAACTACTTCATTATTGACATGGTTTATAGTATGATTCACTTTCTACATTCGTGTGTGTTTTCACTTCTATGGGTGAGTTCCTAGTAGTGGATTGGGTGTACCGATCCTGTGATTTTTCTCCCGATAGGAGGGCATTCTTGGTTAGACTTGTTCATTTCATTTATGGAAGATTTGGTGTGTTTGAGATAATTTAAGGATACTAGTGATTCTACATGCACTACCTTACTTTTGAGAACTTATAGAAGATCTTCCGTGAATTTTTATAGTTATTCGATATTGTTGTTAAATGTTTTGCATCCTAGAGCGTACAACTTGTTGGGTGTTTATTTGATCTTATTAATCTTTGAGTCAGATAAGTTTGATTCTCCTGTGATGAGTACCCAATGTCTAAAGATAAGATTTTTTGTAAGTTAAATTCGTGATAAGATTGTGTTGTGAAAAGAAAATCTTGATAAGATCCGTGATGGAGAGCATTATGAGTCTGTGGTAACTGATTGAAATTTAGTTTTGGTTGTAGCCGATATCTATTCAGAATGTTATTTTGGTTATGTGAGAAAATATTTGTCATGATGGTTGTGTTATGGTCCAATGGGTTTCAATTAGATTGAGTTCATGAGTTTGTTTGAGGCTTGATAATCACTCTTAATTTATAGATCTTCCAAAGTTTGATTGTGAATTTCATTTCTTGGTAGTTGAACTTGATGAAATGGTCATAAAGATGAGTTCACTTGGAGAGAGGAACACGACTCTGAAAGTCATACCTCAAGTTCTTGGTATTGTTAGTATTTAAATTAATTTTTCTTTATGTTTGAGGATGAACATGATTTTTAGTGGTGGATAATATAATGACCCGTAATGTCATTTTGAGCACTAGTCATCTCTTTTTCATAAAACATTTTTTCCGTAAATTTAAATGAAAATTATAAATTACTCTTTGAACTTCAAGCATTTAATTAACAAGAAAATTTTAAATAGTTAATTTTAATAAGTGGTTAATGGGTCAAGTACATCATATCCAATACCCTAAACCACTTGGTCATGTAAAAGGGAATTATTACGTTTGAGTCAAAAACTCAAAATAACCTGAAAGCGGCGCACGAAAGTTGTAGCAGTAGTATTATTTCGCATTCATGCCGCAACTCTAATGGAGATTCTTGTAACTTCAGGTAATTAATTTTAGTGTATATATATTCCCAAAATATAACTTTTCTATTAGAATGAGGGTTAACTAAAGTAGAGAATTTCTCATTGTCACAGTTGCTTTGATTATATTTGTCTTATTCAAATCAGTATGAATTGATATATGTCTTTTATAGTAAAATAATAATAATGTTATAATATTTTTCCATTGTGTAATAAGGATAGAATGTGTATAATATTAACGATTTATGATTCCTGAATAGGTTGACATTAATCATTTAGTGCCTAAGTTATTTTCATGTCTAGGTTCTTGTGACAAACCTACCGTATAATTATCATATCATTTTTGATATATTGGGATTTAGGTTTAGAGTTTTTAAATGCAATTTTGTTATTTAGGGAAATTAAGACCTAACCCTAAGGTCATTTTTGGAAATTTTGAACTATTCATTTAATTTTAGATAATTAATTGATGGGTAATTGTAAATATTTGAATTAATCGATATTTAATGGACTAAAGTGATCATTTATTTAAGAACCTATACCACTTTACTTATTTGTTGGAATAAGTTAAAAGATGTATTTTTTTATTATTATTGGTAACACAAGTCGATGATGATTCATAACCAACTGGAGAAACAAGGTCGAGAATGAATAAGGTAAGCACACATCGACTAATCTTGTATTGTTTATATGAAAAAGGCACAAGTGCCCCCTCAATCTATGCCCGAAATTTAACTGACACACTTATACTATACTAAGGTCCTATTAACCCCCTAAATTTATTTTATAAGAAATTTTCAACCCCTTTTCGGCCTACTTCACACTAGTTTGAAGAAAAAGTCAGTTAGTGTTGGACCCACAAGATAGTGCCACGTAAACCAAAAGAGGTAGAAAATTATTAATAAAATATGTTCAGGGGGTAATAGGACCTTAATATAGTATAAGTGTGTCTCTGAGATTTCGGACATAGTTTGAGGGGGTACTTATGCATTATCCCTTGTTTATATGGATTGTACATTATTATTATTATTATTATTATTATTATTATTATTATTATTATTGTTATTGTTTAGATAGATTATCAAAAAGTGATTGGTTGTAAAAGAGAAATTAATTGTGAATCAAAAAATAAAAATTGAAATCTGATGACCTTATCTTTGGACTTGGGAGTGTTGTTAAGTTATTAATATGAGTAATCAATTGAACAATGATTCCACGTGATGATTGGACAAGTTAATCATTGGGTGATGTTGCAGTTATATGATAGATGACTAATGATGATAATAAAAATAAATAGGTCTTCTCAAATTAGAAAAAGTGCACAAGTACGTCCTTAACCTATGCCTGAAATTTCAGAGACAAACTTATGCTATATTAAGGTCCTATTACCCTCTGAACTTATTTATAAGTAATTTTCTACCTCTTTTAAGCCTACGTTGCACTAGCTTGAAAAAAAGACAACCAGCGTTGGACTCACAAGATAGTGCCACGTAGGCCGAATATGGTAGAAAATTATAAATAAAAAAGTTCAGGGGGTAATAGGACCTTAGTATAGCATAAGTCTATCTCTGAGATTTCGGACATAGGTTGAGGGGTTACTAGTGCATTATCCCCTCAAATTACTTACAACATTATAATTTAAGTTATAAGATTAAATTTAATTGAGAATAGTTATGTTATGTGGGTTCTTCGAATAATATTATGATTATATTTTATTATATATTGGGCGGATTGTATTATATAAATACTATAACATTTATGAGTTTGCAGAAAATAAAACATAACCCTAAGCTTGAAGTTTGAAAATATGAAAGTTGCTATATTAATTGGTATAAAAATTAGGACCTTAATTAGGAATTTGGGTGAGTTTTTGGGTTTTAACTAGACACGTAGTGATATGAGTGTTGTTAGTCCAACATCTTGTTGTGATTGTTATGTGAATAGATTGCATTTATTTGAGAGCTCGATGAAAGTGGAAATCTCAAGTTTCGGAGTGAATTCTTGATTATTTGAGGCAAGTGAATTTCTAAACTTTTGTTAACTGTATGGAGTACGTATATTTCCTTGTGGTATATGTTTGGGAGTAATGAAATTTAGTGATGGGTTGACTTTTCCACATTTATTAATTCTTAAGATGAAAAAGGAGTACAAAAGGCAATGTGATTAATTGTTTATGAGTGATGCTTTTAGAAAGGTTTGAAGTCTTGTTGAATCATTATTTATGTGATATCATGTTTGTGTTGCTGTGAATTGTGCAATGTTATGAAAATGGTCTTCTCCTCATTAATTGTGTGAACGTGTCATTTGCATTATTCTGAGACATGGTTCTGACAAGTGTTATGTGCATTGAGAAAGAATGAGAACTTAAAGATAATTTAATATTTCAAGGAACGTATCGTGTTCTGCGATGGATACTATATTTTGAGGGACGTAGTTACTACTATCGAGGGTCTTGTCGTGCTCTGCGACAGATACATGGAAAGATATATTCTCCATGGATCCCGGATTTAGAGACAACAGGTGTGTATCACTAGATGAAACATGAATCATTGTACTTGACATTGCATTCCATTGCATTGCACATACTTATCATTCGCTTACTTGATATTGTGTTTTGTTGATCTTGTGAATGCCTTTCTGTGGAACTTGTGATTGATAAATACTGAGCATGTTGTTGATGATATAATGCATTTTGTCAAAGTATTGTTGTTTATAATATCTAATTTGTCAAAGTGTTGTTGTTGAGGATATGTAATTTGCCAAAGTATTATTGTTGAGGGTATGTAATTTGTCAAAGTGTTGTTGTTAAGGATATATAATTTGTATAGGTGTTGTTGTTGAGCTATGTGCTATGTAAACTTTGAGTTGTTAGGTTTGAGGGATTTTTATGCAGGTTGTAGTTTTGGAGGTTCGGTTGGGGTGGTAGGAGTACCCGTATTTCATCCCCTTAGCTTGTGTTTACAGGTTTACTTGTTGAGTACCGTGTGATTTGATACTCACTCCTTGCTTCTACAATTTTTTATTATGTTATTAGCCTGGACCTTTATGATATATTTTTTCTTCTTTTCCGAGGCTTTTTGGAGATTTTTGAGGTAGTTGTTTGTCATTTAAGCAGACCTTCTTACTCCTGTTTATGATTTTTTCTACTCTAGAAACAATTTCATATGAGACTTATATTTTCTTTTAATTCAACTGTAATACTTTAGAGGCTTGTACACTTGACAACCAGGTTTTGGGGTACAATTTAAGTTGTAGTTAATTTTTCGCATTTTATTGCATTAGTTGTGTTTTAGGCTGACTTGTCTTGGAGGGATAAGACGAGTGTCATCACGTTCATTTTTTGGTCGTGATAATTTGATACTCTTAGACTTATTATTTGGAATTTAGATGTCCTTTATATGATAAGTTTCACGTTTTGGTAAATGATATTTAGTTAGATTGTGAGCTTCAACATTATTCTTGTATAAAATAATTTAAGGTTAAATTCGTTCGTTCTCCTACCTAGGTAATTATGTATTGGTGTCACTCACAACTCATTTTATATTGTGACATTTCAACACTATATTAACCAACTAAACCACATTGTATATTTTAATATATTTGAAGAACTTAATAACTTTTTAAGTCTAATTAATTTAGTTTTAATAAAATTGCAACATTATATGCACAAACTAACCACATTATATATTTTAATTTATTTGAATAATTTAACGACTTTTTTAATCCTAATTAATTTAGTTTTAACTAAAATCAAATACTATACCAACTAAACCACATTATTTATTTTCACTTATATGAGGAAGTTAACAACCTCTTAAGTCTAATTAGTTTAGTATTAACTTAATCCCAACATTATATTCACCAACTAAACCACATTATATGTTTTAACTTATTTGAAGAACTTAACAATTTTTTAAGTTTGTTGGTTTACTTTTAACTTAATTCCAACAGTATTTTCACCAAATACACCACATTCTATATTTTAACTTATTTAAAATGACGTAGCAACTTTTTAAGTCTAATTAGTTTAGTTTTGACTATATTAAAATACTATATTCACCAAATAAACCACATTATATATTTTAATTTATTTAAACAACTTAACAACTTTTTAATTCTAATTATTTTATTTTTAGCTTCATTCCAACAGTATATTCCCCAACTAAACCACATTATATATTTTAACTTATATGAAGAACTTAACAACTTTTTCAGTCCAATTAGTTTTGCTTTTCAATTAATTTCAACACGATATTCAATAAATAAACCACATTATATATTTGAACTTATTTGAAGAATTTAACAATTTTTTAAGTTGAATTAGTTTCGATTTTACTTAATTCCAACACTATTCACCAACTAAATCACATTATATATTTTAACTTATTTGAAGAACTTTACAACTTCTTAAGTTTAATTAGTTTCGTTTTAACTCAATTCCGACACTACATTCACCAATTAAATCACATTATATATTTTGAATTATTTGAAGAACTTAACAACTTTTTAAGTCTAACTAATTTAGTTTTAATTAATTCCAACACTATATTCACCAACTAAAGCACATTATATATTTAACTTATTTGAAGAACTTAACAACTTCTTAAGTCAAATTAGTTTAGTTTAACTTTATTCTAACACTATATTCACCAACTAAACCACATTATATATTTTTAACTTAATTTAAGAACTTAACACTTTTTTAAGTCTAATTAGTTTTTTTTTTTTACTTAATTCCAACACTATATTCGCCTACTAAACAACATTATATAATTTTAACTTAATAAATTAACTTAACAACTTTCTAAGTCTAATTAGTTTAATGTTAACTTAATTCCATCACTATATTCACCAACTAAACCACATTATATATTTTAACATATTTATGAATTTAACAATTTTTAAAGTCTAATTTGTTTAGTTTTAACTTAATTTCAACAATATATGATTTAACTAAACATCGTCATATATTTTAACTTATTTGAAGAATTTAACAACTTTTGAAGTGTATCAAATTCAGGTTTTATTTAATTCCAACACTATATTCTTAAACTAATCCACATTATATATTTCAATATGTTTGAAGAATTTAACAACTTTTTATGTATAATTAGTTTAGCTTTAATTTAAATCCAGCACCGTATTCACCAGCTAAACCACATTATGTATTTTAACATCTATCAAGAATTTAATAACTTTTTAAGTCTAATTAGTTAGTTTTTACTTAATTCCACACTATATTCACCAACTAAATCATATGATATAATTTAATTTATTTGATGAAATTAACAACTTTTTAAATCTAACTAATTTAGTTTTTACTAAGTCCAACACTATATTCACTAAATAAATGCCAACTAAACCACATTATATATTTTAATATATTTAAATAACTTAACAAATTTATAAGTATAATTATTTTAGATTTAACTTAATTCCAACACTATATTCACCAATAAACCACATTATGTATGTTGGTGTGACATTTTATTATTAATCAAAATATATATTATATGTCACATTATATATCATGTTATGTTTATTGATAGACATTACATTTGTGTCTCTTTAGTCTCATCAATTGTGGAAGAAAATGGTCATTTGTCTTTAGTAAATTATGTAACCACCAACTCTTCATTTCATCCGTTATTCGATATTTATGTCTTGTAACTTATGTAACATTTGATCCATTCATTTGGAAAATTTACTACCCACTATCTCCAATTCATTGCAAGGAAGAATTAATCACCTATAATTAGTACAGTTTTTGTTTGTTTTGAGATAGGAGAAGAAACAAGAGAAATATAAGAAATTATATAGTGAAAAATATGAGTAGTATTATATTAATGTTAGTGTAGTGAAAGAGAAAGTTGAGACATAGAAAATATTCTAAGTCTTCAACTACATTCACTATACAAAATAGAGTATTATATGTTAAAGGAAGGTGTTCTTTTGTGGAGCTTTGGACTCTTCAACTAATCTAGAGTTGTTTGAGTTATACACTCTTGTTGGGCTGTTGTATTTTAGAGGGGACAAGTCAAGAGTTATACTGCTGGATCGATGTAGATTATGTTGTTGTGGGCTTGAATCTCCTTAAAGAGAGCGAGATATCCATGCCTCAGCCTAAAAATTTATTTCTTCATATTATTTTAAATTGTAATCTTGCAATTTTATTATATTCTGAGTTTTTTACTAACAATTTTAAGGACAATCATGTTTTGTTACAGTTTGAAAAAATATGGATAATAAGATAGGGATCTCAACATCATTCCGCTCAAAAGTTGCTCTCTTCAAAAGATGGAAGAAAAGAGGTGTACGGTAAACTATTTTTCTACTTGCTCAAAAGTGGAGAAAAGGTAATGAAAAAAATACTTACCTAGTATATTCATGAATAAAGTGAATCTACTTTTCATGAAAAAAAATTATGTTTGAATTCTTGAAATAGTGGGGGTTTATGAAATGAGAAAAAAAAAAGTCATTGTGAAATTGTGATTTTTGCATCTTTGAAAAATGCTCTAAAAGAGTGTTACAAGTGCATATATATTAATTGTGGAATAAATCACATGTTATTATTTGGCTATAATGTGATGATTTTTAGCTCTAACATGAGAGTTTTAAATAAATTATGAAAACCATTTTGAGTAGTCATTTAACATGAAATTTATGGTGAGATAAATTTCATTCTTGAAATGAAAAAAGTACCATAAAACATGTGATGGAGTTTTCCTTCTCAAGTCACATAATATGGAAATAATTGTGAAATGCAATTCTGTTGATTGGGTGAGTCTTGCAACTCCTTTTGATTCAACTCTGTAAGAAAGTTGTGACATATAAAAAAAGATGAGTTTGCTAGTCTAATAAAAATATGAGCTATGTGACTAACAACTTGGCTTGATGTTGAGTTATCAGTAAGAGTACTTTTAAGGTACAAGCAAACTAGATGAGAATAAATTTAATGTTATTTGGTGGGATGAGAAAAACAAATTATTTTTTGTTATCTCTATTATGAAGGTTGAAGTAAGAAAAATAAATTAATTAAACTTCAACAATTGAAAAAGTGAAATGAAACAATTTACTTTGAAAAAAAATAATTTTTCTAATATTGATTAAATGTGAAAGAACCAATATAGTGGTTGAATACAAAATCATTATTATAACAGTAAATTTAAACTCGTGAGGAGAAAAACACAATATTGTGAGATCATAATGATCGTTGGTATATCATAAATTTTGGTTGTGTTAAAACTTGTGATAATCATGCAGATTCATGAACTAAGGCCTTAGCAAGATAAAGAGTCTGAAACACATCGAGGCGGAGGAAAATTGAAGATGATAAATTCTAAGTCATATATGAGAAAACCCAACCTGAGGAATAGAGATCCTATAACCAGGTTCAATGAAAAGAACAAATCATATGATGACTTGTTGGGAGATGCACCATTGTTAATTTTATCCAGTCCCTATGATGTGACTGCATTTATCCTATATTTATTTGTGGAGGTTGATTCATTAAAATCTTTGTGAAATTTTGTATCTCATATGAGTAAGGTGTCAAATAATAGGAGCACCCTTGACAGATTTCACCTATGTGAGTGCTAAAGTAGGTCACATTCTATAATAATGGTCTTGTTCTTAAAAACACTCATAAAACCGGGATAGCACAAGCCTGTAACGTCCTAGATCTTAAAGCTTATGTCAACACCTTGGTTATTGTGTGTAAGAAGTAATTCTTTATTTTCCTTTAGAAGTCATAGGTCAAGTCTGAGACCAGTACTGACTCTAGAGTAAAGGCTATTGTTTTACTAAGTGAAGGTTCAATGCAGAGCACACCTTCAGTATGCATAATAGTCTACCTTCAACTAAGTTGTGAAAAACTCTTTTATCTTAATAGTATAATGAGTAGGGGATTGTTGGTGTGACATTTTAATATTAATAAAAATATATATTATATGTCACAATATGTATCATGTTATGTCTATTGATTGACATTACATTTGTGCCTCTTTAGTCTCATCAGTTATGAAAGAAAATGATCATTAGTTTTTAGTAACTTATGTAACCATTAATTCTTAATTTAATACATTATTCTATATTTATGTCTTGTAACTTATGTAATATTTGAGCCATTCATTTGACAAATTTTCTACTTACTAGCTCCTATTCATAGCAAGGAAGAATTCATCACCTATAAATAGTGTAGTCTTCAGTTATGTTGAAATAGGTGAAGAAACAAGAGAAATACAAGAAAATATAGACTGAAAAAGATGAATAGTATTATATTGAGGTTAGAGTAGTGAAAGAGATTTGAGACAAAGAAAATATTCTAAGTCTTCAACTATATTCACTATATAAAAGAGAGTATTATAGGTTGAAGGAAGGTGTTCCTTTGTGGAGCTTTGGATTCTTCAACTAATCCGTATTTGTTTGAGTTATACACTGTTGTTGGGTTGTTGTATCCTTGAGAGGACAAGTCAAGAGTTATACTGTTGGATCGGTGTAGATAATGCCGCACTGGGCTTGAATTTCCTTTAAGAGAGCGAAATATCCGTGCCTCAGCCTAAATATTTATTTCTTCAGTTTATTTTCAATTGTAATCTTGCAATTTTATTATATTGTATGTTTTTTCACTAAAATATATTTTTATTTATTTGAAGAACTTAACAACTTCTTAAATCTGATTAGTTTGGTTTTAACTTAATTCTGACAACATTCACAAACTAAACATCATTATATGTTTAAACTTATTTGAAGAATTTAACAACTTTTTAGGTATAATTAGTTTAGTTTTAACTTTCCTCCAACACTATATTCACCGAATAAACCGTATTATATATTTAACTTATTAAAACAACTTAACAACTTTTTGAATCTAATTAGTTTTGTTTTAACTTAATTCAAATACTATACTCACCAAACAAACCACATTATATATTTTAACTTATTTAATCAACTTAACCACTTTTTAACTCTAATTATTTTAGTTTTCACATAATTTCAACACTATATTCCCCAAGTAAACCACATTATATTTTTTAACTTATATGAAGAACTTAACAATTTTGTTGTCCAATTAGTTTTGCTTTTAACTTAATATCAACACTATATTCACCAACTGTCACAACCCAAAAATCACGAGTCGTGATGGCACCTATATTCCCAACCAATAGGTAAGCCAACCAACATATTTTAACAAACTTAACTAACTAATGATAAAAAAACAACAATAAGTCAAGTCTTCAATACTGAGTTCGTTATAAGTACGAATGCAAAAAATGGATTGGCGTCATAAGTACAAGAGCTTTGAGAATACAATGCAAGTCTGAAACTAAAATGACAAATCTGACATAAGGGATATCCTGTCTGAATACTGAATAACAGAATACATAAAAGATAGACGGAGGTGTGGGCCACGGAACACCCAAGAAGCTCACCACAACTCCAAGACACTAAAAACTCGGACTCAAACTGCTCCTCGAGATGTGCTCCTACTCGGAATCGAATCTGCACCACAAAGAGTGCAACAAGTGTAGTATGAGTACGAAACCACGTGTACTCAGTATGTCTCATTTACCGACAACGAAGAAGTAGTGATGGGAGTTTATATAAGAAAATAAATTCTTAAATTATACAAGTATATATATAATATACCTACTATTTTAGTTTTATCAATAAAGGAAATCAACATAAGGTACTTTCCCAACACAAAACGAAATATATAATCATAAAGAATGAATGATGTGATGAAATGCAATGCAATATGATACAATGTAATGATATGTCTCAGAATACTCAGTACTCACTCCACCGTATACACATGATACTCCTCGGAAATACTTCGAGAGTTCATGACCCATGGGGGAATCGCGAGGTCCATATACCTACACGGACGATCTCTATGTGTCTGTGCGGACGATCTCAATGCACTGTCATGATATCAAATAATTTCCGCACGGACGGTCTCCACGTGCCAAAATTACAATATTACCATCTTACCACCCCCAACACGGACGATCTCCACGTGCCCAACTTATACTCAGTCTCATGTCAATGCATATACACAATATTATTTCACTATAAGGGAATGATGATGCATCTCAATCAATCAATATCAACATAATACATAACCACCTCAGTTATCACAACTATACAGGTGAAATAAAGAAAACACCATCACACAAGGATTTCAAGTCAATAATATATCAGCTAATGCCCCATATGCTTTAGTAATCTCATATTACAATCCACATTCTATTGTAGTAACTTTTCCTTTTTTTTTAACACTGGTACTCGTACCAATTCCCGTCACACCATTGATACGAGACCCCCATCTTTCTCCCTTACCCCTTGACTATTCAATTTTTTTTAAAATATTTAATTAGAAAAAACATCCTTCAACAAGTCGAAACGTCTTAACATACCTCGAACGTAGAACACGCGTCACAATCCTCAAGCTTTTTCCTTTCCTTTTCACAAGGCTTCTGAACATTCACGGTCTACCAATTATGCAGTATTCGTAAGTAAGAAAGTTTGTATACATTCAAATTATTGTATGTCTATCATAGACCCTAAAACACACTCATATTCCTAATCAAGCTCCAAATCTTGATATAATTTGTATGTCAAAATCATCATACTTGTTAAATTTCAAGCCAAGAATTTAACTTTAACCTCTCCAAATACCCTAGAATTCAATGTTAGATATATAATATACACCTAATAATTAATTACATAGCTCAATATATTAAATTTGAATTTGCAATATGACCAAACTATTTTTTTTTTCACAACTGAAATGTAATCGCTGGTCACAAACTAGTCGTGACCGCCTAAACCCAAAAGTTTCCCCCTCCATTAATACACCTTCATATGATCCTTAAATTATTCCTTGCAACTCTTTACTTAAAAATACCTATACCACTAATATTATCAAGAAACAACAAACTACTTCTTCGAAGAAAAAAAAAGAAATAAAATAAATAATTATTCCCTGTAACTATTCCAATCAATTTTTCCTATCCACTAAGGATAATATTAATAAATAGACAATCCATCTGCACTGCATAACTATGGCCATTAAAATTTTCATATTAATAAGTAAAAATCCAATTTCAACCACGGAAAGGTAAACATTAATTTTCTCCCACTACTCTAATTCAAAACTTTATAACCTATCAATGTAATAATAAAATGGTGACATAACATCATTATAATCCATAAAAATATTAAGAAATTTTTTTTCAATTTCCCTCCTACCTGAAGATCTCGTTGCCCCTCGCTTTCTGCACTCACCGCCACAGGTAGTTTCTAACTTTTATCTCTGTAATGCTTTAGAATTTTTGAATAATTGTTTAACTTAAGGTAATTAACCAATAATTAATGGACTAAAGTGATAATTTATTTAAGACCTCATAATACTTGACCCATACAAATTAAAATAAGTAGTGGGGTTTTGCACTTTTGAGGTATAACTATTATTCTTCAAAGAAAAACTACCCTAAAGTGTGAGTCATGCAGCATTTAAAAAAAAAAATAAAAAAATAGGGCAACCTTCGGCAAGCATAATCTCAATCATGTAAGTACCTGCTCATAACAAAATTTCGCATTGCAATATACATGATTTAAAGCAATTTCGCATCTATATTGAACACAAGTAGGATAGTGGCTTTATTTTTTTTTATTTTTATATAGTTGACGGAACGGTAATTTGTTAATAATTTTAGAGTTGTGGAGAAACTACTAATTGTCAAACAGCTAAACCTTGTCCATTTTATAAGTTATTTAATGTTTGATGAGAAAATCAGAGTGCACCTCCGACCGCTTGTAGCACAGATATCGTTGAAATTATGGACAATTAAGGATTTTTGTCAAGAATTATAGGTAAATTGGAAAGAAAAAAAATAGGATGCTTATTTGTGTGATGCTGGCAAAGATTGCCATTATATATAAATATAATGTGAGGATTAAATGAAGTAATGATGAGGTAGTTAATGATTAAATAATAATGAGTGAAATAGAAGCAAATATGTAGATAGTTTAGATTCTGTTTGTTATTCTGTAGCAATTCGTCTAGTTTTATTTTTATTATTATTATTTTTTTGTTAGCATATAGTGATTAAGGTTTTAATATATAGAGAAAGGTAATTAAATATTGGAAGTATGATATTATGTGGATATCATTCGAATTTATAATATTGGAAATTTAAAACTCAGTTCTAGGCTTGGAATCGGAGAATATGAAACTTGACATATTAATCGGATCAAAACTTATGAACTTGACTATAGTTTTGGGTGAATTTTTAATTTAGGCTAGATATATAGCAATATGGTTGTTGTAGTTTTGAAAGCTTATTCTGACTATGTACTTGAATAGATTCCATTGATTTGGAAGCTCAACGGAAAGGGAAGGCTCAAGTCCAAGAGTAATTATTCGATTGGCTAAGGCAAGTGGATTTCTAAACCCTTGTTAAGCGTTTGAAATTCGTGTATTTCCTTGTGTGATGTTAAGAATGATTTGAAGATTTGTTGCTTATTTGTTGGTGTTGTATTCCTTGTTGTAAATTGCGCTTTGGTATCAAAATGGTTAACTCCTCATTTTCATTTGAGCATGTCATTTAGATTGTATCCGAGACGTGGTTGAGGTAAGAGAATGTACTATTTTGAGGGACGTATCACGCGCCATGGAGGTTACTATTATCGAGGGTCGTGTCGTGCGCCACGAAAGATGCATGGACAGATAAGTCCCCCATGTATCCCGGACTTAGAGACAACAGGTGTGTATCGTAGGGAAGACATGCATCACTATACTTGACATTGCATCTCATGGCATTGCACATTTTATTATTGATGAACTTGAACACGTGTTTTGCAGATCTTGTGAGTGTTTCTCTGTGAAGCTTGTTACTGTTGAATATTGAGTTGTTATTGAGAATGTGTAAACTGATAGAGTGTGGTTATTGAGTTGTGTGTTTGGTAAAATGTAAACTGTTAAATTGTAGCGTGGAGGTTTAGATAGAGTGTAAGGAGTGCCCGTATTTTGTTCACTTAACTTGTGTTTAGAGGTTTTCTTATTGGGTACCGCGTGGTTTGGTACTCAAACCTTGCTTCTACAGATTTTTGTAGGTTACTATCCCATATTTTTTTGATACCTTCCATTCTCTTCATTTCCGAGGCATCTTGTGGAGGATTGTGAGGTAGCTGCTTGTCATCTCAGCGAACTTTCCTACTCCAGTTTATGACTTTGTTTTTACTTGAAAGAAAACTTCATTTTAGACTTCTATTTTGTTTCAATTCTAATATTTACATTAGAGGCTTGTGCACGTGACAACCTGGTTTTGGGGATTGAATTAATATGACTTGGTTTCATAATAGAAATTGTTGTTGGATTGTAATTTACTTCCGCCCTTTGCTAGATATTGGAATTTAGGCTGACTTGTCTTGGTGGGATAAGACGAGTTCCATCACACCCATTTTGGGTCGTGACAAAATGGTATCACAGCCCCAGGTTCATAGGTCTCACGTGTATACAAGCCGAGTCTACGTAGAGTCTCAAGGATCAGTACGAAGCTGTCTGTACTTATCTCTGAGAGGCTATAAGGATTACTAGGAAATTTCCTTTTATTCATTCTTTCTCATCGTGCGTAGTCACATTATTTAGTACTTAGTTGTTGTATACTCTTTTGACAGATGACGAGGACTAGAACTAATGTTACTGATGGTGAAGGGGAGGCACTTCCCGAGGCAGTTGTTGAGGCCCCAGCTAGGGGTAGGGGTAGATCTCGAGCTAGAGGTCGTGCTAGTAGTACGACAGTAGAAAGAGGTCGTGGACGTGGAGCAGCACCAGTCAGAGGTCGTGCTAGAGAGGTCTCTACAGAACCTTAGAATGATGGCAAAAAGGACAAGGTTCCTTCAGATCCTGTAGTCACACCTTTGCTTCAGGATACACTATTGAGGTGATAAGTGTGCTACACCACAGGACTATCGTACTATAGAGGGGGATCAGACCCAAGAGCAGCAGCAAGCTCCAGCTGTTCATGATGCAGTGGGGCAACTACCAATAGATCTCGCGGTTCAAAATGATTTTGCACCAGCAATTGGGGGTCAAATTGCACTTGTGGTTGTTCTGACAGAGGATGAGCAGCGTAGGTATGAGAGATTTCGAAAGATGGACCCACCTCTGTTTCAGGGTGGAAAGAGCGAGGATGCTCATGAGTTTCTAACTACCTGTCGAGATTTACTAGAGGTGGTTGGATTAGCTGAGTCACATGGGGTTCGATATGCTACGCTCCAGCTTCATGGACCAGCGAGAGACTGGTGGAGGACTTATTCGGGGGGTTTGCCAGTTGGATCTCCTCCAGTGACTTTGTAGCAGTTTTCTAGTGCATTCCAAGATCGTTTTATCCCATGGAGCGTGAGAAAGGAGAGTCTCTTGAGGTTTGTGAGTCTAAGACAGGATGGTTTATCGGTTATAGAGCATGAGACGCGTTTTTTCCAGTTGTCTAGCCATGTGTTGGCCATAATTCCAAATGAGACAGAGAGGATCCGCAGATTTGTGACGGGATTGACTTTCTCTATCAAGTCAGCTGTGTTTCGGACATCTAGGGAGGGGGATTCTTTCCAGTACATTCTGAGCGCCGCCAAAGAGGCGGAATTGATGGAGAGAGAGGTGTTTGGGGACCCTAAAATGGCCTGTATATCAGGTTAGTTTCATGGTGCCTCATCTTGAGATAGGGGATCACAGAGAGTGAGTGGTTCTTTTTAGCAGCGGGGACCTATTCATGCATCTATGTCGACATTTGAGGGTGGCCAGACATCTAGAGTTTCTTACAGCCCGGGTCAGGGCTCGTACGGCTCACAACAGCGACCTACAGGGCGAGGCAATTATAGTAGGTTTTCAAGGTCCACACAACAATTCCCAGGTCAGAGATTTTATTTTAATTGTGGATATCCCGATCATCTAATGCGGAAATGTACTTCTCAAAGGGGTCGTGGTAGGCCTCGACCAAATTCTTCATTCCAGACTAGACCACTAGATCCACAGAGTAGAGGTCGTGACAGAGTTCAGTCAGGTAGAGGTAATAGAGTTTCTAGTAGTGGTGTTGCAGCTCAGCAGAGTAGGGGTAGAGGTACCATCCAGGCTGGAGGTGGACGAGGAGGCCACTGCTATGCTTTCCCGGGGAGACCTGAGGCGGAGACCTCTGATGTTGTTATTATAGGTATCATCCCAGTATGCCATCGACCTGTGTCTTTGTTGTTTGATCCAGTTTCAACATTCTCTTATGTGTCTATGTATTTTGCTGCTAAATTTGATAAGATATGTGATAGCATGAGTGTACCTATTCATATTTCTACACCCGTGGGTAAGCCCTTAGTGGTGGATCGAGTGTATCGATCCTGTCTTGTTTCATTGTTTGGGTATGACACTTGGGTAGACTTAATCATTCTGGGGATGGTAGACTTTGATGTTATCTTGGGTATGGATTGGCTTTCTCCTTATCACGATGTCCTTGATTGTAATGCTAAGACTGTGATTTTAGCAATGCCTGGTGTTCCGAGGGTTGAATGGAATAGTGTTAGTGGGTCTTATCCTAGCAAAGTTATCTCTTTTATCCGTGCTCTTAGAATGGTGGAGAGGGGGTATTTTTCTTACTTAGCGTTTATTAGGGATACTAGTGTTGAATGACCTCTCATGGACTTTGTTCCCGTGGTTCAAGAGTTTCTCGATGTATTTCATTCTGATCTTCCAGGTGTTCCTTCCTATAGGGATATTGATTTAACTATTGATTTGGAGCCGGGAACTAAGCCTATATCTATACCTCCATATATTATGGCCCCAGCAGAGTTGAAAGAATTGAAGGATCAGTTGCAGGATTTATTGAGTAAGGGTTTTATTCGCCCTAGTGTATCACCTTGGGGTGCCCCTGTATTGTTTGTGAAGAAGAAGGATGGGACTATGAGAATTTGTATTGATTACAGACAGTTGAACAAAGTAACAGTGAAGAATAAGTATCCTCTTCCGCGTATTAATGACTTATTTGATCAGTTACAGGGAGCATCATTGTTCTCTAAGATTGATTTGAGGTCTGGGTATCATCAGTTGAAGATTAGGGCATCAGATATCCCTAAGACATCTTTTCGGACCCGATATGGGCATTATGAGTTTCTAGTGATGTCCTTCGGATTGACTAATGCCCCTGCAGCATTCATGGAGTTGATGAATGGGGTGTTTCGACCATACCTTGATTCTTTTGTGATTGTTTTCATCGATGACATCTTGGTTTACTCTAAGACTGAGGAGGACCATGTCCGAAACCTGAGGATTGTACTTCAGAGGTTGAGAGAAGAGAAGTTGTATGCCAAGTTCTCAATGTGTGAGTTCTAGCTTAATTTTGTGACATTAATGGGACACGTGGTGTCCAAGGAGGGTATTAAAGTAGATCCGTCCAAAATTGAGGCATATAGAGGCTGGCGCGACCTACTTCACCTACTGAGATTCGGAGTTTTGTGGGATTGATAGGCTATTATCAATGATTTGTTCAGAGTTTCTCTACTATTGCAGCTCCATTAAGTAGATTGACTCTACAGGATGTGCATTTTCAGTGGTCTGATGAGTGTGAGCAGAGCTTTCAAAAACTCAAGAATTTGTTGACTTCTGCTCCTGTGTTGACTCTACCTGAGGAGGGTGTAGACTTTACTGTGTATTGTGATGCTTCAGGAGTTGGTTTGGGTGGTGTGTTGATGCAGAATGGGAAAGTGATTGCCTATGCTTCTAGGCAATTGAAACCTCATGAGAAGAACTACCCTACTCATGATTTGGAGTTGGCGGCTGTGGTATTTGTAATTAAGTTATGGCGTCATTATTTGTATGGGGTGCATTGTGATATCTTCACTGATCATCGGAGTCTTCAGTATATCATTATCTAGAGAGATTTGATCTTGAGGCAACGGAGATGGCTTGAGGTTCTGAAGGACTATGATGTGACCATTCTTTATCATCCAGGAAAGGCCAATGTTGTGGCCGATGCTCTGAGTAGGAAGACTCCAAGCATGGGGAGTCTTGTAGCGCTTAGTATTGAGGAGAGACCATTGGCTAGAGATGTGCAGATATTAGCTAACAGTCTTGTCCACTTGCAGATTTCAGAAGAGAGTGATGGAATGATTGCTTTTATTGAGGCTCGGTCTTCCTTAGTCGAGCAAATCTGTGCACACCAGTTTGATGATGAAAACTTATGTCTTATTCAAGACAAAGTATTGAGAAGGGAAGCTAAGGAGGCTATCCTTGATTGTGATGGTGTCTTGCGGATCGGAGGCAGCAATTGTGTGCCCAGGACAGGCGATTCGATTAGATTGATTATTGAGGAGGCCCATTGTTCTCGGTATTCCATCCATCCGGGAGCGGCGAAAATGTATCATGATCTGAGTCAGCATTACTGGTGGTGTGGGATGAAGAGAGATATTAAAGACTTTGTTTCGAGGTGTTTGACTTGCAAGCAGGTCAAGTGTGAGCAACAGCGGCCCGGGGGTGTATCTCAGAGGATGCCTATTCCTACTTGGAAGTGGAAGCGGATTACTATGGACTTTGTTGTGGGTTTGTCTACCACAGTGGGTGGTTATGACTCTATTTGGGTTGTTGTTGATATGCTGACCAAGTCTTCCCACTTCATCCCGGTTCGGGTGAAGTATACAGCCGAAAAGTTAGCCGAGCTATATATCAGTCAGATTATACGACTACATGGAGTTCCTATTTCTATCATATCAAATCGAGGTTCACTATTTACTTCTCACTTCTGGAAGGTATTATAACATGGTCTGGGTACTCAGTTAGATATGAGTACAACCTTTCACCCTCAGACTGATGGTTAGTCTGAGCGGACAATTCAGGTGTTGGAAGATATGCTCCGAGCGTGTGTGATCGATTTCGGAGATAGATGGGATCGACATTTACCCTTAACGGAGTTTTCCTATAATAACAGTTATCACTCTAGTATCTAGATGGCCCCATTTGAGGCGTTGTATGGAAGACGGTGTAGGTCTCCAATTGGTTGGTTTGATTCGGTAGAAATGGACTCTTTGTATACAAACTTGCTTAGAGATGCTATGGACCAAGTCCGTATGATTCAGTATAGATTATTGACAGCTCAGAGTTGACAGAAGAGCTATGCACACCGGAGAGTTAGAGCCTTAGTGTTTATGGAGGGTGATCATGTTTGGCTCCGAGTATCACCCATGAAAGGTGTGCCGAGGTTTGGAAAGAAGGGCAAGATTAGCCCTAGGTTCATTGGACCTTTTGAGATTTTGAGCCAAGTGGGAGAGGTGGCCTATAAGTTTGCCTTGCCACCTAGTTTGTCGGCAGTTCATCCTGTTTTCCATGTCTCTATGCTTCGGAAGTATATTCCGGATGAATCTCATGTGCTTTCACTTGACTCCGTGGAGTTGGGTCCAGACATGACATTTGAGGAGGAGCCTATAGCTATTTTGGATAGGCCAGTTCGAAAGCTTAGGACCAAGTAGATTGCTTCAGTGAAGGTGCAATGGAAGCACCGATCAGTGGGAGAGGTAACTTGGGAGACAGAGTCTGACATGCGTGCTAGATATCCTCAACTTTTTGAAGCATCAGGTACTTTATTTTACTTTATGTTCGAGGACGAAAATGATATTTAGTGGTGGATAATGTAATGATCCGAAAGATCCTCTTTAGAATTTTTGAATATTTGTTTAACTTAAGTTAATTAACCAATAATTAATGGACTAAAGTGATAATTTATTTACGACCTCAGACTACTTGACCCATACAAATTAAAATAAGTAGTGGGGTTTTGCACTTTTGAGGTATAACTATTATTCTTCAAAGAAAAACTACCCTAAAGTGTGAGTCGTGCAGCATCCAAAAAAAAAATAAAAAATAGGGCAACCTTCGGAAAGCATAATCTCAATCATGTAAGTACCTGCTCATAACAAAATTTCGCTTTGCAATATACATGAATTTAAAGCAATTACGCATGTATATTGAACACAAGTTGAATAATGGCTTTGTTTTTTTTTCTTTTTATATAGTTGATGGAATGGTAATTTGTTAATTGATATTAGAGTTGTGGAGAAACTACTAATTGTCAAACATCTAAACCTTGTCCATTTTATAAGTTAATTAATGTTTGATGAGTGCACCGCCGACCGCTTGTAGCACAGTTATCGTTGGAATTATGGACAATTAAGGATTTTGGTCAAGAATTATAGGTAAATTGGAAAAGACGAAAATAGGATGCTAACTTATGTATTATTCGTGTGATGCTGGCAATGATTGCCTTTATATATAAATATAATGTGAGGATTAAATGAAGTAATGATGAGGTAGTTAATGATTAAATAATAATGAGTGAAATAGAAGATAATTTGTAGATACCTTAGATTCTATTTGTTATTCCGTAACAAGTTGTCTAGTTTTATTTTATTTTTTTGTTAGCATATAGTGATTAAGGTTTTAATATATAGAGAAAGGTAATTATATATTAGAAGTATGATATTATGTGGATATCATTCGAATTATAATATTGGAAAATTAAATATTTCAGTTCTAGGCTTGGAATAGGAGAATATGAAACATGACATAATAATCGGATCAAGACTTATGAAATTGACTATAGTTTTGGGTGAATTTTTAATTTAGGATAGATATATATAGCAATATGGTTGTTGTAGTTTTGAAAGCTTATTCTGATTATATACTTGAATAGATTCCATTGATTTGGAAGCTCAACGGAAAGGGAAGGCTCAAGTCCAAGAGTAATTATTCGATTGGCTAAGGCAAGTGGATTTCTAAACCCTTGTTAAGCGTATGAAATTTGTGTATTTCCTTTTGTGATGTTAAGAATGATTTTGATACTTGTTGCTTATTTGTTGGTGTTGTATTCCTTGTTGTAAATTGTGCTTTGGTATCAAAATGGTTAACTCCTCATTTTCATTTGAGCATGTCCTTTGCATTGTATCCGAGACATGGTTGAGGTAAGAGAATGAACTATTTCGCAGGACGTATCGTGCGCCGTGAAGGTTACTATTATCGAGGATTGTATCATGCGCCGAGAAAGATGCATGGACAGATATGTCCCCCATGGGTCCCGTACTCAGGGACAACGGGTGTGTATCGTAGGGAAGATATGCATCACTATACTTGACATTGCATCTCATGGCATTGCACATTTTATTATTGATGAACTTGAACACGTGTTTTGCTGATATTGTGAGTGTTTCTCTGTGAAGCTTGTGACTGTTGAATATTGAGTTGTTATTGAGAATGTGTAAATGTCACGACCCAAAAATGGACGTGATGGAACTCATCTTATTTCACCAAGACGAGTCAGCCTAAAACTCAACCATTTCAATAAAGTGCGGAAATAGAATATAAGTAACTTAATAAAACCCCCAAAACCTGGTAGTCACGTGTACAAGCCTCTAAAGTATTACAATTGATTCAAAAGAAAAACACAAGTCTCAAATGAACTTGTTTCTAGAATAGAACAAGATCATAATTATGGAGAAGAAAGTCTGCTGAGATAGAAACAACAACCTCACAAATCTCCAAGAAGCCTCGAAAAAGAAGAGAATGACAAGTACAACAAAAATATAGGCTCATAACCTACAAAAATTTGTAGAATCAAGGGGTGAGTACCAAACCACACGGTACTCAGCAAGTAAACCTCTAAACACAAGTTAAGGGGATGAAATACGAGTACTCCTACCACCCCCAACTGAACATCCACAACTACGACCTGCATTAAAATCAACCCAACCTAACAGCTCATAGTTTACATAACACGTAGCTCAACAACAACACTTAGACAAATTACATATCTGCAATAACAAGCTCAATATTGATCAATCACAAGTTCCACAGAAAGGCAATCAGAAGATCAGCAAAACACGATATCAAGTTCACTAATAATAAGTATGTATAATGCAATGGAATGCATTGTCAAGTATAATGATGCATGTCTGACCTAGTGATACACACCCGCTGTCTCTCAGTCCGGGACACACGGGGGACATATCTGTCCATGCATCTGTCGCGGCGCACGACACGACCCTCGATAATAGTAACCATCGCGGCGCGTGATACGTCCCTCGAAATATAGTATCCATCGCGGCGTGCGATACGTCCCTCGAAATGGTAAATCCTCTTAAGTACCCATTCTTTCTCAATGCACATAACACTTGTCACAACCAATGCCTCAGAATAATGCAGATGACAAGTTCACACAAATAATGAGGAGATGACCATTTTCATAACATCGCATAGTTCACAACCACACAAACATGAAGTTACATCAACAATGATTCAACAAGCCTTCAACCCTTTCTCAACACAACAAACATAAACAATTAATCACATTACCTTTTGTTATCCCCATTCTTTTCATCATTAAAATTAATCAATGTGGACAAGTCAACCCATCACCAATCCCGTTACACCAAACATATACCACAAGGACATATACGCATTTCATACACTTAACAAGAGTTTAGAAATCCACTTGCCTCAATTTATCGAACAATTACTTAGGACTTTAGCCTTCCTCCTTCGTTGTACTCAAATCAATACAATCTATTCAAATCAATAACCACAATAAGACATCAATACTTACAACACTCATATTACTATTTGTTTAACTTTGACCCAACAATTTATACAAATTTATAATAAAATTTCTAAATCGTGATTCTAACCAATATGTCAAATCTCATATTTCTTAAATTTCAAGCCTATGGTTAAGTTATAATATCTACAAACACTACAACCCTAATAACTTTCATATAATATAATACACTCGATAATTAATTACATATCTCAATGTGTCTAAAACGTGAATAATGATATAATACTGTACAATAGAAATTCAACCACGAATGATAAACCTGGAACTAACTTTTATCAGGAACTGTAACTATAAATATTATGCAGAAGTGCAAACCTTTGTAATTAATATCCCACCCATCATGCTCTTCCAATCATTGCCCTATAATCCTAGGAATAATTACTCAATCATCAACAATAGATTATTTCTCCAACTTTTTAATTACATCAACAATAACCAAAAATAAATAAAACGCCAAACCTATTTTAGTTCATCGATTGAATATCGATTTTTTAATATTTGCCCACTTATTTTTGTCCCCTTAAGACTCAATTCGAATAGAATAAACCACTAAGTGTTCACTATTTTCCTAGAAATTACGTACAAACAACAATTATAAAAGCATAGTGATAATGCTTACTTGAAGTTAAAAGAACTCGCTGCTCATGATGTCACTTAGGGTTTGTCCCTGTTCTCTTTATTTTATCTTTTTTTTTCTATATTAATAATGCTTATGTACTAAAAGTTATAAATTTAATTCATTTATTTTCTTAAATATAGGCTAAACGGTATAGGGCCTTCAATAAATTATCACTTTAGCCCATTAACTATCAATTAAGTCATACCCATCAGTTAATTAACTCAAGTTAAATGAATAGTTCAAAACATTCAAAAATAAACTACCGGGTCATTACATTATCCACCACTAAAAATCATGTTCGTCCTCGAACATAAAGTAAAAGAAAGTCCAAAATTAGGGGATACCAAGAGCCTAATGTATGACCTTCAAAGTTGTGTTTCTCTCTCTAACTGAACTCATAATTAGGACTATTCCATCAAGATCAACTATCAAGAACTGAAATTTCGAATCGAAGTTTGAAAAATTTAATCAGAAGTGATTTGAATCAAGCCGCAGACTTACCCATGGGACTCAACCTAAAGTGAGACTCGTTAGGCCAAAACACAATTATCATGATGAATATTTTCTCACATAACCAAGGTAACCTTCTATATCAACATCTACTACAACCAGAAGTGAACTTAAATCAATCACCACACACTAATAATGCATAAATCATCACTGATCGTATCAAGATTTACTTTTCACAACACAATCCCTTCACGAGCTTAAGTTATATCAGTATGATATTTAGATAACGGGTACTCATCAATGGAGAATCAAACTTATCTAACCCCAAGAACAATATCAAGTAAAAAAACCCACAAGCAATACAGTTCAATATGTAGATCTCTAATAATACTCTTAGACAGTTGTAACTCTTCATAGTAGGTCTTATATTAAGTTCTCATAAGCAACATTGTGCTCGTAGAGTTACTGGTATACTTTCATTATTTCACCCAACACCACATCTATCATAACTGAAATGTCCAATACCCAAGGATCCTACCCTATCAAGAGGACAATAGAGGATCGGTACATCCGATCCACCACTAAAAATTCACCCATAGATGTAGAAACACACGTGAACATATGCAATGAATCATACTCCAAATCATGTCTGGAACAAAATATGTGGTCACATAAGAATGTACCGAACCAAAGTCGTATAACACTAAGTAGTTCTTCAAACGTGCCAATATCATACATTTTCATTCATACGACCCTATCTCTTAAAATTTCTAGATACCAATAATCATCAATCTAATCACGATTATAATTACTCACATACTTGTTTTATCGAACCACATATGCTCTACACAGTACTTCATTGAAGCTAATACTCTTAATACCAACAATCATCATAACTACACCAACCAGTTACCTTATTCTCAAATATTCACTAGTATCAAAGTCTTCTTAGCGAACACATTGTCCCCTCTATAATTTCTAAACTACGGCTCCCATTTTTTTCATGTAATTATTCCATGACATATACAAATCCACCTAAGGTTGATAACGCAAATTTCAAATATGATACTACCTTCTTATCGAGATAAAGCTATTAAATCATACCCACAGTCAAGTCCACACAAATTTTCACGTACCATGTTTAACTATCATTTCAAATCATCACATATCTCATGCCAACTAAAACAATAATCATAGTCACTCCAATAATTTTATCTACCATAAGCTTATACCATCTACTCACCATCAAAGGCTTATGTAATGCATCATAACAACCTATATCGTCCCATAAAGTAGTTTCAATCCCTTCAAAAATCCTCATTATCCAATGTAGAATTGTAGGTCCACTCGATTAACATCCATAAGTTATCGATCATATTTTGAATAATCTAACTTTACATAACCAAATAGAATCCTTCACACGTAGTTGCTGGTCACCTTATCAAAACTCAATCCTTATCAAAGACGTTGATAATTCCTAGTAAGTCTGTACCGAATCAGTTCACATCTCATAGTAATATCTTCATTAAAAGGTTAAAATCCATATAACCTTAAATTCTTAACCAAGGGTCTATACGAAGGGTCTTACTCTTTTACTTTTCTTAAATTCTTCTCATGCTGCAATTATTAAATAATTTAAATCGATTGTATATCAGATTTTTTTTCTCTCGCTTACTTGCTTACCTATCTTATCCTTTGACCAACTCATTATATTTTTTTTTACATTACCCTCTAAATCAAAACATTGCATGAAACCACCCTTAGGTATAGAAATCAAAAGTAATCAAATTTACTACTTAAATTATTTTTAAGTCCTTCCAAATACTTCATACTGAATGCTATAGATTATTTCTTACCTTACCAATTCAGACCTTAACAAAACACACTACCACAAATCTAAATTCACAATGAAAAACTTGAATTTATTCCAAACATGTAACACAACCCCTTTATATATCAACATTAACTCATATCTTGAAGATTTTTATTTTATCATGTATCTTAGCTTACATTGATCGCATCTCCATCAACCATATCACATCCTTTGCCAAAACTTCAACCGTACTCATTACCAACTTAAAACCATAAAAAAATACATATAAACACACTCGAGTTGAACATCTATATACACTCTTTTCTCAAGTTTTATCCAATAATTTTTATTTAAATCAATCAGTTGATCTAGTGACACTATATATTATCATAATCAGGGCAAAACGGATGAAATCACATATCTATGAATTTAATTATCCACTCTTTTTGAAATCTTTGACCCTTACAATCTGAATAATATCCTTGTTCTCACCTCCTTCTAAAGGTTAAACTCCATCCCACTAATTCATTCCATTCTGGCTCTAGCTCCTTTCAATTCTATTCGAGTGACATCATAATTCCTCATAAAAATTTCCATACAACCATGCTACTCACAAATAGTAGTAAACCATAACTCAGACATTCGAAATTCACCCTTATCATACAAAAGTCTTTTAACCAACAAAACTTATCATATAGTTGCAACCTAATCATTATCCATCACAAACTCTGCTTATCACTATGCCTAGTCAGCTCTTATGACTACCACAAAGTCAACCTTTTCATGACATGACATCTCAAACTCAACTATACCGATCAATTTCAACAGACTAACTTAACTTTATACAGTTTCTTACTAAAATTTTCAATTGCCTTCACCCAAGTATACTCGTTGGGACTTTCTTTACATATAAGATAGTCATTTATGATAAAATCACCACTAAAAGCTTTCTTATAAATAATGTTGAACTCATTCATTCGTAGTAACAAGCTAGTTGGTTTTCAAATATGAATGTAACATAAAATCTTATTATATGAGCATATGATAAAATGTATAGTTCCTTAGGTGGTTTGTAATCGCACTTGACATCAGCATATCCATTTTCATGTACCATTAGTATCACCTTATGAAATCTGTTAAATCCACCACTAGGACGCATCATACCTATCGAGAATATTGTACCCAAATAACCTACACATTTCTGTCTCATTAAGTAACTAACATACACTATCAATCTTTTCGGCCTCTCATCCAAAGTGATTTTCATCCCTTTGTAGATCAGGTCAATAACAAAAGTAACACACTACATAACTCTAACAAAGTAAGCATCAATATTGTTATGGTACAAATTCTAACCTTAATTGATTCATCATTATTATCATTATTTTCTAAGCAACTCATTCATGTTATGATAACTTTACTAATTGCAGTTTACAAAATCACATATCCATTATCTGGCTCTCCCTTTAATCATTTCACTTTCAATGTTTAAACCACTCTAATTATAGTATATACCACAAAAGAACCATTCACATTACTAGGGTAACTAATCTTACACAGCCTATTGAAATTGTTGAACTTTTTAAATCTAACCACACATTTTTTTTCATAAGTATATTACTCTCATCATAATACTGGATCTAACCTTCAAATCATAGACGACATCAACTACTCACATGAAGAACTACGTATGAGTCATCACATAAGTGAGAGAGAATGGAATTAAGTGATGTGAATCAAAATCAGACAAAGTATGCACGAGAGAGATCCAAAAAGTGAAGATTTTTCTTAAAAGTCACTATAGCCTCTCGAAGATAAGTACAGACGTCTCCGTACCAATCCTCGAGACTCTACTTAGACTCGATTTGTACACACATAAGACCTATGAACCTGGGGCTCTGATACCATTTTGTCACGACCCAAAAATGGACGTGATGGCACTCATCTTGTTTCACCAAGACGAGTCAGCCTAAAACTCAACCATTTCAATAACGTGCGGAAATAGAATATAAGTAACTTAATAAAACCCCCAAAACCTGGTAGTCACGTGTACAAGCCTCTAAAGTATTACAATTGATTCAAAAGAAAAACTCAAGTCTAAAATGAACTTGTTTCTAGAATTTAACTAAATATACTTTATCTCGAGGAACCTATTTTCCAAATGAGTATGGTGTGGAGGCATGAGTCCTCATACGTGTGCTTGATGTTCTGATTGATGGTGTACCTATTATGGTGTTGTTGTTGTCAATGGTTCATGTCTTTGTTGCTTGCCACATGTTAAGTATTGTAGTTGATTTTATATTATTATTCATTATATATTGATTTCTATTTTGAGTTGACCGATGATACCTACTCAGTATATGTTCCTTGTACTGACCCCTACTTGTATTTTCTTTTTTGTTCTTTGTGGAGTGCAGCAAGTGTACCACCGACTTCGACTCGCCCTCAGCTCTAGTCAGTCTCCAACACATCAGAGTTCAGGGTAAGCTATTATTTCTAGCTCGTGCTGGATTCTCTCATTCGCGTCTTGATGTCTTTGAGTTTCGTACATGGACCATCTTTTTACGTATTTTTGTTTCATAAATACTCTTAGACTTGGTAATTTGAGGATAGATGTTCTTGATGTGATGACTTCCAGATTTTGAAGATAATAAGTGTTAAACTTTAGAAGCTTTTGTAATTTGTTACATTAATAAGTTTTGGATCTTCCGCATTATTTTTGTTTTTTCATAGTTGAACTATTGGTAAATGCTGGGGTTTAGATTTGTTGGTTCACTCACCTAGTGGGTTAAGTGTGTGTGCCATTCACGACTCGTTTTGGGTCGTGACACCTACTAAGGTTAGTCAACTCAACCTCTTATATTGTTATGAAATCTATAGAAAATCCAACAAAAAATTTCTAAGAAAACATAAATAAGGAGACTCTCCCTTTACGTATAAAGAAAGCTTATTAGAATAATTAACTATATTCTATGAATATGATTAATCTAATTGTCCAATTGTAAGCTGGAAATATTTTCCTCATCGTTGCTAAAGTATAGTACATTAGAATATCAATAAGGTCATGTTATTCAGAGAAATAAGGACTTGACATTAAGAAATAAGAAACTTGACATAGTAATGGACATCAAGACTAGGAATTTGAGTATAAATTTGTGTTTGATCATTTTCGGGTCTATGATATACATAGAGTAATGTGAATACCTAGACTCGTTAACTTACAAATTACTTATATTGCATAAATTGGAAGTATTTGGATGCAAAGTAAAGGAAAAGCTAAAGGAAAGTAACTCGCTTGACTTCGGTTCTCCGGTGAAGGCTTGATCAAATATTATCTTTGAATAGAGAGTGGTGATAATAAATGATAAACTAATGGTACTATTGGATCGAAATTTCACGTTCTGACATGATATAATTTGATCGGAGTGTCACATTCCGACACGATATTCTTGGATCGGAGTTTCATGTTCCGACACGATATTCTTAGATCGGAGTGTCACATTCTGACACTGTATAATTGGATCTGAGTCTGCACATTTCGACACGATATAATTGAATAGGAGTGTCACATTTCGACACAATAACATTAAAGGAAAAATATATGAAGTTAACTTAATGTACACAATCTCAAAGCACCCATTTCCCCAACGAGTGTGGTGTGGAGGCATGAGTCCTCATGTGTGCTTGCTATCGTGATTGATTACCTAATTATTTCAAATTGTCACTTGTCCATGTTTTTTGTTGTTTATCACCTACAACTAAGTGCTATACTTTAATTTATATTATTATTAATTTTATATTAGTTACTATTTTGAGTTTGACGATGATACCTACTCAGTACATGTTGTCCCGTATTGAGCCCTACTCGTGGTTTTTTTTGTTCTATTCTGGAGTGCAACGAGTGTATCAATGACTTCAATTCCACCTCAACTCTATCCAGTCTCTAGCATATCGGGTTCCATTATGAGATATTTATTCAACCTCGTGTGGATTTTCTTGGCCATGAAATGATTTCCTTATTTTTCGGACATAAACTATTTTATTCATTTATTTTGATGTCTTTAATATTCTTACAATTAATACTTGAAGATTAGATGTCCTTTTTGTGATGACTTTCTGGTTTTGGGAAAAATAATATTTAATACGATTTTGGAGCTTCCGCATTATTGTTGATATTCGTAGTTCAATTATTGGTATTTGTTGGGGTTTGAATTCCTTGGTCCTCCCACATAGGAGATTATGTGTGTGTCACGACCCAAATCCAGTTGTGAGTGGCACCTACACTTAAGCTCCTAAGTGGGCGAAACGAGGAATCCAAACCTCAACACATACCAATAATTTGACTAGAATAATGACAATAACACAGAAGCTCCGAACTTATTCAGTAACCAATTAAGTAAGTTTCTAAAGTTAAACATTTATTATTCCCAAAATCTGAAAGTCATCACATCAAGGACATCTATTCTAAAATTGCCAAGCATAAGAGTATTTAAGAAACAAAAATAAGTAAAACGAAGAAAGGACATCAAGACGTGAATGAGAGAATCCAGCATGAGCTAGAAATAATAGCTCACTCTGAACACTGATGTGTTGGAGACTGGCTAGAGCTGAGGGCGAGTCGAAGTCAATGGTACAATTGTTTCACTCCACAAAACAACAACGAAGAAAATTAAAGTAGGGGTAAGTACAAAGAAACCGTACTGAGTAGGTATCATTGGTCAACCCAAAATAGAAACCAATATACATTGAATAATAATATCAAATTAACTATTATACATAACAGGTGGCAAGCAACAAACAACATGAACCAGTGACAACAACACCATAATAGGTATAACATCAATCACAATATCATGCGCACTTATGAGGACTCATGCCTCCACACCATACTCATTTGGAAAATGGTTTCTTTGAGATTGTGTATATGAAGTTAATTAAAGATTCCTTTCCTTTAATGTGATCGTATCAGAATGTGACACTTCGATCCCATAATATCGTGTAGGAATGTGACACTCCGATCCAATAATACCGTATTGAAATGTTACACTCTGATCCAATTATCTCATTAATTTATTTTGCCAAGCCTTCATTATTCAAGACGTCATTTTGATAGAGGATTAAATATTATAAATTCAATTGTTTCAGAATTTTAGGCCAACACCACACCACATGTAACATCCCATATCCAAATAGACCAAAAATTAGTTTTTCAGAAAAATCTGTTGGTGCAACAGACAGTGCCATCAAAGGACCGTATTCTAACCCACATTCTGTCTTGCACATCCTTCGATAGAGTAAGAAACAACCAGAAATCATAATCCAGAAAATTTGACTAAGTGTAGAATGACGAATGGATCGACGGTCCGTAGGTCAGACTACAGTCCGTAGTCTGTATACGTCAATCAACACCCCGTTCACCCACTCTCCGACAAGAACCACGATTGACCAGCACGATCGTAGATGGACCTACGGTCTGTAGGAAATTAAGAGACAGTTAAGGGGGAAACATAGTTGGGTAAACTTCTGTTGATCATAACTCTTAGCAAAAAACTAATTAGCTGTCTTATGAAAAACCCACAGATAGATAATTGAATTAGGTTTCCATAGCCACCAACCTCGCTAAAATCATACATCTAAGTAAAATGTTATGTCCGTTTTAGTAAAGTCCTGTCAAACAAGCCAGCCTACGAACCCAAACGATGGACCGTCTTTCCAGGTCATCATTTGGATCGACAACAATAAATTCAGGGGTATTTTGGTCCTTTTTCACTTCTTTTAAACCCTATGATACATTGTTTTTCCCCTAATAGATTTTAGTTATTTTAAGCCTAGAAACATAGCTAAAACTTACCCTTAGTTAAATCATTAATCAAAACTTAGAAAATTAGAAGCAAGAAAGGAGAAAAAGGTCAAGAACCCTAGTTCTAGAACGCACCAACGTTCCAGCAGTTCCTGCCCCAAATCTAAGTGTTTCTCCTTGAATTTCATTAATAGGTAAGTGGGATTTCACTAGTGGGTTTTGTGCAACCAATAGGTCCCTTGTTTTCATACAGTTTTTGATTCTCTTATCATGATAAAACCCAGGGTTTCTATAACTTAGATAGAACTTCATGAATTTATTATATATATGTTCCCAATCTGATTTTAAAGTTATTATTTTGTTTATCGCATTAATTTCAGAACCCTAGCTTTGTATTTCTTTAGTTCTTGAATTACACATGCTAGGTCATATATTTTAGTTATTCAGTTATACATGCCTCAGTTTTTACTGCATCATTATCAAATTAAATGTTGCATTCTCAGTTTGCATGTTGAGTTTTGAGTTATCCAGTATTACAAAAAAATCATAGATAATCAGTTAATTACATAAATTAATGGGAGTAGCATAATACCGAGTTGGACTAGGGTTCAGCGTACCCAATTAGCCCTAGAACTACTAGCCAAGTAGGTTGTAAGTCCCCTCTATGGGCAATCTGTTTAGTGATCATGTCAACATGCTTTTATACCTTTTGCAGGGTATATTAGGTCCTCTCAATGGGACGTATGCATCGGACTCCACATTTAGCTCATGTGGTCTTATTATCGGTTATTATTAGCTTCTACAGTTAAGTAAGACTCTCTTGCATTGACTATTTATAAGTATACTCAGTATTCAGTTTCAACATACTAGAAACTAGCCATTTCAATAAGTTAGCTCAGAAATTTAGTATATCCTTTTTAGATTATTATAATTACTTGTGTGCTTGTTTAGTTATGTTTTATTTCAGTTTTATTCTATCCTACATGCTCAGTACCTTTCAAGTACTGATTCATACGTGCGCAACATCTTGTCGTGATGTAGGTTCAGGTTCTCAGCATCTAGATCACACTTAGATTGATCTACGATCTTTTGTTCAGCAGATTCAATGGTGAGTTCTCATTCTGTGAGGACAATAGTCATGAGTTTCATTTTAGTATTTAGTCTTTTAGTTTTAGTTTTTGCTAGATTTAGCTGGAGCTTGTCCCAGTATTTCTAGTCCAGTTTAGACTCTATTTTCAGACATAGTTAGTTTCAACTTAGTATTGATTTAATATTTCCTTTGTATTAAAATCATTGTTTTCAAATATCTCAGTTATAGAATATGGTTATTACCCATATTTTTAGTTTAAATTATGATTTAGTTTGCGCAACATTCTATAATTTTTAGTATGCTTATGATCATGCCAGTAAGGTTAGCTTGGGATGACTTGTGGTCCTAGGTTCCGTGTCCGCGTCTCAAGGGTTGCTCGTTGTGTGACAAAACATGGTATCAAAGATCTAGGTTAAAGAGTGCTAGGATGTATGAAAAGTCGCACTAAGTAGAGTCATTTTCATGGGTGTGAAGTGCACCACATCTAATGAGAGGGAGGCTACAAAGTGTTTTTCGGAAAATCTCACTTTCTTGTTATTCTTATCATGCTTAAGGTACGATCTTATTCCACTCTAACTTGACGTTTTACATTTTTGATTATGCCTCTTCGTAGAGGTAATGATGGAATGCGAACGCTAGAAATGCAAATGTAGCTCCTCCAGTTCTAGATCAGGAAGTCTCTAATGCTGAGTTCAGGAATGCCATATAGATGTTGGCTCAGAGTATGACTAACCAGAACAATCAGCTTCATGCTCATATGAATGAAAATGGTGGATCAGTAGAAGTAAGGGTTTGTCACATTATAAGGATGAATCCTTTTGAGTTCTTAGGATAACAAGCTAATGAGGGTCCTCGGAGTTTCTTTAATGAGATTAAGAAAATCTTTGAGGAAATGCGAGTCATTGGGCATTATTGGGTTTAGTTGGCATCATACCAGTTGAAAGATGTTGATCATACTTGGTACACTCAGTGGAAGGAGAATAGGGTTTTAAATGCGCCTTGTATCAGTTAGGATTGCTTTAGTGATACTTTTCTCGACAGGTTTTTCCCAATAGAAGTAGGGAGGCAAAGTCTCAGGAATACATGAACTTGAGGAACGGTAACATAACAGTCCAGGAGTATAGATGAAGTTTAACAAACTCTTAAGGTATTATCCTCACATGGTTGCTGAATCGAGGCCTTAGTGAATAAGTTCTTATATGGAGGGTAAAATTTGGTTAAAACTGAGTGTAGAAGTGCTATGTTACTTGGAGATATGAACATATCTAGGCTTACGACTCATGCTCAGCAGGTTGAGGGTGATAAGCTTAGGAAACATGCTAAGGAGAATAAGAATGCTAGGACTGGGAAATATGACTATTCTCAGCAGAAATTGGGTGGTGGAAATCGTTCACAGAGTCAACAGAAGTTTTTAGCTCCAGCCCCTTCGTCAGCTAGTGTTCCATCCTCCAAGAACAGGTATGGCCAGAAGGGTAGAGCACCAGGCTCTAAGTCTTAGGGAAATGTTTCACGCACCAAGACTTACCCCACTTCTCCTAAGTGTGGTAAGAACCATCTGGGCGAGTGTGTCGCAGGAAAAGAAGGATGCTTTGGGTGCGGTCAGTCTTGTCATAGGTTGATGGATTGTCCTTCTAGACAGGGTCAAGGATGCAGTAATGGTATATCTCAGTCTACAATTTTAGCAGCACCAGCAAGTCACCTAACTAAGTAGGGTAACTCATCTTGTATTGGTGGCGGTCAGCACCAGAAAAAGTTCTATGCTCTTCAGGCTCGCCAGGATCAGAA
Organism: Solanum habrochaites; assembly: GCA_027704765.1. Classification (NCBI taxonomy): domain Eukaryota; kingdom Viridiplantae; phylum Streptophyta; class Magnoliopsida; order Solanales; family Solanaceae; genus Solanum; species Solanum habrochaites. The sequence continues at coordinate 51,760,333 of JAKWJA010002495.1, read as the reverse complement.
AGGTTTCTGTTGATATAGTTACTAGTACGTTACGAGTCTTTGACCATGATGTTTATGCAATGTTAGATATAGGGGCTACTCTTTATTTTATAACTCCTTAGATAGAAGTCCAATTCAGTGTTAGTCCAGAAACTCTCTCAGAACCTTTCTCAGTCCCTACTCTAGTCAGTGACCAAGTTATAGTTAAACGGGAATACAGAAATTTCCCTGTCACAGTATCTCAGAAAGTCACCTCAGCAGATCTTGTAAAGTTAGAAGTAGTATATTTCGATGTCGTTCTAGGCGTGGATTGTCTACATTCTAGTTATCCCTTAGTCGATTGTAGAACTAGAATTGTTCTTTTTCATTTACCAGAAGAACCAATCTTACAATGGAAGGGTAATATCTTAGCGCCTATGGGTCGATTCATCTCTTACCTTAAGGCAAGAAAGATGATCTATAAGGGTCATCTCTACCATCTAGTTTGAGTTAAGGAGTCTATCTATAAATCCCAACTATTAAGTTATTTCCAGTAGTCAATGAGTTTCCAAAAGTGTTTCTATAATATCCTCCCAGAGTCCCCCCCCCCTCGATAGGGAAATGGACTTTGGAATTGATCTCCTTCCAAATACCCAGCTTATTTCTATTCCTCCTTACAGAATAGCTCCAACAAAGATTAAGGTATTCAAAGAGAAGTTGAAAGACCTTCTTCATAAGGGCTTCATCAAACCTAGTATTTCAGCATGGTGTGCACCAGTGTTGTTCGTAAGGAAGGAAGATGGTTCTCTCAGAATGTGCATTGATTATAGATAGTTGAACAAGGTCACAATCAAGAGTAAGTATCAATCCCTAGGATTGATGACTTTTTTGACCAACTTCAGGGTGCTAGTCACTTCTCAAAGATAGACCTCCGATCGTGTTATAATCAACTTAGAATTAGAGATAGTGACATTCCAAAAATAGCATTCAGAACTCGGTATGGTAATTACGAAGTTGTAGTTATGTCGTTAACCAATTATTTTACAACTTTCATGGATTTTATGTTGAAATAGTACTTAGACTATTTATGATATCCACATTTACTATAGGGATGAGGAAGAACATGCTAGTCATTTGAGAATTGTTTTATAGTCTCTGCCGGATTGCAAGTTATTCCCTAATTTACCATATGTGAGTTTTGGTTGCAATCAATTGCTTTACTTGGTCACATTGTGTCTAGCAAAGGGATCTGAGTTGATTCACAGAAGATAGAAGCGGTGAAACAAAGGCCCAGACCTACCTCTACTGAAGATATCAAAACTTTCTTAGGTCTAGCGGGTTATTTTAGATTGTGAGAAAAGCATTGCAGAATTGAATTGACTGTACCAGAGGGTTCAGATGGTTATGTGATCTCTTGTGTTGCAGCTAGAGTTGTCCTAGGTTGTGTGTTGATGCCTCGAGATAAGGTTATGCGTATGTTTCTAGACAGCTTAAGGTGTGTGAGAAGAATTGTTCAACTCCTGATCTCGAGCTTGCAGTAGTGGTGTTTGCACTCAAGGTATGAATACACTACTTGCATGGTGTTTATGTAGATGTGTTCACTGACCATAGGAGCCTTCGGTATGTGTTCACCCAGATAGAGTTGAATCTTCGCCATAGGAGATGGCTTGAGTTCCGTAAGGATTATTGTTGACACCCAATTTTGACCAACCTTTAACCATTTTTAGGAATGCTATTCGATTAAATATGCATTTTAAAATTAATTTAAAATTTTAGTCAATTTTGCATGAAATTATATATTTTAGTATGTTTACATTATAAAATTATTGTTAAAATATTTTAAAATCATTGATGATTCTTGAATATTTTAAAATTCAAGTAATTTTAGAGTATGTAAAAATAGTTATAAAATTTTTAGTATTTTAATTGGATGACATTTCCTCAATTTTCCTCTAAATTTAAATTCTACCCTATTTTAGTTAAATTTCTTTCAAATTCAGCATATTCAATTGCAATTTTATTTCAATAATAGCCATCTTTTCATTTTAATCTAGCCAATGTTTATTTCAATTTTGGCCATACAATCTTATTTTATAATATTACCTTTCAATCTCGCCCATCATTAAATCCTAATCGAATCCTAACCCTTCATATTTATCTAATCTAACGGTTGAGATAAACTTTTCCTATCTCTCTTTAACACCAAAAGGCCATAAACCTAAAATTTTAACTCATTCTTCTCCCTCCCCCACCATGGTAGCCGCCAACCCCATCTCTCTTTCTCCCCATTATTTTCCGGCAGCCTCCTCCCAACTCCCGTCGCTCCTTCTCTTTCTCCCCCCTTCTTCCCCTCTTTCTCCCTCCACTCTTCTCCTCTCCCTCCCGTCTCTCTATCAACGACGCCTTCCCTTTCTCTCTTCCTTTTTCTTTTTCCGGCGACCCTCCCCTCTCTTCTCGCCATTCTTCGACCAACAGTTTCCCTTCTCCCGCCATCCTCCTCCTCTTCTCTTCTTCATCGCCTCTTATCTTCCCATCTCTATCCCCGCCTGAACCCTTCTCTCTGCCTCCCTCTTATTTTCTCCCCCTCTTTCTATCCTCTTCTCCTTCGTTCGCTTTTTCCTCTCCTTTTCTGCAGGACTGACAGTGAACAGTCCAGCAGCAGTGACCGCCGACGAAACCAAAAATTCCTCTAAAAAAGCAGCAACTGCATGGAAATATCAAGCAGCCGGCGAGCTCCAACTTCTCACCTCTTTTTCTGGCGAAAACTTCCTTCTTCTCCACCAACCAGCAACCGGCGTGAACCAGCAATGAGCAACAACAAAAAGTGACCAAGAAGACCTCGCTAGAGTCGATGCTCAGATCAGATATTGGGAAGCAAATCAAAGATAAGGTGGATCTCTCAAATCCGCCCTAGGTACGATCCCCTTTATCCAGAATTCAATTCCACATGAATATGGCTGTTTGTTCTTGAAATATCGTGTTATAATTCATAGATATAATTTTTTTAGTACGTTTTACATAAATTGCTTTATCTAATATTGTTATGGTATTGCTTTTGATCAAAATTTTGCCCTATTAGCCACTCTTCTCTTGCTCATTTGGTGAAATAGTTGCATTCTTTATCTTTCGCTTTAATCCATTCACGTGTGATGTGTTGTTAAAAGCTGGTATTAATTTTCCTCTACCCTACATTTCAAACAAATAATTCTATATGTTCAGGTCGGCTGATTTTGAGCATGTCTAATCTTCAAACTCTATAGAATTTGTCTGTATTGCATTATGTCTCTCATTGATATGTTTTTCCTTATATAATTTGGAAGTGCATTATTATGATTAGTTTGGGATTATTTTTAGTTATCTCAAAGTCAATTTATATCCGTTAATGAAGTTCGGTACTCTCTTATTCATGATAACTTGGAATGATTATTTGAAATAGAATATATTTGACTAAATTAGTGGAACATGCCCGTGAAATTATGATCAAAATATTTACTCATATTTGACCTTCTTTTATTTAATCATATATATCCTTGTTTGATTATGTCAATTTACCATTTCAAATTATGTTCTTTACTTGTCATATATTGTGCTTCTATGGTTACTGATCTCTTTTACATTCTTGGTAAAGAAAAAAAAAATCTTATTTGACTCTCTTGAAATAAGAATAATATTAATTGACCCCTTTTTCTTATACTGTTTGTGTGGATGTATTCATGGTAATTTATTACTAGGTAAATGTTTGACAATTTTAAACTATTTTCTTGTCATATTTAGTTGCTCATATATTTGGTAAAATAATAACAATAATTCAAAAGTTGATTTTAGCTCTTCTTTATTAAAAATAATAATAATATTTCTCCCTATTTCTAAATTATTTTCTTATTTATTTTATATGGTAAAATAATAATTTTGATTTGGCCTTTCGTTATTCAAGGAATATATTACTCTTGCTAATTTAATATTATTTATTTATATTTTGTAGCGTAATAATAATTTAATATTATTTTGGTGCTTCTTTATTTAAGGTAAAAGAATATTGTCTTCATAACTTTATGATTACTTATTTATTTTTGGTGATGAACATTTCAAATATTTTTTCTGATTTTGACTCCTCTTTATTTAAAGAAATATATATTACACTTCTTATTTTATTACTTGCTTATATTTGGTAAAAAATATTTAATTAATTTGGCTGATTTGACTTCATTCAAAATAAGGAAATAGTATCATAATTAATTACTTAAAAATATTTATTTTCCTGATGTGCTCTCCCCTTTTTTTCTATATAAATAAGACCCCTCCCCTTCATTATTTCATTAACTCATTAACTCTCTCTCAACACAAGAGCTATCATCCTCTCACCACTAACACTATTACTACTAATAAACAAATTAAGATTCCGGTATTCTTCTTAGCTACTACTTGGCTACTTTGTTTTGTTGAAATAGAAGTTGGATGAACTCGTTCTCATTGCTATCATCCGTTTCTGCTCAACCGGTTAATATTCTTTTCACATACATTTACAAAAGTTTATTGTTCTATTCCCCTATATATATAACTTGTTGTTAAACAATTGCATATGTGTCTAATCTTGTCTAAATAAATGTGATTACTTGTGTAGCCATTTGATTGCTTTGGCAGGTTTCAAAATTAAAGTTCAAGTTTAAGATTAGCTATGAAGAGAGATTAATTCATTTAATTCATATATTTGAATATATATATTTTTTATTTGTTCGAATTTTTGTCATATTTGTATAACTCAAAAGCTCTCGCATATGAAATATTTTGGGACCGCTTAAGGGGAGGGGAAGTTGTATGTTAATCATTCTTTTTAATTGCAAACTTATTTGTATTAGAAAGCATGCCTAAAGGTTCATAATTTATTTGAATTTATTTTTTTTGGTAATGTAATTTTAGATCTAACCATAAAAATAAAATAAAATAAAATCATTTTTTGCATTTAAATAATTACTTGGCTTTTGAATATATTTCATATTAAAATCTTTGCATTTAATAAATTTACTACATTAATGCTCTACTAGTTTTTCTTTTATTTGCAATGTTTTGCAACATGTTTTTTTTTTTAAAAAGAGATTGTTCAATCCTCCTTTAAAGCTTGGATTGATTATGAAATTTGTTTTTTAAAATAAATTATAAGCACTATCTCTTAATCTATCATTAGTGGGAAAGTCAAAGTAATTACGAGGTCTAGTTTCAATTTTTAAATTAAATCGACGCGTTCCCGGATGTACCACCTACCCATGATTTTCAAAAGAGAATATGTGTATTTATATGTAAATATTTATGTGCCTATATGCAAACTGATTTCAAAAATATAAACTATTGTTATTTTTCTAAGACCGACCTCAAATGAAAATTATTTCTGTAGTGGAGGACCGCGATTAACAATATCGTGGCATCACCCCTATAAACAAACAAATATTTTTTTAATAAAAATTTCTATTCAAAACTTACTCAATTTTTTAAAACTTTACTTTCGCACGTATTATTCTTGTTTGGTGTAGCATAATAAATTAAATCGAGCTATTTTCTATATCTTTTCTGCATATTATGTGCTCTTGTTTATCTCTTTATTAATTGCTTAATATTTGCAATATTTATTTATCACATAGATCGTATTCTTAAATAATAAATAATTGAAATAGTCTTAATCATTTGAAATTTATTTTGGGTAGATTAAAATAGAAATAATAAAATTGTATGCTTTTTTATTTGCCTCTTTTCTCCCCTCTCGCGTATCTTTAAATTTTTATTTACTGTTATCACATAGTTTTGCATGTTTATATAACTAATAAAAAATAATAATAAATTTAATTTCTCAATTGTTTAATATTTTATCACTTAGACTCGCATATTTAAATATTAATTAAAATTATAATATGAGCTCTTTGTTGGATTTTTTTAACACATAGTCTCGTATGTTAAAATAAATTAAAATAAACATGATTGTTTATTTAATGCTATCACCTAGCCTTGAATGTTTAAATTAATAAAAATAATAAAATAGTCGTAATTGTTTTACATTTGTTATCACTTAGCAAACTTAAATAAATTAATAAATGAAGTGACCTTATTTTCTAGTTGTAACCCCCACCTAGATTACATGAGATATGGTCGGGACCCACATTTGTGGACCTCAAGGGATGCCTAACACCATCCCGTCGAGGTAATTTGAACTCTTACCCTGATCTCTGGCTCGTTGACCTTAGCTAGACTTAGTTAGGTTAGATAGGTGCCCTAATGCTCCTTAATTCTTTAGGTGGTGACTCCATAGTCAAAATCCAAAAAGAGTTGTAAGATCATGCACAAAACCCATTTTTGCGAAAAAATGGGGCGCGACAGAATGACGAACTTGCTGGGGATATTATGTTCTTACCATTGCGTGTTTCATGTTTGTTTATGTGGGGACTTTATTTTGGTTATTTCATTATTTGCTAGATGTTTATATTTTTTAGTAATAATTTTGTTGCCTTATTTACTGTGGTCTTTCCATGTCTAGCCCCTTCCCTTTTCCTTAATTGTTTATTACCATGTTTCACCTCTTTCCTTTTCACTTATTTGCTTACTTACATGTTTAATCTCATATCTCCTTTCCTTATTTCCGTGATTTTTAGTATCGTTATATGTTTACTTTCCTTTATTTATCTATGCTTATTTATTTATTTATTTATTATTTTATAAGCTGCCTATAAGTTACTGCTTTTCAATTTAAATGTTAAGTGTTTACTACTTTGATAACTGGTATTCCTTTCATACTTCCCGAAATTGGGACCTTCTTTTTTTTTTTAAATTTTATTCTCGTGATGTTGTGCCGTTGCACCTCTCACAACTACTCCAATTCTATTTAAATACCCACTATAGAGAGTCGGCATATGCGTGGATGTAACAGATAGTTTTACTACCGCAAAACCACGAGCCTCTCACATAGAATCCCTTTCAAGTCTGTGTCAAACCAAATGTTAGAAGTCCTTGTTAGGTCATACATGCTTCATAAGCCCTAGCATGTTTGACCCTTGGTGTCAATCCACATAATTAGTAGCTACCCTCTCTTCTAAAAGGCCCCAACACACTTAGATAAATTGCATACTATGTGTCGACGTGATCGTAATAATTAAATCAAGCCAACATTGTAAAAATGGAGTTTAGAAGTCGTTTGTTACTTTGTTTGCAGAGTCATGGATCACCCTCATCTTCCCAAGACGCAAATGGTGGTCAAATTTAATCCCATTTTGAAGACTTGGTGGGAAGATATAGAAAAAAAATCAGAGTTAGAAACAAATGAATTGTCAGGCGGCCTCACTGCTTTGATCTCCGTAGAGTCTGATCGTCATTTCATCAAGGCATTGTTGAAATTCTGGGACACTGAGAGGTTACTCTACAAATTCAAGGATTTTGAGCTAACCCCAACAATTGAAGAGGTTGGAGGATTTCCGGGTCTCACATACAAAGAGCGGGAAAAGATTGTTCCACACAAGCCAAGTCCAAGATCGTTTTTGAAGCAAATGGGCATGCGTCATAATCCAAGTCTACTTTGTCTAAAAGAAGGTTGGTTTTCTTTAGAGTTCTTATATTCACGCTTTGGGGATGAGGAAGGTCATCAAAACTTTCACAGAGAATTTGTTTGCTCTTCTACAAAATTGGAAAGATATCGTCTTAATGCATTTGTCGTCGCCCTATTAGGCTCATTGGTTTTTCATAGAGAAAGAGGAAAGAACCACACTGGCTTGTGTTACGTGGTTCATATGTTGGCTCGAGGAGGGAAGACCTTAGTCCCCATGATACTTTGACAAATTCTAAGAGCATTGACTGCATGCACCAAAGACAAAAGTTACTTTTAGTGGTACAACTTTGGGCCGTCGAACATTTCTACCAAAGAAATAATAAAGTAGACATTGTTAGAGGGACTATGGGGAAAAAATTATCAACCATCGCCTAAGGATGAAATATTTTATCTCCCCTGTGGGAACAGAGGACTGGTTCACATATCTAAGGGAGCGTTCATCCATTGAATCCAATGGAGGTATTATTGGTTGAAGCCACGACGTGCCATCATAAGAGGAAATGAACTTTACTCTATCGAGCTTATAGGTTTGAATGGTGTGCAACCATACGCACCACCTTGAGTCCTTTTACAATTCGGACAGATCCAAATGATACCTCTGCGACCCCAGATGAACCACTATGGATATGACTTTGGGTTAGAATTACCTCATGTGAACACTATACTGCGAAGATGGGAGAATGTGATAACTATCGATGTTCAAGAGCACCGACCCTTCTGCACACCCAAATATTATGTATGGTTTTAAGAAGACGCAGAGCATAGATATTTGAGTGAAGGAGTTCTTCCTGGTTTTGGCGATAAAAAGTAGAGAAGATGGGCTCGCAACCTTCTTAAAACCGATTATGACATTACCCTAGAAATGATGAAGCAGATTGTGCCTAGCATTGATGAGCAACATAATTGATCCTGGAAAGTCGAATGTATTGGACGATGCTCTTAGTATATTATCTATGGGTAGTGTAGTCAATGTCGAGGAAAAAAGAAAGGAGCTAGTGAAGGATGCTCACAGGCTTGCTTGCTTCTTAGTTTGCCTTATAATCATATCAGACAGCGGTTAACAACTCAGAATGGGGCAGAATTGTCTTTGGTAGTAGAGGTTAAGGAAAAGCAAGAGAGTGATCCGATCTTGCTTGAACTAAAGGGTGCATTCAACAATCAGAGAGTGGAGGTTTTATTCCAAGGGGGAGATGGTGTACTTCGCTACCAAGGTAGATTGTGTGTTCTTTATGTGGGAGAGTTGAGGCAGCATGTTCTTGGAGAAGCTCATAACTCCAGGTATTCTATTCATCCAAGTGCAACTAAGATGTACCTCAATCTGCGGGAAGTGTGTTGGTGAAATAGCATGAAGAGGGATATAATAGACTTTGTAAGTAAGTGCCCTTATTGCCAGCATGTCAAGGTAGAACATCAGAAACCAGGAGGTATGACTCAAGAGATTGATATTCCTAGTTGGATGTGGGATGTGATCAATAAGGATTTCATCATAGGGTTACCTCGTACTCGCATACAGCATGACTCAATTTAGGTGACATTTGATAGGATGACTAAGTCTTCTCGCTTTTTGGCGGTCAATACTACATATTCGGCAGAGGACTATGCAAAGCTTTACCTTACTGAAATTGTGAGGTTGCATGGGGTTCCTTTGTCTATCATCTAAAATAGAGGTTCTCAGTTTACCTCTCATTTCTTGAAGTCATTTCAAAAAGGTTTCGGTACTCAAGTTAACCTTAGTACATCATTTCATCCACAAACGGATGGGCAGGCAGAGCGTACCATTCATACCTAAGAGGATATGTTGAGAGCTTGTGTGATCGATTTCCAAGGTAGTTGGAATTATCACCTTCCTTTTATTGAGTTTTCCTACCTAATAGCTATCATTCCAACATTCAGATGGCCCCTTATGAGGCTATATATGGGCATAGATGTAGATCTCCTGTTGGTTGGTTTGAAGTAGGTGAAGCAGCTTTGATAGGGAAAGATTCAGTCATTTATGCTATGGAGAAAGTGCAACTCATTAGAGATAGACTTAAGACAACCCAAAGTCGTCAGAAATCTTATGCAGATGTAAGGAGAAGGAAACTAGAGTTTCAAGTTGATGATTTTATTTTTTCTTAAAGTATCACCTATGAAAGGGGTTATGAGATTTGGAAAGAAACAGAAGCTCAGTCCTAGATATGTAGGCCCTTACAAGATCTTGAAAAGGATTGGAAAGGTGGCATATGAGTTAGAGTTGCCAGCAAAATTAGCAGCAGTGCATCAAGTCTTCCACATCTCAATCTTGAAGAAGTGCGTGGGTGACCCAGCCCCTATAGTTCCATTAAGGAGTGTGGCAGTGAAAGATAGTCTTTCTTATGAGGATGTACCAGTTGAGATTGTTGACCGTCAGGTTAGAAAGTTGAGAAACAAAGAAGTTTCTTCAGTCAAGGTTTTGTGGCGGAGTCAATCCGTAGAGGGAGCTACTTGGGAAGAAGAAGCAGCCATGAACGCCAAGTATCCTTACCTTTTTCCTTCCGATTCTACTCCAGCTTGAGGTAATAGATCCTCTTCAGTTTTACAGTAATTCATGCGTAAATTAAATTTTAAAACCATGTTCCCTCAGTTTGTACTTTCATTTTTAGTGTAATTGCATGTACTGAGAACTCAATTCAGTCAGAAGTCAGTTCTCAGTGTTTAGTAGTAGGGTTTGCATCTCTATCCCTCTATTTCATCTATTTTAGTCTTCATTCAACGACGAATATTCCGAAAGGGGAGATAATGTAACACCCCGTAGCCAAAACATAACAAAAAATAGTTTTTCAGAAAAATCTGCAGGTGCTACAAATGGTGGCATCGACGGACCATAGCCTGAACCACGGTCCATCCTACAAAACCATCGATGGATTCTGAAACTCCCAAAATTTTCATCCTAGAAAAATTGGACAAGTATTGGACGACGAACAGACTTACGGTCCGTAGGTCAAACAACGGTCCGTAGTTTGTGAGGGTCTATCAAGACTCCCTACAACCACTCTCTGACATGATCTATGGATGACCAGCATGGTTCGTAGGTGGACCTACGGATCGTAGGTGGAAAATTTGAAGTCAGATAAGGGGAAATGCAGTTGGTAAACATTAAATGATTATAACTATTACCACAAAATGAATTACGGTTCCCATGACCTACCCACAGATAGATAAATGAATAATATTTCCATAGCCACCGACCTTGATAAAATTAGACCTCTGAGGAAAAAGTTATGCCCATTTTAGTAAAGGACTGTCGAACTGGACCTCACAACGGACCCAACGACGGAGCATCGGGCGCACGACGGACTTTCAGTCGTCGCCGTCGTGAGGCCCGACAACAACCTTCCCATAGGTCCTTTTTACCTTTCCCACTCCGTTTAAACCCTAAGTTATGTCGTTTTTCCTCTAAATCATCAGATTTTAGTCAGTTTAAGCCTAGAAACATGATTAAAACATATCCAAGTCAAATCATTAAATCAAAACTTAGAAAATTAGAAGCAAGAGAGGAGAAAAAAAACTCAATAACCCTAGTTCAAGAACACGACAAGCTCTAGCATTTCCAGCCGCGAAACATAAGTATTTTTCCGTGGATTTTATCACCAGATATGTGGGATTTCAATAGTTGGTTCCTTTCACCCATTGGCTCCTTAGTTTCAGTCAGTTCTTGATTCTTTTATCATGATTAAACGTAGGGTTTCTAGACCTTTGATATAACTTCATGTATTTATTAAATATATGTTCCAAATAAGATTATCGTGTTATTACTCAGATTATGGCATGAATTTCAGAACCCTAGCTTTGTATTTCTTTAGTTCTTGAATTACACATGCTAGGTCATATATTTTAGACAGTTCAGATATACATGCCTCAGTTATAAATGCATAATTACTAGATTAATTTTTGCATTCTTTGTTTGTATGTTAAATTTCAAGCTATCCAGTATTTATAGAAATTCAATTATTATCAGTTAATTTAAAGAATTCATTGGGAGTAGGAAAATACCGAGTTGGACTAGGGTTTAGCGTACCCAATACTCCCATAACTACTAGCCTAGTAGGTTGTTAGTCCATTTTGTGGGCAATCAGTTTAGTGATCATGCCAGCATGCCTTTATACCTTTGGAAGGGTATATTGGGTCATCTCGATGGGTCGTATACATCGGACTCCACATTTAGCTCATGTGGTTTTATTATCGATTATTAGTGTCTCCCTCAGTTCAGTCAGACTCTCTGCATTGATCATTTATCAGTATATTTAGTATTCCGTTTCAGCATGTTAAAAATTGGTCATTGCATCCAGTTAGCTCAAAAATCAACACATCACATTCAGATTATTATACTTGTTTTTGTGCTTGCTCAATTATGTTTTATTTCAGCTTTACTCTATTCTACATGCTCAGTACCCTTCAAGTACTGACGCATACGTGCGCTACATCTTCTCGTGATTTAGGTTCAGGTTCTCAGCATCCAGATCACGCATAGATCGATTTAGTGATCTCCAGTTCATCTGATTCTGTGGTGAGTCCGCATTCTCCAAGGACAACAGTCATGAGTTTCATTTCAGTTTTTAGTCATTTAGTTTTAGTTTTTGCTAGATTTAGCTGGGGGCTTGTCCCAGTACTTTTAGTCTAGTTTATAGGCTATTTTTAGACATAGTTAGATTCAACTTAGTATAGAGTTAATATTTCTTTTGTATTAAACTCATTGTATTCAAATATCTTAGTTTTAGAATATGGGTATTCTTCATCTTTTAATTTTAAGTATGATTTAGCTTCCGCAAAAGTTTATTATCTTTAGTATGCTCATGATCATGCCAGCATGGTTAGATTGGGATCACTTGTGGTCCTAGGTTTTGTGTCCGCGTCTCGAGGGTAGCTTGGGGCGTGACAACTAGGGTTCTAAAATTTATGCGATAAACTTAATAACAACATGGAAATCTGTTTTGGAACATATAACTAATTAATTCATGATGTTCTGTTGAAGTTGTAAAAACCCTAGGTCTAATCATGATATAAGAATCAAGAATTCGACTGTAAACTAGAGACCCAATGGATGAAAGGAACCCACTAGTGAAATCTCACATACCTGGTGATGAAATTCACAGAGAAATATTTAGATTTTGGGGCTGGAACTGGTGGAACCTTTTCGCATTCTTGAACTAGGGTTCTTAACCTTTTCTCCTTTTTTGTTTCTAATTTTCTAAGTTTTTTATTGATGATTTGACTTAGGTAAGTTTTAATTATATTTCTAGGCTTAAACTAAGTAAAATATGATGATTTATTGTTAAAACGATATATCTTAGGGTTTAAACAAAGTGGGAAAAGACCAAAAGACCCCTGAGTTTACTGCTATCGGACCAAACGACGACCTGTATTGATGGGCCGGCTTTATATTGACGTTCCGACATTTGGGTCCGTAGGTTGGGTATGTTCGATAAAACATTACCAAAAAGGGCATACCTTTTTACTCGAAGGTCTGATTTTAGCAAACTCGATGGCTATGGAAAACAAATTATATTATCCATCATTTCATAGGTCATGGGACACCTAATTAATTTTGTTCTTAGAGTTATGATCTTTTGAAGTTGACCCAACTGCATTTTCTCCCTAACTGTCTGCTAATTTCCACCTACGATCATACCTACAGTCCATAGGTCCATCTACGGACCGTAATGGTCAATCATGGTTCCTTTCAGAGAGTTTATAAATGGGGTCTTGATCAACGGATATAGAGTCCGGACTGTAGTCTGACCAATGGACTGTAGGTCCGTCCGTCATTCAACACTTAGATAAATTTTCTGAACTATGTCTTGGGGGAGTTTAAATCACAATCGACGGATATGCAGCACAGGCCGTGGGTAAGGCTTCGATCCATCGATTGAACCTGCAAATTTTTGAAAAGATGATTTTGGTATGTTTTTGATACAGAGTATTACATTATCCACCCTTTGGGAACATTCGTACTCAAATAAAGACTAAACTACCTGAAATAGAGGAAGAGAACTGCAATCCCTACGACTAAACACTTAAAACTGATTTTCTGACTTAATTGAGTTTTGAAAAAATGCAAATACGCGGAAAATGCAAGTACAAACTAAGGGAACATGATTCTAAAGTTGAATTCATGCATGAATGACTGAAAAACTAAAGAGGAACTATTACCTCAAGCTAAAGTTGAATCGGAGGAAAGATGTGAGGATACTTGGCTTTCATGGCTGCTTCTGCTTCCCAAGTAGCTCCCTCTAAAGACTGACTCCTCCACAAAACCTTTACTAAAGCGAATTCTTTATTTCACAACCTTCTAACATGACGGTCAAGAATCTCAACTGGTATGTCCTCATAAGAAAGACTATTTTTCACCGCCAAATTATCTAAATGCACTATAGAGGGTGGATCACCCCCACACATCTTCAAGAGTGAGATGTGGAAGACTGGATGCACTGCTGCTAATTTTGCTGGAATCTCTAACTTATATGTCACCTTGCCAACCCTTTTCAAGATATTGTAAGGGTCTACATATCTAGGACTGAATTTCCCTTTCTTGACAAATCTCATCACTCTTTTCGTGGGTGATACTTTCAGAAATACGTAATGATCAACTTGGAAATCTAGTTCCCGTCTCCTTACATCTGCGTAATATTTCTGACGACTGTGGCTGTATTAAGTCTATCTCTAATAAATTGCACTTTCTTCATATTATAAAGGACTGAATCTATCCCATTTAAAGCTGCTCCACCTACTTCAAACCAACCAACATGAGATCTACATCTAAGCCTATACAGTTCTTCATATGGGTCCATCTGAATACTGAGATGGTAGTGTAACACTCCAGAAATGTCATGAATTAGACTAGAGCTTCATATATTTGAAAATTCTTAAAATGATGTTAAAATACCTATATTAATGTAATAAACTCATTTCCTAAAGGTTACAGCCAAAATGACTAAGAAAGACCTTCACGTCAGGAAACTAGCTAATTCGAACTAGTTGATGTCCCTATGTTTGATGAATGTTTAAAGCATCAAATAAGGTCCAAAACTCATAAAGTGACCTTGCATAGGTAGTTTGTTTAGTACAAAGGTTCCAAATGTCCCGTAACGACACCCCAAGGACCACTCAAAGAGGTCCTTCAGGAGGACCCAAACATGGGTGGGCAGGCTGCTATTAGGCAAGATATGGAGGTGTGGTGCGCGATGCGAGGTGAACACGATGTGTTATGCCTCAAGATTTGAGAGTCAACCTTGAAACGCGAGGTTGACACGCATCTTACGGCCACAACTCAAAATTTAATAAAACTGACAGGATTTGGCCCCGTGACGCAGCTACTTCCTAGAATTTTTTAAGTCGTATTTTTGGTAATTTAACTTATTAAAAAAAAGCATTTAAGTGGAGGGTATTTTGTGTAATTCATAGGAAGACTATATATTGATATTAGGTAAGTTTTAGACAACTTTTACACGTCTTAAATCAGATCAAACAAGTTCTCTCATCTCTGTCAAGGACACTCTCATTTCCTAATGCCATTGATGAAAAAGAAAAGCTTAAGGAAGAAGACGAAGACTTATGTTTTTAATCCAACTTTTGTGGATTCTTCATAAATAAGGCATAGGTTTTTCACTCTTAGTATTCCTTTCCCCAAGAGGTCCTTTCAAAGATAAGTTTTCAAGAACTTCAAATACTAGGCTTTTTACTCTACGAAATGGATTTTCTTCCTAACCCTAGATTTATGATTTTCAATGAAAAGTAAGTATTTTCTAGGGTCTATTCCACACAAACTCTTAAATTACTCTTTCTTATACCCTACATTTTGCATTGATTTTGTACATGATTTGAGGAGTTGTTCTTGATTATGATATTGATTATTTCACTATGCTATAATTATGAATGTCGTAAGTTGAACTATGTTCTTGAATAAGGTTCTTGGAATCAAAATGTAAGTCATCTAAAGTTGTGATTACTATACAATGTTTATGTTAGCCTATAAATCATGATGCTATGTTATGATATTATGTATGATTTTTTAATGTGTATATGTTGGTCAATGAACATGTTATTTGTGAGATCCTGAAAAGAGAACGAAAAATATAAGTTAAGATATGCTCTTTTATGCTTTACACAAGATGATATATTATATTAATCTGACATACAAAGGGTTATGATGAAAGGAAATTCTCATCTAATCAGAAAGAGCTCATGACCATGTTTATACAAGGAGTTAATCTCCTATGACCTATGATAAGTTTATGATAAAATACAACTTAAAGGTTATTTCAAGAAAAGGGACTTAAGCTAAACACTGATGATCTATATATGAGAGGTGTCCCTTCCCTAGAGGGATTGCAGGTTCACAATGACTGTCATGATATTGAGGATGCGGTGTAATGTGTGACTATGGGTCTCTAATATATCTCCTAGTTCTTGAACAATGTTGCAACCATAGGATACTAGCTAGTGGATCCACGTAGAATGACATGTCATGTTAGGTTCTACTTTGGCTAGTAGACACTTTTTTCGGTGTAAGGTTTTATAACACCCGATTCCATATTTAGATCACACGGTCTATGTAGATTGAGGCCTATGTTCCCTCATGTAAAATGAAAGACATGTAAATGAATATTGACTATGATGACTTGAGGAGTCTACTTATAAGAGTTAGGGGTATGAGACTCTACCTAGACATTGCACAAGTTTACTCTAATGGATTGTCACGACCCAAAACGGTCCGCGACTGGCACCCACACTTACCCTCCTATGTGAGCGAACAAACCAAATCTAAACCCTGACATTTCAATATAATATCAACAGAAAGTAATGCGGAAGACTTAAACTCATTAATAAAAACCAATTCAATAACTTCTAAAATTCAACATCTATTATTTCCCCAAAATGTGGAAGTCATCACCACAAGAACATCTATGATCAAATTACTAAAATAAGAGTATTCTAAGAAGCTAAAATAACAAAAGCTAGTCCGTGCCGGAACTTCAAGGCATCAAGACATGAGGAAGAAGATCAAGTCCAAGCTAGAAGCGTTAGCTCACCCTGAAATCCGGTGTAATGAAGACTGGCTAGAGTTGCAGTTGAGTTGAAGACGACGGTATGTTTGCTGCAGTCCACATATAACAAAGAAGAAACATACAAGTAGGGGTCGTACAAAACACGAGTACTGAGTAGGTATCATCGACTAACTCAAAATAGAAAACACTATATATCAGATAATATCATAATTCAACTATAGTACTCAACATGTAGCAACAACAAGTTCTATAATAATTTATAAGTATCGCCAAGTTCACACATGAGGACTCAAGCCTCAATACCATACTCATTTGGGATTAGGTTCATTAGATTGAGTATATTAACATCTTTCAAGATTTCATTATCTTTATTCCTCTTGTGTCGGTACGTGACACTCCGCTCCCCTACTACTATGTGTCGGTACGTGACACTCTGATCCCCTAATTCTACGTGTCAGTTCGTGACACCCGATCCCCTAATTCTACGTGTCGGTTCGTGACACCCGATCCCCTAATTCTACGTGTCGGTTCGTGACACCCGCTCCACTAATCTCATTCTTATTAATTCATCAATCCTTCTTTTATAACAAGGCATCATCCACCCCATTACTTTAGTTCATCAAGCCTTCTTTTATACCAAGGAATCATCATTAACAAGGGGTTTTCAAGATTTGGGATTCAATAGCTTCATCATGCTTATTTTATCACAATTGTATAATCACATTCATACAAGCATACAATTAAGCACATAGAAGACTTTACAATACAACCCAACTCATATCATTCGCTATTAAGAGTTTACTACGAATAGTATAAAAACCATAACCTACCTCCACCGAAGAATTGCGATCAACAAGCTATCTTCTCAAAATCCTTGCTATCCTCTTCGTTTCTCTCTCTCTATACTCGTTCTCCCTCTATTTCTGTTCTTTTTATTTTTATTTTTTAACCCCTCTTTCTTTTACCCTAATTAGAATACAATTAAGTATAAAAGATGGCAATAATAACCCACTAATTAACTTAAGGTTACCTATTTTAACCCCCAAGTAATTAGACTTATTAACATTAACCCACTACTTTATAACTAAAGCAGGAAATAGTCCAAAACGCCCCTTAAATTAATTAACAGAAATCCGACCCCGCCTGGGATTACGCAGCCTGTGACGGCCCATCGCGCCTGCGACGGTCCGTCCTGCTTCTCTGTCACTGAGTTCAGAAACTTGATTCTAGTGAATGGCCTGTGACGGTCCGTCGTGGCCACGACGTTCCGTCCTGCCATTCCGTCGTGACGTTCAGAGAGTCGATCTCAGTACCCAAATTTTCATATTCTAAGTGTTTTGGAACGAGACTCCCTCGACGGTCCGTCGTGCCCATGACGGTCCGTCGTGGGATCCGTCGTCTCAGCCAGTTTTTCCAGAAATAATATTTGCTACTCAAAACGACTAAACAAGTCGTTACAATAGATACCAATTTACCCATCGTTCGTCCTCGAACGATCACGAGAAGAAAAACAACAAGAGTGAAAAGGAGTACCTGAATCTGTAAACAGGTGTGGGTATCTTTCTTGCATATTAGCCTCCTTCTCCTAAGTGGATTCTTCTACTGGTCGATTCTTCCATTGCACCTTAATGGATGCAATCTCCCTCGATCTCAACTTGCGGACTTCTCTATCTAAAATGGCAACCGGCTCCTCCTCATAAGACAAGTTCTCATCAAGCAGAACTGAATCCCAACGAATGATGTAGTTTCCATCCCCATGGTATCTTTTCAGCATAGACACATGAAATATTGGATGCACTCCTGACAGCCCTGGAGGCAAGGCTAACTCATAAGCCACCTCCCCTACTCGCTTAAGTACTTCAAAGGGTCCAATATACCTTGGACTTAGCTTACCCCTTTTACCAAACCGCATCACACCCTTCATTGGTGAAACCTTCAGCAAAACTTGCTCACCTTCCATGAACTCCAAGTCCCTAACCTTTCGATCTGCATACTCCTTTTGCCTACTTTGAGCCGCTAAAAGCTTTTCTTGAATAGATTTCACCTTTTCTAATGAATCCCTCAAAAGGTCAGTACCCCAGGGTCTAACCTCGAATGCATCAAACCAACCAATGGGAGACCTACATCTCCTCCCATACAATGCTTCGAAAGGAGCCATATCAATACTGGAGTGATAGCTATTATTGTATGAAAACTCCGCTAAGGGTAAGAAGTTATCCCAATGACCACCGAATTCTATCACACATGCTCGAAGCATATCTTCCAATACTTGAATCGTTCGCTCAGACTGTCCATCGGTCTGAGGGTGAAATGCAGTACTAAGGTCCAACCTAGTACCTAATTCCGCGTGCAATGTTCTCCAAAACTTAGAAGTAAACTGCGTACCTCTATCTGATATGATGGAAAGTGGAACTCCATGCAACCGAACAATTTCTGAGATGTAGAGTCTGGCTAACTTCTCTGCATTGTAAGTCACCTTAATCGGAATGAAATGAGCAGACTTAGTTAATCAATCCACAATTACCCAAATAGAGTCAAACTTGCCCAATGTCTTTGGAAGACCAACCACGAAGTCCATTGCAATTCTCTCCCACTTCCATTCAGCAATGGGCATTCTCTGAAGTGTTCCTCCGGGCCTCTGGTGTTCATACTTTACTTGTTGACAATTTGGACATTTGGCAACAAACTAAACAATGTCGCGCTTCATTCTATTCAACAAAAAGTGTTGCCTTAGGTCACGGTACATCTTGGTTGCACCAGGATGTATAGAATATCCTGAACTATGAGCCTCTGTAAGAATAGTGTGGATCAAATCATCAACACGGGGTACACATACCCTCCCCTTAATTCTCAAAACACCTTCCTCATCCATTATTGCTTCTTTAGCCTCTCCTCGCAACACCTTATCTCGGATTCGGCTTAGTTTCTCGTCATCAAACTTTTTCCCCTTGATGTTGTAAAGAAAAGAAGATCTCGCCTCCACACTGGCCATCAATCCTCCCTTCTCTTTTACTTCTAACCTCATAAAGTCATTAGCCAGAGTCTGAACCTCTCTAGCCAATGGGCGTCTAGAAACTTGTAAGTGGGCTAAACTACCCATGCTCCCTGCTTTTCTACTTAAAGCATCTGCTACAACATTAGCCTTTCCCGGATGATACAAGATAGTAACATCATAATCCTTCAGTAGTTCCATCCACCTCCTCTGTCTCAAATTCAAATCTCTCTGAGTAAAGACATACTGTAGGCTACGATGATCCGTATAGACTTCACACTTACCCCATATAGATAGTGTCTCCATTGCTTTAATGCAAACACCACCGCAGCCAACTCTAAATCGTGGTCGGATAATTACGTTCATGCACCTTTAATTGCCTCGAAGCATAAGCAATTACATTTTTCTCTTGCATTAGCACGGCTCCCAAACCAGAATAGGATGCATCACAATAAACAATGAAGTTCTTACCCTCTACTGGCAAGGTAAGGATAGGTGCGGTAGTTAACAAGGTCTTGAGTTTTTGAAATCTTTTCTCACATTCATCCGACCATACAAATGGAACATTCTGCTTTGTCAAGTTCGTCAATTGGGAAGCAATAGAGGAGAATCCCTTGACAAATCGACGGTAGTAACTGGCTAAACCAACAAAGCTTCTTATTTCTGACACATTTGTAGGTCTTACCCAATTCTTCACTACTTCGATCTTTGAAGGATCCACCATCACTCCATCCTTAGAAACCACGTGCTCCAAGAAGGACACTGAATCTAGCCAAAACTCACACTTGGAGAATTTGGCATAAAGCTTTTTCTCCCTCAACATTTCCAACACAATTCTCAAATGCTCCTCATGTTCCTCCTTACTCTTGGAGTATATCAGTATATCGTCAATAAATACGATAACAAAGAGATCCAGATATGGCTTAAAAATCCCGTTCATCAAACTCATGAAAGCAGCAGGGGCATTCGTTAGTCCAAAGGACATTACCAAGAATTCATAATGCCCATACCTGGTTCGTAAAGCAGTTTTTGGCACATCTGCTGCCCGTATTTTCAATTGATGATAACCAGACCTCAAGTCAATCTTAGAGAAGACACAAGCACCTTGTAACTGATCAAACAAATCATCAATGCGAGGAAGAGGATACCTGTTCTTAACAGTTACTTTATTTAGTTGCCGGTAGTCTATGCACATCCGAAGACTCCCATCTTTCTTCTTCACAAACAAGACAGGAGCACCCCAAGGGGATGCACTTGGTCTAATGAAGCCTTTTCTCAACAACTCTTGAAGTTGAGCCTTTAACTCCCTTAACTCAGCGGGAGCCATTCCATAAGGGGGTATAGAAATGGGGCGAGTACCCAGTTCAAGATCGATGCAGAAGTCAATATCTCTATCCGGTGGAATACCAGGAAGGTCTGCAAGAAACATATCTAAAAACTCGCGGACTATCGAAACTGACTCAATTGAAGGTACTTGGGTAGTATCATCCTGGAGGTGTGCCAAGAAAGCTAAACAACCCTTACTAACCATTCTCTTAGCACGAAGAAAAGAGACGATACGAACCGGCTTGGAAGTGTAGTCACCCTCCCACACTAACGGATCTGTCCCGGGCTTGGCTAACGTCACAGTTATAGCATTACAATCCAAGATTGCAAAATTTGGAGAAAGCCAAGTCATACCCAGAATTACATCAAAATCAACCATTTCTAAGATAACCAAGTCTACATGAGTATTGCTCCCCACAAAAGACACCAGACAAGACCTATACACCTTTTCAACTACCACAGACTCACCCACCGGAGTAGAAACACGAATAGGTATGTCAAGCAATTCACAAGTAAATTAAGACCAGTAGCAAATGAGGAAGATACATATGAAAATGTGGAGCCAGGATCAAATAATACAGAAGCCATGTAATCACAAACCGAAAGATTACCTGTGATAACAACATCTGATGCCTCCGCTTCAGACCGCCCAGGGAAAGCGTAACAATGGGCCCTATCACTTGTCTGCCCGTTGCCCCTACCATGTTGTGCTGTAGTGGCTCCAGTTTGCCCGTTACCCCGGCCATTTTGGTGACCACCATTACCTCGGCCACCGCGTTCTCCCGAATAATGGCCTCTACCATGACCACCTCTACCTCTAGCTATTGGGGTCTATAACTCTGTTTTGGACAATTCCTCCTAATATGTCCAGTCTCCCCACATCCATAACACTCTCTGGAGTCAAGCATAGGTCTCTCAGAGAAGTATTGGCCGGTCTGAGGTGGACCCCCAACTACAGTCTGTAGTGAAGACTGAATTGGTCGGACCGAGTAACCTCCTGAACCCTATCCTCTAGAGTAAGAACCATTAAACTCACCTCCCTTTCGAAACCTTTTTGATGTCGATGCCATGATGAAGTCATCTTGCTTCACTCCTTCCACCTCTATCACGAAGTCTACCACCTCTTGAAAGGATTTTACCGTAGTCGCTACCTGTAAGGATGAAATCCGCAATTCTGACCTCAACCCCTTCACAAAACGGCGAATCCGCTCTTGTGGACTGAAACAAAGTTGAGTGGCATACCTGGATAATGCGCGAAACTTGGCCTCATATGCAGTAACCGACATCCTCCCTTGCACTAGGCTCAAGAATTCATCTCTTTTCCTATCCCTCAAAGTCCGGGGAATATACTTTTCCATAAAAAAGCTAGAGAATGATGCCCAAGTCATAGGTGGTGCCTCTGTTGGTTGACACTCAACATGTGACCGCCACCACATTTTGGCGTTCCCTTGAAACTGATAAGTCACAAACTCAACACCAAACCGTTCTACTATACCCATCTTGTGTAGTAGCTCATGACAGTCAACCAGAAAATCGTAGGCATCCTCAAATTCGGCACCCTTGAAGACTGGAGGTTTCAATTTCAAGAACTTACTGAAAAGTTCATGCTGATAATTTGTCATTATAGGCCCTGTGGTCAGACGAGGAAACGTGCCTATTTCCAATGAGGCATCCATGCGGGGAGCCATAGTAGCGGCATGTTGTACCTCCGGAAGCGGAGGTGTTGGTGCAGAAAACACTGGAGGCGTCTGGCCCTGATAAGATAACCCGCTAAGATAAGCAAAAACCTGATTAATAATCTCTGGGGTAGGTTGGGGTGGCAATCCTTCATTCTACACTTGTTCATTTTCCCCTTCCTCACCCTCTCTTACCACTTCCTCAGTCGGTGGAGGAGTCACCACCCTAGTACCAGATGGGCTAGGTGCTCGTCCTCTTCCTCTAGAGGACGTCATCCCACGGCCTCTTGTCACTACTTCTCTCTAAGCTACAGCCCCAGTGGCTGGCTCAAACGCTTCTTGTTTTGCCGACGTTGGTGTTGGCGCAGTCGTTGTTGCTCTAGTTCTAACCATCTGCGAAATAGAGTGAAGATGGTCAGATACCAATTTGTATCACCTAGATACCAATTGGATTCAAGTAATAGCACGAAAGAAGAAAAGAAAGAATGGAGTTTTCCCAAAGTCTTATAGCCTCTCAAAGAAAAGTAAAGGCGTCCCCCTACCGTTCCTTAAGACTCTACTAGACCTATTCTTGTGTGATGAGACCAACGAACCTAATGCTCTGATACCAAGTTTGTCACGACCCAAAACGGTCCGCGACTGGAACCCACACTTACCCTCCTATGTGAGCGAACCAACCAAATCTAAACCCTGACATTTCAATATAATATCAACAGAAAGTAATGCGGAAGACTTAAACTCATTAATAAAAACCAATTCAATAAATTCTAAAATTCAACATCTATTATTTCCCCAAAATCTGGAAGTCATCACCACAAGAACATCTATGATCAAATTACTTAACTAAGAGTATTCTAAGAAGCTAAAATAACAAAAGTTAGTCCATGCCGGAACTTCAAGGCATCAAGACATGAGGAAGAAGATCCAGTCCAAGCTAGAAGCGTTAGCTCACCCTGAAATCCGGTGTAATGAAGACTGGCTAGAGTTGCGGTTGAGTTGAAGACGACGGTATGTTTGCTGCAGTCCACATATAACAAAGAAGAAACATACAAGTAGGGGTCAGTACAGAACACGAGTGCTGAGTAGGTATCATCGGCCAACTCAAAATAGAAAACAGTATCTATCAGATAATATCATAATTCAACTATAGTACTCAACATGTAGGAACAAAAAGTTCTATAATCATTTATAAGTACCGCCAAGTTCACACATGAGGACTCAAGCCTCAATACCATACTCATTTGGGATTAGGTTCATTAGATTGAGTATATTAACATCTTTCAAGATTTCATTATCTTTATTCCTCTTGTGTCGGTACGTGACACTCCGCTCCCCTACTACTATGTTTCGGTACGTGACACTCTGATCCCCTAATTCTACGTGTCGGTTCGTGACACCCGATCCCCTAATTCTACGTGTCGGTTCGTGACACCCGATCCCCTAATTCTACGTGTCGGTTCGTGACACCCGCTCCACTAATCTCATTCTTATTAATTCATCAATCCTTCTTTTATACCAAGGCATCATCAACCCCATTACTTTAGTTCATCAAGCTTTCTTTTATACCAAGGCATCATCATTAACAAGGGATTTTCAAGATTTGGGATTCAATAGCTTCATCATGCTTATTTTATCACAATTGTGTAATCACATTCATACAAGCATACAATTAAGCACATAGAAGACTTTACAATACAACCCAACACATATCATTCGCTACTAAGAGTTTCCTACGAATAGTATAAAAACCATAACCTACCTCCACCGAAGAATTGCGATCAACAAGCTATCTTCTCAAAATCCTTGCTATCCTCTTCGTTTCTCTCTCTCTCTACTCGTTCTCCCTCTATTTCTGTTCTTTTTCTTATTCAAAACCTCTTTATTTTACCCTAATTAGCATACAATTAAGTATAAAAGATGGCAATAATAACCCACTAATTAACTTAAGGTTACCTCTTTTAACCCCCAAGTAATTAGACTTATTAACATTAACCCACTACTTTATAACTAAAGCAGGAAATAGTCCAAAACGCCCCTTAAATTAATTAACAGAAATCCAACCCCGCCTGGGATTACGCAACCTGTGATGGCCCGTCGCGCCTACGACGGTCCGTCCTGCTGCTCCGTCACAGAGTTCAGAAACTTGATTCTAGTGAATGGCCTGTGACGGTCCGTCATGGCCACGACGTTCCGTCCTGCCATTCCGTCGTGACGTTCAGAGAGTCGATCTCAGTACCCAAATTTTCATATTCTAAGTGTTTTGGAACGAGACTCCCTCGACGCTCCGTCGTGCCCATGACGGTCCGTCGTGGGATCCGTTGTCTCAGCCAGTTTTTTCAGAAATAAAATCTGCTGCTCAATTACATGGATGTCCTAGGAGATTGTTCTTATGTAATATGATAACGTGAAAGGTATATGTTTATGATACATGATGTTACATTTATCAGATGTTGGTCATTATGATGAATATGTTATTGGGTTATATTGCTATATGAAGTGATGACTAATTATGTAACAAGTTATATGAAAGAAAGCTTTACCTATGGTCTCCTATCGTATCTACTTTGTTGTGTGAGTGTATGGGGATTCACATGACCATTGAAGTTGTAGTTTGGGGATGGGAAGACCACGATGGTCTGTCGTGTCCACGACGGTCCATCGCGAGGGTCGTCGACTCATATGCCTTCTGGGAAAAATTTTCCTTAAATAGACTTCCCTGTTTTATTAGGTTTTTTATCTTATAAATAGTCCAACAAACCTTTTTTTGGGGGTTAGAATCTTGTATAGTTTTCTGTTTTATCGTCCTAGTATTGAACTTTCATTTTTGGGATTAGATATTACTTTTCCGAAATCGATTATTGGTGTTTTGTGATTTATTCAAGTAAATTTATAGTTTTGGTTCATTCTCATCAAAATAAGTGCATGAATTCTTACATTATTATTATTATGAATTATGTGATTATTAACATAGGTAACTAAACTCATAACAAGAGTTATGGGAACCATGGGTATATAACAAGGTAAAACCTAAATAAAATAATGATTCTAGAATAGTGTCTTGCATGTATTGATAATTTTTTCTCTTAGAAGTCTTTTTAACGGATGGCCAACGTTAGAACTCGCCTTATTGCTACTTTCGGAACCAAGGAGGTAGATAATAGAAAAAGAATTATCAATATAGATTTAGTTATACTATCTAATTGGCTAGTGTCGGTTTGTACAAAGTAACAACTTAGTCAAATATCGAATATGATGTTTAATATGAGGTAAAGATAAGGTTTAGTAAAGCAACACACGCAGACGGACCAAGGTGCGGAGTGGAATTCTCTAGATGATGGACCAAGGATTTAGATATACCTAACTTATCACTTTGCATACAAGATACAAGGAAAGGATTGTTATAGCTAGAATTACCGAGTTAGGAGCATGTGCGGAACACTTACCTCCTAGTTACTCTAATTACTTGATTAAACTCCAACAATTGAACGTGTAAGTTGTTTGCTGTAATTTAGTTAATTGCTTTCATTAATCAAAACCTCCCATTAGTTATTTGTTTTTGGTAAATAATTGACTAAATAGAAGTAATAATAGAATAAAGTTAAGTCTGAATCATTTTCCTCGTGGGAACGATCCCAACCTCACTAGTTGGGTTCTTTACTTGATGCGACTGCTTTTACTTCATTTTGAGAAGTAAATGTTAGCGTATCAAATTTTGGTGTCGCTGCCGGGGATTTGGTGCTTTTATTCAATTCAAGGTTTCGTTTGTTTTCGGGAAAAATCAAGTCCAATTTGAATAGTCCTTACTTGAACACCCAACTATTCTCTCATGGAGCGATTTAGTTGGAGAAGAAGGAGGGTATGTGGTTTAAGGTTAACGAACAGCGAATCAAAATCTATATTGGGCATGCTGAAACGGCGAATGAAGTGATCGAGGCATACCATCTTGATGAAGTAAGAGTAATCAAGTGTCCTACGTCGTGCCATAATGTTAAATCAAGCGCTAGTTGGGAGGCAACCTAATCTATATCCTCTAGCCACCAATAGGTTTTTCGTGATTTTCTAGTTATAGTTGTATGTTTCTTTGCTTTTATTTCCTTAAACGTACCGTCTAACTATTTGTTTTTCTTTTTTTTTAAAGTGTTGGCTAGAGCATATTTTAGGGTCCATGTCCAAAAAATACAAAAAAAATAGCTTAATGGGTGTTAAATTTTCAGGTATCACATCTCTAGAAAATCTACAGAAAATTGGTTTGCAGCACCCTTTGACGTACCCATCGACGGACCTTCACGCTTGCGACGGACCATGGCAAGCATCTGTCTTGCCTATGTATGTTCTTCAAACTTTTCTAAGCTAGGGCACACATGACTGACCCCCACAACGGACCGTCGAGCCTGCGATGGACCGTCGACCCTTCACGCTGCTGTAAAGAGTCTGAGAGCAGACCAGGGCACAATTCTAGAGGCTAGGGTGCCCGAGTCTGAGGCCTCTTTTGTAGAGCCCGCCGAGGATACTGTTTTGGCAGCCTTATTCTCCACTGCTACATTGCCACCACCTTATCCATGAGAGCATGCCAAGAGGCGTAGAGGTCGATATGAGGATGAGGCTAGGGCGAAGAAGAGGGAGCGCCGAGAGTTGGAGGCTTAAAGGAGATCCTCGATTACTGATTAATAGGCCCGTCCATTGAGGGCTATTGAGGTGGCTGTTAGGGCGTCTAGCTCCAGAGTTGTTGAGGCGGAGAAGAGAGCTACTAATGGTGTTGTGATTGTTGAGAGAGGCACTACGGATGTTGATGTTGATGCTGAGGACACTACTGAGGGTGTCCATTCTAAAGAGGGAGTGGGTTCCGAGCCACTCGACCCACCATCTTGTTGATCACCGGCACTTTGCGCCTCAGGTTTTCTCAGAGTAATGATATGTCAAGTGAGAGTGAGGAATATTTAATATTCGACCATTGGTACTCAGATAGAACATGCCTTGTTAGTCCTGCTAAAAGTAAGTCATAATAGATAATTAGGAAAGGATCATAGGCCCTTGTTCAAAATAGTCAATCTTTAGCCTAAAATAATAGAAACACCAAATGAATTAATCCCTTATTTATCCAAATAGTTTGAGCTTAAAATAGACCTTTCTTATTCACCCCATCTGCTCTTTTCTGGGAACAATGTGTTGGCCCGGTCCCTCCTTGGACATGTGCACCTCATCTTATACCAAAAGCATAATTTGAGGGTGGCTAATTTAGAAAAAAACCTTGTCATGGCCCTTACCCAATCATGGGTATTGTGAACCTTATTTCATGGAAAAGTCATGAGTTGTGGATGGCTGTTATGAGGAATACTCTGGCAAGTGGGGTTGAAAGAATAAAAAAGAAGAAAGAACAAAACAACAGTACTCAAGAGTAAAAACAAAATAAACACAAGAAAAGAGAAGAGTCACTTACACATAAGGAGAAGAAAGGTAGATTTGCAAGGTTAAAAAAAATTGAGAAATAGGGAGAAATAAATCGATTAAAAGGTAGGACGCTTAGCCGATATGTCAAGGAGGGAAACAAGTCATAAAATATGCCTAAACATACCCTACCTTTCCCTGAGCCTATTTTACAAGCTAAGAAAGTCCTATTGTGATCCTAAGAGTTGTTATAGCAAACCTAAAGAAGTGAAAATAAGGGCAAGCCTATGGCAATATATGTAAATAAGTTGTGAAGTTTTTCTGAGAGCGATTGTTCAAAAATAATTCTTATACTCAAATTGTAATCATTATGTGAAAAATTAGGATGTTATTTTGAAGTGAGAACACTAGTTGCAATACCTTAAAAATTAGCACCTAGGTGACAGGTCGAAGAGGATAGGTGTCAGTTTGTGGTGAGTCTGTGTCATGGTCTAATCTACATAATTGAAGCCTAATAGTGATAGCATGCATGAACATAATAAGAATAATCAGTATTTATAACCAAATGATTGTTAAAGCTAAAATATGGATACTCTTGTACAAAGAGTTTGTAGTGAGTCATAGTGCGTCGCTTGAGGACAAACAACAAACTTAAGTTGAGGGTGTTGATGTACCATTGTTTCACGGTACTTTCAATGCCTTTTCCTTAAGTTTAGTATGTGTCTAAATCCTTTTTGTATTTGTTTTGTATGTAGTTTTCTATTTATTTCAAGGAAATCTGTCCAAAAGAGAACGCGGATATTTTGAGTTGAAATTGCAGAAGTGACCACCTACGGACCCCATGACGGTCTGTCGTGAGTGTGACGGTCCGTAGGGTTCAACCGTCGGGAGAATATAATGGTTATTGAAGGAATTTTGGGAATTCAGACCAAGTGTGGGACTACGGAAGCTCAAGACAGACCGTCATAGCCATGACTGTCCGACCTGCACATTCGTCAATGCTAACAGAGAGTACTCCCTGTACCCAACTTCAGAAGATTCTAAGTGTCGTAGAACGAAGCCCCTCGATGGACCGTCGTGCTTGCAAAAGTCCGTAAAACCTGTCCGTCGAGGGTAATAGAGAGTTGATGAATAAAAGCAGCATAAAAAGAGCTAAGTATGGAGCGACGAAAGACCACGATGGTCCGTTACAAGGGTTGTTAACTCAGACGCATTTTGGGGAGATTTTTCCTTAAATAGATTTCCCTCTTTTATTAGGTTTTGTTTCTTATAAATAGTCTGAAAAATCTCATTTTTGGGGTTAGACTCTTGGATAATTTCCATTTTTATTGCCTTAGCAATGAACTTTCAATTTTGGGATTTGATATTACTTTTCCGGAATCAATTATTGGTGTTTTATGAGTTAATCATGTAAATTTCTTGATTTTGTTCATTCTCATCAAAGTAAGTGCATGAATTCTTACATTATTATTATGAATTGTGTGATTATTAGCATGGGTAACTAAACTCCATAACTAGTGTTGTGGGAATCATAGGTAAATAACAAGGTAAAACCTAGCTAAAATAACGATTCTTGAAAAGTGTCTTGCATGTATTGATAATTCTTTCGCTTAGAAGTCTTTTTAACGGATGAACAACGTTAGAACTCGCCTTATTGCTACTTTCCAGACCAAGGAGGTAGGTAATAGGAGAAGAATTATCAACATAGATTTAGTGTATACTATCTAATAGGCTATTGTCGGTTGGTACAAAGTAACAACTTAGTCAAATATCGTATATGATGCTTAATAATTGGTAAAGATAAGTTTTAGTAAAGCAACACACATAGCCCGACAAAGGTGCGGAGTTAAATCTATAGATGTTGGACCAAGGATTTAGAGATACCTAACTTATTACTTTGCATGCAAGATACTAGGAAAGGATTGTTATAGTTAGAATTGCCGAGTTAGAAGCCTGTGGGGAACACTTATGGCCTAGTTACCTTTCTTACTTGATTAAACTCCAATACTTGAACCTGTCACTTGTTTACTTAAATTTAGCTAATTGCTTGTATTAATCAAAACCCCCCTTTAGTTATTTATTTTCGGGAAATAATTTACTAAATAAAAGTAATAATAGAATAAAGTTTAGTCTGAAGGATCCCAACCTCACTAGTTGGGTTCTTTACTTGATGCGAACGCTTTACTTCGTTTCGTGATGTTAATTTGAGTGTATCTGTAATTCATACGAAAACTATATATTGATATTAGGTAAGTTTTAGACCACTAATGCACGTCCCAAATAAGATAAAACAAGTTTTCTGTCATCTGTCTCAAGAACACTCTCTTTTCCGAACGCCATTGAAGAACAAAAAAGCTTAATGAAGAAGACGAAGACTTCATGTTTTTCATCAAACTTTCGTGGATTCTTCATCTCCAAGGAATGGATTTTCACTCATGGGATTCCTTTCCCCAAGAGGTCCTTTCAAAGATAAGTTTTCAATAACTTCAAATACTAGGGTTTTTACTCTACGAAACAGATTTTCTTCCTAACCCTAGATTTATGATTTTCAATGAAAAGTAAGTGTTTTCTATGATCTATTCCACACGATTTGATGATTATGTTGTTAGTTATGTTTGAATTTCATCTGAAGCATATTTTTATCGACATGATGGTTTCGTATGATTGTTTCTACTACTTGATAGTATGGAAATGTATAGGTTGGACCTAAGACAAGTATTAACTCTTAAATGAGTCTTTCCTTTACCCAACATTATGCATTGAGTTTTTCTTGATTATGATATTGAGTATTTCACTATGTTATGATTAATAATGTTGTAAGTTGAACTATGTTCTTGAATAAGGTTCTTCGAAGCAAGAGGTAAGTCTTCTAAAGTTGTGATTACTTTACAATATTTATGTTATCCTATAAATCATGATTTTATGTTATGGAAGTATGTATGATTTTGTTATGTGTATATGATGGGCTATGAACATGTTATTTATGAGATCATGAAAAGATCATGATAAATGCAAGGTATGATATCCTCTTGTATGCTTTACACAAGATGGCTATGTTATATTAATCTCACATACAAAGGGTTATGATAAAAGGAAATTCTCACCTAATTATAAAGTTCTCATGATCAAGCTTATACAAGGAGTTAATATCCTATGACCTATTATAAATGTATGATAAAATACAACTTAAAAGTTATTTAAAAAAAAGGGACTTAAGCTAAGCACCTATGAACTAGATATGAGAGGTGTCCCTTCTCTAGCGAGAAGGTAGGTTCACAATGAGTCTCATGAGATTGAGGATACCATTTAATGTGTTACTATGGGTCTCTAATACACCTCCTAGTTCTTGAATATGTTTCCACCATAGGATACTAGCTCTTACATCCACCTAGAAAGTTATGTCATGTTAGGTTATACTTTGGCCGATAGACCATCTTTGTTCGGTGAAGGGTTTTATGACACCTGATTCCATGCTTAGCTCACATGATCTATGTATGTTAAGGCCTATGTTCCCTCATTTAATATGAAAGTCAAGTAAATGAACGTTGACTTGGGTGACTTGAGGAGTCTACTTAGTACAGGTACGGGTATGAGACTCTACCTAGACATTGCACAACTTGACTCTAATTGAAGTCCTAGGAGATTGTTCTTATGTAATATGATAACATAAAAGCCATATATTTATGATACATGATGTTACACTAATCTGATGTTGGTCATTATGATGAATATGTTATTGGGTTATATTTCTATATGAAGTGATGACTAATTATATTACAAGTTATATGAAGAAAACCTTTACCTATATTCTCCTATCTTATCTACTTGGTTGTGTGGGGATATGGGGCTTTATATGACCATTGCACATGTAGGTTTGATATGGGGTAATTATTAAGTGTTTTGTATGTTATGTTATATGATCTATTGCATATGAAAAGTTAACATGATTCCATGATAATATGTCTTTAATTGTGATCATGCTTTATGTTGATGGAATCCTTGACTTGTATATGTTCTATGGTATGTGCATTGAAGACATTCACATGACTTAGCATGTTTTCTAATGAAACGATAAATGATTTTTTTTTCATGCATTTTTCATATGTGTTATGTTCATATACCCATACATAGTACATTTGGCGTAATAACCCCATTATTTTATATTACTACAACTTTAGGTTTCGGCCACTGAAGTTAAGGAGGTCGATTTGAAGAATCTTGGAACTCTTTCTCCAAGTCTTGTTAGGTCCTTATGTTTGGGACGCTATCATTTATTTTTCCTCTTTATTAAAACTTATGTAGATATTAGGATTATCCTATTTCCATCATGTTTATTGGATTCTTTTGTATTAAATACTATATGGCATATTAACTATTTATAGGATAAGCCCAAATTTATATATGGCATATTAACTATTTATAGGCTAAGCCCAAATTTGTACTCTTAGATGGTTTTATATATGTGATACATAATTCTTAAAATATCGTAATGTTTATGAATGATAAGTATGAAGTCAAAGTATACTTCAAGTAGAATGTAAAAGTTTTAAATTTTTCTTCAATTTTTACTGATCACGTGTTATGATGAATGCTTAGGGCTTGTCTGAGTCTTCTGAGAGGACGACGACGCCGGTCTCATCTAGGGTATACTCTCCGGGTGTGACAAGTATCAATTGTTGTAGGCGAACTAAATAAGAGGAAGGTGATCATCCCAACTAAAATTGAAATCGATCACACAAGCTATCAACATATCCTCTAGGGTTAGAATGGTACCCGCTCTGCTTGTCCATTCGTTTGTGGATGAAATGTTGTGCAAAGGTTAACTTGAGTACTAAGACCCTTCTGAATTGAATTCCAGAAATGAGAGGTAAATTGAGGACATCTATCTGAATTACAAACAAAGGAACCCCATGTAACCTCACAACATCATTAATTTAACACTTGGCATAGTCCTTTTCCGAATCTGTAGTCTTGACCGCTAAAAAGCGAGAAGATTTAGTCATCCTATCACCAATCATCCAAACGGAGTCATGTTTTCTGCGAGTACGAGATAACCCTGTGATGAAATCCATATTGATCACATCTCACTTCCAAGTAAGAATTATCTATCTCTTGAGTCATACCTCATGTTTTATGATGTTCTACCTTGACATGCTCGCAAATGGGGCACTCACAAAATCTGATATATCCCTCTTCATGCCATTCCACCAATTGACTTCCTGCAGATCACGGTACATCTTAGTGACACCTGGATGAATAGAATATCTTGATTTATGGGATTCTGCAAAGGTTATGCTTTCTCAACTCACCCACATCAAGAACACACAATCTACCCTAGTAGCGAAAGACACCATCTCCCTCTTGAGAGAAAACCTCCACTCTCTGACTAAGGACTTCACCTGTAAGTTAAAGAAAGATTTGATCATTGTCTTTCTTTGACTTAACCTCCACCACTAAAGAAGATTTTGTCCCATTCTAAACTATTACACCACTGTTTGATATGCTCATAAGACGAACTTTCAAGCGAGAAAGCCTGTGAAAATCCTTCACTAGCTCCTTCCTTTATTCCTCAACATGGGCTACACTACTCATAAATAATCTGCTAAGAGTGTCTGCTACGACATTCACCTAACCAGGATGATAATGCACATTCATATCATAAAATTTAAGGAACTCAAGCCATCTCCTCTGGTGAAGATTCAACTCTTTCTGGATGAAAACATATTGAAGGCTCTTATGATTAGTGAACACATTTACATGAACACCGTATAAGTAGTGTCTCAATATCTAGAGTGCAAACACTACTGCTACAAGCTCAAGGTTATGAGTTCGATAGTTGTTTTCTTGAACCTTAAGTTGTCTAGAGGCATAAGCTATAACCTTATATCGCTGCATCAATACACAACCTAAGTCAACTCAAGATGCATCACAATAGATCACATAACCATCTAAACCCTTTGGTAGAGTCAAGACAGGAGCTATAGTCAATCAAGTTATCAATTTTGCTAGGCTTTTCAATAATCATCTGACCATTGAAAATTGACCATATTTTGAGTTGACCTTGTCAATGGTGAGGCTATGGATGAAAATAATTCCACAAATCTTCTGTAATTACTCGCTAAACCTAAGAAACTTCTAATATCTATAGCAAAGGTAGGTCTAGGCCATTGTTTCACTACTTCTCTATTCTCTGAATCCACTAGGATCCCTTTGTTAGATACAATGTGATCAAGGAAAGAAATAGATCGCAACCAGAATTCACATTTGCTAACCTTAGCGAAAAACTCGCGATTCTTGAGAGTCTGTAGAACAATTCCTAAATGACTTGCATGTTCTTCCTCATTCCTAAAGTAAATGAGGATATCATCAATAAACATAATAACAAAAAAAGTCTAAGTACTTTTTGAACACTCTGTTTATAAAATCCATGAAACCTGTAAGAGCATTGGTTAGTCTAAATGACATAACTACAAATTAATAATGACCATACCGATTTTTGAAGGTTGTTGTCACAATTTCACTATCTATGACTTTAAGATAATGATAACCTAATCTGACATCTATCATTGAGAAGTGATTAGCACCTTGAAGTTGGTAAAACAAGTCATTAATCCTGGTGATCATATACTTATTCTTAATTGTGACCTTGTTCAACTGTCTATAATCAATGCACATTTTGAGAGAACCATCTTTTTTCTATACGAACAACACTGGTGCACCTCATGGTGAAATACTTGGTCTGATAAATTCGTTATATAGAAGGTCTTTCAATTGCTCTTTCAATTCCTTAAGCTCTTCTGGAGACACTCTGTAAGGAAGAATAGAAATAGGCTGGGTATCTAGAAAGAGGTCAATTCCAAAGTCGATTTCCCTTTTGGGAGGGACTCTAAGAAGATCTTTTGGAAATAATTCTGGAAAATCACAGTCTACTGGAATTGACTCAAGAGTTGTGGTTTCAGAGCTAGAATCCTTAACCCGAACTAGATTATAGAGATAACCCTTAGAGATCATCTTTCTACCCTTAAAGTAAGAAATGAATCAACCCATAAACTCTAAGCTACTACCCTTCCATTCTAAGATTGGTTAATCTGGAAACTTAAAACGAAAAATCCTAGTTCTACAATCGAATGAGGCATAACAGAATTTTAATCAATCCATGCCTACAATGACGTCCAAGTCTACCATTTCTAACTCTACAAGATTTTCCAAGGTGACTTTCTGAGATACTATGACAGGTCAATTTCTGTATACTTGTTTAGCTTAATTGGGTCCTCAACTTGAGAGATACTGAGAAAGATTCTAAGAGAGTTTTTGGATTGATATTTAATTGGACTTCTATGTAAGAAGTTACAAAAGAGTGAGTAGCCCCTGGATCTTAAAATTTATAAACATCAAGGTCAAAGACTCATAACATACTAGTAACTACATCAGGAGAACCTTCTTGATCCTGGTGAGCCTGAAGAGCGTACAACCTGTTCTGACGCTGACCGCCACCTGTACCAGATGAATTACTATGATGAATTGGACGACATGCTATTGCTGATTAAGTTGTTGAATGAGTTCTACCATTACCACCCCCTTGACCCTGTTTAGTAGGACAATTACTCAACCTGTGACCAAACAGACCGCACACAAAGCATCCTTCTTTTCCTGCGAGACACCCACCCATATTGTTCTTACAACCCGTAGCGCAAGTGGGGTAAGTCTTGGTGCCTGAAAAATTTCCCTAACAATTAGAACCTAGTGTTGTAACCTTCTGGTCATACCTGTTCTTGAACACTAGCTGCGAAGGGGCTGGGGCTGAAAACTTCTGCTGACTCTGTGAGCGATTTCCACCACCCGATGTCTACTAAGAATAGTCATAGTTCCCAGTCCGACATTCTTATTCTCCTTGACCTATTCCCTATGATTATCACCCTCAACCTACTAAGCATGAGTCATAATCCTAGATATTTTCATATCTCCTCGTAACAGAGTATTTCTACACTCAGTTTTCCCCAAATCCGACAATCAATACGATAACTCATTCATCTGAACACTGGACTTAGAAACCATGTGAGGAGCATACATGGAGAGCTGGTTAAACATGAGCCCATACTCTTGTACTGCCATGTTTCCCTACCTCAAGTTCATGAATTCCTGAGTCTTTGCTTCTCTCAACTCTATTTGGAAAAACCTATCCAGAAAGGTCTCACTAAAGCAATCTCAAGTAATAGGAGTCACATATGTACCCCTATTTTCCTTCCACTGAGTGTACCAGATATGAGCAACATCCTTAAATTAGTATGATGACAAATCAACCCGGTCATTCCCAATGACTTGCATTACCTCAAAGATATTCTTGATCTCATCCAAAAAATTTTGAGGATCCTCATTAGTTAGTGATCGTAAGAACTCAGGCGGATTCATCCTAACAAAGTCACAGATCCTTGCTATTGAGGCTCCACCATTCGCATTCGCAGGAGCATGAACCCGATTTTTTTGGTTGGTCATTGTAAAAACCGTAAAGAATGGCTATGTTAGTTAGTGTTTATTATGTCTAGAATGCCTATAATTAGACTGAGTTCACATAGATTGATGCGCGTAGAACTAGACCACTGAATCCTAGTAACACCAAGCCAACCAACTTTGTGAGTTAGTTGAGCTAGGAAAGGTTTAGTCCAGCAATGTAGGGCACCCGAATATGAAGATCTACGTGGATGAGTCTTAATTGGACCTAAAAGGGGGTAATCTTAAGTTTGGAGGGTCTAGGGGTAAAATTGTCTTTTTCCAGGCTAAGGGTAGTATTATAATTACCCTAAATATTTATTAATAATTAATTAATATGGTGGAGGGGCAATTTGGGTAAAAAGGCCGAAATTTACCGTTTGAGCAAAATCTTGCTCCACCCGGGTTCGAGCCTAGATGGGAGCAATAATTTAATTTGATTTATTTATTTGGTAATTAATTTAATTAATTAATATTTAATTGCTGATTTAAGAAAAAGAAAAGAAACAAATTTTTATTTATTTATTATTAATTACTCCTAAGTTGACTAAGTCTGTCCCCAATCTCTTACTCATAATCCAGCAATCCCTCACGTTTCTCGCTCTCTTTTTCTCTCATTCACGATCTGCCATTCACCTAAAGAAACAAGAACAGAACGTGAATGCTAAAGTTCATCAAGAAATTTAAATCTTAACACTCAAAAGTAAAATAATCTTAAAAACAAAAAGTAAAAATCAATTTTTCTACGGATTTTGTTTATTGTTTCGGTAGTGAAACTTTGTCTTGGTGGGAAATAGGCAGCACGATTGAATCATCTTTTGAACAACTTCAGGTATGGGTTTTTTCTATAATGGTCCCTTTACCAAGAGACCCTTCAGGTTTAGTTTTATCGCAATTGAAAAACTAAGGTTTTCGCCGATGCATGCCCCTGTCATTAGATCCTCTGAAAGATTCAATGCATGCGTTGGTATGTCTTTTGGTAGATAATTTCAGGTCTTTTTTTGACTATATGTTGAATGTGTATTCAGATATCATGTAAGAGATGAAACATATATTCTGGAAAAGTATATTCAGTTGATTGTTTTGAGCATGTGTGTGCTGAAAATTTACTATATTTGCTGCCTAAATTTTTTATGTTAAAATGTTGTGTTTCACGAGTATAAAAATGTTAAAACGTGATGTTCATATAAGGTTAAGGTGTCTGACTATGTCACTCAATGTACTACAAAAATCAACATAAGAATGAGAGAAGATGGATTGTAAGAGACCAAATTTCTAGCTTGCTGGAAATTGGTGGTCTCGGCCAAGAATTGAAAAACAATAGGTACGTTTTAAAATCTTAATAAAAATTGTGAGGTCATTGGGGATTGAACCCAAGACCTCACCGAATGTAAATTAAATAAAAATTTCAAGAGAAAAATGAAAGAAAAAATAGATGTGGTGAATGGGGATTATACCCACAATCTCTTGAATAGATGAGAGTGTTAGGAGAAATAATGGAGGAAAAAACAAATGTGGTGAGTGGGGATTAAACCCACAAACTCTTGAATAGATGATAGAGTTGGGGGAAAAATAAAGGAGAAAAATGAAATAAGGTGAGTGGGGATTAAACACACAGCCTCTTGGATAGTTGCGAAAGTTAAGAGATAAATTTAGAGAAAAAGAATGAGATTGTGTGGGATTGATCCCACAACCTCCTTGCCTTAAACGAGAAATAGAGGAGGAAAAGAAAGGAAATATTATGGGATTGATGGGGATTGACATAGGGTCCCGCAAATCTAAAAAATGCAATTATAAAGTTTAATATAAGATTAAGTGTTGCTCAAGGGAATAGAAATCGGGTTCCCTTGCCCAATCCTGTATTGACACATAAGTTGTACATGAACAAATATTTAATTAATGCTGCCACTAAGGATAAAAATCGATATCTTGGCATACCCACAAGATACATAAGTCTTGTACCACATAATTTTGGGTAAATATGAATCACTTAGATAAACTATGAATGAAGCTTCATGGCTTGTATGTGTGGACTCATAAGTCGTGCATACATTTAAAAGTAAGTGAGCCTAAGATGTTATGTCATGACATAATTAAGGGGTTAAGTAAGACCCTGACACACACTAAAGGGCCAAGTACATAGGCATACGATGAAATGAACATTCACGTAAAGTGGTGAGTAATTATGAAATGTAAATGTGATAATGTTAAAGAATGTGGTGACAACATAATAAGAGGATAATGCGAAAGGTGAGAGAAATCTCAAATGAGCCTAAGTAAATATTACCAAGACGTACTCACTAATGAGAGTGTAAAGTTAATGAAGATACCATTCTATATGAACAATCTAATGAAAGTATTGAAATTAATGCATACTTAATACTAATTATTAGATGAGAAATATTATAATGAGCTATGATTCCCTCATTATAGAAGCCAACTTCTATGATGTATGAGATTAATGTAATGGAACTTTATACTGAGCACTGATAGACTAGCTACGAGTTGCCATTCCTTATTTTGGGAAGGCAGAGGTTCATGTAATTCTCATCAGATGAGGTTGTCCGTCCATATGGGTAGGGTCTCCTTATATCTCCTAGTCTTTGAACCTATACTGCAAATATAGGGTTCTAGCAAGGTTCGATACCCTATATAAGCTTGCATATTTTTGTTCACCTTGGCCGGTGATTCCACCTCTTTTCGCTGTGGGGTTAAGCACTTGATTTCATGATGCTAGCATGATCTATGTCGTTTAAGGTTAAATTTCTCAAAAAAAGAATGAGGTCAGCCTCAAGTAATGCACATAATGAAATGAACGATAGTAAATGTGTTGTGTACAATACGTTACATATGATGATTCATGTTACTCTCATAGCATGACTTTCCTAATCCAATTTCGGAAAGTCCACTGAATTGACTTTCCATAACTCATATCATTGGGAGAGAGTTTTTCTAAATCATGCATGTCCGTGGTTTGTGCTTACATATACCCATACCTAGTACAAGTGTGTACTAATTCCATACATTTATCTACTTTTACGTGCAGTTACAGCGGGACACTAGAGCTTATGAGTCGACGCTGAACTTATCTAGACTTGGAGCTTTCATTCGAATTTGGTAGACCTTCATCTTTAGAGGATTCTTACTATTTTAATCTAGCATTAGACGTAGGCATTAGCTAGTGGAGTATGTTCCACTACTTTTTCTTTTCCAGTTATTTTCAAATATTGTATTCCTGCCATTTTGGCAACTCTATATTTTTATATAGATATGATTATGTCTTCATTTGATTATCTTGATATTAGATGGTTGTTGTGAACTCTTATGAATTTTCATTTTATGCGAGATCAATGATTTCAAATATTAAGTTCTAGTAAACAAAAGTTCTAATTTTACGCTAAAATTAACCTATATGAAGTAACGATGACGTAGGTAGGTTTTTCTGCAACCTTTGAGAGGTCAATGACGCCGGTCGCATCTGGAGTCTAGATGCTGGTCGTGACAAAGTTTTATAAGAGCCTTAGGTTAAATTCTGAGGGTAATAAGCTCACATCAACCACATTGAGTAATTTCTAAGTCATGGTAGTGAAGTGCAATACTATCCTGAATTAGAGACTGCATGATGCATACGAAAATTCTCTTCTTCTGATCATATCGTGCCTTCTCTAATGAAAGATTTCTTGGTGTTATGAGTGTATCTAACATTAATTTTAATTTTTCATAAAATGAACACAAGGGGGAAGACTGGTAGCAGAAGACGAGAAGTAGATGCTGGGGGTAACCAAGTTCCTCCCAAGGCCACAATTGCTTGAATGGAGATGCATGTTAACCCAGCTTAGTAGACAGATGGAGAAGTAAGGACAACCCTGGTACAGATGGCGCGAACCATCACCTTACAAGCTAAGACAATGACCGCCTAGGCAGAGTAACAAGGTATTCCCATGAAGAACCCACCTGCCAGCACCATAGAGAGTATGTTAAGGGACATTACGAGGAAGAATCCTCCCATTTACACTAGATCGAAGATTGTTAAGAATCAGGAGGAGGAGTGTAGAGCAGCTATTCTTCATGCGAGCATGGAGTTTTCTAGGCTTATAGTTCGTGTCCAACAAGTAGAGGAAAATAGGAAGAGGAAGCATACTAGGGCAGGGAACAGGTCAAAGCAAGCTGAGAAGTGTTTTTCAAGGAAGAGTAATACTGAAATCAGGGATAAGCTCAGGTTTAAGAAGGTACTCTCCCACCAAGGGGAGTCAAGTTCATCCAAGGGTCGCTATGATAGGGATTCCAACCATAGAATTAAGAGAAGTCGTGAAGTAGATACACCTCATGAGAGGCCACCTTGTAGGAAGTGTGGTAAACTTCATGGAGGAGATTATATGAGGGGCTCTAACTCTTGTTACAGTTGATAAAGACTGGGTCACATGAGGAAGAATTGTCCGTATATGAGAGGTCGAGAAAAAAGGAAAAAGAAAGTTCAGTCGAATGGTCCAAGTGAAGAGACTCCTAGGAGACAATGATTCTTCACACTCAAGTCTAAGGGTGAAGGTGAAGGCACTTCTGGTGATATCTCAGGTGCTTAGCCTTAATTAGTCTTTCATGTGTTTGACTATGTTTGGTTTTTTTGCGGTAGTATGAGGTTAATATGTCTAAGTTATCATGTTTGTTGCTTATCTGGGTGACTTATGTTTACCTCTATTTATTCTTTACTTGATCTATGGTCTACAATTTATTTTGTGACTCCCATGCTTGCTCTTACTTTTGAAAAACTACCTGAGGTTTAGCATGATACAATCATAGTTAGTATCCTTTAGGAAAAAATGTAAAAGTTTATATGGTTCATGAAGACTGCCATATAGTAGTA
Source organism: Solanum habrochaites (assembly GCA_027704765.1). NCBI lineage: Eukaryota > Viridiplantae > Streptophyta > Magnoliopsida > Solanales > Solanaceae > Solanum > Solanum habrochaites. Next base: position 51,719,043 of record JAKWJA010002495.1, on the reverse strand, counting down.
TGTGGAAAGACTATGTGTAGAGACCTTGTTGAGTTACCCATGAACAACTACGCTATTTTATTTTGTACGTACTGACTCTATAAATATTATGACTTCATGGATTGTCGTAGTAGGGTTGTGATATTATGTTTCCCTAATGAAGTAGAACTAGTTTGGGAGGGGTACAATTCGAGTCGTTCAAGTCCGTTGATTTCGAACCTAAAATCTAATAAAATCATGTCCAAGGGATTTTTATTCCATATTGTGAGTGTCAATGATCTAGATTATGACATTCCTTCCAAAGACACTATTCCTGCAGTGAATGAGTTCCAAGATGTTTCCCTGATGATTTGCTTCGAGTCCTTTCCCCTCGAGAGATTATTTTGGTATCGACCTAAAGCCCGTTACTAAACCAATTCCAATTCCTCCCTATAGAATGGCTCTAGCTAAACTCAAAGAGTTGAAGCTGCAGTTAAAAGATCTCACTAATATGAGATTCATCCAGCCGAGTATATACCTTTGGGGCACTCTAGCGTTGTTTGTGAAAAAGAAGGATGGAACCCTTAGGATGTGTATCGGTTATCAGCAGCTCAAAAATTCACTATAAAGAACATGTATCCACTCCCCGAAATATATGCTTTATTCGATCATCTCCAAGGGTCTAGCTTCTTTTCAAAGATTGATCATAGTTTCGGGTATCATCAGATTAGGGTTAGGGATAGAGATATCCCAAAGACAGCCATTCGTACCGGTTATGGTCATTATGAGTTCTAAGTCATGTAACTTGGTCTCAATAATGCACCAGCTGTATTTATGGACCTCATAAATGAGTCTTCCGTGAATACCTTCATTCTTTAATTATAGAATTTATTGATTAAATCCTCATCTACTCTAAGACCAAGGAATAACATGAACAACATTTGAGACTAACCCTGCAGTTACTTAGACAACATCAACTATATGCCAAATTTAGCAAGTTTGAATTCTGCCATAGATCAATGACCTTCCTGGATTATGTTGTCTGATCATGGTATGGAGGTGGACCCCAGAAATACTGAGGTTGTTGAGAACTGGCCAAAACCTCTTACTCCCACAAATATCTGTAGCTTTATGGGAGTGGTTGGTTACTACTGTAGGTTCGTGGAGGGTTTTTCTTTCATTGTTGCCCCACTGACATCTTTGACTAAGAAGAAATACAAGTTCGAATGGACGGAGACTTGTGAGAAGAGTTTCGAGGAACTCAAGGACATACTCACTTCATCCCTAGTGCTTACTTTTCCTAAGTGTGTTGAGAATTACACTTTTTATTGTGATGCATCAAGGGTTGGTTTGGGTTGTGTTCTTATGTAGGGTGGTAAGGTGATAGCTTATGCTTCCACACAACTCAAGGTTCATAAGAAGAATTATCCCACTCATGACCTGGAGTTTGCAGCTGTGGTGTTTGCACTAAAATTGTGGGGGCAATACTTTTATGGGTGCATGCCGATGTGTTCACAGACCACAAGAGTCTCCAGTACGTGTTCACACCTAGCAAGTTGAACCTATGTTAGCAGAGATTGTTGGAGTTGTTTAAGGACTATGACATGAATGTCCAATACCATCTAGTTAAGGAACATGTTGTTGCTGATGCTTTGAGCAGGTTGAGCATGGGAATTACAACCCATATTTAGGATATGTTGAGGGAGTTTGTGATTGACTTCATAGGTTGTTGGGTAAAGTATTTGCCTTATATAGAGTTCTCGTATAATAACAGCTATCACTCTAGTATTGGGAAGCCACCATTTGAGGCACTTCATGGTAGAAGGTGTAAGTCTCCAGTTGGGTGGTTCAGGGTAAGAGAGAAATCCAATTTGGGTCCAGAGGTCATTCATGAGGCCTTAGAGAAGGTCAGGGTGATAAGGGAAAGGTTGTCTTCTTCCTACAATCGGCAGAAGTCTTATGTATACAATAGAAAACGACCCTTAGATTTTGATGTTGGTGACCAAGTTTATTTGAAGATATCACTTATGAAGGAGGTGATGAGGTTTGGAAGGAAGGGGAAGTTGAGTCCGAGGTACGTTGGGTCATATGAGATCCTACAGCGTGTGAGTGAGGTGGCCTATGAGTTGGCATTGCCTGCGGAAGCTAGCTTTTGTTCATTCAACCTTTCATGTCTCTATGTTAAAGAAGTGCCTTGGTGATCCAACATCAATTCTGCCTGTTTAAGGTTTGGGGGTTGATGATTACTTGTCCCATGAGGAAGTACCTGTTGAGATTTTAGACAGACAGATTAAGCGGCTGAGGAATAAAAAAATTGCCAGAATAAAGGTATCGTGGAGGAATTATCTTGTTGAGGGTGCTACGTGGGAGGCCGAGGCCGATATGAGATACCGCTACCCTCATCTTTTCAGCTCTTGAGGTTAGAATTCCTACTTTTAGGTCTAAGTTTCCTTATGTCCTCTGTTCTTGGTTGTTATTGTTTGACTGTGTATAATACCTATGTTATGATATGACTGGCATTATACTAGATTATATCATTCGGGGATGAATGTTCCTGAGGGGGGGGGGGAATGTAACAACCCTAAAAAATTGCTATGCTGATTAATGTTTAATGTGTCTAGAATGCCTACAATTAAACCGGGGTTAGACAGATTGATGTGCGTAGAACCAGACCCTGAACACTTGCAACATCCGAGCCAACCAACTTGGTGAGTTAGTTGAGCTAGGAAATGTTGGGTCCAGCCATGTAGGGCACCCGAATATGTGGATCTACTCGGATAAGTCTTAACCACACTTCAAAAGGGGTAATCTTATGTTTTGAGGGTCTAGGGGTAAGATGGTCTTTTCAAGGCTAAGGGTAGTATTATAATTACCCTAAATATTTGATTAATTAATTAATTAATATGGTGGAGGGGCAATTTTTGTAGAAAATGCCGAAATTGGGCCTTGGAGCAAAATCTTTCTCTTCCACGGTTCGAGCCTAGGTAGGAACAACAATTTAATTTGATATATGTTATAAGGTTAATTAATTTAATTAATTAATATTTAATTTATGATTTAACAAAAAGGAAAAAAATCAGATTTTTATTTATTAATTATTAATTACTCCTAAGTTGACTAAGTCTCGCTCAAATTTCCTACTGTTAAGCCAATACTACCTCACGTATATCACTCTCTCTTTCTCTCATTCACGATCTGTCATTAACCAAAAGAAATAAGTACAAAACGTGAATGCTAAAGTTTATCGTAAACTTGAAAGCTAAAAACATAAAAGCAAAATAATCTTAAAATCAAAAAGTAAAAATCAATTTCTCGATGGATTTTTGTTGTATTTTCGGTAGTGAAACGTCGTCTTTGTGGGAAATAGGCAGCACGACTGACACATCTTTTGAACAACCTCAGGGATGGGTTTATTCTCTCTTGTTCTCTTTGAAAAACTAAGGTTGTCCTCGTTGCATGCCCCTGTCATTAGATCCTTTGAAAGATTCAAAGCATGCGTTGGTATGTATTTTTGTAGATAATTTTAGGTCTGGTTGTGGTTACGTGTTGAGTTTGTATTCCGAAATCATTTAAGGGATGAAAAAATATATTCCAGAAAAGTATATTAAGTTGACTATTTTGATTATGTGTGTGCTGAAAATTTACTATGTTTGTTTCCTGAAACTTGTATGTTAAAATGATGTGTTTCGCATGTATAAAAATATTAAAAACGTGGTGTTCATATAAGGTTAAGGTAGCTGAATGAATGTCACTCAAATTACTACAAAAATCAATATAAGAATGTGAGAAAATAGATTGAAAGAGACCAAATTTTAAGCTTACTGGAAATTGGTGGTATCGGCCAAGAATTGAAAAAAGTATCTATGTTTTAAATTTTTTTGGTAAATTTTGAGGTCATTGGGAATTGAACCCAAGAACTCACCAAATTTAAATTACATTAAAATTTCATGAGAAAAAATGAAAGAAAAAATAGATGTGTTGAGTGGAGATTGAACTCGCAACCTCTTTAATAGATGAGAGAGTTAGGAGAAAAATAAAGGAGGAAAAAATTAAATGTGGTGAGTGGGGATTTAACACACAACCTCTTGAATAAATGGGAGAGTCAGGGAAAAATAAAGGAGAAAAATAAAAAGAGGTGAGTGGGGATGGAACCCACAACCTCTTTGATAGGTGAGAAATTTAAGAAAATTATTAAGAGAAAAAGAATGAGTTTGTAGGGTAATGATCTCACAACATCCTTGCCTTAAACGAGAAAGAGAGGTGGAAAAGAATGGAAATATTGTGGGAGTGATAGGGATTGAACTAGGGCCTCCCAAATCTGAAAAACGTAATTATATAGTTTAATATAAGATTATGTGTTGCTCAAGAGATTCGAAATTGAGTTCCCTTTCCAAATCCCATATTGATATATAAGTCGTACATGAACAAATATTTAATGAATGCTGCCTCTAAGGATCGAAATCAATATCTTGGAGTACCTACAATGCATTTAAAAGTAAGTGAACCTAAGATGTTATGTGATGATATAATGAAACCCAGAGGGGTTAAGTAAGAGTGTGACACACACTAAAGGTCCAAGTGCATTGGCATACGATGAAATGAACATTGACGTAAAGTGGTGATTAATTATAAAGGGTAAATGTGCTAAAGTTAAAAAATATGGTGACAACATGATAAAAGGCTAATGCGAAAGGTGATAGAAATATCAAATGAGCCTAAGTAAGTGTTATCAAGACATACTCACCTATGAGAGTGTAAAGTTAATGAAGAGACCTGTCTCTATGAACACTCTATTGAAAGTATTGAAGTTAATGCATACTTAATAGTAATGATGATATGAGAAATCATATAATGAGCTATGATGCCCTCATGCTAGAAGCCAACTTTTATGATATATGAGATGAATTTAATGGAATTTTATTCTGAGCACCAAAAGGCTACCTATGAGTTGCGATTCCTTCATTTGGGAAGACCGAGGATCGTGTAATTCTGATGAGATGAGATTGTCCGTCTAGAAGGGTATGGGTCTTCTTATATCTCCTAGTCTTTGAACCTATACTGCCAATATAGGGTTCTAGCAGGGTTCGATTCCCTATCTACACTAGCATGTTTTGGTTTACTTTGGCCAGTGATTCCAACTCTTTTCAATGTGGGGTTGAAAGGATTTCGTGATGCTCGCATGATCTATGTCGGTTAAGGTTAATGTTCCAAAAGAAAGAATGAGTAGAGCCTCAAGTAATCCATATAATGAAATGATGATACCAAAGGTGTTAGGATAGGATAATCAAGAGGTAAGATAGACATAATAATGACACTAGGTCATTCTTGATCAGTGCCCAATGACCCTAATAAAAGTCTTAAACTAAGTCCTAGGTATGACAAGTGTTTACACTATCTTATGAATGAATGAAAGTGAAGTATGTATGTATGAATGAAACAGACTTTGGGTTTGCTAAAGAAGGCTCCCTAGTTGAGGTCCCATATGTTGAGACCTCATTTTGGGAAGTGCTAATGTCAAGTCCATGATTCCAAGGTCTCATGGAGTATTTACGAATGATATGAAATATGTTATGTGCTAATAAGCAATATGTCCTGTGTTGTGTGCAATATGATACATATGATGATGTATGTTACTCTTATAACATGATTTTCCTAATTCGATACTTGCAAGTCCACTGACTTTACTTTCCATAACTCATATCCTTATAAGAGAGCTTTTCTTAATCATGCATGTACGTGGTGTGTGCTTGCTTATACATACTTAGTAAAAGTTTGTACTAATTCCATACATTTATCTACTTTTAGGTGCAGGTACAACTGGATGCTAGAGCTTATAAGTCGACGTCGAAGTTATCCGACATGGAGCTTTCATTCAGATTTGGTAGGACGTCATGCTTTTGAGGATGCTTCCTATTTTATTCTAGCATTAGAAGTAGGCATTATCTAGTGGAGTGTGTTCCTTTAGTGTTTCTTTCCTAGTTATTTTCAAATATTTTGTTCGTGTCATTTTGGCAACTCTATATTTTTATAGAGATATGATTATGTCATTAATTTGATTATCTTGATATTAGATGGTTGTTGTGAATACCTATGAGTTTGTGTAGATAGTATTATGCGAGATCAATGTTTTCCAATAAAAAGTTTAAGTAAACAAAAATTCAAATTTTTCCGCTAAAACTAACCTATATTATGTAACAATGACGTATGTAGGCTTGTCTGAGACCTCTGAGAGGTCAATGATGCCGATCTCGTCTGGAGTCTAGATTCCGATCGTGACATCATACTCAGAGCCAACATTTGTATGGCATTTCTGAACTCAACATCGGAGACTTCTTGTTCTGGAACCGGAGGAGTTGCGTTTGTATTCCTGGCGTTCAAATTCCTAGTGTTATCTATACGAGAAGGCATGATCTAATTTGTAGAACGTCAAGTTAGAGTGGAATAACATCATATCTTACGCACGACAAGAGTAACAAGAAAGTGAAGTTTTCCTTAAACACATTTTAGCCTACCTCTCATGAGATGCGGTGCACTTCACACCCATGAAAAAAGGCTCTACTTAGTGGTCTTTTCATACATCCTCAGATACTTAAACCTAGTGCTCTGATACTAAGTTTTGTCACGCCCCAAGATACCCCTAAGACGGGGACACGGAACGTAGGACCACAAGTGATCCCAAGCTACCCTGCTGGCATGATCACGAACATACTAAAGATAATAAACTGAATCCGGAGCTAAATCATAATTTAAACTTAAAAGATTGGGAATACCCATATTCTATAACTAAGATAAATGAAATACAAATGTGTTTAATATAAAGAAAGTATTAACTCAACACTAAGCTAAAACTAACTGTCTCAAAATAGCCTTAAGCTGAATAGAAATGTTGGGATAGGCCGCAACTAATTTTAGTAAAAACTCAAACTAAAGGACTAAATACTGAAAATAAACTTATGACTATTGTCCTCGGAGAATAAGGACTCACCACTGAATGTGCTGAACTGGAAATCAAAAATCGATCGTAGTACATTCTAGATGCTGAGAGCCTGAACCTACATCACGAGAAGATGTAGGGCACATATGAGTTAGTATTTGAAGGTACTGAGCAAGTAGGGTAAAGTAAAGTTGAAATAAAACAATAGTAAAAAAGAACAAAAAAAAGTATAATAATCTGAATATGATATATTGAATTTTATGCTATGTGAATGCAATGACAAAATTTATAGCACGCTAAAATTGAATACAGGATATACTGATAAATGGTCAATGCAGTAGAGTCTGACTGATCTGTTGGAGCTACAAATAACCGACAAAGTATGATGTATACGCCCCATAAAGAGGACCCAATATACCCTGCAAGAGGTATAAAGGCATGGTGACGTGATCACTAAACTGATTGCCCATAAGGGGGAATTACAACCTACTTGGCTAGTAGTTCTGGGACTATTTGGGTAGGATAAACCCTTGTCCAACTCGATATTATGTTACTTCCAATAAATTATGTAATTAATTGATTATGACTCAGTTTCTGTAAACACTGGATTGCTGAAAACTGAATATGCCAACTAAGAAGGCAATAATTAATCTACTAATTATGCATTTATAATTATGGCATGTATATCTGAAGTTATAAAAAATATCATACCTAGAATGTGTTATTCAAAAACTAAAGAAATACATAGCTAGGGTATTAAATTCATGCGATAAACTGAATAATAACATGGAAGTATGATTTGGAACATATAACTAATTAGTTTAAGAAGTTATGTTTAATTTCTCGAATCCCTAGGTCTAATCATGATAAGGGAATAAAGAATCTAACTTATAACTAGGGACCTAACGGGTGAAAGGAACGTACTAGTAAAATCCCACATACCTAGTGATGAAATTCATAGAGAAATATTCAGATTTCGAGGTTTGGAACCTTTATGCGTTCTAGAACTAGGATTCTTTACCTTTTTCTCCTTTCTTGCTTCTAATTTTTTATGTTCTTTATTTATGATTTGACTTAGGTATATTTTACTTATGTTTCTAGGCTTAAATTAACGAAAATCTAATGATTTAGGGTCAAAACGACCTATCTTAAGGTTTAAACCAAATGGCAAAAGACCAAAAGACCACTGAAATAATTGTTGTCGGACCAAACGATGACATGGACTGACGGGCCGTCGTTCAATCGATGTTCTGTCATTTGGGTCCGTAGGTAGGGTCTGTTCGGCAGACTTTTACTAAAACAGGCATAAGTTTTTACTCGAAGGTCTAATTTTAGAAAACTCGGTAGTAATGGAAAATTAATTCAATTATCTTTCATTTCATTGTTCATGGGACACCTAATTAATCTTTTTCTAAGAGTTATGATCATTTAAAGTTTACCCAAATGCATTTTCACCCTAACTGTCTGCGAATTTCCACCTATGGTCATACTTACGATCCGTAGGTCCATCTACGGACCATTTTGGTCAATCCTTGTTCTTTTTAGAGAGTGGTTAAATTGGGTCTTGATCGACAGATACAGACTACGGACCGTATTTTGACTTACTGACCGTAGGTCCTTCCGTCGTTCGACATTTAGTCAAATTTTCCGGGCTATTTCTTTAGGGAGTTTCACTCACAATCGATAGATGTGCAGAACGTGTCGTGGTTCAGGTTACGGTCCGTCGATGGTAACCGTTGATCAAACCTACAAATTTTTGAGAAGCTAATTTTTGGTATGTTTTGGATACGGGGTGTCACAGTTAAAGTATACCAATTGGTCTACACACAACTTCACTTATAAGGACTTATATAAGAACTACTATGAAAGGTTACAATTGTCTAAGAGTGTACTTACAGGTTTTGTATTTTGAAGTGTATTGAATGTTGGATGTTTACTTAATCATTTTTTCTATAATTTTGATTCTCTCTTGATGAGTATGTTATGTCTAAAGATCATATTTTATTTTGTTTAACTTAAACTCGTGAAAATATTGTGTTGTGTAAAGGAAATCTTGGTAAGATATGTGATGGTTTGTGCAGTATGAGTGTGGTGGTGGGTTTAAGCTCAATTTTTTTTGTAGCTAATATTGATTCAGGAGGTTATCTTGGTTATGTTAGAGGAGATTTTTCTTTTTGGTCGTGTCATTGTTTAGAGGGTTTTGGTTCATAATGGATTCATATGTTAATCTATGGTTTGGTAATAACTCCTGATTTCTAGGATGCTAAGGTTTGATTCGAAGGTTCAGTTCATAATAGTTTATCTCGATGGAAGGGTCTTTAAAAAAAGAGTTCACTTAGAGAGATTAACACCGACTAGTAGGTCATAACTTTGGCTTTTGCTAACAATTGTTATTCCTTATCTCACTGTTTATGTTTGAGGACGAACATAGGTTTTAGTGGTGGATAATGTGATGACCCGTAAGGTGATTTCTAAAAATTTTGAATTATTCATTTAACTTGAGTTATTTAATTAATGGACAATTGTAGATAATTTGTCTAATTGATAGTAAATGATCTAAACTGATTATTAATTTAGTTCGCTATATAATTTGACCCATACCTATTAAATTAAGCTATTAGGGTTTGCCACTTTTGGTACAAAACTAGTTTATATAGGAAATAAAAACAATAGAAAAGGGAATATGCGAAGACTTACGCAGCTGCGTCAGACGAATGAAAAATTGGAGGCATACTTCTGTAGTTCAGAACTAGCACTGTTCCAAGTCCCTTTCCATTATATTGAAGTTAGGAGGATGCATATATGTTAATGTAATAATGATTGAAGGAGTTGAATTTAGTATTTAATTTAATATGCATATAAATTATTTCTGTTGCTTAGGGAATTAATATTTTGAGTGATTGTTATGGTATAGTTAATGCTAATGATTAAGACAATCATTATGAATAGTGTATAAATAGAATAATTTTGGTGGATTTTGTTTCCTTCCTCAAACGACATAAAAAATTGTATAATAAATGGACAAGGTATGGTATATTATAAAATAAGCATACAGGTAGCACATGGCATTATGAAAGAAAGAATAAAATAGTAATTTTTCTTTTATACTGTGAATCGGCCGAAATAAATATAAATAGTCATTGTTGTTTTATTTAGTTAACGACGTGGACAATCATTGGGTACCAATGATTACTAATGAGTTTGATAATTGGGTTAAAGTTTTGTTTGTTATTTCATAGTAAAATTACGGTTTTTCTGGTCTTGATTTTTTTTGTATGGAATTTTCCTATGAACAAACATAATATGATTCAAAATTTGAAATATTGACATAGATAATTAAGTATTAGGTGAGAAAAGTATTAGATTTATGATATTGAAAAAAAATGAAACTTACTAGGCTTGAAACTTGGAAAATATAATAATTGAAATCTCTTGATTAGGAGCTTGATTGTATACTTGAATGAGTTTTTGAGTCTAGACTATAGATAGTAATATGAGTATTGTTAGTCTCAAATTCTCACTGTGTTCATTTATTTGAATAGATTGCATTAATTTGAAGCTTTAGGGAAGGGGAAAACTCAAGTCCCATAGTGATTGTTCCACTATTTGAGGCAAGTGGATTTCTTAACACTTTTTAAGTGTATGAAATGCGTGTATTTTATTGTGGTATAGGTTGGTGAGTAATGGGATTTTGTGATGGGTTGACTTGTACATATTAGTCTAATGATGAAAAAAGGTAACAAATGGCAATGTGATTAATTTTTTATGTGTAATGTGTTGAGAAAGTTTTGAAGGCTTGTTGAATCATTGTTGATGTGATATCATGTTTGTGTTGTTGTGGATTGTGCAATGTTATGAAAATGGTCATCTTCTCATTATTTGTGTGAACATGTCATTTGCATTATCTTGAGACATGGTTGTGACAAGTGTTATGAGCATTGAGAAACAATGAGAACTTAAAGATGATATATTATTTTGAGAAACGTATCGCACGCTGCGATGGATACTATATTTTGAGGGAGATATCGTGCGCCATGATGGTTACATTTATTGAGGGTCGTCTCGTGCTTTGCGACACATGCATGGACAGATATTTCTCCCATGGGTTCCAAACTGAGAGAAAGTGAGTGTGTATCACTAGGTCAGATATTGTGTTTTGCTGATCTTGTAAATACCTTTCTGTGGAACTAGTGATTGATAAATGCTGACCTTGTTGTTGAGGATATAAAATTTGTTAAAGTGTTATTGTTGAGCATATGTAATTTGGAAAAGTATTGTTATTGAGGATATGTGATTTATCAAAGTGTTGTTATTGAGGATATGTAACTGTATAGGTGTCGTTGTTGAGCTATGTGCTATGTGCTATGTATACTATGAGTTGTTAAGTTGGACTAATTTTTATGCAGGTTGTAGTTTTGGAGGTTCGGTTAGGGTGGTAGGAGTACTCGTATTTCATCCCATTAGCTTATGTTTAGAGGTTTACATATTGATTACCCCTTGCTTCTATAATTTTTTTGTAGGTATTAGCCCGAACCTCTGTGATACATTCTCTTCTTTTTCGAAGCTTCTTGGAGATTCGTGAGGTAGTTGTTTTTCATTTCAGCAAACCTTCTTACTCCTGTTATGATTTTATTATACTCTACAAAAATGTCATATCAGACTTATATTTTCTTTTATTTCAAGGGAAAAGGGTCTGATATACCCCTCAACTTTGTCATTTGGAGCTGATATACCCCTCTTTACAAAAGTGGCACATATATGCCCTTACCGTTATACAAACGACTCACATATACCCCTGCCCTTACAAAATGGCTCACATATACCCTTCATTTAACGGAAGTTAAAAAATTAGTTTTAAATTTATATTTATTACTTCTAATTTTTTTTAACAAAATTATTTAGGAGTATATATGATTCGTCTATCAAAGTTCAAGGTATATTTTAATTTTTTTCATACATAAATTATTTTTTGACTTCTTTTATTATAATTATTTGAATTTCTTATTCTTATTTTATTTTTTCCTTTCATTCCTTAGTTTAAAGAATTAAAAAATAAACTATTTTTTTTGTGTATATTATAATTTAATTTCGTATTCGAAGAAAAAAATTGATAATCTACAATAAGTTTTACAAGAATAATAGTGAAACATAATAAATTTGATTATCAAAATAATAATTATAAATTAGTCATTGAAACCAAAAAAAGTCAAAAAATATATATTTGACGAGGATTAAATTTACTCATATGGGATTATATTTTTTAGAAAAAAATTAAAAAAATTTCGATTAATATTATTACTATTTTCATTTCCGTTAGAGGAAAAGTGTATATGTGAGCCATATGTTTACAAGTAGGGGTATATATGAGCCACTTTCATAACAAGGGGTATATCATCTCTAAATGACAAAGTTGAGGGGTATATCAGACCCTTTTCCCTTATTTCAATTGTAATACTTTAGAGGTCTATACACGTGACAACCAGGTTTTGAGAGGATTATGCATGCATTGTTGATTTTTTTAGTTGCTTCACAAAATAAATATAATGGGGCGGCTTAGTGTTGAGTTGTGACATACTAGTTTTGGGATGATGCAAAATGTGGTGATAGTCTAATGTGTTTTGGGGTGATGTAAAATGTGGTGATAGTCTAATGTATTTTGGGGAGATGCAAAATGTGTTGATAGACTACTGTAGAGTACGGATTAGTAAAGGAATTACATATGACTTGTAGGATCTAAGCTAGAAATATAGCAATATAGATGTCTATAGACTCGTATTTACAAATATGGTATAGTTGATAGATTGGAAAGGAGTTACACATGATTGGATTCGTTAAATGTACTATTTTGTTATTGTTAAAGGATCTAAGGAAGGGTTTTCCTCAGAGCTTTGGTTTAGAGTGTGAAGTAAGATGTCATGGGTGATTGATAAAAGTATGAGGTCGGTAGGCGAGCTAGAAAAACAAGAGTCTAATATATTGAAGGGTCTAAATATTTAGAACTTTTTTTCCACATGACAAAGAATTTCACAAAAGTGAAGGAATAAGATCTCTCGTATAAAACCTTGGAGTGTAGTCGAAGGTTGTATTGATTTTTTCCTATGAGTTTAGATATGATTGTAAGATGTGAACTGGTACGGTACAGACTTACTAGGAATTTATCATCGACGTTTAAAATGATTAACTTTTGATTTGGCTGGCAAATAGTGAGAGGTATAGAAAATTTAGAATTTTACGTTGGGTTAGATTGCTCAAATTAAGAAAGATGCCGTAAGAATGATGCACAAGGTGATACACAGTTTTACATGGTTATTGAGAATTTAGAGTTAGATTAATGCTACTCTATTGATGAGATTATATAGACATTTTGATGGTGAATAGAGGTTATGAACTTATAGTAAAAAAAATATTTTGAGTGATCAAGAATTTTCCTAAGTGTTGGCATGAGGTATGTGATGTTTTAGAATGATAGATAAAGCATGGTATGTGAAGTTGATTTTGGGTGTGATTTAATAGTTTTATCTCAATGGAGAGGTACCATAAAATTTAAAATTTGTGTTATTATCCTTGTATGTGAATCGTATTTGTTATGAAATGCTTAAATAGAAAGAGAGATAGTTATAGTTTGAATATGTATTTGATAAAAAAAATACTTTGAATACTAATGATGGTTTGAGAGTAAGATAGTGGTTATGATGTTTTTTTAGTATTAAGAGTGTTGTGCAATTATAGTAGGGACTAAATTGATGATTGTGGGTAGCTAGAAAATCAAACAGATAGAGTCAGTTGAATGAAAATGTTTGATATGGACACTATGGAAGGAGTATTTACAGTTATTCCACCTTGGATATTATCTTTAACAAATATTTAGTGTTGTCTTGGTGTAGTTCAAGTATTTGAGTTGTTCTACATGTTCCACCATGCTTATAAGAATTTATAGGAGAGCTACCATGAAAACTTATAGTTTTTTGATAGACTTACGATTTATCTCATCATCGGTATTATGTTTTGGCTATGTGTGATGGAATGTGAGGACCATTGTAGTTTTGTCATAAGGAGTGTTTATAGTAGTTACTAATCTAGCATTTTGACAATGTTGTAAAAGGTTATGTATGCTTGGGCGTATCGCTCTTTGGGTGGTTACTTGATCATTTTCTTTTTTGGGTTGGATAAGTTTTGTTCTCCCTTGATGAGTACCTGGTGTCTAATGATTAAATTTTTATAACTTAAGCTCGTGGAAAGTTTATGTTGTGAGAAAACAATATTGATAAGATGTAGGGTGATTTGTGCATTATGAGTGTGTGGTGATTGATTTTAGGTTGACTTCTGATTCGAATCCATATTGGTTCAACATATAATCGTGGCTCTGAAAACAAAGATTCCACCTAATTGTTGTGTCAAGGTTCATGAGAACATGTTTCATATGGGTGTACGATAAACTTTGATGGCTATTGAAATTCATTTGTTGTTAGTTGAGTTTACATACAACAATAGCTACCACTTGAATAGTCATATGACCTTATTTAAGACATAGTATAAGAGGAGCTATAACTCTCCCATTGGTTAGTTTAATGCATTTAAGGTATGAATTTCAGGGACTTAGCATGATATGCACAAAAGATATTTGCACATATTTGTCGATTTTTCTACCCTTTCTTACCCTCACGTTGTTTTGATCGTTCGAGGACGAAGGATGGGTAAATTGGTATCTAAAGTAACGGACCATTGGTCATTTTGAGTACTAGACTTTTTTATTTCATAAAATACGTTTCAATAAATTTTAAATGAGTATTTTGGGCTAATCATGATTATAATTATAAAATTAATGGATAAATTTTAATAATTTATTTAGTTCACAGATATTTATAAATAATTAACTTTTATTTGTTGATAGTTAATGGTCAAAAATTGTTTTGTTAAAAAGAAGAAAACAAACGTCATTTGAGAAACTTGTTGCGGCGTCAAGTTCTACAACCAGGTAATAGTTTCTTAAAGCTTTAATCTTGGACGTGTATTAGCCAGACATATTTTCAAATAGTTGTTGTGATATTACGTGGAGGAAATTGAGTATTAATTAATTGTATAAAAGAAGAAGGGTTTCCTTAAGAAGAGATAGAATAATGACTAATAATTGTCATAATGATAGGAAATTATGTGTTGATGATTGGTGGAATAAAATTAATATTATTATGGGATTGCTGATTGTTCATTTTCCAGTTCAAGTTACAGTATGTAACTTGACAATTTTGGGGTTGTTTATTTTATTTGTTATAGTTACTCTAGGGAATCAAGATTTAATACTATTTATTTTTGGTATATAAATATATGGAATTAGGTATGTTGAAGTTTTAGTCTTAAGTTATACAATGACATGTTATTATGTGTTTAGTTGAAAAGCAATGGGGTTTGGATTATTATTGTTAATATTTAATCATAAATTTATTGGGTTATATTGGTAATGATAGGGAAAATGGTTGGCAATGCATTGTGGGTTGAAGAAAAATTGCTTCTTTGGATTAACTTTTGCAGTTTTTGATTACTGCAATGCAACATAGTCCTTTACTTGTCGGAATGTAATGACTTAACGAATTAAATATTTTAAAGGGCTAATGAATCTATGTGATATGAGTAATGTGAATTTGAGTTTGCTAGTTCTCGTCTTGTTATTATTTTATAAATCAAATTTTGATATACTAAGATAGGTAATTTTGATTTAACCTTAAGCGCATAAGAGACTTTGCACAATAATGGACGTAAAGATTAGAAATTTGAGTATAAATTTGTTTTTGATGATTTTTCGTGCTAGGATATACATACTTTAATGTGAATGCCTATATACTCGTGAACTTACAAATTCCATATATTGCATAAATTGAAAGCATTTGGATTTAGAGTAAAGGAAAACCTATGGGAAAGAAGCTCGCTTGAATTCGATTCTCCAGTGGAGGTATGTTAGCTTATGTTATTTTTATAGTAAACTCTTAATAGTGATTGCCATGCATTGAATAATATTGTCAATTTTTCTATGAACTTGATGATGTGGTTGTGTGACTTGTATTATGTGTTTTGTAATTGGTCTGAAATTCTTAGACCGTAAAACTTATAATCTTGAACCTCTTTATCGAAGTGATATCTTGAATAAAGAAGGCTTGATGAAATATTATCAATGAATTGAAAGTGGTGATAATAAATGATAAATTAATACGATTATTGGATCGGAGTGTCACGTTTTGAAACGGTATTCTTGGATTGGAGTGTCATGTTACGACACGATATAATTAGATCAGAGTGTGACGTTCCGACACGGTATAACTGGATTAGAGTGTCATGTTTTGAAAATGTATAATTGGATCAGCATGTCACGTTCCGACACGATATAATTTGATCGGAGTGTCAGTTCCGACACAATATAATTGGGTCGGAGTGACACTTTCTGACACAATAGTATTAAAGGAAAAACATATTGAATTAACGAAATGTACTCAATCTCGAAGAACTCAA
Source organism: Solanum habrochaites (assembly GCA_027704765.1). NCBI lineage: Eukaryota > Viridiplantae > Streptophyta > Magnoliopsida > Solanales > Solanaceae > Solanum > Solanum habrochaites. The sequence continues at coordinate 51,702,653 of JAKWJA010002495.1, read as the reverse complement.
TTGCCCAAATGGTTTAGTTGGAGACATGACTTCTCATGAATGATCTTGATATTGTTTACTTTTATTACATATTTACTTTAGTGTTCTTGACACTGATTCATGTTGTTTGTTGCTTATCACCTGTTAAGCGTTATAGATTAGTTCATACTATTATTCATTGTATATTAATTTCTATTTTGAGTTGGCCAATGGTACCTACTCAGTACATTTTGCCTTGTACTGAGCCCTACTTATATTTTTCTTTGTTTACCTTTTATGAAGTGCAATGAGTGTACCAACGACTCTGGCTGGCCCCTCAGCTCTAATCAATCTCCAGCATGTCAGGTCTCAGGGTGATCTATTCATTCAAGCTCGTATTTTGGATCCTCTTGGTCATGACATGATTTCCTTTGTTTTTGGGCACATATCATTTTATTCTTGTATTTTGGTGCATTTAATACTACTAAACTTAGTATTTGGAGATTAGATGTCTTAGATGTGATGACTTTTAGATTTTAGGGATAATATGTAACAGACTCTAGAAGTTAATCTGATTGGTTACATTGACAAGTTTTGGAACATCCGCATTATTTTGTTATTCATAGTTGAATTATTCGTAAATTTTGGGGTTTGAATTCCTTTGTTCGCCCACCTAAGAAGTTAAGTGTGGGTACCACACACGACTCATTTTTTATCGTGACACTTGGACATTAAAATAAAATTATCTGTTCTTATTTACAACCCTCGTGATACATTTCTCAACTTAACACATTAACACCGATCCACCACTAAAATCTTCCTTTTATCCACTGCTTAACCCCAAATATGTAGTTTAACAACCTAATTGATTTCTTAAATGTAAATGCAACACTAAATCTCATTATACACGCATGTGATACAATTTATAACTCTTTAAATATTTATTATTCACACTAGAAAATCAGCATCTTCATATTTTTACATACCACTAGTACCATATCTAATTTTTTGTTAGATGCACTACTAGAACACATCATATCTATAGAGAAGATATATCCAAAATAGCCCACACATTTCTATCAATCGAATAGTTGTAAAGTATTATAAAATTTGTTTCCTACCTAGCCCATGCTATATGTATTCTTTCATAGCTTTGATCGATATCAAAAGTAACACCTTGCATAACTCTAACCAAGTAAGTATCGATACTTTTGTAGTAGAAATTTTAATCTTAGTTGGTGCATAATTATTACTAAGCAACCCATTAATTTTATGACAACTGTATCAACTATATTATTCAAGGTTAAAATGTTCATAATCTAGCCATCATTTTAATCATTTCACTTTTAGTTGTAAAACTACTCTAGATATTTTCTATACCACAGAATTACTAATCCCTACTACTAGATGAATAGCCAAAAAGAATAGTACAAGACGTTTGTGATGTCCTTTAAACCTTTGTTAAATTTAATCGTTAAGTTATCCTCAAACTGAAGCATCAAACCATAACCTCACGTAATTCCTTCAAATCATTACACATTTAAAATTTGATAATACCACATCTTCAGAAGTATATCACTCTAACCTTAGTACCATCTCTAAAATTCAACGACGCCAACTACTGATATGAGGAACTTCACACGAGTCAACACATAGGTGAAAGAGAATGGGAGGTTGCTATAAGAATTATACCGAACAAAGGATAAACGATAAGGATTCAAGAAGTGAATATTATTCATAAAAGTCACTATAGCCTCTTAAATATAAGTATAGACATCTCTGTACAGATCCTCTAGACACTACTTAGACTCGACTTCTATACATGTGAGATCTACGAAAATGGGGATCTGATACCATTTTTCCACGACCCAAGAATGGAAATTTCATAATTTCATACCCAAGACAAATCAGCCTAAACCTCGACCATTACAATAAAATCCAGAAATTTCATAATTTACTAAAAAATACTCCCAAAATTTGATTGTTACGTGTACAAGCCTCTAAAGTGTTAACCTATATTCAACGAAAAAAATAAGTTTGAAATGACATTGTTTCTAGAATAGGACAAGGTCATAAATAGGAGTAAGAAGGTTTGCTGAGATAACAAGCAGCTATCTCACAATTCTCCACAAGAAGCCTCGAACAAGGAGAAGAGAAATATCACAAAGGTCTGGGCAAGTAAATTACAAAACAATTGTAGTAGCACGGGGTAAGTACCAAAACACATGGTGCCCAGCAAGTAAACCTCTAAAAACAAGCTAAGGGGATAAAATGCGGGTACTCCTTACACACCAACCGAACCTCCACAACTACAACTTGCATAAAAATCAGCCCTACCTAACAGTTCACAATTTTCATAGCACCTATCTCTTTAAAATTATTTTTTAAAATATTACACATCCTCAACTACAAACTCAATATTCAACAATCAAAACTTTCATAAATAGGCATTAACAATATCAGCAACATCCAAGATCAAGTTCATCAATTAGAGGTAATCAAATATCAAGTACTTTTCAACCACATATAAAACAGATAATCATCAAGAATGAAGGATGTCATGTCATGAAATGCAATATGACACAATGAAGTTATATGCCTCAGAATACCAATTATACTCTCAACCGTATATGCATTATATCTCTTGGAAATACATCGAGAATTCATAACTCATGGCGGACATGTGAGGTCTATATACCGACACGGACAATCTCCACGTGTCTAATTGGATGATCCAAACGCACTATCATAAATAAAATAAATTCAGCATTGTTACGATCCAAAAATATACGTGATGGCACTCGTTTTATCCCACCAAGACAAGACAGCCTAAAACTCAAACATAACAATAAAAATGCGGAAATTTATGTTAAACAAAAAAATACCCTCAAAATTTGGTTGTCATATGTATAAGCCTCTAAAGTATTACAATTAAGTCAAAAGAAAAATACAAGTTTCATATGACATTGTTTCTAGAGTAGAACAAGATCATAAATAGGAGTAAGAAGGTCTGCTGAGATGACAAACAGCTACCTCAGAAATGTCCAAGAAGCCTCAGAAAAGAAGAGAATATATCACAAAAATCCTAGATAGTAACCTACGAAATTTTTTTAGAAACAAGGGGTAAGTACCAAATAACATGGTACTCAGCAAGTAAACGTCTAAACATAAGCTAAGGGGATGAAATATGGGTACTCCTACCTCCCCAATCGAACCTCCACAACTACAAGTTGCATAAATCAAAATCTAACCTAACAACTCACAGTTTACAAAGCACATAGCTCAACAACAACACTTAGAAAAATCACATACAACACTTTAACAATTTCCAATCCTCAACAACAAGCTCAGTATTCATCTATCACAAGTTCCACAAAAAGTCATTGACAAGATCAACAAAATATAATATCAAGTTCCCTAACGATAAGTATGTGTAATGTCATGGAATGCAATGTCAAGTATAATGATGCATATCTGACCAAGTGATACACACCCGCAATATCTTAGTATAGGACCCATGGGGGACATATCTGTCCATGCATCTGTTGCGGCACATTACACGACCCTAGATAATAATAACCATCGCGGCGCGTGATACGTCCCTCGAAATATAGTATCCATCGCGGCGCTTGGTACGTCCCTCGAAATGGTACATGCTCTTTAAGTTCTCAATCTCTCTCAATGAAAATTATACTTGTCAAGACCATGTCTCAGAATAATGTAAATAACATGTTCACACAAATAATAAGAAAATGACCATTTTTAAAAAATTACACATTTCACAGCAACTCAAACATGATATCACATTAACAATTATTCAAGAAGACTTTAAACCTTTCTCAACACATCACAAATAAACAATTAATCACATTACCTTTTGTTACCACTTTTTCATCATTAGAATTAATCAATGTGGACAAGTCAACCCATCACTAAATCTCATTACTCCCAAACATATACCACAAGGAAATACACACATTTCGTACACTTGACAGGAGTTTAGAAAACCACTTGTCTGAAATAGTCGAACAATCACTCTGAAAAATGAGTCTTCCCCTTTCATTGGACTTACAAATAATTACAATCTATTCAAATAAATAATCATTGTAAGATTTCAAAACTAACAACACTCATGATACTATGTGTTGAGTCTAAACCCAAATATTCACCCAATATAATAAAGTTCGTAAATCTTGATGTCAATTAACATTTCAACTACCATATTTTTTAATTCAAGTCGAAGTTAAATCAAATTCTTCCCAATATCATAATTCAAATGGTATTCGTTTAATGTAATATACTCAATATTTCATTATTTATCTCAATCTTTCTTCATACCGTAAATATAATCTATGTTTTTGATTAAATACACATGTCAATTACAATAATATTAAGAAGAACCAGATTATAACCCACCATAAAATTTAACTAATTAAATACAACCTCGTTGCTCCCTGTTTTCGTTCCAAAATTGATAAATATAATGGAGAGAAAATTACAAACCCACAATAATGAATTCTCTTTTAATAAAATGAAATTTCAATTATTTTATAATTATCATAAGAAAAATCTATTATGAAATACATAGAACTCAACCAAATTTCCAGAATCCAATTTCCCACACAATAAACTCCTATTATTTATTCAATATATATTTTATTTATTATATAATTCTCCCCATTATTGAAGATGACCCAAATTCCAATATTTCCTAATAAATCTTATGTAACAATTGAATTCAATTGATAGAATTAGCGATTTACCCTTTACTAAACTAATATATATAAATTTATATATAAGTATAAAAGTCATAAAGCTTGGTTTATGAATTTTTTTTACCTGAGAAGTTTGTTCGTGTCCTCATAACTAACGCCAATACAAAGTCTGAACAAAAGTGGAAAGAAATATTTGAGGAACATATTCCACTATCTATAGCAAACATCTGAGCTAGATAATAACGGTAAACATCCTCGTAATCATGAGGGCCTACCAAGACCGAATGAAATCTCCACGTACGGATGAAAGCTCCACGTCCGGAGAGCTGCAACATCAACCTGTAAGATTTAGCGTTCACCTGTGCCTGCACCTAAAATTTTAGAATTTTATGGGATTAGTACAAACTTGTACTATGTATGGGTATATGAAAGGACATACCAAGGATATGCATGAGTAGGAACATCTCTTTCCTAATAACATGATTATGGAAAGTCAATTCAGTGGACTTTCCAAAATAGGATTAGCAAAGTTAGTGAGCTTTCCAAATTTGGATTAGCAAAGTCATGCCATGAGAGTAACATACATCTTTAAACTTATTCTATTGCACATAACACATATCATCTTGCACAAAGCACATAACATATTGCATATAGCACATAACATCTTTCATAACATTCATTCATATGAAATGAGACCTTGGAATCATGGTCTTGACATTAATACTTTACCAAAATGAGGTCTACACATACGGGACCTCAACTAGGGAGCCTTCTTTAGCAAACACAGAGTCTGCTTCATTCCTTTATACGTACTTCACTTCATTTTCTTCATAGGCTAGTGTGAACACCAGCTATATCTTTGATGTATTTTAAGACCTTCACCGGGTTCGCTGTGCAATGATCAAGAATGACCTAGTGTCATTACTTAAGTCTATCTCACCTTTTGATTATCATATCCTAACACCTTTGTTATCCTACATTTCATTGTGTACATCATTGAGGCTGGCCTCATTCGTTCATTGGGAACTTTAACTTTAACCTATATAGATCATGTAAGTATCATGAAATCCAGTGTCTTCCCCTACACCAAAAAGAGGTTGAATAACCATCCAAAGTGACCCAAAACATGCTAGCGTACATGGGAATCGAACCCCGTCAGATCCCTATATTGGCAGTATAGGTACGAAGACTAAGAGATATAAGAAGACCCATACCCGGCATGCCGGACAATATCATCTCATTAGAGTTATGTGAACCTCCGCCCTTCCTAAGAGAGGCATCATGTATCATAGCTAGTATATCGGTGCTCAGTATAAAGTTTCATTAGATTCAACTCATAGGTCATGTTGGCTTCTAGTATGAGGACATCATAGATCAATATATGATTTCTCATCTCATAATTATTATTAAGTATATTATTCTCAATACTTTCATTAGAGTGTTCATAGAGACTGGTCTCTTCATTAACTTTACACTCTCATAGGTGATTACAATTTGATAACATTCACTTAGGATCATTTGAGATTGCTCTCATATTTTACATTAGTCTCTTATCATGTTGTCACCGCATTCATTAACTTAGCACATTTGCTCTTTATAATTACTCCCCCCTTATTACTTGAATTTTCATTTCATCATAAGCCAATGCACTTGGCCATTAAGTGTGTTTCACACACTTACTTAACCCATCTAGGGTTTCATCATTTCATTACATAAGTATTAGGTTCACTTACTTTTAAACTTATGCTAGATCTATGGGTTTATACATACAAGCCATGAGGATTCATTCATAGTTCGTTTAAGTGATTCATATCTTCCTAAGATTACGTGGTACAAGTGTCACGACCCAAAAATGGGTGTGATGGCACTCGTCTTATCCCACCAAGACAAGTCAGCCTAAAACGCAATATCTAACAAAATGCAAAAGTAAATGACAATCCAACAATAATTTCTATTATAAAACCAAGTCATATTAATTAAATCCCCAAAACAAGGTTGTCACGTGCACAAGCCTCTAATGTAAATATTAGAATTGAAATAATATAGCAGTCTAAAATGAAGTTGTCTTTCAAGTAAAAACAAAGTCATAAACTGGAGTAGGAAAGTTTGCTGAGATGACAAGCAGCTACCTCACAATCCTCCACAAGATGCCTCGGAAACGAAAATAATGACAGGTATCACGAAGATCCAGGATCGTAACCTACAAAAATTAGTAGAAGCAAGGGGTGAGTACTAAACCAGGGGGTACCCAAAAAGCAAACCTCTAAGCACAAGTTAAGTGAACAAAATACGTGTACTCCTTACACCCTATCTAAACCTCCACGCTACAGCCTAACAGTTTACAGTTTACCAAACACACAACTCAACAACCACACTCTATCAATTTACACTTTCTCAATAACAACTCAATATTCTACAGTCACAAGCTTCTTAGAGAAAAACTCACAAGATCAGCAAAACACGTGTTCAAGTTCATCAATAAAAAAATGTGCAATGCCATGAGATGCAATGTCAAATATAGTGATGCATGTCTTTATTAACGATACACACCACTGTCTTTCAGTTCGGGACCCATGGGGGACATATTTGTCCATGCATCTGTCGCGGCGCACGACAAGACCCTCGATAATAGTAACCTTCGCGGCACTCGATACGTCCCTCGAAATATAATATCCATCGCGGCGCGCGATATGACCCTTGAAATAGTACATTCTCTTACCACAACCATGTCTCAGATACAATGCAAATGACATGCTCAAATGAAAAAGGAGGAGATAACCATTTTGATATCAAAGAACAATTTACAACCAGGAATACAACACCAACAAATAAGCAACAAGTCTCCAAGTAATTCTCAAGACCACACAAAGAAATACACGAATTTTGTACGCTTTACAAGAGTTTAGAAATCCACTTGCCTCAATTTATCAAACAATCACTTTGGGACTTTATCCTTCCCCTTTTGTTGAACTTCCGACTCAAGGCAATCTATTCAAATAGATAATCATAATAAGATTTCGACACTAACAACACTCACATGTAAAACATAGACCCAAAACTCACTCAAAGGTATAATAAATTTCCTAAATTTTGATTCCAATCAATAGGTCAAATCTTTTACTTTCTAAGTTCAAATATAGAGTTAAGTCATAATTTCTCCAAAAACTACCATCTTAATAGTTTTGCTATAATATAATACACTTAATTGAATTACATATAATATTGTATCGAAGCTATGCTAATTATATAAGAATAGGATTATCAAATTCATTTGAAAAGAAAAAGAATAACCAGAACATTAACTTCTTATAATTATAATATATTTTCCTTTTGTTTCAAAGTTTAAACCTTCTTCCAAACACTTACATCATTATCAACACATTTGGTTTCTTCCCAATTAACAATTACAAAATAATATTTACCGACCTAGTTATAGGATATTAATGATTTAGTTATTAGTTATGGATATAATATTACTCCCATGGTTATCATTCAGAAACCACCCACTATCTTTATTGGCTGATAATTAATTATAATTATAGTCATTATACATGACCAAATTGTTATACAAAGTCATACGACCAAATTAAGAAAACACCAGAACCAGTACTTAAGTACATGAACACCACATGATTTATATTCGTCCTCTAATTGATATTTTTATAACTTCAGGAATAAATTAAATTGAAGTATCATACCTGGACTATGTTGAGAATTTTGTTTCGGCGGCTTAGGCATGGAAAATACTCTATAACTTTCGGGTTCCAACCGCTTTTAATTAGTAGTAATTTATGATATTTTCTCTTTAACATGCTAACCCTTAATATATGGGCCAAGTGGTATATGGTATAAAATTATATACTTGATCCATTAACAACTTAAATTTAATTATTTAAAACATACCACTAATTAAATAGTTGTAGTTATCAAGTGGTTCGAAATTTTTTTTAAATCAACTATACCGGCTAATCAAAAAAATTACTTGGGGCAACTATTAAGGGTGTAAAACGCTAATTTCATGAAAATTCTCAAAAATAACCTTCCGGGTAATTACATTATCCACCACTAAAAATCATGTTCGTCCTCGAACATAAGGTGAAACAAAATACCTGAAGCTTCAAAAAGTTGAGGATATCTGGCATGCATGTCAGACTCTGTCTCCCAAGTTTCTTCTCTTACTGTACAGTGCTTCCATTGCACCTTCACTGAAACAAGCTCCTTGATCCTAAGATTTCGGATTTTCCTATCCAATATATCTATAGGCTCCTCCTCATATGTCAAGTCTTGACCCAGCTCCACAGAATAGAGTGAAATCACATGAGATTCATCCGGAATATACTTCCGAAGCATAGATACATGGAAAACAGGATGAACTGCTGACAAACTAGATGGCAAGGATAACTTATAGGCCACTTCTCCCACTTGGCTCAAAATCTCAAAAGGTCCAATGAATCTAGGGCTTAGCGTTCCCTTTTTTCCGAACCTCATCACACCATTCATGGGTGATACTCGGAGCCAAACATGATCACCCTCCATAAACACTACGGCTCTAACTCTACGGTATGCATATCTTTTCTGTCGACTCTAAGTTGTCAATAATCTATACTGAATCATACGGACTTGATCCATAGCATCCCTAAGCAAGTCTGTATCAAAAGAGTCCATCTTCGCCGAATAAAACCAACCAATCGGAGACCTACATCATCTTCCATACAACGCCTCAAATGGGGCCATCTGGATATTAGAGTGATAATTGTTATTATAGGCAAACTCCGCTAAGGATAAATGTTGATCCCATCTAGCACCAAAATCGATCACACACGCTCGAAGCATATCTTCCAATACCTGAATGGTCCGCTGCTGAAAAAAACCACTCACTCTCTGTGATTCCCTACCTCCAGATGGGGCACCATGAAACTGGACTGATTTACGAGCCCTTTTAGGGTCACCTAACTCCTCTCTCTCCATCAATTCCGCCTCTTTGGCGGCGCTCACAATGGATTGGAAAGAAGCCCCCTCCCTAGATGCCAGAAACACAGCTGACCTGATAGAAAAAGTCAGTCCCCTCAAAATCTGCGGATCCTCTCTGTCTCATTTGGAATAATTGCCAACGCATGCCTAGAAAACTAGCAAAAACGCGCCTCATACTCTGTAACCGATAAACCATCCTGTCTCAGACTCTCAAACCTCAAGCGACTCTCGTCTCTCACACTCCATGGGATAAAACAATCTTGGAATGCACTAGCAAACTGCTCCCAAGTAACTGGAGGAGATCCAACTGGCAAACCCCCTGAATAAGTCCTCCACCAGTCTCTTGCTGGTCCACGAAGCTGGAGTGTAGCATATTGAACCCCATGTGACTCAGCTAATCCAACCACCTCTAGTAACTCTTAGCAGGTAGTTAGAAAATCATGAGCGTCCTCGCTCTTCCCACCCTGAAACTGAGGTGGGTCCATCATTCGAAATCTGTCATACCTACGCTACTCATCCTCTGTCAGAACAACCATCGATGCAACTTGACCCCCAACTGGTGGTGCAACATCATTCTGAACCGCGGGATCTATTGGTAGTTGCCCCACTGCATCCTGAACAACTGGAGCTTGTTTCTGCTCTTGGGTCTCAGCCCCCTCTCTAGTATAAGAGTCATGTGGTGTGGTAGTCACACCACCACCGTGAAAAAAGCCCTCTAGCACACTTAACACCCTCAATAGTGTATCTTAAATCAAGGGTGTGACTACAGAATCTAGAGGAACCTGGTCCTCTCTGTCATCAATCTGAATTTCTGTAGAGACCTCTCTAGAACGACCTCTCACAGGTGTTGCTCCACGTCCACGACTTCTGGCTACTGTCGTACTACTAGCACGACCTCTGGCTCGAGATCTACCCCTACCTCTAGCTGGGGCCTCAACAACTGCCTCGGAAAGTGCCTCCCATCTACCAACAGTAATATTAGTTCTAGTCCTCGTCATCTGTTAAAAGAATATACAATAACTCAGTACTAAAGATGGTGACTACGCACGATGAGAAAGAATGAATAAAATGAATTTTCCTAGTAATCCTCATAGCCTCTCAAAGAAAACTACAGACGTCCCCGTACTGATCGTTGAGACTAAATACACTCGGCTTGTATACACGTGATACCTATGAACCTGGGGCTCTAATACCATTTTGTCACGACCCAAAAATGGGTGTGATGGAACTCGTCTTATCCAACCAAGACAAGTCAGCCTAAAACCCAATATCTAACAAAATGCGGAAGTAAAAGACAATCCAACAACAATTTCTATTATGAAACCAAGTCATATTAATTCAATCCCCAAAACCAGGTTGTCACGTGCACAACCCTCTAATGTAAATATTAGAACTGAAATAAAATAGAAGTCTAAAATGAAGTTGTATTTCAAGTAAAAACAAAGTCATAAACTGGAGTAGGAAAGTTTGCTGAGATGACAAGCAGCTACCTTACAACCCTCCACAAGATGCCTCGGAAACGAAAAGAATGAAGGGTATCACAATTATCCGGGCTCGTAACCTACAAAAAATTGTAGAAGCAAGGGGTGAGTACAAAACCACGCGGTGACCAATAAGCAAACCTCTAAGCACAAGTTAAGTGAACAAAATACGTGTACTTCTTACACCCTATCTAAACCTTCACGCTACAGCCTAACAGTTTACAGTTTACCAAACACACAACTCAATAACCACACTCTATCAATTTACACTTTCTCAATAACAACTCAATATTCAACAGTCACAAGCTTCATAGAGAAAAACTCACAAGATCAGCAAAACACATGTTCAAGTTCATCAATAAAAAAATGTGCAATGCCATGAGGTGCAATGTCAAATATAGTAATGCATATCTTTATTAACGATGTACACCGCTGTCTTTAAGTTCGGGACCCATGAGGGACATATCTGTCCATGCATCTGTCGCGGCGCACGACACGACCCTCGATAATAGTAACCTTTGCGGCGCTCGATACGTCCCTCGAAATATAATATCCATCGCGGTGCGCGATATGACCCTCGAAATAGTACATCCTATTACCACAACCATGTCTCAGATACAATGCAAATGACATGCTCAAATGAAAAAGGAGGAGATAACCATTTGGATAACAAAGAACAATTTACAACCAGGAATACAACACCAAGAAATAAGCAACAAGTCTCCAAGTCATTCTCAAGACCACACAAAGAAATACACGAATTTGGTACGCTTAACAAGAGTTTAGAAATCCACTTGCCTCAATTTATCAAACAATCTCTTTGGGACTTTATCCTTCCCCTTTTGTTGAACTTCCGATTTAAGGCAATCTATTAAAATAGATAATCATAATAAGATTTCGACACTAACAACACTCACACGTAAAACATAGATCCAAAACTCACTCAAAGGTATAATAAATTTCCTAAATTTTGATTCCAATCAATAGGTCAAATCTCATACTTTCTAAGTTCAAATATAGAGTTAAGTCATAATTTCTCCAAAAACTACCATCTTAATAATTTTGTAATAATATAATACACTTATTTGAATTACATATAATATTGTATCAAAGCTATGCTAATTATATAAGAATAGGATTATCAAATTCATTTGAATAGAGAAAGAATAAACAGAATATTAAAACACGTACATCATTATCATCTTCCCACCTTTGGTTTCTACCCAATTAACAAATTACAAAATAATATTTACAGACCTAGTTATAGGATATTAATGGTTTAGTTATTAGTTATTGAAATAATATTTCTACCATGGTTATCTTCCAGAAACCACCCACTATCTTTATTGTCTGATAATTAATTATAATTATAGTCATTAAACATGACCAAATTGTTATACAAAGTCATACGGCCAAATCAAGAAAACACCAGAACCAGTACTTAAGTATATGAACACCACATGATTTCTATTCGTCCTCCAATTGATATTTTTATAACTTTAGGAATAAATCAAATTGAAGTATCTTACCTGGACTCTGTTGAGAATTTTGTTTCGGCGGCTTAGGCATGTAAAATACTCTGTAACTTTCGTGTTCCAACCGCTTCTAATTAGTACTAATTGATGATATTTTCTCTTTAACATGCTAACCCTTAATATATGGGTATATGGTATCAAATTATATAATTGATCCATTAATAACTTAAAAGTTAATTATTTAAAACATACCAATAATTAAATAATTGTAGTTATCAAGTGATTAAAAAAAAATTTAAATCAACTATACCGGCTAATCAAAAAAGTTACTCGGGGCAACTATTAAGGGTGTAAAAATCTAATTTCATGAAAAATCTAAAAAATGACCTTCCGGGTCATTAAAACAAGACTTATCCATCGTATATGTATGCTAAGATAATTAATTTTTATCCATATAGGCACTATTATTTGAACATATATTCACGTATGACTTATGTATCAATACGAAATTTGGGGAATGGGCCCCAATTTCAAATCCCTTGGACAACACCTACTGGGGTCCCAAGATCGTTCCGCAATGGCTCAATTTTATTTTTTCACCGAAATTTCTCTCATTAAATTTTGGTCATTTGGACTGAGAGGATGTGGGATCGAACCCCCAAAACCTCAATTTCTTTTTATTTACTTCTTTTTAATTTTTTTCCTTTTGGACAAGGGGGTGTGGGTTCAAACCCCCAAAGCCCCACTTTCATTTTGCTCTCCTTAATTTTCCTTGGTTCTGCCTAGAGGTCGTGGGTTCGATTCCCACATGCATTAACCTTTTATTTTTCTTTTCTACTACTCCTTAAATCTAATTGAGAGGTGGTGGGTTCGAATACAACACCTCTCATTTATTTTTTTAACTCATTTTTGGATTCCACATTTCACATTCTTTTTTTCTCACGATATTTCAATGATTTTTAACATGGTGAGGTCACGGGTTCAATTCGCATTGGCCTCACATATTTTAATTCATTTTCACATAGAATGATAATCCCCTTAGCTTGGCCGAAACTCATCAACAAGATACTTGAAATTTTTGTGTAACGACTCCTTTGGTCGTTTTGAAAACTAGAGTTTTTTATTTCATAAATATTTTTTTTCGATATATTTTAAATGGGTGTTTTGGACTATTCATAATGATAATTATGAAATTAGTGGGGTAATTTTATTAATTGAGGTAGTTGGGGGTTAAAGGAGATAACTTTAAATTTAATAGTGGGTCACTTTTATAATATTAAATTATACAACTAGAGTGATAACTAATCTATAGAAAAGAAGAAATATAGACGCGTAAAAAACAAGTGAGAGGAAGATTGTGCGGCTACACCAAAGATCAACTTGGAGTTCTTTTGGAGGTAATCTTGTTTGTTAATAGTTAACATATATAATCGTGGATTAATTATCGTTAGTGGGTCTTTATGATGAATAGTTGAAAAAGATTGAAGAGAAATTGAATAGTGCAAAGTTGAGGAACGTGCTGATCGAAAGTTGACAATTTGTTGTGGGTTTGTTCGAGTAAAGGCAGTAACATAATTGGGGGATAATTATGGCATATTTATGGTAAATAATTTATGTTAGTGGATAGGAAATTGTGATTTGAGATGAAAGAATTTTACCGTAATTAGATAACATTAGTTAGTTTAATTTGGTTAATGTTAAGGTATTAAAAATTGTATGGAAACGTGTTAGTTGTTCATGTGAGTTAGGCATGGTATAGATGCTTCCATTTGCCAGGTATAGGGGATTATAAAGTTGGGTTTTTCACGTTAGACCTTGGATTGCATATATTGAAGTGAAGTATTTTTAAATCTTCATAATAGACATTATAATCCTAATTTATTTATGTTCATAACCTTAGATATTAATAAGAGGAGCTTATTAAACAATTATATTAGGTGAAATATTCTAAAAATGTCTCTTGATTTCTGTGTTCCTGTTAGTTCTTTGGTTAGTCAATTGTGGTCTCAAGTGTTAGCTTGGTATCGTGACCAGTGGTTTCAGGTTTACCATTGTTTAAAATAAAACTAAATATATTGAGATAGATAATTAAATATAAGTTAAAGTATATTATATAAGTTACATTAAAGTGATGTTAATGGAAGGAATTAAGATCTATGCTTAGGTTTGAATTTTGGAAAATTGATTATATAATTAGGTGAGTTTTTGGGTCTAGGCTAAACATAGACTAATCTGAGTGTTTATAGACTCGTTAACTTACAAATTGTGAATATATATACTTGATAGATTGGAAAGGTTCGGAGGCAATAAGGAAAGGAAAGGCATTGGAGAAGTAGTTACTTGACATCAATTGTTCGGTGGAGGTAGGTTATGGTTTATTTTTATTTGATAGATGAACTCTCAATAGCGATTGATATGTATTAAGTGATATCGTAAAGTCTCCTATGTACTTGATGGTGTGGTTGTGTGGTTTTTGGTTGCACTAAAATTATGAGACTACTGAATTTCAAATCTTGAAACCTATCTATTAAAATGACGCCTTGAATAAATAATGTTTGATGAAATAAAATAATGAGATAATTGGATCGAAGTGTTACGTTCCCACACGGTATTATTGGATGGGAGTGTCACATTCCAAGACGGTATATGGGATTGGAGTGTCGCATTCTGACACAATAACATTAAAGGAAAGGATCTTGAAGTAACTTAATATACATAATCTCGAAGAACCTATCCTTCAAATGAGTATGGTGTGGAGGTATTAGTCCTCACAAGTCTTCTTGATGGTGTACATGTCATGGTGTGGTTGTCAATGGTTTCAGGTGTGTTGTTTCTTGCCACCTGTTAAGTATTGTAGTTGATTTTAGATTATTATTCAATATATATTGATTTCTATTTTGAGTTGGCCGATGATACCTACTCAGTACGTGTTCCTTGTACTGACCACTACTTGTATTTTCTTCTTTATTCTTTTGTGGAGTGCAGCAAGTGTACCATCAACTTCTACTGGACCTCAGCTTTAGCCACTCTCTAGCACATCAGAGTTCAGCGTGAGCTATTAATTCTAGCTCGTGCTGAATTCTTTCATTCACGTCTAAATGTCTTAGAATTTTGGACATGGACCATATTTTTGCTTATTTTGGTTTCTTAAACACTCTTAGACTTGGTAATTTTGAAATAGATGTACTTGATGTGATGACTATCAGATTTTGGGATGATAAGTATTAAATTTTTTAGAAACTTATTTAAATTGGTTGCTAAGAATCTTTTGGAGCTTCCGCATTATTTATATTATTATAGTTGCACTATTGGTACATGTTGGAATTTAGATGTGTTGGTTCTCCCACTTAAGGAGGTAAGTGTGGGTCCCATTCACGAATCATTTTGGGTCGTGACAAATTTGGTATCAGATCGTTAGGTTCGTTGGTCTCATCACACAAGGACAAGTCTAGTAGAGTCTTGAGGAAAGGTATGGAGACGCCTTTACTTTTCTTCGAGAGGCTATAGGACTTTAGGAAAACTCCATTCTTTCTTTCAGTTGTGCTATTACTTGGATCCAATTGGTATCTGACCTTCTCACTCTATTTCAAAGATGGTTAGAACTAGGCAACAACTGTGCCAACACAAACACCGGCAAAACAGGGTACGTCCGAGCCAATCATTGAGGCTATAACTCGAGGAGGAGTAGTGGCAAGAGGTCATGGTAGGGGTCGCTTGTCACGACCCAAAACGAGCCGCGAGTGGAAGTCACACTTATCCTACTATGTGAACGAACCAATCAATCCAATCCCAACATTTCAACCATAATAAACAGAAAATAATGTGGAAGACTTAAAACTCAATAACGAAATCAATTAAATAACTTCTAAAGTTAATCAATTACTATCCCCAAATCCTGGAAGTCGTCATCACAAGAACATCTATCCTCAAATTACTAAATCTAAGAGTATCTAAGAAACTAAAATAAGTAAAAGAGATGGTCCATGTCCGAACATCAAGACATCAAGACGCGAAGGAAAGAATCCAGTCCGAGCTAGGAACAATAGCTCACCCTGAAATCTGATTATGCTGAAGTCTGGCTAGAGTTGCGGTTGAGTCGAAGTCGATGGTACGTTTGCTGCACTCCACAAATAACAAGAAAGAACCATACAATTAGGGGTCAGTACAAAACACAAGTACTGAGTAGGTATCATCGGCCAACTCAAAATAGAAAGCAATATATATCAGATAATAACATAAATTCGACTACCATACTCTACAGATAACAACAACAAGTACCATAACGATTGGCCGATACCCAAGAAAAACTATGAGGACTCATGCCTCCACACCATACTCATTTGGGAAAATAGGTTCTTTAAATATGAGTATATTAACATGCTTCAAGATTCATTCTTTTTACTATCCTGGTGTTGAAACGTGACACCCGATCCGTTACTACTATCCTGATGTCGGAATGTGACACCCGATCCATTACTACTATCCTGGTGTCGAAACGTGACACCCGATCCATTACTACTATCCTGTTGTCGGAACGTGACACCCGATCCACTACTACTATCCTGGTGTCGGAACGTGACACCCGATCCACTACTACTATCCTTGTGTCAAAACGTGACACCCGATCCACTAACCTTATTATTTTAGTTCATCAAGCCTTCTTTTATACCAAGGCATCATCATTAACAGAGAGGGTTTAGGTCAAGATTCATAGCCTCATCTTTCCCACCCATTACAATTACTTAATCACATCATGCAAGCATACAATTAAGCATATATAAGACTTTACAATACTACCCAATACATATCATTCGCTATTAAGAGTTTACTATGAAATAGCATAAACCATAACCTACCTCCACCGAAGAATCGTGATCGATCAATCTACTTCTCCAAATCCTTGCTGTTCCTTCGTTCTTCTCTCTCTCTCGCTCGTTCTCTCTGTTCTTTCTATTTTTCTTATTCAACCCCTTTTTCTTTTACCCTAATTGTCATATAATTAAGTATAAAAGATGATAAAAATAACCCACTTTTTATTTCAAGGTTATCTCCTTTAACCCCCACGTAATTGAATTATTAACATTAATCTACTAACTTTATAATTATAAGCATGAATAGGTCAAAACGCCCCTTAAAAACTTTTAACAAAAATCCGACCCAGCCAGGGTTACGCAGCCTATGACGGTCCGTCACGACTGTGACGGTCCGTCCTGCTGAGTCGTCACAGAGTTCAGAAACTCAATTTTGTGGGAAGATTTGTGACGGTCCGTCGAGCCAACGACGGTCCGTCCTGCCCTTCCATCGTGACGTTCCGAGAGTCGATTCTCAGCACTCAAATTTTCAGAATCTAACTGTTTTAAAACTAGACAACCTCGACGGTCCATCGCGCCCATGACGGTCTGTCGTGGGATCTGTCGACCCAGACAGTTATTACAAGAAATAAACTCTACTGCTCAAAACGACTAACAGGTCGTTACAATAGATATCAATTTACCCATCGTTCGTCCTCGAACGATCACAAGAAGAAAAACAAGGGCGAAGAGAAGTACCTGAATCTATAAACAGGTGCGGGTATTTTTCTTGCATATCAGCCTCCTTCTCCCAAGTGGACTCTTCAACTGGTCGATTCTTCTATTGAACTTTGATGGATGCAATCTCCCTTGATCTCAACTTACGGATTTCTCTATCCAGAATGGCAACAGGCTCCTCCTCATAAGACAAATTCTCATCAAGAAAAAGTGAATCCAAACGAATAATTTAGTTTCCATCCCCATGGTACCTTTTCAGCATAGACACATGAAATACCGGGTGCACCCCTGACAGTCCTGGAGGTAAGGCTAATTCATAAGCTACCTCTCCTACTCGTTTAAGTACCTCAAAAGGTCAGTACCCCAAGGTCTAACCTCAAATGTATCAAACCACCCAATGGGAGACCTACATCTTCTCCCATACAGTTCCTCAAATGGGGCCATATCAATACTTGAGTGATACTATTGTTGTATGAGAACTCTGCTAAGGGTAAGAAGTTATCCCAATGACCACCAAATTCTATCACACATGCACGAAGCATATCCTCCAAAACCTGAATCGTTCGCTCAGACTGACCATTGGTCTAAGGGTGAAATGTGGTACTAAGATCCAACCTAGTACCTAATTCGGCATGCAATGTTTTCCAAAACTTAGAAGTAAACTGCGTACCTCTATCTGATATAATGGAAAGTGGAACTCCATGCAATCGAACAATTTCTGATATGTAAAGTTTGGCTAACTTCTCTGCATTATAAGTCACCTTGACCGGAATGAAATGAGCAGACTTAGTTAATCTGTCAACAATTACCCAAACGGAGTCATACTTACCCATTGTCTTTGGAAGACCAACCACGAAGTCCATTGCAATTCTCTCCCACTTCCATTCAGGAATGGGCATTCTCTGAAGTCTCCCTCCAGGCCTCTGGTTTTCATACTTTACCTGCTGACAATTCGGGCATTGAGCAACAAAATCAACAATGTCACGCTTCATCCTACTCCACCAAAAATGTTGCTTTAGATCACGATACATCTTGGTTGCACCAGGATGTATAGAATACCTTGAACTATGAGCCTCTGTAAGAATAGTGTGAATCAAATCATCGACACGGGGTACACATACCGTTCCCTTAATCTCAAAACACCTTCCTCATTGATTTTTACTTCTTTAGCCTCTCCTCGCAACACCTTATCTCTGATCCGGATCAGTTTCTCATCGGTAAACTGCTTTCCTTTAGTCTTATCAAGAAAGGAAGATCTTTGCTTCCACACAGGCCAAAAATCCTCCCTTCTCATTTACTTATAGCCTCATAAAGTCATTAGCCAAAGTATGAATCTCTCTAGCCAATGGGCGTCTAGAAACATGCAAATGGGCTAGACTTCCCATGCTCCCTGCCTTTATACTTTAAGCATCTGCTACAACATCAGCTTTTCCCGGATGATACAAGATAGTGATATCATAGTCCTTCAGTAGTTCCATCCATCTCCTCTTTCTCAAATTCAAATCTTTCTGAGTAAAGACATACCGTAAACTACGATGATCCGTATAGACTTCACATTTAACCCCACATAGATAATGTCTCCATTGCTTTAATGCAAACACTACTGCAGCCAACTCCAAATCGTGGGTCGGATAATTACATTCATGCACCTTTAGTTGCCTCAAGGCAAATTAATTACATTCATCTCTTGCATAAGCACTGCACCCAAATAAGAATTGGATGCATCACAATAAACAATGAAATTCTTACCTTCCACTGGCAGGGTAAGAATTGCTGCAGTAGTCAACAAGGTCTTGAGTTGCTGAAAACTTTCTTCACATTCGCCCGACCATACAAAAGGAACACTCTGCTTAGTCAAATTTGTCAGTCGAGAAGCAACGGAAGAAAATCCCTTGACAAATCGACGGTAGTAGCTAGCTAAACCAATGAAGCTCCTTACCTCTGTAACATTAGTAGGTCTTACCCAATTCTTCATGGCTTCAATCTTGGAAGGATCCACCATCACTCCATCCTTAGAAACCACATGGCCCAAGAAGGACACTGAATCTAGCCAAAACTCACACTTAGAGAATTTGGCATAAAGCTTTTTCTCCCTCAACATTTCCAATACCATTCTCAAGTGCTCCTCATGTTCTTTCCTGCTCTTTGAGTATACCAGTATATCATCAATAAACACAATGGCAAAGAGATCCAGATATGGCTTAAAATCCCGTTCATCAGACTCATGAGAGCAGCGGGGGCATTCGTAAGTCCAAAAGACATTACTAAGAATTCATAATGCCCATACCTGGTTCGAAAAGAAGTCTTTGGCACATCTGCTGCCCGTATTTTCAATTGATGATAACCAGATCTAAAGTCGATTTTTGAGAAGGTACAAGCACCTTGTAACTGGTCGAACAAATCATCAATGCGAGGAAGAGGATACTTGTTCTTAACAGTTTCTTTATTCAGTTTCCTCTAGTCTATGCACATCCAAAAACTCCCCTCCTTCTTCTTCACAAATAAAATCAGAGCACCCCAAGGGGAAGCGCTCGGTCTAATGAAGCCTTTCCTAACAACTCTTGAAGTTGGGCCTTTAACTCTCTTAACTCAACGGGAGCCATCCTATAAGGGGGTATGGAAATGGGGCGAGTACCCGGTTCCAGATCAATGCAAAAGTCAATATCTCTATCTAGTGGCATACCAGGAAGGTCTGCAGAAAACACATCCTGAAACTCACGGACTATAGAAACCGACTCAATTGAAGGTACTTGGGTAGAATCGTCCCTGAGGTGTGCCAAGAAAGCTAAAAACCCTTTACTAACCATCCTCTTAGCACGAAGAAAGGAGATGATACGAACTGGAGTGGAAGTGTAGTCACCCTCCCACACTAACGGATCTGTCCCAGGGTTGGCCAATGTCACAGTTTTGGCATTACAATCTAAGATTGCAAAGTTTGGAGAAAGCCAAGTCATACCCAGAATTACATCGAAATCAACCATTTCTAAGATAACCAAGTCTACATGAGCATTCCTCCCCATAAAAGTCACAAGACAAGACGTATACATCTTTTCAACTATCACAGACTCATCCACCGGAGTAGAAACACGAACAGGCATGTCAAGCAATTCACAATGTAAAATTAAGAGCAGTAGCAAATGAGTAAGATACATATGAAAATGTGGAGCCAGGAACAAATAATACAGAAGCCATGCAATCACAATTAAAAAGATTACCTGTGATAACAACATCAGATGTCTCCGCTTCCGACCGCCCAGGGAAAGCATAACAATGGGCCCTATCACCTGTCTTCCCGTTGCCCCTACCATGTTGTGCTGCAGTCGCTCCGGCTTGCCCGCCACCCCTTGGTTTGGTGACCACCTTTACCTTGACCACCACGTCCTCCAGAATGGCGGCCTCTTCCATGACCACCTCTACCTCTGACTATTGGGGGTCTGTAACTCTGGTTTGGACAATATCTCTTAATATGTCCAATTTCCACACATCCATAACACTCTCTGGGTTCAAGCATAGGTCTCTATGAGAACGACGGTGTCTGGGGATAACCTCCAAACTCAGAGAAATATTGACCGGTCTGCGATGGACCCCCAACTACAGCCTGTAGGGAAGAATGAATAGGTCGGTCTTGATAACCTCTTGAACTCTGCCCTCTGGAGTAAGAACCACTAAACTCACCTCCCTTACGAAACTTCTTAGTTGCTGTTTCCATGGTGAAGTCATGTGGCTTCACTCCCTCCACCTCTATCACAAAGTCTACCACTTCCTGAAAGGATTTTGCTGCAGTAGCTACCTGTAAGGCTGGAATCTGCAAATCTGACCTCAATCCCTTCACAAAACGGCGAATCCGCTCTTGTGGACTGAAGCAAAGCTGGGTGGCATACCTAGATAATGCACGAAACTTAGCCTCATACGCAGTAACCGACATCCTGCCTTGCTCTAGGCTCAGGAACTCATCTCTCCTCCTATCCCTCAAAGTCCGGGGTATATACTTCTCCATAAACAAGCTAGAGAATGATGCCCAAGTCATAGGTGGTGTTTGTGCTGGTTGACACTCAACATACGATCGCCACCACATTTTGGCGTTCCCTTGAAACTGATAGGTCACAAACTCAACACCAAATCGTTCTACTATGCCCATCTTATGTAGCAACTCATGACAATCAACCAGAAAATCATAGGCATCCTCAGATTCAACACCCTTTAAGACTGGAGGTTTAAATTTCAAGAACATACTGAAAAGTTCGTGCTGATCACTTGTCATTATAGGCCCTATAGTCAATCGAGGAAACGTGTCTATTTCCAATGAGGCATCCATGCGGGGAGCCACAGCAGCTGCATGCTGTACTCCCGGAACCTGAGGTGCTGGTGCATAAAACATTGGAGGTGTCTGGCCCTGATCAGATAACCCGCTAAGATAAGCAAGAACCTTATTAATCATCTCTGGGGTAGGTTGGGGTGGTAATTCCTCATTCTGCACAGGCTCATTCTCCCCTTCCTCACCCTCTCTTACTACTTCCTCAGTCGGTGGAGGAGTCACCGCCCTAGTACTAGATGGTCCAGGTGCTTGTCCTATTCCTCTAGAGGGCGTCCTCCCGCGACCTCTACCACGGACTCTTGCCACGGCTCCTCTTCGAGCTAAAGCCCCAGTGGCTGGCTCAGACGCATTTTGTCTTGCCGGTGCTGGTGTTGGCGCAGTTGTTGCTCTAGTTCTAACCATCTGCGAAATAGAGTAAACATGGTCAAATACCAATTTGTATCACCTAGATACATATTGGATCCAAGGAATAGCACGAAAGAAAGAAGGAATGGAATTTTTCCTAAAGTCCTATAGCCTCTCAAAGAAAAGTAAAGGCGTCCCCCTACCGTTCCTCAAGACTCTACTAGACTCGTTCTTGTGTGATGAGACCAACGAACCTAATGCTCTGATACCATGGTTGTCACGACCCAAAACGAGCCGCGAGTGGCACTCACACTTATCCTACTATGTGAGCGAACCAACCAATACAATCCCAACATTTCAACCATAATAAACAGAAAATATCGCGGAAAACTTATAACTCGTTAACGAAATCAATTAAATAACTTCTAAAGTTTATCAATTACTATCCCCAAAACCTGGAAGTCATCATCACAAGAACATCTATCCTCAAATTACTAAATCTAAGAGTATCTAAGAAACTAAAATAAGTAAATTAGATGGTCCATGTCAGAACTTGAAGACATCAAGATGCGAAGGAAAGAATCCAGTCTGAGCTAGGAACAATAGCTCACCCTGAAATCTGATTATGCTGAAGTCTGGCTAGAGTTGCGGTTGAGTCTAAGTCGATGGTACGTTTGGTGCACTCCAAAAATAAAAAGAAAGAAACATACAAGTAGGGGTCAGTACAAAACACAACTACTAAGTAGCTATCATCGGCAACCTCAAAATAGAAAGCAATATATATCAGATAATAACATAAATTCGACTACCATACTCAACAGATAACAACAAAAAGTACCATAACGATTGGCCACCACCCAAGCACAACTATGAGGACTCATGCCTCCACACCATACTCATTTGGGAAAATAGGTTCTTTAAATCTGAGTATATTAACATGCTTCAAGATTCATTCTTTTTACTATCCTGGTGTCGGAACTTGACACCCGATCCGTTACTACTATCCTGGTGTCGGAACGTGACACCCGATCCATTACTACTATACTGGTGTCAGAACGTGACATTCGATCCATTACTACTATCCTGGTGTCAGAACGTGACACCCGATCCACTACTACTATCCTTGTGTCGGAACGTGACACCCGATCCGTTACTACTATCCTGGTGTCAGAACGTGACACCCGATCCACTAACCTCATTCTTTTAGTTCATGAAGACTTCTTTTATACCAAGGTATCGTCATTAATACAGAGGGTTTAGGTTAAGATTCATAGCCTCATCTTTCCCACCCATCAAAATTACATAATCGCATCATGCAAGCATACAATTAAGCATATAGAAAACTTTACACTACTACCCAATACATATCATTTGCTATTAAGAGTTTACTATGAAATAGCATAAACCATAACCTACCTCCACCAAAGAATCGTTATCGATCAATCTATTTCTCTAAATCCTTGTTGTCCCTTCGTTCTTCTCTCTCTCTCGCTCGTTCTCTCTGTTCTTTCTATTTTTCTTATTCAAACCCTTTTTCTTTTAACCTAATTGTCATATAATTAAGTATAAAATATGATAAAAATAACCCATTTTTTATTTCTAGGTTATCTCCTTTAACCCCCACGTAATTGAATTATTAACATTAATCTACTAACTTTATAATTATAAGCGTGAATAGTCCAAAATGCCCCTTAAAAACTCTTAACAGAAATCCGACCCAGCCAGGGTTACGCAGCCTGTGACGGTCCATCACGACTGTGACGGTCCGTCCTGCTGAGTCGTCACAGAGTTCAGAAACTCAATTTTGTGGGAAGATTTGTGATGGTCCGTCGTGCCAATGACGGTCCGTCCTGCCATTCCATCGTGACGTTCAGAGAGTCGATTCTCAGCACTCAAATTTTCAGAATCTAACTGTTTTGGAACGAGACACCCTCGACGGTCCGTCGCGCCCATGACGGTCCATCATGGGATCCGTTGACCCAGACAGTTATTACCAAAAATAAACTCTACTGCTCAAAACGACTAGCAGGTCGTACAATGGAGGACGCCCACTAGAGACAGAGGACAAACACCTGGTCAAGCTAGGAATAGAGCAGTGACTCATCCTTTGACTGATGAGGTAGTGAGAGAGGGTAAAGAAGGGGAAAATGAGCATGTTCAGGATAAGGAAGTACCACCCCAGCCTACCCCAGAGATGATTAATCAGGTTCTTACTTATCTTAAAGGGTTATCTGATCAGGGACAGACACCTAAAGTTTTTCTGCACTAGAACCTCAGCTTTAGGGAGTACAACATGCAGTTGATGTGGGTCCCCACATGGATGCATCATTAGAAGTAGACACGTTTCCTCGATTTACTACAGGGTCTATAATGACAAGTGATCAGTATAAACTTTTCATTAAGTTCTTAAAGTTGAAACATCCAATCTTCAAGTGTGCTGAATCTGAAGATGCCTATGATTTTCTGGTTGATTGTCATGAGCTTCTACATAAGATGGACATAGTAGAGCGATTCGATGTTGAGTTTGTGACCTACCAGTTTCAAGGGGATGCAAAAATGTGGTGTCGGTCGTATTTTAAGTGTCAACCAGCAAGGGAACCACCTATTACTTGGGTATCATTTTCTAGCTTCTTTATGGAGAAGTATATACCCCGGACTTTGAGGGATCAGAGGAGAGATGATTTCTTGAGCCTAGAGCAAGGAAGGATGTTTGTTACTGCTTGTGAGGCCAAATTTCGTGCACTATCCAGGTATGCCACTCATCTTTGTTTCAGTACACAAGAGAGGATTCGCCACTTTGTGAAAGAATTGAGGTCAGATTTAGAGATTCCAGCCTTATAGGTAGCTGCTGCAGCAAAATCCTTTCAGAAAAAGGTTGATTTTGTGATAGAGGTAGAGGGAGTGAAGAAAGACGACTTCACCACAGCATCGAAATTTAAGAAGTTTCGTAAGGGATGTGAGTTTAGTGGTTCATACTTAAGAGGGAAGAGTTCAGGAAATGATCCAGCCCGTCCTATTCAGTCTTCATTGCAAGATTCAGCTGGGGGTCCGTCGCAGACCTGTCAGCCTTTTTATAAGTTTGGAGGTTATCTCCAGACTTCGTCATTTTCGCAGAGGCCTATACTTTACTCTAGGACTTGTTATGAATGTGGAGAGGCTGGACATATTAGGAAATATGGTCCAAAACAGAGTTATTGATCCATAGTAGTTAGTGGTTGAGGTGGTCATCGTAGAGGTCGCCATTCTGGAGGACGTGGTGGCCAAGGTAATGGCGGTCACCAGTTCAGTCGCGGTGGCGGTCAAGTTGGAACTACTACAGCACAGCTTGGTAGGGGCAATGGATAGACAGGTGATAGGCCCCATTGTTATGCTTTCCCCAGGAGGTCAGAAGCAGAGACATCTGATGCTGTTATCACATGTACTCTTTTCATCTGTTATTGCATTGCTTCATTATTGTTTGATCCTTGATCCACGTTTTCATATGTATCTGCCTCATTTGCTACTGGTCTTGATTTATATTTTGATTTTCTTGACATGCCTATTCCTGTCTCTACTCCTGTGGGTGAGTCTGTGATAGTTGAAAAAGTGTATAGGTCTTGCCTTGTGACTTTTGTGAGGGGCAATACTTATGTAGATTTGATTATTCTAGGGATGGTTGATTTTGATGTAATTCTGGGTATGACTTGACTTTCTCCAAATTTTGCAATCTTTGATTGTAATGCTAAAACTTTGACATTGGCCAAGCCTGGGACAGATCCGCAAGTGTGGGAGGGTGATTATATTTCCACTCCAGTCCATATTATCTCTTGTCTTCATGCTAAGAGGATGGTGTGTAAGGGTTGTTTAGCTTTCTTGGTACATATCAGGGATGATACCTCCAAAGTACCTTCGATTTAGTCTGTTTCGACAGTCCGTGATTTTTGGATGTGTTTCCTGCAGACCTTCTTGGTAATCCACTGGATAGGGATATTGATTTTTGTAATGTCCTGGAGCCGGGTACTCGCCCCATTTCCATTCCCCCTATAGAATGGCTCCAGCTAAGTTAAGGGAGTTAAAGGCCCAACTTCAAGAGTTGTTAGGTAAAGGTTTTATTATACCGAGTGCATCCCCTTGGGGTTCTCCTGTTTTATTTGTGAAGAAGAAAGATGAAAGTTTATGGATGTGCATAGACTACATGCAGCTGAATAAGGTAACTATTAAGAACAAGTATCCCATTCCTCGCATTGATGATTTGTTTGATCAGTTACAAGGTGCTTGTGTCTTCTCTAAAATTTATTTGAGATCCGGTTATCATCAATTGATAATACGGGCAACAGATGTGCCAAAGATTGCTATTAGAACCAGGTATGGGCATTATGAATTCTTAGTAATGTCTGTTGGGCTTACGAATGCCCCTGCTGCTTTCATGAGCTAGATGAATGAGATTTTTAAGCCATATCTGGACCTCTTTGTTATAGTATTTGTTGATGATATACTGATATACTCAGAGATCAAGAAAGAACATGAGGATCATTTGAGAATTGTATTGTAGTTCTTAAGACAAAAAAGGTTTTATGCCAAATTCTCCAAGTGTAGGTTTTGGCTCGATTCAGTGTCCTTCTTGGGGCACGTGGTTTCTAAGGATGGAGTGATGGTGGATCCTTCTAAGATTGAAGCAGTAAAGAATTGGGTAAGACCTACTAATGTTTCAGAGGTAAGGAGCTTTGTCGGTTTAGCTAGTTACTACCGTCGATTTGTCAAGGGATTTTCTTCTATTGCTTCCCAGCTGACAAATTTGACTAAGCAGAATGTTCCATTTGTATGGTCGGACGAATTTGAAGAAAGCTTCTAGAAACTCAAGACCTTGTTGACTACTGCACCAATTCTTACCTTGCTAGTGGAAGCTAAGAATTTTATTGTTTATTGTGATGCTTTTTATTATGGTTTGGGTGCAGTGCTAATGTAGGAGAGGAATGTAATTGCTTATGCTTCGAGGAAATTGAGAGTGCATGAACGTAACTATCCGACCCATGATTTGTAGTTGGCTGCAGTTGTATTTGCATTAAAGCAATGGAGACATTATCTATATGGGGTCAAGTCTGAAGTTTATACAGATCATCGTAGTGTGCAATATGTCTTTACTTAGAAAGATTTGAATTTGAGGAAGAGGAGGTGGATGGAACTATTGAAAGACTATGATATTACTATTTTGTGTCACCCAGGAAGAGCTAATATTGTGGCAGATGCTTTAAGTAGAAAAGCAGGGAACATGGGTAGTATAGCCAACTTACAGGTTTCAAGACACCCATTGGATGGAGAGATTCATACTCTGGCTAATGGCTTTATGATGCTGGAAGTACTAGAGAAAGGAGGATTTTTGGCCTGTGTGGAGGCAAAATTTATTTTTTTGACAAGATTAAGGGAAATCAGTTTGCTGATGAGAAGCTGAGCCGAATTCGAGATAAGGTATTGCCAGGAGAGGGTAAAGAGGCAGTAACTGATGAACAAGGCGTCTTGAGGATTAAGGGAAGGGTATGTGTGCCCTGTGTGGATGATTTGATTCACACTATTATTACAGAGGCTCATAGTTCAAGGTATTCTATACATCCTAGTGCAACCAAGATGTATCGTGATCTAAAGCAACATTTTTGGTAGAGTAGAATGAAGCGTGACATTGTCGATTTCGTTGCCCAATGCCCGAATTGTCAGCAGGTAAAGTATTAAAACCAAAGGCCTGGAGGGACACTTCAGAGAATGCCCATTCCTGAATGGAAATGGGAAAGAGTTGCAATGGATTTTGTAGTTGGTCTTCAAAAGACATTGGGTAAGTTTGATTCTATTTGGGTAATTGTTGACAAGTAAACTAAGTCTGCTCACTTCATTCCGGTTAAGATGACTTACAATGCCGAGAAGTTAGCCAAACTCTATGTCTCTGAGATTGTTTGATTGCATGGAGTTCCACTTTCCATAATATCATATAAAGGTACACAATTTACTTATTAGTTTTGGAGAATATTACATGAAGAATTAGGTACTAGAATGGATCTTAGTACTGCATTTAACCGTCAGACCGATGGGCAGTCTGAGCGAACAATTCAAGTGTTGGAGGATATGCTTCGTGGGTGTGTGATAGATTTTGGTGGTCATTGGGATAAATTCTTACCCTTAGCAGAGTTTTCATACAACAATAGCTATCACTCAAGTATTGATATGGCCCCATTTGAGGCACTGTATGGGAGGAGATGTATGTCTCCCATTAATTGGTTTGATGCATTTGAGGTTAGACCTTGGGGTACTGATCTTATGAGGGAATCATTAAATAAAGTGAAATTTATGCAAGAAAAGCTTTTAGCAGCTTAGAGTAGGAAGAAGGAATATGCAGATCGAAAGGTTAGGGACTTTGACTTTATAGAGGGTGAACAGCTGTTGTTGAAGGTTTCACCCATTATAGGTGTGATGCAGTTTGATAAGCGAGGTAAGATTAGTCCGAGTTATATTGGACCATTTGATGTTCTTAAGCGAGTGGGGGAGGTGGCCTATGAATTGTCCTTTCCTCCAGGGCTGTCAGGAGTGCACCTGGTATTTCATGTGTCTATGCTGAAAAAATACCACGGTGATGGAAATTACATTTTTCATTGGGATTCAGTTCTTCTTGATGAGAATCTGTCTTATGAGGAGGAGCCTGTTGCTATTCTAGATAGGAAGGTCCGCAAGTTGAGATCAAAGGAGATTACATCTATCAAGGTTCAGTGGTAAAATTGGCTAGTTGAAGAGTCCACTTGGGAAAGTGAAGTTTATATGCAAGATATATATCCACATCTTTTTACAGATTCAGGTATTCTTTCTTGCCCTCGCCTTTCCTTTTGATCGTTCTAGGAAGAACGATGGGTAAATTGGTATCTATTGTAACGATTCCTTTGGTTGTTTTGAAGACTAGAGCTTTTTATTTCATAAATATTTTTTTCGATATATTTTAAATGGGTGTTTTGGACTATTCATAATTATAATTATGAAATTAGTGGGGTAGTTTAATAATTGAGTTAGTTGGGGGTAAAAGGAGATAACTTTTAAATTAAGAGTGGGTCACTTTTATAATTTTAAAGTATACAATTAGGGTGATAACTAATCTTTAGAAAAGAAGAAATATAGACGCGTAAAAACCAAGTGAGAGGAAGGATGTGCGGCTACAACAAAGATCAACTTGGAGTTCTTTTAGAGGTAATCTTATTTGTTAATAGTTATCATATATTATCGTGGATTAATTATCGTTAGTGGGTTTTTATGATGAATAGTGGAAAAAGATTAAAGAGAAATTGAATAGTGCAAAGTTGAGGAACGTGCTAATCGAAAGTTGACAATTTGTTGTGGCTTTGTTCGAGTAAAGGCAGTAACATAATTGGGGGACAATTATGGAATCTTGATGGTCAAGAATTTATGTTAGTTGATAGGAAATTGTGATTTGAGATGAAAGAATTTAACCGTAATTAGATAACATTAGTTAGTTTAATTTGGTAATGTTAAGGTATAAAAAATTGTATGGAAACGTGTTAGTTGTTCATGTCAGTTAGGAATGGTATAGATGCTGCCAGTCGCCAGGTAAAGGGGATTATAAAGTTTGGTTTTGCATGTTAGACCTTGGATTGCTTATATTGAAGTGAAGTATTTTTAAATCTTCACAATAGACATTATAATCATAATTTCTATATGTTCATAACCTTAGATATTGATTAGAGGAGCTTATTAAACAATTATATTAGGTGAAATATTCTAAAAATGTCTCTTGGATTTCTGTGTTCCTGTTAGTTCTTTGGTTAGTCAATTGTGGTCTAATGTGTTAGCTTGGTATCGTGACCAGTGGTTTCAGGTTTACCATTGTTTAAACTAAAATTCAATATATTGAGATAGGTAATTAAATATAAGGTATAGTATATTATATAAGTTAACTTAATATACTTAATCTCAAAGAACCTATCCTTCAAATGAGTATGGTGTGGAGGCATGAGTCCTCACAGGTGCACTTGATGTTGTGATTGATGGTGTACCTGTCATGGTGTGGTTGTCAATGGTTCAGGTGTTTTGTTGCTTACCACATGATAAGTATTGTAGATGATTTTATATTATTATTCAATATATATTTATTTCTATTTTGAGTTGACCGATGATACCTACTCAATACGTGTTCCTTGAACAGACCCCTACTTGTATTTTCTTGTCCATTCTTCTGTGGAGTGTAGTAAGTGTACCATCGACTTCGACTCGCCCTCAGCTCTAGCCAGTCTCTATCACATCAGAGTTAAGGGTGAGCTATTAATTCTAGCTCGTGCTAGATTCTCTCATTCACGTCTAAATGTCTTTGAATTTTGGACATGGACCATATTTTTGCTTACTTTGGTTTCTTAAACACTGTTAGACTTGGTAATTTGGAAATAGATGTCCTTGATTTGATGACTATCAGATTTTGGGATGATAAGTATTGAATTTTTTAAAAACTTATTTAAATTGGTTGCTTAGTATCTTTTGGAGCTTCCGCATTATTTATATTATTATAGTTGCACTATTGGAACATGTTGGGGTTTAAATGTGTTGATTCTCCCATCTAAGGAGGTAAGTGTGGGTGCCACTCACGAATCATTTTGGGTCATGACATTTTGCAGCCTAGTTTCTCACCTCTTTCACATTAAATGTTTTGACGTTTCAAGTTTAGGTGCATTTTCATGGATTCATTTGACTATTATTTTTCACTTAAATAAGAATTTTTACATCACTTATGAACATCACGATTTAAGTAAGTTTGTGCACATGAAATACGACCATAAACATGTAATTTTTCTTAATTGAATCCAAGAGTGTATATCGGTGCTACACATTGCACAAACATCATTTTTCACTTATTTTCGGACAACATGCTCAATATTCACATAATTTGAAACATACACACATAAACATAATCATCACGAAAACACATAATATTCCTAATTTCTACAAGCAAACATACAAAAGCTATGATTCGATGGGAGCTAGTAACAAGCACATGCAACGGGGAACAACCCTAGTTTTCGGAATAGATTCGTATGAACCTTAGGGGTCTCTTGGGAAAGGGACAAAGATAGAAGAGAACCCATACCTTTTTGACGTTTAAACCTCGACTTGCTTCCCAAAGAACTCCTCCAAACACACTTCTAAATCGAAAGCTCAATATCAAATTTGATAGAACACCTTCCCTTGTTGCCTAACATTTTTGATAAACTTGTTTGTGTATATTTTTCATTTAAGTTCTTTAAATTTCAAAAAAATTAGTAATTTTTCTATTCTTTTAGGTTTTTAGGCAGAGAGAACGTGAATGAGAAAATAGAGAATGATCGTGTGTTGAGAGATAGACGTGAGTAAGGACAATTTTCTTAGGATTAGTAGTTTAGTTTAGGACATAGTCAAATTAGATTTAGTTAAATGGTAAAATTTTATTTCCCTTTTATTTTAAATCAACTAATAAATATTAACAAATTAAATTAATTACCAATTTAAATAAATACAATTTAAATCATTGCTTCCACAACGGTTCAAACCCGAGTGGAGCAAGACTTCACTTCAAAGGAAAAATTTTGGCCCACTCTCCCTAAAATACCCCTCCATATTATTAACTAAATAATTTATTACATATTTAGGATAATTACGATACTACTCTTAGTTTTGAAAAAGACCATTCTACCCCTAGATCCTCAAAACTTAATATTTCACCTTTTTAAATTCGGTAAAGACTCATTCGGTTAAATCTTCTTATTCAGGAAACCTACATGGCTGGACCACCACCAACTCCCCAAGTTAGTTGTCTTTGCTTTCACAAGGGTTCAGAAGTCTGGTTCTACGCGCATCAATCCATGTGAACCCAATCTAATCATAGGAATTCTACACACATTAAGCATTATTTAGAATTAAATTTTTTAGTGTTGTTACAAGGGGCATGTCCCAGTATTTGTAGTCCACTTTAGAGGCTTATTTCATGCATAGTTAGATTCAGCTTAGTATTAAGTTAATATTTCGTTTGGATTAAACTCATTATTTTCAAATATCTAAGTTATAGAATATGTGTATTCCCCATGTTTTAAGATTTAATTATGATTTAACTTTGGCATTAGTTTATTATATTTAGTATGCTCATGATTATGTCAGCAAGGTTAGCTTGGGATCACTTGTGCTCTTAGGTTCTGTGTCCGCATCGCAGGGTAGCTCGGGGCATGATAAAACTTTGTATCGGAGCAATAGGTTTAAGCCTCCTATGATATCTGAAAAGCTGCACTAAGTAGATTTTTTTTCATGGGTTTGAAGTGCACCACTTCTAATAAGAGGGAGTCTATGAAGTGTTTTAGGAAAAACATCACTTTCTTGTTACTCTTATTGTGCGTAAGGTATGATCAAATTCAACTCTTACTTGAAGTTGTGAGCTTAAGGTCATGCCTTCTTGTAGAGTTTAGTGATGGAATGTTAATTCACGCAATGCTAACGCAGTTCCTCTAGTACAAGGTAAGGAAGTTCAAATGAAGAGTTTCAGAACTCCAATTAATCTTTTGGCTCAGAATATGACCAACCAGAACAATTAGTAGGTTCTAGTTCCTACAAATTGTTCTTGAACAATTAGTGACTTTAAGATTAATCCGCCTATGTTTTTAGGTTCGCAAGTTGGTAAGGAACCATAGAAGTTCATTGATAAGGTCAAGAAAATATTTGGTGTGATGTCAGTAATTCGTAGTGATAGGTGAGATTGGAATCATACAAACTCAAGGATGTGACTGACATATGGTTCATTTAGTATAAAGACAACAGACGTGACTTTGTCTTTTGTAACTTAGTATAGTGGTCCAATTCAGTGTTAGTCAAGAAACTCTCTTTGAACCTTTCTCAGTCTCTACTCCAGTCGTTGACCCAATTATAGCTAGACGACTATACAGAATTGCCCTGTCACAGTCTCTCTGAAAGTCACCTCAGCATATCTAGTAGAATTAGAAATGGTAGAATTCGATGTCATTCTAGGCATGGATTGGTTAGACTCATGTTATTCCTCACTCAATTGTAGAACAAGGATTCTTTAATTTCAGTTTTCGGACGAACTAATCTTATAAAATAGAAGGGTAGTAGATTAGCGCCTTTGAGACGATTTATTTCTTATCTTTATGCTAAAAATATGATATCTAAAGGTCATGTCTATCATCTACTTCGTGTTAAGGGTTCTAGCCTTGAAACCACAACTCTTGAGTCAGTTCCAGTACTATGTGAATTTCCAGATGTGTTTCAAGAAGATCTTCGCGGAGTCCCTCTAAAAAGGAAAATCAACTTTGTAATTTATCTCCTTCCAAATATACAACCTATTTAGATTCCTCCATAGAGAATGGCCCCAACAGAGCTTAAGGAATTGAAAGAGAATTTGAAAGACCTTCTATATAAGGGCTTCATCAAAACTAGTATTTCACCATAGGGTGCATCAGTGTTTTTATTAAAGAAGAAAGATGGTTCTTTTAGTATGTACATTGACTATAGACAGTTGCACAAGGTCACAATCAATAATAAGTATCCCATCCCCAGGATTAATGACTTGTTTGACCAACTTCAGGGTGCTAGTCACTTCTCAAAGATAGACTTGAGATCGGGTTATCATCAGCATAGAGTCAAATATAGTGACATTTCATAAACATCCTTTAGAATTTGGTGTGGTCAATATGATTTTGTAGTTATACCGTTTGGAATAACCAATGCTCCTGCAGATTTCATGGATTCAAATAGTACTTGGACTTGTTCGTTATCGTCTTCATTGATGATATCCTCATTTACTTTAGGAATGAGGAAGAACATGCTAGTCATTTGAGAATCATTTAACAAACTCTCAACTATCGCCAATTATTTGCTAAGTTTAGTAAATGTGAATTCTGGTTGCAATATGTTGCTTTTCTTGGTCACATTGTATCTAGCGAATGAATCCCAATGGTTCACAAAAGATATAAGCAGTGAAACAGTGGCCCAGCCCTACCTCTGCTGCAGATATCAAAAGTTTCTTAGGTCTACCGGGTTATTAGAAAAATTTTGTGGAAGGATCTTCATCCATAGCCTTACCATTGATTAGGTTGACTTAGAAGATGGTCAAGTTCCAATTTTCAGATGATTGTGAGAAAAGCTTTATACAATTGAAAACTAGATTGACTACAGCTCCTGTCTTGAATCTACTAGAGGGTTCAGATGGTTATGTGATCTATTGTGATTCATCAAGAGTTAGCCTAGGTTATGTTTTAAGACAATGAGGTAAGGTGATAACTTATGCCTCTAGGCAGCTTAAGGCACATGAGAATAACTATCCAACTCATGACCTCGAGTTTGAAGCAGTAGTGTTTGCACTCAAGATATGGAGACACTACTTGGATGGTGTCCATGTAGATGTGTTCACTGATCATAAAAGCTTTCAGTATGTGTTCAACCAAAAAAAGTTGAATCTTTGCCAAAGAATATGGCTTGAGTTCCTTACGGATTATGATATGAGTGTGCATTATCATCCTCTTAAGGAGAATGTAGTAGACGATACTCTTATTAGATTATCTATGGGTAGTGTAACCCATGTTGATGAAGAAATGAGGGAGCTAGTGAAGGATGTTCACAGGCTTGCTCGCTTGGGAGTTTGCGTTATGAGCATATCAGAAAGTAGTGTAACAGTTCAAAATGGGGCAGAATCGTCTTTGGTAGTTGAGGCTAAGGAAAAGCAAGACAATGAACCAATCTTTCTTGAATAGAAGGGTGTAGTCCATAATTAGAAAGTGGAGGTTTTCTCCCAAAGTGGAGATGGTGTACTTCGCTAACAAGGTGAATTGGTGTTCCTGATGTGGGCGAGTTGAGAAAGCATATTCTTGGAGAATTCCATAACTCGAAGTATTCTAATCATCCTGGTGCAACTAAGATTTACTGCGATCTATGAGATGTCTATTGGTGGAATTACATGAAGAGGATATAGCAAATTTTGTGGGTAAGTGCCCCTATTGCAACCAAGTCAAGGTAGAACATCATAAACCTGGAGGCATGACTCAAGAAATTGATATTCCTAATTGGAAGTGGGATGTGATCAATATGGACTTCATCACATGATTACTCTGTGCTCGCAGACAGCATGACTCAATTTGGGTTATAGTTGATAGAATGACTAAATCTTCTCGCTTTTTGGCGGTCAAGATTACAGATTCGGCGGACGACTATGCCAAGCTTTACATTAATGAAATTTTGAGGTTGCATGGGGTTCCTTTGTCTATCATCTTAAATATATGTCCTCAACTTACATCTCATTTCTGTAGGTGATTTTAGAAAGGTCATGATACTCAAGTTAACCTTAGTACAACATTTCATTCACAGACGGATGGGTAGGAAGAGCATAACATTCAGACCTTAGAGGATATGTTGAGAGATTATGTGATCGATTTCAAAGGTAGTTGGATTAATCACCTTCCTCTTATTGAGTTCGCCTACAACAATAGCTATCACTCCAACATTCAGATGGCCCCCTATGAGGCTTTATATTGGCGTAGATGTAGATCTTTTGTTTGTTGGTTTTAAGTAGGTGAAACAGCTTTGATAGAACAACATTTAGTCCTTTATGCTATGGAGAAAGTGCAACTCATGGAGGGAACTAGAGTTCCAAGTTGATGATTGGGTTTTTTTGAAAGTCTAACCTATGAAAGGGGTGATGACATTTGGAATTTAAGGGAAGATCAGTCCTAGATATGTAGACCCTTACAACATCATGAAATGGTTGGCAAGGTGGTATATGAGTTAGAGTTACCAGCAGAATTAGCAGCAGTGCATCCGGCCTTCCACATCCCACTCTTGAAGAAGTGTGTGGTGATCCAGCCTTTATAGTTCCATTTAAGAGTGTGGCGGTGAAAGATAGTCTTTCTTATGAGGATGTACCAGTTGAGATTCTTGACCGCCAGGTCAAAAGGTTAAGAAACAAAGAAGTCGCTTCATTCAAGGTTTTGTGAAGGAGCCAGTTCGTAGAGGGAGCTACTTGGGAAGCAGAAGCAGCCATGAAAGACAAATATCCTCAGCTCTTTACTTCTGATTCCAATCCAACTTGAGGTACTAGTTCCTTTTCAGTATCAAATCATTAATGCGTAAATTCAGTCTTATAATCCTTTTCCTTCAGTTTGTACTTGCATTTTCAGCGTATTTGCATGTACTCGGAACTCAATTCAGTCAGAAACTCATTTCTCCGTGTTTAGTAGTGTGGTTTGCAACTCTTTCCCTCTACTTAAGGTAGATTAGTCTTCATTAAAGGACGAATGTTCCCAAGGGGGGGATAATGTAATACCTCATAGCTAAAATAGCCAAAAAATCATTTTTTTCAAAAAAAATATGCAGGTGAAACAGACGAGACCATTGCCAGGCCATAGCCTGACCCACGATCCGTCCTGCACAACCGTAGATGGGATCAGAGACTCCCAAAAACTATGATGGGGAAAAATTTCCTAAGTCTTTCTTGACTGATGGACCTACTATCCGTAGGTAAGACGACGGTCCGTAGTTCATGACCGTCGATCGATACCCCCATTCACCCACTCTCTTGCAAGAGCTACAGATGACAACCACGGTCGGTAGGTAGACATACGGACCGTAGGTGGAAAATTTGCAAGCAGTTAAGGGGAAATGCAGTTATGTAAATTTAAAAAGGTCATAACTCTTTATACAAAATGAAGTAGGTGTTCCATGACCTACTCATAGTTAGATAATTTAATTATCTTTCCCTAGAAACCGACCTTGCTAAAATAACACCTCCGAGTAAAAAGTTATGCCCATTTTAGTAAAGGCTTGTAGAACAGGACCAATCGACGGACCTAATGACGGAGCGTTGGTCAGACGACGGACTGTCAGTCTTGTTCATTGTTTGGTCCAACAACAACTTTCTCAGGAGTCTTTTTGACCTTTACCACATTTTTTTAAACCTTAAGATACGTCATTTTGACCCTAAATCATAAGATTTTAGTCATCTTAAGCCTAGAAACATAACTAAAACATATGTAAGTCAAATCATTAAATCAAAACATAGAAAATTTAAAGCAAGAGAGGAAAAAATCTCAAGAACCATAGTTCAAGAACGCAATAATTTATAGCATTTTCATCCCCGAAACATAAGTATTTTTCCGTGGATTTAAACATCAGGTATATGGGATTTAACTAGTATGTTCTAGAACTTCAACAGGACTTTATGAATTTATTAGTTTTATGTTCCAAATCAGATTATACTGTTATTATTCAGTTTATTTCATGAATTTAAGAACCCTAACTATGTATTTCTTTAGTTCTTGAATTATACATGCTAGATCAGATATTTCTTACATTTTGAGATATACATGTTTCAATTATAAATGCATAATTACCAGATTAATTATTGCATTGTCAGTTTGCATGTTAAATTTAGAGCTATCCAGTATTTACAAAAATTCAGATATAATAAGTTAATTTACAAAATTCACTGGGAATAGCATAATACCGAGTTGGACTAGGGTTCAGCGTACCCACTTAGTCCCACAACTACTAGACATGTAGGTTGTAAGTCCTCTCTGTGAGCAATCAGTTTAGTGATCACACCAACATGCCTTTATACCTTTGGCAGGGTATATTGGGTCCTCTCGATTGGGCGTATACATTGGACTCCACATTTAGCTCATGTCGTTTTATTATCAGTTATTATAGCTCCCACAGATCAGTTAAACTCTCTACGTTGATCATTTATCAGTATATTCTGTATTAAGTATTAGCATGTAATAAATTGGTCGTTGCATCAAGTTAGCTCTGAATTCAGTTTATCATGTCAGATTATTATATTTGATTTTATGCTTGTTCACTTTTAATTTATTTCAGCTTGACTCTATCCTACATGCTCAGTACCTTTCAAGTACTAACGCAGACGTGCGCTACATCTTCTCGTGATGTAGGCTCAGGTTCTCAGCATCCAGATCACACATAGATCTTTTTTCGATATCAAGTTAAGAAAATTAGTCGTGAGTCTTCATTCTCTGAGGACAATAGTCATGAGTGTCATTGCAGTTTTTAATCATTTAATTTCAGTTTTTGGTATATTTAACTGAGGGCTTGTCCCAGTATTTCTACTCCAGTGAAGAGGCTTATTTCAAACATAGTTAGATTCAGCTTAGTATTGAGTTAATATTTCCTTTGTATTAAACTCATTGTTTTCAAATATTTCAGTTATAGAATACGGGTATTCCCAATCTTTTGAGATTTAATTATGATTTAGATTCCTTATCAGTTTAGTATCTTTAGTATGGTTATGATCAGGCCAGCAGGGTTAGCTTGGGATCACTTGTGGTCCTAGGTTCTGTGTCCCCTTCTCGGGGGTAGCTCGGGGCGTGACAAAACTCACACGTAATAAATCAAGTCAATAATATATCAGCTAATGCTCATATGCTTTATCCCTTTTTATTATTTGAATTAATCAAGGTGGACAAGTCAACCCTTCACCATGTCTCATTATTCTTAACACATATCACAAGGAAATACATGAATTTCCTACACTTAACAATCAATCTGAGACTCGAGTCTTCCCCTTCATTGAGTCTCCAAATAAATTCAATCTATTCAAATAAATAATTAACCACAATAAGATTTTGAAACTAACAACACTCACATTATGTAACGACCCACTAGGTCGTTTTGAGAATTAGGACTATTTTGACTCTTTCTGAAAAATTTAACGCGGGTATTTTAACTATTGATAACTACAAGTACCTAGTTGATGAAACTTTTATTAAAATAAGTAATATAGATAATAGATTAGTGTGGTTTCACGGTTAACAAACTCTTGTTCAGAAAATAAAAGGGGTGGAGGCAGAAACTTACCGTAAGCGACGAATGAGAGGAAAAACAATAAGAATTGCTCAGGTAAACGCAAGAAATTTTCATTCTTTCTCAGTTCTGCATATTAAAATAGGTTGTCAGAGGGCATTAGATTGTTGTTATTATTATATTCTTAGGTTGTTTATTAAGGGTGTTTTTTTTTTCATGGGTAAGATGTAGTGTATTGTGAGTTGAGAATTTATTTATTATCACGGATTGGGATTTCTAGGGACGTTAGTATGGTTATTAGGTTATAGTCTAATAAAATCCTAATCGCTAATGGTTATCCCATGTAGTATTATATCAAGTTGAAATTTGAAAATAGACGTAGTGTGAAATCTGGAAATTTAATCTGCAAAATTTTTCTCCCTTATAATTTATTTTTTTTTTGCATAAGAATGATGGGGGTAAAGGCTTGAGCCAATCATTGGGCAATGATTTCCAATGATTGGCATTTGACAAACAATTTGGGAAAAATTGTCACTTGTTGCAGAATGACAATTAGGAGGAAAATTGCAGGCTGCTTGCGACTGATGTCGTGCATCGTTTGGGTGGAGTTATTCTTATTTTATTTATTTACAAAATTAATTTACTAGTTTTTGATATATTGAGATAGGTAATTAATTAATGGATATATATTATATGATCTAACATTGAAATTTAGTGTATTTAAGAAATTAAGGTTAAATTCTTGGCTTGAAATTTGACAAATTGGCATATAAATTATATCAAGATTTTGAGTTTGGTTGAAAATATGAGTGAGTTTAGCATCTATGATAGACATATAATAATTTGAATGTCTACAAAAATTGCTTACTTACGAATATTGCAAAATTGGTAGATTGGGAACATTCTGAAACCTTGCGAAAAGGAAAGGAAAAATCTTAAAAGATTCGTGGCACAAGTTCGGCATCTAAGGTATGTTAAGACTTGTTAGACTTGTTGAAGGACGTTTTCCTAATTAAAGACTTAAAATAAAAATAGACAAAGGGGTAAGGGGGAAATATGGTGGTCTCGTATCAATGGTGTGACGGGCATTGGTACGAGTACCGATGTTTTAAAATGGAAAATTACTATTATAGAATGTGGATTGAAATTTGAGAATGCCAAAGCATATGGGCATTAGCTATATATTATTGACTTGAATTCTTTGTGTGATTGTGTTTTATTTATTTCACCTGTATAGTTGTGATAATTGAGGTGGTTATGTATTATATTCATATTGATGGATTGAGATGCATCATCATCCCCTCTATTGAAACAATATTGTGCACATGCATAGAGATGAGACTGAGTACAAGTTGGGCACGTGGAGATCGTCCGTGCTGGGGATGGTGAGATGTTAAGATTGTAATTTGGGCACGTGGAGACCGTCCGTGCGAAAATTGTTTGATATTATGGTAGTGCGTTGAGATCGTCCGCACAGACACGTGGAGATCGTCCGTGTCGGTATATGGACCTCGTGAGTCCCCCATGGGTCATGAACTCTCGATGTATTTCCGAGGAGTATCATGTATATACGGTTGAGTGTGTACTGGGTATTGTGAGACAATTCATTATATGGTGTTATATTGCATTGCATTTCATCACATCATTTATTGATGATTATGTGTTTTGTTTGGTGTTTGGAAAATACTTGATGTTTGATTACCTTCATTGATGAAAACCTAAATAGTGAGTGTAATATATATATATATATATAATATATATATTATATATATATATCTATAATATATATATACTTATATAATTTATTAATTTATTTTTTGTATAAACTCCCGTCACTACTTCTTCGTTGTCAGTCAATGAGACATACTGGGTACACGTGGTTTCGTACTCATACTACGCTTGTTGCACTCTTTGTGGTGCAGATTCGATTCCGAGTAGAAGCACATCTTGAAGAGCAAATTGAGTCCGGTTTGAAGTTCTTGGAGTTGTGGTGAGCTGCTTGGCTGTTCCGTGGCCCACATCTCCCTCTATCTTTACGTATTCTTTTAGTCAGTATTCAAACAGGATATCCCTTAAGTTAGATTTGTCATTTTAGTTTCAGACTTGCATCGTATTTTAGAAGCTCTTGTACTCATGACACCATTTCTTGGGTAGTATTTTTTTCAGTTTTCCACATTCGTACTTATAAGAACTCAGTGTTGGAGATTTGGAAATTTGTTGTCTTTTCACTTATTTGTTAGTTAAGTTTGTTAAAATATGTTGGTTGGCTTACCTATTGGTTGGGAATATAGGTGCCATCACGATTCGGGATTTTGGGTCGTGACAAATTTGGTATCAGAGCTCTAGGTTCATCGGTCTCAAGAGTACAAGAGCAATGTCTAGTAGAGTCTTGCGGATCGGTATGAAGACGTCCATACCTATCTTCGAGAGGCTATAGGACATTTAGGAAATATTTTGTTCTTTTATTCATTATCGTGCACACTTGACCTTGTAGAAATTCTAATCTTGATATCTCATTCTCTCTCAGATGGTGAGGAATCGTACATCGGCAAGTGGTGGTCAGGATCCTGTTCCTGCGCCTGCTTCTGGGAACACTATCCGAGGTAGAGGTAGGGGACGAGCTCGAGGTCGGGGTAGGGGTGTATTGCAGCAGCTGTGGATGGTCAAGTACCAATAGCTACCCAGGGTCGTGATAGGACCGTACCTCCTGATGCAGAGGTTATTCATTGGGATGTGCAAGATCGTGTCGAGGGGTATGAGCCAGCTCAGGATCCACCCAGTACTATTATCCCCCCGGTGCTTCAAGATACCTTGGCTCGTATGTTAGGAATCTTAGAGAGGATGGCCCAGGCAGGAGCTTTGCCTGTCACTTCTGATGGCTGACAGACCCGTGTTGGAGGTCAAACTCCAGACCCGATAGTTTCTCCAGATTCTAAGAGTCCCAGGGCTCAGCCAGCTTCCGCTGTAGCTCCTCGTTTGTATAGTATGGAGTTCCCAGATATGACATCACATTTGGTGAATAGACCTTCTATGACTATTGATGAGCAAAAGATGTTTGGGAGGTTCAGACTAATGAATCCTCCTACTTATACTGGTGACTTAGCTGAGGATGCATATGAATTTATAGTTAGTTGTCATGAGAGGTTGCATAATCTTGGATTAGTGGAGTCTCATGGAGTAGATTACACAGCGTTTCAGATGACTGGCTCTGCTAAGCAGTGGAGGAGGGATTATATTCGTAGTAGGCCAGCTGGATCCCATCCACTATCCTGGACTCAGTTTATTCAGGTATTTCTATCCAAATTTGTTCCATGCAGTGAGAGGGAGCGCAGCCAAGTTTGAGGGTTTGCAGCAAAATGGTATGTCAGTTGCGGAGTATGAGGGTAAATTTCATGCCTTGGCTAGGCAAGCTTCGATGATACTTCCCACAGAGGCTGAGAGAGTGAGGAGGTTTGTTAAGGGGATGATTATTCCAATTCGTCTAGGAGTTTCTCAGGTTGCTGCTTCTAGTGTTCCATTCCAGAAAGTGGTAGATGCTGCTAAGGAGTTGGAGATGATTCGACGTGAGGGATTTGAGCAGCGAGAGGGCAAAAGGACTCATTATTTGAGTGATTATGGTGGTGCTCCGCCTAGGATTCGGGGTTACTTGGGCAGAGGTTATCACCCTCAGTCCAGCAGACCCATTCATGCTGCTATACCAGCGTCTGAAGCTGGTTACGCTGGGCATAACACTTCGAGCTCGGTACATACTTCGCAGGGTTCATATTCTAGACCTGTAGTTCGTAGAGGGCATTCTGGTCATTCGGGTTCCTCTCATCAGCCTGCATCTCGTAGGGGTTGCTTTGAGTGTGGTGATATGGGACACTTTCTGAGAGACTGCCCTAGGACCAGACGTGGTGGCTTACATCAGGTTCTCAAGCTTCGACTTCCAGGGCTGCACAACCTCCAGCTAGGGGTGGTGCATAGAATGGTAGAGGTGTTTCTCATTCAGGTAGAGGTGGTTCTCCTTCTGGTCGAGGTGGTGGTCGTGGAGGTTCACAATCTGATGGAGATCGTTCTCACTGTTATGCTTTTCCAGGTAGGCCAGAGGCTGAAGCCT
Source organism: Solanum habrochaites (assembly GCA_027704765.1). NCBI lineage: Eukaryota > Viridiplantae > Streptophyta > Magnoliopsida > Solanales > Solanaceae > Solanum > Solanum habrochaites. The sequence continues at coordinate 51,658,963 of JAKWJA010002495.1, read as the reverse complement.
CAGATGCTGTTATCACAGGTATTATTCCGGTTTGTCATCGACCAGCTACTGTATTATTTGATCCAGGCTCTACTTATTCTTATGTGTCCACATATTTTGCTCCTAGTCTTGATATATTGTGTGAGTCTCTTGATTTGCCGATACGTGTTTCTACTCCTGTCGGGGATTCTGTAGTTGTAGATCAAGTTTATCGTTTATGTACTGTTACTTTGATGGGGTATGACACTCATGCAGATTTAAAGGTCTTAGATATGATAGATTTTGATGTGATTCTTGGTATGGATTGGCTATCTTCTTACCACACAATATTAAATTGTCATGCCAAGACCATCACTTTAGCTATGCCTGGAATTCCTATAGTCGAATGGAGAGGTACTCTTAGTCATCCTTCTAAGGGTGTGATATCATTCCTAAAGGCTCGTCAGTTGGTACAGAGAGGATGTTTGGCGTACTTGGCCCACATTCGAGATACTAGTATTGAGACTCCTATGCTTGAGTCTATTCCAGTACTGAGTGAATTTTCAGAAGTATTTCCAACCGATTTGCCAGGTCTTCCACCAGATCGTGATATTGATTTTTGTATTGATGTGGAGCCAGGTACTCGGCCTATTTCCATTCCTCATTATCGTATGGCACCGGCTGAATTGAAAGAGTTGAAGGAGTAGTTACAGGATTTGTTGAGCAAAGGTTTTATTAGACCAAGTGTATCTCCTTGGGGTGCTCCAGTGTTATTTGTGAAGAAGAAAGATGGATCGATGCGTATGTGTATTGACTATTGGGAGTTGAACAAGGTAACCATCAAAAATAAGTACCCGATACCTCATATTGATGATTTATTTGATCAGTTACAGGGTGCTTCAGTTTTCTCCAAAATTGACTTGAGATCTGGCTATCATCAGCTGAAGGTTAGGGCGGAGGATATCCCTAAGACGTCTTTTCGAACGCGTTATGGTCATTACGAGTTTTTGGTGATGTCTTTCGGACTGACTAATGCCCCTGCAGCTTTTATGGACTTGATGAATGGAGTGTTCAGACCGTATTTAGATTCCTTTGTTATTGTCTTCATAGATGATATATTGATATACTCACGCACTAAGGAGGAACATGAGCATCATTTGAAGATTGTTCTTGGGATTCTAAAGGAGAAGAAGCTTTATGCAAAGTTTTCAAAGTGTGAGTTTTGGCTTAGTTCGGTAGCATTCTTGGGACATGTAGTGTCCAAGGAGGGTATCATGGTGGATCCTAAGAAGATTGAGGCGGTTAGAGATTGGGCCAGACCTACTTCAGTTACTGAGATTCGGAGTTTCTTGGGCCTTGCAGGTTATTATCGACGGTTTGTTGAGTGTTTCTCATCCATTGCATCTCAATTAACTAGACTGACACAGAAGGAGGTGACTTTTCAGTGGTCTGAAGAATGTGAGGTTAGTTTCCAAAAGCTCAAGACTTTATTGACTACTGCTCCGATTTTGACCCTACCCGTGGAGGGATAGGGTTTTGTCGTATATTGTGATGCTTCTCGGGTTGGTCTTGGTTGCGTGGTGATGCAGAAGGGAAGGGTGATAGCTTATGCTTCGAGGCAGGTAAAGGTTAATGAGAAGAACTACCCTATTCATGATTTAGAGTTGGCGGCTGTGGTGTTTGCATTAAAGATTTGGAGGCATTATCTTTATGGTGTGCATTGTGAGGTATTCACGGATCATCGTAGTCTCCAGTATATATTCAATCAAAGGGATCTAAATTTGAGGCAGAGGAGATGGTTGGAGTTGCTCAAAGACTACGATATGACTATCCTTTATCACCCAGGCAAAGCAAATGTTGTAGAAGATGCCTTGAGTCGGAAGGCGGTAAGTATGGGTAGCCTAGCCATGTTATAGGTTGGTGAGCGTCCCCTAGCTAGGGATGTACAATCCCTGGCCAATAGCTTTGTGAGGCTTGATATTTCAGAATCTGGTAAGGTATTGGCTTATATGGAGGCTAGGTCATCCTTGTTGGAGCAGATTCGAGCTCAAAAGTTTGATGATGGTGATTTATTTAAGATTAGGGACAAGGTTTTAAAAGGAGAAGCCAAGGCTGCAATCCTTGATAGTGAGGGAGTTTTGAGGATTAAGGGTCGAATATGTGTTCCTCGTACAGGTGCTTTGACTAGATTGATCATGGAGGAGGCTCATAGTTCGAGGTACTCTATTCATCCGGGGGCTACTAAGATGTATCGTGACTTGAAGCAACATTATTGGTGGTGTCGTATGAAGAGGGACATAGTAGATTTTGTATCCCAGTGTCTGAATTGTCAGCAAGTGAAGTATGAACACCAAAAGCCTATAGGTGTGACATAGAGGATGCCTATACCTGAGTGGAAGTGGGAGCGTATTGCTATGGATTTTGTGGTAGGATTGCCATGTACATTGGGTAAGTTTGATGCTATATGGGTCATTGTGGATCGACTGACTAAGTCTGCACACTTTGTACCAGTTCAGACGACCTATAATTCAGAGAAGTTAGCCAAAATCTATATTCGGGAGATAGTTCGTTTGCATGGGGTTCCTATTTCTATTATTTCAGATCGTGGCACTCAATTTACATCTCATTTCTGGCGGTCTCTGCAGAAAGAGTTGGGAACTCGGGTGGATCTTAGTACAGCCTTTCACCCTCAGACTGATGGTCAGTCTGAGCGGACTATTCAGGTTCTTGAGGACATGTTGCGAGCATGTGTGATTGACTTTGGTGGTCACTGGGATCAGTTCTTGCCATTAGTGGAATTTGCTTACAATAATAGTTATCATTCGAGCATCGAGATGGCACCATTTGAGGCTCTGTATGGTAGGAGATGTCGGTCTCCAATTGGTTGGTTTGATGCATTTGAGTTTAGACCATGGGTACAGATTTGTTGAGGGAGTCTTTGGACAAGGTCAAGTTGATCCAAGATAGACTTCTCATGGCTCAAAGCAGGCAAAAGAGTTACGCAGATAGGAAGGTTCGTGATTTGGTGTTTATGGTTGGAGAGAGGGTTTTACTTAAGGTTTCACCCATGAAGGGTGTGATGAGATTTGGAAAGAAGGGCAAGTTGAGTCCAAGGTACATTGGTCCTTTCGAGGTTGTGGAGCGTATTGGTGAGGTGGCATATCAATTGGCTTTGCCACCTGGGTTGTCAGGTGTTCATCCTGTATTTCATATTTCAATGCTTAAGAAGTATCATCAGGGTGGTGATCATGTGATTCAATGGGATTCAATGTTACTTGATGAGAATTTGACTTTTGAGGAAGAGCCAATCACCATCTTGGATAGGAAAATTCGAAAGCTAAGGTCCAAGGAGATTGCTTCAGTAAAGGTTCAGTGGAAGCATCGTCCAGTGGAGGAGGCTACATTGGAGACAGAGTCAGACATGAGGAGTAAATATCCTCATCTTTTTTAGCGTTCAGGTTAGCTCTTTTCTTTTTCCGTTCGAGGACGAACGTTTGTTTGAGTGGTAGGTGATGTAACGACCCACTAGGTCGTTTTGAGAATTAGGACTATTTTGACTCTTTCTGAAAAATTTAAAGGGGGTATTTTAACTATTGATAACTACAAGTACCTAGTTGATGAAACTTTTATTAATATAAGTAATATAGATAATAGATTAGTGGGGTTTCACGGTTAACAAACTCTTGTTCAGAAAATAAAAGGGGTGGAGGCAGAAACTTACCGCAAGCGACGAACGAGAGGAAAAACAATAACAATTGCTCAGGTAAACGCAAGAAATTTTCATTCTTTCTAAGTTCTGCATATAAAAATAGGTTGTCAGAGGGCATTAGATTGTTGTTATTATTATATTCTTAGGTTGTTTATTAAGGGTGTTTTTTTTTTCATGGGTAAGATGTAGTGTATAGTGAGTTGAGAATTTATTTATTATCATGGATTGGGATTTCTAGGGACGTTAGTGTGGTTATTAGGTGATAGTCTAATAAAATCCTAATCGCTAATGGTTATCCCATGTAGTATTATATAAAATTGAAATTTGAAAATAGACGTAGTGTGAAATCTGGAAATTTAATCTGCAAAAATTTTCTCCCTTATAATTTTTTTTTTGCATAAGAATGATGGGGGTAAAGGCTTGAGCCAATCATTGGGCAATGATTTCCAATGATTGGCATTTGACAAACAATTTGGGAAAAATTGTCACTTGTTGCAGAATGACAATTAGGAGGAAAATTGCAGGCTACTTGCGACTGATGTCGTGCATCGTTAGGGTGGAATTATTATTATTTTATTTATTTACAAAATTAATTTACTAGTTTTTGATATATTGAGACAGGTAATTAATTATTGGATATATATTATATGATCTAACATTGAAATTTAGTGTATTTAAGAAATTAAGGTTAAATTCTTGGCTTGAAATTTGACAAATTAGCATATAAATTATATCAAGATTTGGCGTTTGGTTGAAAATATGAGTGAGTTTAGCGTCTATGATGGACATATAATAATTTGAATGTCTACAAAAATTGCTTACTTACGAATATTGCAAAATTGGTAGATTGGGAACGTTCTGAAACCTTGCGAAAAGGAAAGGAAGAATCTTAAAAGATTCGTGGCACAAGTTCGGTATCTAATGTATGTTAAGACTTGTTAAACTTGTTGAAGGACGTTTTCCTAATTAAAGACTTAAAATAAAAATAGACAAAGGGGTAAGGGGGAAATATGGTGGTCTCGTATCAATGGTGTGACGGGCATTGGTACGAGTACCGGTGTTTTAAAACGGAAAATTACTATTATAGAATGTGGATTGAAATTTGAGAATGCCAAAGAATATGGGCATTAGCTGATATATTATTGACTTGAATTCTTTGTGTGATTGTGTTTTATTTATTTCACCTGTATAGTTGTGATAATTGAGGTGGTTATGTATTATATTCATATTGATGGATTGAGATGCATCATCATCCCCTCTATTGAAACAATATTGTGCACATGCATAGAGATGACACTGAGTACAAGTTGGGCACGTGGAGATCGTCCGTGCTGGGGATGGTGAGATGTTAAGATTGTAATTTGGGCACGTGGAGACCATCCGTGCGAAAATTGTTTGATATTATGATAGTGCGTTGAGATCGTCCGCACAGACACGTGGAGATCGTCCGTGTCGGTATATGGACCTCGCGAGTCCCCCATGGGTCATGGACTCTCGATGTATTTCCGAGGAGTATCATGTATATACGGTTGAGTGTGTACTGGGTATTCTGAGACAATTCATTATATGGTGTTATTTGCATTGCATTTCATCACATCATTTATTGATGATTATGTGTTTGTTGGTGTTTGGAAAATACTTGATGTTTGATTACCTTCATTGATGAAAACCTAAATAGTGAGTGTAATATTATATATATATATATATATATATATATATTATATATAATTATAATATATAATTTGGGCACGTGGAGATCGTCCGTGCTGGGGATGGTGAGATGTTAAGATTGTAATTTGGCACGTGGAGACCGTCCGTGCGAAAATTGTTTGATACTATGATAGTTCGTTGAGATCGTCCGCACAGACACGTGGAGATCGTCCGTGTCGGTATATTGACCTCGCGAGTCCCCCATGGGTCATGAACTCTCGATGTATTTTCGAGGAGTATCATGTATATACGGTTGAGTGTGTACTGGGTATTCTGAGACAATTCATTATATGGTGTTATATTGCATTGCATTTCATCACATCATTTATTGATGATTATGTGTTTTGTTTGGTGTTTGGAAAATTCTTGATGTTTGATTACCTTCATTGATGAAAACCTAAATAGTGAGTGTAATATATATATATATATATATATATATATATATATATATATATATATATATATATATATATATATATATATATCTATATATATATACTTCTATATATTTACAAATTTATTTTTTTGTATAAACTCCCGTCACTACTTCTTCGTTGTCAGTCAATGAGACATACTGGGTACACGTGGTTTCGTACTCATACTACGCTTGTTGCACTCTTTGTGGTGCAGATTCGATTCCGAGTAGGAGCACATCTCATGGACAAAATTGACTCCGGCTTGAAGTTCTTGGAGTTGTGGTGAGCTGCTTGGCTGTTCCGTGGCCCACACCTCCCTCTATCTTTACGTATTCTGTTAGTCAGTATTCAGACAGGATATCCCTTAATTTAGATATGTCATTTTAGTTTCAGACTTGCATCGTATTTTAGAAGCTCTTGTACTCATGACACCATTTCTTGGGTAGTATTTTTTTCAGTTTTCCGCATTCGTACTTATAAGAACTCATTGTTGGAGATTTGGAAATTTGTTGTCTTTTCACTTATTTGTTAGTTAAGTTTGTTAAAATATGTTGGTTGGCTTACCTATTGGTTGGGAATATAGGTGCCATCACGATTCGGGATTTTGGGTCGTGACACATTATCATATGTCTAGCTTAGACCCAAAACTCATCCGAAGCTAAAATCAAGTTCCTAAATCTTGAGGTCGATTTTCAATTAACATGCCAACTCTCTTTTTTTTAAAAAAAATCTCCAACTTTGAAGTCTAGGGTTAAGTTCAACTAATTTAGTTTTTACTTAATTCCAACACTATATTCACAACCTAAATAACAATATATATTTTAATATATTTGAAGAACTTAACAATTTTTTAAGTCTAATTAGTTTAGTTTTGACTTAATTTCTACATTATATTTACCAACTAAACCGCATAATATATTTTAACCTATTTAAAGAATTTAACAACATTTTGAGTACAATTAGTTTAGTTTTTACTTAATTTCAAAACTATTATCACGAACTAAACCACATTATATATTTAACTTATTTGAATAATTTAATAAGTTTTTAATTATAACTAATTAGTTTTAACTTAAATCCAACAATATATTCACCTACTAAAACATTACATATTGTAAATTATTTGAAAAATTGAATTGCTTTTTAAGTCTAATTAGTTTAGTTTTAACTTAATTTCAACACTATATTCGCCAACTAAACTACATTATATGTTTTAACTTATTTGATGAACATAACAACTTTTTAAGTCTAATTAGTTTAATTTTAAATTAATTCCAACACTATATTCACCAAATAAACCACATTGTATATCTTAACTTATTAAAATAACTTAACAACTTTTTAAGTCTAATTAGTTATAACTTAACAACTTTTTTAGTCTAATTAGTTTAGTTTAACATCATTCCAACACTATATTCACCAACTAAACCATATTACATATTTTAAACTGATTTGAATAATTTAACAACTTTTTCAGTTTTATTAGTTTTTCTTCAACGTAATTTCAACACTATATTCACCAACTAAACCATATTATATATTTTAACATATTTGATAAATTTCATAACTTTTTAAGTCTAATAAGTTTAGTTTTTACTTAATTCCAACACTATATTCACAAACTAAACCACATTATACATTTTACCTTATTTGAAAAACTTAAAAACTTTTCAAATCTAACTAATTTAGTTTTTAATTAATTCCAACACTATATTCACCAACTAAATCACATTATATATTTTAATATATTTGAATAACTTAACAAATTTTTAAGTATAATTAGTTTAGTGTTAACTTAATTCCTTTACTATATTCACCAACTAAACCACATTAGATTTAAACTTATTTCAAGAATTTAATAACTTTTTAAGTCTAATTAGTTTAGTTAAGTCTAATTAATTTAGTTTTACTTAATTCCAACACTATATACTTCAACTAAATCACATTATGTATTTTAAATTATTTGAAGAACTAAATAACTTTTTAAGTCTAATTAGTTTAGTTTTAACTTTATTTCACAACTATATTCACCAACTAAACCACATTATATACTTTAACAAATTTGAAGAATCTAATCGGTTTAGTTTTTACTTTATTCCAACACTATTCAACAACTAAACAACATTATATATTTAAGTTATTTGAAGAACTTAACAAGTTTTTAAATTTAATTTATTTAGTTTTTACTTAATTCCAACACTATATTCACAACCTGAATCACAATATATATTTTAATATATTTGAAAAAACCTAACAATTTTTTAAGTCTAATTAGTTTAGTTTTAAGTTAATTTCTACATTATATTTACCAACTAAGCCACATAATATATTTTAACCTACTTAAAGAATTTAACAACTTTTTGTGTACAATTACTTAACTTTATACTTAATTTCAAAACTATTATCACGAACAAAATTAAATTATATATTTAACTTATTTGAAGAATTTAATAACTTTTAAATTATAACTAGTTATTTTTAACTTAAATCCAACAATATATTCACCAACTAAACCACATTACATATTGTAACTTATTTGAAGAATCGAACTGCTTTATAAGTCTAATCAGTTTAGTTTTAACTTAATTTCCACAATTATATTCACCAACTAAACTACATTATATGTTTTAACTTATTTGATGAACATAACAAATTTTTAAGTCTAATTAGTTTAGTTTTAACTTAATTCCAACACTATATTCACCAAATAAACCACATTGTATATCTTAACTTATTAAAATAACTTAACAACTTTTTAAGTCTAATTAATTAGTTTAACTTCATTCCAACACTATATTCACCAACTAAACCATATTATATATTTTAAACTTATTTGAATAATTTAACAACTTTTCCAGTTTAATTAGTTTTTCTTTAACGTAATTTCAACACTATATTCACCAACTAAACCACATTATATATATTAACATATTTGAAGAATTTCATAACTTTTTAAGTCTAATTAGTTTAGTTTTTACTTAATTCCAACACTATATTCACCAACTAAACCACATTATACATTTTATCTTATTTGAAAAACTTAACAACTTTTCAAATCTAATTAATTTAGTTTTTAATTAATTCCAACATTATAATCACAAATTAAACCACATTATATATTTAAATATATTTGCATAACTTAACAAATTTTTATGTCTAATTAGTTTAGTTTTAACTTAATTCCTTTACTATATACACCAGCTAAACCACATTAGATTCAAACTTATATCAAGAATTTAATAACTTTTTAAGTCTAATAAGTTTAGTTAAGTGTTATTAATTTAATTTTACTTATTTGCAACACAATATTCATCAACTAAACCACATTATATATTTTAAATTATTTGAAGAACTTAATAACTTTTTAAGTCTAATTAGTTTAGTTTTAACTTAATTCCACACCAATATTCACCAACTAAACCACATTATATATTTTAACAAATTTGAAGAATCTAATCGGTTTAGTTTTTACTTTATTCCAACACTATTAAAAAACTAAACCACAGTATATTTTTAAGTTATTTGAAGAACTTAACAAGTTTTTAAATTTAACTAATTTAGTTTTTACTTAATTCCAACACTATATTCACAACCTAAATCACAATATATATTTTAATATATTTGAAGAACTTAACAATTTTTTAAGTCTGATTACTTTAATTTTAAATTAATTTCTACATTATATTTACCAACTTAACCACATAATATATTTTAACCTATTTATAGAATTTAACAAATTTTTGAGTACAATTACTTTAGTTTTTACTTAATTTCAAAACTATTATCATGAACTAAACCACATTATATATTTAACTTATTTGAAGAATTTAATAACTTTTTAATTATAACTAGTTAGTTTTAACTTAAATACAACAATATATTCAACAACTAAACCACATTACATATTGTAACTTATTTGAAGAATTGAACTGCTTTTTAAGTCTAACCAGTTTAATTTTAACTTAATTTCAACACTATATTGACCAACTAAACTACGTTATATATTTTAACTTATTTGATGAACATAACAACTTTTTAAGTCTAATTAGTTTAGTTTTTACTTAATTTTAACAGTATATTCACCAACTAAACCATATTATATATTTTAACATATGTGAAAAAACTTACCAACTCTTTAAGTGTAATTAATTTAGTTTTAACTTAATTCTAACACTATATTCACCAACTAAACAACATTATATATTTTAACTTATTTGAAGAGTTTAACAAGTTTTATAGTCTACTTAGTTTAGTTTTATCTTAATTCCAACACTATATTCACCAACTAAACCACATCATATATTTTCACTTATTTGAAGAACTTAACAACTTTTTAAGTCTAATTAATTTAGTTTTAACTTAATTCTAACACTATATTCTCCAACTAAACAACATTATATATTTTAACTTATTTGAAGAATTTAACAAGTTTTATAGTACACTTAGTTTAGTTTTAACTTAATTCCAACACTATATTCACCAACTAAACAACATTTTATAGTTTAACTTATTTGAGGAATTTAAATTTTTTTTAAGTCTAATTAGTTTAATTGTAATTAAATTCCAACACTATATTCACCAAATAATTCACATTATATATTTTAACTTATTTAAAGAGCTTTACAACTTCTTAGATCTAATTAATTTAGTTTTCACTTAATTCCAACACTATATCACCAACTAAAGCACACTATATTTTAACTTTTTTAAAGAAATTAACATTTTTTTAAGTCTAATTAGTTTAGTTTTTACTTAATTCTAACACTATATTCACCAACTAAGTCACATTATATATTTTTTACTTATTAACACAAGGGAAAAAGGTCAAAAATACCCCTTATTTAGTGGATTAGTTGAATATACCCCTACCGCTAAAAAGAAGTTATTTTTACCCCTATCGTTAATAATTTTGTTATTTATACCCTTCAAATAACTTAAATTCTAAAACTGAATCAGATTAACTTGAAGTTTAAAAAATAACAGATTTCCATTTAAAGCCCAATGCTCCGACTCGTATAACCAATCATCCTTTTCCCCATTCTTTAGAATTAAGAAAAATCAACCATTGAAGTCATGTAAACTAGTTCATACAAACACCAATTTTATCTCTTCCTCCCTCTATACCTCCATTAAGTGGTATCTAACTCTTGCTGCAACCATTGGCACATGCTTCGGTCTCTCATAAGGTTCCAAAAGAAACACCACCGGGGGGGGGGGGGGAGGCGTCCTTATGATTATTGTCCACGAAGCTGAAGATGTTGAAGGAAAGCAACATACTACTCCATATGTCAAATTGTTTATAAAGGAGAGGAGAGAAAAAATAAGTTACAAAGTGCCTATTTTTCTAGCTTTCATTGGTCGCTCTTTGGCTGGCAATACAAATTGGTTGAAAATATTTGACTCTTTTCTCACAATGGCAGAAGAAAGAGGAGATACCACATAATGGTGGTATTGGGGGAGGAAGAGAGGAAATTGGCGTTTGTTTTGAACTGATTTACATTGATTCAAGGATGATTTGGGTTAATTTTAGAGAATGGGTAAAAGGAGGAATCGGTTATATTGCTAAGAGCATTGGGTTTGAAATGGATCCTGGGTTATTTTCTAAAATTTGGATTAATTTTACTCAATTTGTGGGTTTTCATTAATTGAGGGCTATGAATGATGAAATTAGTAAAGGTACGGGTAAAATTAATTTTGTTTTAACGGTAGGGGCATAATCAACTAATAAATCAACACTATATTAATCAACTAAACCACATTATATATTTTAACTTATTTGAAGAACCTAACAACTTCTTAAATCTAATTAGTTTTAGCTTAACTTCAACACTATATATACCAAATAAATCACATTATATATATTAACTTATTAAAACAACTTAACAACTTTTTAAGTCTAATTATTTTAGTTTTAACTTCATTCCAACACAATATTCACCAACTAAACCACATTATAAATTTTTACTTATTTGAAGAACTTAACAACTTTTTAAGTCTAATTAGTTTAGTTTTAATTTAATTTCAACACTATATTTACAAACTAAACCGCATTATATTTTTTAACTTATTTGAAGAACATAATGTCACGACCCAAGACGAACCGTGAGTGGCACCTACACTTAACTTACTAGGTGGACGAACCAAAGAATTCAACCTTAACTTATATTTATTGTTAAAATTTAAGAATACAAACAACAATGTGGAAGATTGAATCTTTTTAATGTATGAAACACAAACCTACTAAAGTCTATTAACTATCCTTTCCCAAAACTTTGGAAGTCATCACATTAAAGACATCTAATATTCAAATATTAAGTCTAAGAGTATCAAAGACACCAAAATAATTCAATAAAATAATTTATGTCTGAAAACTAAGGACATCATGTCACGACGGAATAAATGTGACACAATCTAGAATGACTAGAATGAGTAGCTCAACCTGGAACCTGATATGCTTGAGACTAACTAGAGCTGAAGGCGAGTCGAAGTCGTTGGTACACCCACTGCACTCCATAAAAGGAAAACGAAAACACAAGTAGGGCTCAGTACGGGAAAACATGTACTGAGTAGGTATCATCGGTCAACCGAAAATAGAAACTAATTGTAACGTCCTGTTTAGTCGTTTCGGGCAGTAGAATCATTTGTGATAAAAACTGACTGGGTCGACGGACTACGCGACGGACCGTCATGGCCATGACGGACAGTCATGGACCTCGTCGTCCCGCACATGTGTAATTTTCCTATTGCTCTCCTCATTGCCCTCGATTACAAGTAGGACGGACCGTCATAGGCACAACGGTCTGTCAAGGGTCTTCGTTCCAAAATACTTCAACTCTGAAATCTGGGTACTGGGAGCGACTCTCTGAACTCTGCGACGGAACAGCAGCACGGACCGTCGTAGATACGACGGGCCATCACAAAACCCTTGACTGAATTTAATTCTCTGAATCTTGTGACGGACGTGTAGGACGGACCGTCATAGGCGCGACGGGCCGTCACAGAATGCGTAACCTCGACTGGTCGGATTTCTGCTAAATGTTTTTAAGGGGTGTTTTGGAACTTTTATGACAAACTTCTTTAAATTAGTGGGGTGAGTTGGATAAGTTATTTACTTGGGGGTTAAAAGAAATAACCTTAAAATAAACAATGGGTTACTTTTATCATATTGAATTATATGATAATTAGGGTAAAAGAAAAAATAATTTGGAGAGGAAAAATAAAAAGAACAGAAGAGAGGGAGAACGAGCGAGAAAAAGGGAGAAGCGAAGAGGAAAGCAAAGGCATTGAGAAGTAACTTGTTGATCGCGATTCTTCGGTGGAGGTAGGTTATGGTTTATGCTATTCGTAGTAAACTCTTAATAGCGATTGATAAGTATTGAGTGGTATTGTAAAGTTTTCTATATACTTAATTGTGTTGTAGCATGATTGTGATTATATAAATTGTGATGGATTATAATGATGACACTGTGAGATCTTAACAACCTTAAATCCACTCTATTAATGATGATGCCTTGGTATAAAAGAAGGCTTGATGAACTAAAAGAATGAGATTAATGGATCGGGTGTCACGGACCGACACGTAGTATTGGGGGATCGGGTGTCATGGACCGACACGTAGTATTAGGGGATCGGGTGTCACGAACCGACACGTAGTATTAGGGGATCAGGTGTCACGAATCGACACGTAGTAATAATGGATCGGGTGTCACGAACCGACACGTAGTAATAGGGGATCGGACTGTCACGTTCTGACACAAGAGAAATAAAGAGAATGAATCTTGAATTATGGTGATATACTCAATCTAAAGAACCTAATTCCCGAACGAATATGGTGTGGAGGCTTGAGTCCTCATAGGTGCGCTTGATGTTAATGCCCATGGTTCTTGTATTTGTTGTTGCTACCTGTTGAGTATTGTAGTTGATTTTATAATATTATTTGATATATATTGATTTCTATTCTGAGTTTGCCGATGATACCTACTCAGTACGTGTTCCCTGTACTGACCCTACTTGCATTTTCTTCTTGTTATATTGTTGAGTGCAGCAAACGTGCCAGCAACTTCGACTCGTCCACAACTCTAGCCAGTCTTCAGCACGTCAGAATTAAGTTTGAGATATTATTCCTAGCTCGGGCTGGATTCTCTTATTCAAGTCTTGATGTCTTGAAGTTCGGACATGGACCGTCTCTTTTACTTATTTTAGTTCTTAGTTATTCTTAGACTTAGAAATTTGAGGATAGATATTCTTGATGTGATGACTTCCATATTTTGGGTTTGATAAGTAATATATTTAGAAGTTGATTTAATTGGTTATATTAATGATTTTGGTCTTCCGCATTTTATTTTGTTATTCAAAATTTATATACAGGTTATAATGTAGGGGTTTAGATTTGTTTGTTCGCTCACATAGGAGGATAAGTGTGGGTGCCACTCGCGGCCCGTTTTGGGTCGTGACAAACTTGGTATCAGAGCTTTAGGTTCGTTGGTCTCATCACCCACGAACAAGTCTATTAGAGTCTTGAGGAACAGTAGGGGGACACCCTTACTTTTCTTTGAGAGGCTATAGGACTTTAGGAAAATTCCATTCTTTCTTCCTTTCGTGCTATTACATGGGTCCAATTGGTATCTAGGTGATACAAATTGGTATCTGACCTCCTCACTCTATTTTGCATATGGTTAGAACTAGAGCAACAACAGCGCCAACACCAGCACCGGTAAGACAGGGTGCGTCTGAGCCAGCCACTGGGGCTGTAGCTCGAAGAGGAGCAGTGGAAAGAGGCCGTGGTAGAGGTCGCGGGAGGACGTCCTCTAGAGGTAGAGGACAAACACCTGGTTCAACTAGTACTAGGGCGGTGACTCCTCCACCGACTGATGAGGTAGTAAGAGAGGGCGAGGAAGGGGAAAATGAGCAAGTGCAAGATGAGTAATTACTACCCCAACCTACCCCAGAGTTGATTAACCAGGTTCTTTCTTATCTTAGCGGGTTATCTGATAAAAGCCAGACGCCTCCAATGTTTTCTGCACCAGCACCTCAGGTTCCGGGAGTACAACATGCAGGTGCTGTGGCTCCCCGCATGGATGCCTCGTTGGAAATAGGAACATTTCCTCGATTGACTACAGGGTCCATAATGACAAGTGATCAGCATGAACTTTTCACTAAATTCTTAAAGTTGAAACCTCATGTATTCAAGGGTGCTGAATCTGAATATGCCTATGATTTTCTGGTTGATTGTCATGAGCTGCTACATAAGATGGACATAGTAGAACGATTTGGTGTGGAGTTCGTGACCTATCAGTTTCAGGGGGATGCCAAAAGGTGGTGGCATTCGTATATTGAGTGTCAACCAGCACAGGCACCACCTATGACTTGGGCATCATTCTCTAGCTTATTTATGTATATACTCCGGACTTTCAGGGATAGGAGAAGAGATGAATTCCTGAGCCAAGAGCAAGGAAGGATATCTGTTGCTGCGTATGAGGGTAAATTTCGTGCACTATCTAGGTATGCTACTCAACTTTGTTTCAGTCCACAAGAGCGGATTCGCCGTTTTGTGAAGGGATTGAGGTCAGAATTGCGGATCCCAGCCTTACAGGTAGCTGCTGCAGCAAAATCCTTTCAGGAAGTGGTTGATTTTGTGATAGAAGTAGAGGGGGTGAAGCCAGACGACTTCACCACGGCGTCGACATCTAAGAAGTTTCGTACGGGAGGCGGGTTTAGTGGTTCCTACTCCAGAGGACAGAGTTCAGGAGGGTACCCAGCCTGACCTATTCAGTCTTCACTACAGGCTGTAGCTGGGGGTCCACCGCAGACCTGTCAGCAATTCTCTGAGTTTGGAGGTTATCCCTGGACACCGTCGTTCTCACAGAGACCTATGCTTGACTCCAGAGAGTGTTATGGATGTGGAGAGACTGGACATATTAGGAGATTTTTTCCAAAACCGAGTTACAGACCCCCAATAGTTAGAGGTAGAGGTGGTCATGGGAGAGGCCGCCATTCTAGAGGACGCGGTGGCCAAGGTAATGGTGGTCACCCCATCAATCGAGGTGGCGGGCAAGCTGGAACTGCTGTGGTGCAACATGATAGGGGCAATGGACAGACAAGTTATAGGGCCCATTGTTATGCTTTCCCCGGGAGGTCTGAAGCAAATGCATCTGATGCTGTTATCACAGGTAATCTTTTGGTTTGTGATTGCATGGCTTCTGTATTATTTGATCCTGGATCCACATTTTCATATGTATCTTTCTCATTTGCTACTGGTCTTGATTTACATTGTGATTTACTTGACATGCCTATTCGTGTATCTACTCCTGTGGGTGAGTCTGTGATAGTTGAGAAGGTGTATAGGTCTTGTCTTGTAACTTTTGTGGGGAGCAACACTCATGAGGATTTGATTATCCTAGAAATGGCTGATTTTGATGTAATTTTGGGTATGACTTTGCTTTCCTTAAATTTTGCAATCTTGGATTGTAATGCTAAAACTGTGACATTGGCCAAGACTGGGACAGATCCGCTAGTGTGGGAGGGTAATTACATTTCCACCCCAGTACGTATTCTCTCTTTTCTTCGCGCTAAGAGGATGGTTAGTAAAGGTTGTTTAGCCTCTTGGCACACCTCAGGAATGATACTTCTCAGGTACCTTTGATTGAGTCTGTTTCGGTAGTCCGCAAGTTTCTGGATGTGTTTCCTGCAGACCTTCCTGGTATGCCACCGGATAGGGATATCGATTTTTGCATTGATCTGGAGCCGGGCACTCACCCCATTTCCATACCCCCTTATAGAATGGCTCCAGCCGAGTTAAGGGAGTTAAAGGCCCAACTTCAGGAGTTGTTAGGTAAAGGCTTTATTAGACCAAGTGCATCCCGTTGGGGTGCTCCTGTCTTATTTGTGAAGAAGAAGGATGGGAGTTTTCGGATGTGCATAGACTACAGACAGCGGAATAAGGTGACTATTAAGAACAAGTATCCTCTTCCTCGCATTGATGATTTGTTCGATCAGTTACAAGGTTCTTGTACCTTCTCAAATATCGATTTGAGATCTGGTTATCATCAATTGAAAATACGGGCAGCAGATGTGCCAAAGACTGCTTTTCGAACCAGGTATGGACATTATGAATTCTTAATAATGTCTTTTGGGATTACGAATGCCCCCGCTGCTTTCATGATTCTGTTGAACGGGATTTTTAAGCCATATCTGGATCTCTTTGTTATTTTATTCAGTGATGATATACTCAAAGAGCAGGAAAGAACATGAGGAACATTTAAGAACTGTACAGGAATTGTTGAGGGAGAAAAGACTTTATGACAAATTCTCCAAGTGTTAGTTTTTGATAGATTCAGTGTCCTTCTTGGGGCATGTGGTTTCTAAGGATGGAGTGATGGTGGATCCTTTTAAGATTGAAGCAGTGAAGAGTTGGGTAAGACCTACTAATGTTACAGAGGTAAGAAGTTTTGTTGGTTTAGCTAGCTACTACCGTCGATTTGTCAAGGGATTTTCCTCTATTGCTTCGCAGCTAACAAACTTGACTAAGCAGAATGTCCCCTTTGTATGGTCGGATGAATGTGAAGAAAGTTTTCAGAAACTCAAGACCTTGCTGACTACTGCACCAATTCTTACCCTGCCAGTGGAAGGTAAGAATTTCACCGTTTATTGTGATGCATCTTATTCTGGTTTGGGTGCAGTGATAATGCATGAAAGAAATGTAATTGCTTATACTTCAAGACAATTAAAAGTGCATGAACGTAACTATTCGACCCATGATTTGGAGTTGGCTGCAGTAGTATTTGCATTAAAGCAATGGAGACATTACCTATATGGGGTCAAGTGTGAAGTCTATACAGATCATCGTAGTTTACAGTATGTCTTTACTCAGAAAGATTTGAATTTGAGGCAGAGGAGGTGGATGGAACTACTGAAGGACTATGATATCACTATTTTGTATAACCCAGGAAAAGCTAATGTGGGGGCAGATGCTCTAAGTAGAAAAACAGGGAGCATGGGTAGTTTAGCCCACTTACAGGTTTCTAGACGCCCATTGGCTAGAGAAGTTCATACTTTGGCTAATGACCTTATGAGGCTGGAAATACTAGAGAAAGGAGGACTTTTGGCCTGTGTGGAGGCAAGATCCTCTTTTCTTGACAAGATTAAGGAGAAGCAATTTACTGATGAGAAGCTTAGCCGAATTCGAGATATCGTATGGCGAGGAGAGGCTAAAGAGGCAATACTTGATGAGGAAGGTGTTCTGAGAATTAAGGGAAGGGTATGTGTGCCCCGTGTTGATGATTTGGTTTACACTATTCTTACAGAGGCTCATAGTTCAAGGTACCTTATACATCCTGGTGCAACCAAAATGTATCGTGACCTAAAACAACATTTTTGGTGGAGTAGAATGAAGCGCGACATTGTTGATTTTGTTGCCAAATGCCCGAATTGTCAGCAAGTAAAGTATGAACACCAGAGGCTTCGAGGGACTCTTCAGAGAATGCCCATTCCTGAATGGAAATGGGAAAGAATTGCAATGGATTTTGTAGTTGGTCTTCCGAAGACATTGGGAAAGTATGACTCCATTTGGGTAATTGTTGATAGGTTAACTAAGTCTACTCACTTCATTCCGGTCAAGATGACTTACAATGCAGAGAAGTTAGCCAAACTTTATATCTCAGAAATTTTTCGACTGCATTGAGTTCCACTCTCCATCATATCATATAGAGGTACGCAGTTCACTTCTAAGTTTTGGAAAACTTTACATGCTGAATTAGGTACTAGGCTGGATCTTAGTACTGCATTTCACCCTCAGACCGATGGTCAGTCTGAGCGAACGATTCAGGTGTTGGAGGATATGCTTCGTGCATGTGTGATAGAATTTCGTGGTCATTGGGATATATTCTTACCCTTAGCAGAGTTTTCATACAACAATAACTATCACTCAAGTATTGATATGGCTCCATTTGAGGCACTGTATGGGAGGAGATGAAGATCTCCCATTTGTTGGTTTGATGCATTTGAGGTAAGTCCTTGGGGTACCAATTTTTTGAGGGAATCGTTAGATAAAGTAAAATTCATTCAGGAGAAGCTCCTAACACCTCAGAACAGGCAGAAAGAATATGCAGATCGAAAGGTTAGGGACTTGGATTTTATGGTGGGTGAGCAAGTCTTGCTGAAAGTTTCACCCATGAAAGGGGTGATGAGGTTTGGTAAGCGAGGTATGCTTAGCCCAAGATATATTGGTCTATTCGAAGTTCTGAAGCGAGTGGGTGAGGAAGCTTATGAATTAGCCTTGCCTCCAGGACTGTCAGGAGTGCACCCGGTATTTCATGTGTGTATGCTGAAAAGATACCATGGGGATGGAAACTACATTATTCGTTGGGATTAAGTTCTTCTGGATGAGAATTTGTCTTATGAGGAGGAGCCTGTTGCTATAATAGATAGGGAAGTACGCAAGTTGAGATCAAAAGAGATTGTGTCCATCAAGGTTCAATGGAAGAATCGGCCAGTTTAAGAGTCCACTAGGGAGAAGGAGGCTGATATGCAAGTAAGATACCCACACCTTTTTGCAGATTCAGGTACTCTCTCTCACCCTTGTTTTTCTTCTTGTGATCGTTCAAGGACGAACGATGGGTAAATTGGTATCTATTGTAACGACCTGTTTAGTCGTTTCGGGCAGTAGAATCATTTGTGAAAAAAACTGACTAGATCGACGGAGCACGCGATGGTCTGTCATGGCCATGACGGACAGTCATGGACCCCGTCGTCCCGCACATGTGTAATTTTCCGGTTGCTCTCCTCATTGACCTCGATGACAAGTAGGACGGACCGTCATAGGCACAACAGTCCGTCGAGGGTCTTCGTTCCAAAACACTTCAACTCTGAAATCTGGGTACTGGGAGCGACTCTCTGAACTCCGTGATGGAACTGCAGAACGGACCGTCGTAGTTACGACAGGCCGTCACAAAACCCTTGACTGAATTTAATTCTCTTAATCTTGTGACGGACGTGCAGGACGGAGCGTCATAGGCGTGACGGGCCGTCACAGGTTGCGTAACATCGACTGGTCGGATTTCTGCTAAAATTTTTAAGGGGTGTTTTGGACCTTTTATGAACAACTTCTTTTAATTAGTGGGTGAGTTGGATAAGTTATTTACTTGGGGGTTAAAGAAGTAACCTTAAAAAACAATGGATTACTTTTATCATATTGAATTATATGATAATTAGGGTAAAAGAAAAAAGATTTTGGAGAGGAAAAATAAAAAGATCAGAAGAGAGGGAGAACGAGCGAGAAAAGGGAGAAGCGAAGAGGAAAGCAAAGGCATTGAGAAGTAACTTGTTGATCGCGATTCTTCGGTGGAGGTAGGTTATGGTTTATGCTATTCGTAGTAAA
Organism: Solanum habrochaites; assembly: GCA_027704765.1. Taxonomy (NCBI): domain Eukaryota; kingdom Viridiplantae; phylum Streptophyta; class Magnoliopsida; order Solanales; family Solanaceae; genus Solanum; species Solanum habrochaites. Next base: position 51,638,796 of record JAKWJA010002495.1, on the reverse strand, counting down.
CTCTTTATAGAGATTGATATGTATTGAGTGGTATTGTAAAGTTTTCTATATACTTAATTGCGTTGTAGCATGATTGTGATTATATAAATTGTGATGGATTATAATGATGATACTGTGAGATCTTGACAACCTTAAATTCACTGTATTAATGATGATTCCTTGGTATAAAAGAAGGCTTGATGAACTAAAAGAATGAGATTAATGGATCGGGTGTCACGGACCGACACGTAGTATTAGGGGATCGGGTGTCATGGACCGACACATAGTATTAGGGGATCGGGTGTCACGAACCGACACGTAGTAATAATGGATCGGGTGTCACGAACCGACACGTAGTAATAGAGGATCGGAGTGTCACGTTCCGACACAAGAGAAATAAAGAGAATGAATCTTGAATTATGGTGATATACTCAATCTAAAAAACCTAATTCCCAAACGAATATGGTGTGAAGGCTTGAGTCCTCATTGGTGCGCTTGATGTTGTTGCCCATGGTTCTTGTACTTGTTGTTGCTACCTGTTGAGTATTGTTGTTGATTTTATAATATTATTTGATATATATTGATTTCTATTCTGAGTTGGTCGATGATACCTACTCAGTACGTGTTCCATGTACTGACCCCTACTTGCATTTTCTTCTTGATATATTGTTGAGTGCAGCAAACGTGCCAGCAACTTCGACTCGTCCACAACTCTAGCCAGTCTTCAGCACGTCAAAATTTAGGCTGAGCTATTATTCCTAGCTCGGGCAGGATTCTCTTCTTCACGTCTTGATGTCTTGAATTTCGGACATGGACCGTCTCTTTTACTTATTTTAGTTCTTAATTATTCTTAGACTTAGAAATTTGAGGATAGATGTTCTTGATGTGATGACTTCCAGATTTTGGGTATGATAAGTAATATATTTAGAAGTTGATTTAATTGGTTATATTAATTAGTTTCGTCTTCCGCATTTTAGTTTGTTATTCAAAATTTATATACTGGTTGAAATATTGGGGTTTAGATTTGTTGGTTCGCTCATATAGAAGGATAAGTGTGGGTGCCACTCGCGGCCCTTTTTGGGTCGTGACACTAATATACAATGAATAATAGTATTAAATCAACTATAACACTTAACAGGTGATAAGCATCAAATATCATGAACCAGTGTCAATAACATTAAAGTAAGTATGTAATAAGTCAACAATATCAAGATCATCCATGAGGAATCATGCCTGCAACAAAACTATTTGGGGAGTTGAGTTCTTTGAGATTGAATACATTATGTTAATTCAATATGTTTTTCCTTTAATATTATCATGTAACGACCTGTTTAGTCGTTTTGAGTAGCAGATTTTATTTCTGGAAAAACTGGCTGAGACGACGGACCATCATGGGCACGACGGACCGTCGAGGGAGTCTCGTTCCAAAACACTTAGAATTCTGAAATTTGGGTACTGAAATCGACTCTCTGAACGTCACGACGGAATGGCAGGACGGAACGTCGTGGGCACGACGGACCGTCACAGGCCATTCAGTAAATCCAGATCTCTGAACTTTGTGACAGAGCAGCAGGACGGACTGTCGCAGGCTCGACGGCCCGTCACAGGCTGTGTAATCCCAGGCTGGGTCGGATTTCTGTTAATTAATTTAAGGGGCGTTTTGGACTATTTCCTGCTTTAATTATAAAGTGGTGAGTTAATGTTAATAAGTCTAATTACTTGGGGGTTAAAAGAGGTAACCTTAAGTTAATTAGTGGGTTATTATTGCCATCTTTTATACTTAATTATATGCTAATTAGGGTAAAAGAAAGAGGGTTTGAATAAGAAAAAGAAAAAAAAGAACAGAAAGAGAAGGAGAACGAGTAGAGAGAAAAAGAAACGAAGAGGATAGCAAGGATTTTGAGAAGATAGCTTGCTGATCGCAATTCTTCGGTGGAGGTAGGTTATGGTTTTTATACTATTCGTAATAAACTCTTAATAGCGAATGATATGTGTTGGGTTGTATTGTAAAGTCTTCTATGTGCTTAATTGTATGCTTGTATGAATATGATTATACAATTGTGATAAAATAAGCATGATGAAGCTATTGAATCCCAAATCTTGATAACCCCTTGTTAATGATGATGCCTTAGTAAAAGAAGGCTCGATGAACTAAAGTAATGGGGTTGATCATGCCTTGGTATAAAAGAAGGATTGATGAATTAATAAGAATGAGATTAGTGGAGCGGGTGTCACGAACCGACACGTAGTATTAGGGGGACTGGGTGTCACGAACCGACACATAGAATTAGGGGATCGGGTGTCACGAACCGACACGTAGAATTAGGGGATCGGGTGTCACGAACCGACACGTAGAATTAGCGGATCGGGTGTCACGAACCAACACGTAGAATTAGGGGATCGGAGGGTCACGTACCGACACATAGTAGTAGGGGAGCGGAGTGTCACGTACCGACACAAGAGGAATAAAGATATTGAATCGGAAAGATGTTAATATACTCAATCTAATGAACCTAATCCCAAATGAGTATGGTATTGAGGCTTGAGTCCTCATGTGTGAACTTGGCGGTAGTTATAAATGATTATAGAACTTGTTGTTGCTACATGTTGAGTATTATAGTTGATTTATGATATTATCTGATATATACTATTTTCTATTTTGAGTTGGCCGATGATACCTACTCAGTACCCATGTTTTGTAGTGACCCCTACTTGTATTTGTTTTCTTTGTTATTTGTGGAGTGCAGCAAACGTACCGTCGTCTTCAACTCAACCGCAACTCTAGCCAGTCTTCATTATACCGGATTTCAGGGTGAGCTAACGCTTCTAGCTTGGATTGGATCTTCTTCCTCATGTCTTGATGCCTTGAAGTTCCGGCATGGACTAGCTTTTGTTATTTTTTTTTTGCTTCTTAGAATACTCTTAGTTTAGTAATTTGATCATAGATGTTCTTGTAGTGATGACTTCCAGATTTTGGGGAATAATAGATGTTGAATTTTAGAAGTTATTGAATTGGTTTTATTAATGAGTTTAAGTCTTCCGCATTACTTTCTGTTGATATTATATTGAAATGTCTGGGTTTAGATTGTTTGGTTCGCTCATATAGGAGGGTAAGTGTTGGTGCCAGTCGCGGCTCGTTTTGGGTCGTGACATATCATGTCAAAGCATGACAGTCCAATCCAATTATATCATGTCAGAACATGACACTCCGATCTAACCCTTCTTTGAGTAACAAATTTAAATAGGTAAAAAACATATGTTCACCTACAATTTTATCAAGGAAACTAATTATATTTTGAATGTGATTCTACAGTTATTTTGTGAGCCAATATGTTTATGATCAAGTGTTTCCTTCATTTATATTGTGGTATACTAATTGGGTAAGTTTTGTAATATATACACCTATTCATATATTAGTTTACTCTTCATTCTACTAACATACCCTTTAATTAACTAAACATATATGGTTCTACAATTCAGAAAATGCCACCACATTTGATAAATTTTTCAAGGATATTTCTTGTGGATCGATTACCTTTACACAATGTACCAATATATAACTAATGGTTTTAAATTTGCCACGGAGAAATACTCAGAGAATAAGGAAACCAATAATAGTGGTGTCTGGGTTAAAGGTGATGATAGAAATAAAAACGAGAATGTTGGTTATTTTAACGTCCTACAGGTGATTCTAGAGTTGGAGTATTCGGGTTGGCCAATAAAAAAAGTAGTACTTTTCCAATGCAAGTGGTTTGATCCAACTTCAAGTACGAGGGAGCTTAAGCAGCATAATATCATTGAAGTCAAACACATTATGAAGTATGAGGCTTATGAACCTTTTATTATTGAACAGAATGCTAAGCAAGTGTACTATGCTCCTTATCCATTACGTAGGGACAAGTCTTATTGGTTGGTTGTTATCAAAATAAAATTAATGTGGCGAGTGGAAGTTGATCATTAACTGGATGTTACATATCAAAATGAAATATAAAGTCTTCATCAAGTTGTGGATGCTGAGTTAGAAATGCATTTGGAGCATCCTGATCACATTTTAGAAGAAATTAATAGAGAAGAACTGGATATGCCAACAACTATGGAGGAGGATGAGGAGGAAACTTTTGAAGAAGATGAATGGATAGATGAGGAGGAAACATCCGAAGATGATACAAATGAATGGATAGATGATGAAGAAACATTCAAAGATGATGAATAAAATTTTTTATGTTTGCTTGGTGGATTAGTATCTATTCATATTTAAGTATACTTTATAATTTAATAGTTTTACTGTCTGTTTGACATTGTGAAAGACTATTTGGATTAAGCCTTATGTTATGATAACTTTGTTTGATATATTTTTTTGACATTGTGCATTTTTTTTTACTATTCTTTTTTAATCTTTATGTTTAATTGATATAGATGGTGGATAAATACAAGGGTAAATTAAAAATTTTAGCTAATCCAAAAAATAAATTAAGGCCAATGTTGTGAGAAGGTCCACTGGGATGGTGATATCTGATGATTCCTTTAGAGTGAATATTTCAAAACGAACCTCAATTTTACCTACTCACTCTACAAATCAGACACATAATGCCTCTACTCATGTGTCTCCACAATCTTGTTATACTATATCTACACCCACTGTGGTACCTAGATCAGGTTTCCAAACATTGCAGGGTTATTCATATTTTGATCGTGAGTCTACCATACCATCAGCTAGTGCTAGTCAGTGCAATAATTTGAATACGAACAGTGGATCAATTGGATTTTCAAATCTTCATCTTGAATCCAATTGATCGGAGTGTAATACTCCCACCACCTAGCACTCCGATGCACGTAGTCCTCAGCCAGGCAATAGAGACAATTTTTGGAGACTTTTCATCAAGCCGTTAGGATACAACTATGATTTAATTATTTTTCATTTTTTCGTTTGTCTAAATCTATTTTAATTAATTGATTGATTATTTTTTGTTTACCATTCTTTGTCAATGAAATCATATTCCAGGTTCCGTCCGGATGTGGATATGTCAAAGATTATTTCAAAGTGCATCTGTACTCACTTTAATTGTTTATACCTGACTAAGGGTTCGATTCCAATTAACAATAGGGGGCATATGTTCAATGAATTTAAGGTAAGAATGTGTATCAATTAAATCCACTTCACATACGTTAAAATTTGATATTCATTTGAACATTAAAAATTTCCTCATTTTTCATTAAAGAAATATTATGTCTAGGGTCCCGAACATGAGGAAGAAGTTCAAGCAAACTTCAAGGTTAAAGCTTCAAAGTTTCTTTCTAGCACATTTAGTGAATGTCGGAAAAATATTAGAATTTCTAAGTTTATGGTACCAACTTGATGGGATCTATTACTAGAACATTGGGGTATTGATGAAAAGTTTAAAAAGAGGAGTGAGATTGGGAAAAAGGCTCGCGCATCAGAAAATGGAGGCTTTTTGCACACCGGTGGAGCTATTAGCCTAGTTACTAGGAAGGAAATAATGGTATACTTTCTTAATTTTTTAAAATATTTGTTTTTCTTTTTTGATAATTAGTTTTTAGAGATTAAATTATACTTGTATTATTTGCAGGAAAAAGATTTGGGTAGGACGGTAGTTGTAGAAGAGATGTTCAAGGTTACTCATGTCAAGAAGAGTATGAACTCCAAAGAAGAAGAAAGATGGATTGAGCCACGTGCACTAGAGACATATGTAAGAACACTATTCAAGTTATTTTTTTTCTCTTTCTTGTATATATTACATTCTTATTTGTAGAGTTCGTTGTTTAAATTACAGGATAGCTTTATACGAATATCTCATGAATATCGTAGTACTCTACCTCTGTAGAGCCGGGACAGATCATTTACACAAGAAGAAAGTTAAAATCTTTGGAAACAAAGTGCAGGTGAATCAATTAGAGGTTCAGTCTACGGCTATCCAGAAAAGACATATCAAAAGAAGCAGGCTTTGTAATGTGGCTCATCATCCTATGGCTTCGATGGAAGGGATAAAGAGACAATATCTGTAATGGAGTGCAAGATAGTTTTTCTCAATACCGAGCTTGCTGTTGTAGCCGACTAAGAGAGGAAGAGAGAGGTGGAGATTGTGGCATCGAAGGAGGCAGAGAACAAGAGGTATGCAACTCTTCAGGCCCAACTAATTTTTCTTTTTGAATTTGGAAATATTCTTCCTCTATGTCCCACAAGCAGTGATGATGGAGCTGATCAGGAGGGTGATAGAATTATAAGGGTGATAAGGAGAGTGACGGTGATGAGTAGTAGCTGTATTTGTTTGATATTTTAGACTTCTATAATTTTTGAATTGTTTGATCGTATTTTATTTTAATTTGAAGTTGGATAAAGTTCATATTGAAATAGTTTAATGTATATTTTGAAAATATTGTTTTATTTTGGTTGGATGAAGTCTATTTTAAAATAACTAATTTGGAATTCATTGAGTTGGATGAAGATTATTTTGAAATAGCTTATTTGGAATTCTTTAGGTTGTTTTGATATAAATATGAAGGTTGGATACTAAAATAGCAGCTCAATGCTTCCAGGTTTGTAGCAGAAATACCGACCTCTAGATGTCGAAATCTAAAAAATAAGAAATAAAAATACCGACCTCCTAAGGTTGGAATCTATAAAATAAGAAATAAAAATACCGACCTTCCAAGGTCGAAATCTAAAAAATAATAAATAAAAATACGGACCTCCGGAAGTCAGAATCTAAAAAATAGGAAATGGAAATGTTGACCTCTGGAGGTCGAATCTAAAAATTAAGAAATAGAAATACCGATCTCCGAAGGTCGAAATCTAAAAAATAAGAAGTAGAAATACCGACCTCAAGAGGTTGGAATCTAAAGAATAAGAAATTGAAATACCGACCTCCAGAGGTCAAAATCTAAAAAATAAGAAATAGAAATACCGACCTTCGGAGGTAGGTATTCTAAAATTTTATAATTAAAAATTCTGACACTCCGGATGACCGAAATAATAAAAATAAAAAATAAATAAATATATTAAAGTGACCTCCGGAGGTCGAAAAATAAAATAAATTTTTTTACCGATATAAATTAAAACTAACATCGAGATGTCAGTAAATACCAACCTCTATAGGTCGAAATTGAATTGTGACCAAGCTTTTTCCGGCTTAAGCTGGAAAGTTAGTTTTTGGTCGGTATTTCAGGAATACCGACCTCTAGAGGTCAGTATATTTAGGTCGGTATTCACTGTTTTTTTAGTAGTGTCAAAACCATCATATGGGTCGTTACATTAAATATCAATTTACCCATTGTTCGTCCTCGAACGATCAAAAGAAGGTGACGGTAAGAAAGGATACTTGTCTAAAAAATTCTCTGAAAATATTAGTACCTAAGGTCTCATATAAAAAATATCAAACCAATCAATCGCACACATACACATCATCTCATACAATGTCTAAAATAGGGTCATCTCAATACTTCAAAGATAACTTTTGTATGTAAACTCGACTAACAACAAAACTATTTCCAATATCCACCAAAGTTAATCGTATTCCAATCCTCAACATATTATAAAGGAACTAGTGTAACGATCCACAACGAGTCGTGAGTGACTCACACATAACCTCCTAGGTGGGAGAACCAACAAATTTAACCCAAGTTACAACCTAAAAGCATAATGTGGTAACTCAAAATCATACTAAATATTGTTTCCCAAAACCTGAAAGTCATCACATCAAGGACATCGTATCTCTAATACTAAGTTTAAGAATATCAAATAAACCGAAACAAAATAATAAAATGGTATGTGTCCAAATACATAGGACATTATGTCATGACGAGACAATCCAACAGAAGCTTGAATGAATAGCTCACCCTAGAACCTAATAGGCTGGAGACTTTCTGGAGCTCAGGGCAATTCGAAGTCATTAGTACACTCATTGCACTCTATAAAAGGAAAATAAAGAAAAATACAACTAAGGCTCAATGTACTGAATAGGTATTATCGGCAAATCCAAAATAGAAACTAATATACAATGAATAATAGTATGAACTCAACTATGACACTTAACATGTGGTAAGCAACAAACAAGATAAACAAGTGACTATATAATCAATCAAGATATCAAGCACACCCATGAAGACTCATGCTTCCATCTCACGCTTATTTGAGAAATGGGTTCTTTGAAATTGAGTACATTAAGTTAATTTTATATATTTTTTTTAACGTTACTGTGTTGGAACGTGACACTCTGATCCAATTATGTCGTGTTAAAACGTCATACTCCGATCAGATTATACAGTATTAGAACGTGACACTCCTATCCAATTATACAATTAATTTATCATTTGTTATCAACACTTTCAAATCGTTGATAATATTTCATCAAACATTCTTTATTCAAGGCATCATTTCTATAAAGAGGATTCAAAATATAAATTCAAACTTCTTAGGATTTCAGACCGATCACAAAACACACAACAAAGCCACTTAATCATTCAATCAAGTACAGTCATGACCCAAAATGGACGTGATTATACTCATCTTATCCCACCAAGACAAGTCAGCCTAAAACTCAAGTATTTCAATAAAATGTGAAAATTAATAATAAACTCAAAAATATCCAAAAAATTTGGTTGTCACGTGTACAAATCTCTAATGTTTCATAAAAAAATGATAGAAAAATAGAAGACTCCAATGACCTTGTTTCTAGAATAAAACAAAATCATAAATAAGGGGAAAGGAGGTTGATAGGCTCAAAATTACTTCTCAAATGAGAAGTAAAGCGGTCGCGTCAAGTAAATAACCCAACTAGTGAGGTTGGGATCGTTCCCACGAGGAAAATAGTTTAGACTTAACGTTAACTTGTTATTACTATTGTTCGGTTGATAACTTCCTTAGAAAGTAAAAACATAAAAATGTAAATAGGGGGTTTTGTATTTCCTAATAAGTAAAAAGAGCTAACTAAATTGAAAGAGACACTTGACAGTTTTGAAAGTTGGGTTTTAATCAATTAATCAATGTAACTAGGGTCTACGTGTTCCCCACAGGTTCATAACTTGATAATTCTAACTATAACAATTCTTTCCTAGTATCTTGCATGCAAAGTGATAAGTTATGTATTTCTAAATCCTTGGTCCGGCATCTAGAAAATCTCACTCCACACCTTGGTCCGGCTACGTGTTTTGCTTTCCTAACCCTTATCGTTACCTCATATTAAGCATCGTATTCGATATTTGACTAAGTTACTACCTCGTACCAATCAATACTAGCCTATTAGATAGTATACACTAAATCTATGTTAATAATTCTTTTCCTATTATCTACCTCCTTGGTCCAGCAAGTAGCATTAAGGCGAGTTCTAACGTTGATCATCCGTTAAAAATACTTCTAAACGAAAGAATTATTAATACATGCAAGACACTATTCTAGAATTGTTATTTTAGCTAGAGTTTACCTCATTATTTGCCTATGGTTCCCACAACCCTAGTTATGGAGTTTAGTTACTCATCGCCATAAACACAATATTCAAATATATTAAATAAGAATTCATGTACTTACTTCAATGAGAAAGAATAAAGTCCAAAGGATTGCTTCATTAATCACCAAAAATTACTTGCAAGAATTCTCAAAGTAGTCAATAATCTTACGAAAAGTTTAATGATTATCGAGAATCTCACAATACAATGTTTACGAATACGGAGTTTCAATAATCTCAGAGTCTAACTATCAAGTGTCTAACCTCAAAAATTAGGTTTTTCGAACTATTTATAAAAATACAAAAACCTAATTAAACAAGAATTCTAATTGCTGGAAATCTGCAAAAACGCGGCTGGGTCGACGGACCACGCGACGGACCGTCGTGGTCATGACGGACCGTCGTGGACTCCGTCGTCCCATACTTGGTGCATGTTCTTCTGCTGCTTTCTTCATTCCCCTCAACGGCAAGTGTGACGGACCGTCATAGGCGCAAAGGTCCGTCGAGGGTCTCGTTTCAAAAGACTTCAACTCTTGGAATCTGGGTACTGGGATCACTTCTCTGATCTTCACGACGAACCTGCAGGACGGACAGTCATAGCCATGACGGACCGTCACAAGCTCCGTAATCCCACACTTGTCAGACTTCCCCATCTTCCTTCAGCAGCTTCTCTACGCTGCCACCTACGGATCGTCACAGGCATGACGGACCGTCATAAGCTCCGTAGGTGGTCTCTTCTGCATTTCTCTCTCAAAATCTCCGCATTTGGCTTTGGACAGATTTCCTGCAAAACAATGAGAAACTTGTATAAAAATTAGCACAAAAAGGGCTTTTGGACACACTAAACTTAAGGAAAAAGCATTAATTATACCGTGAAGCCACGGTATATCAACACCCTCAACTTAAATTCGTTGTTTGTCCTCAAACGACGCACTATGACTCACTACACAATCTTTGTACAATAGTATTCATGTTTTATCCTTTGCAATCATTTGGCTATCAATCCCGATTAATCTCATCAAATCTATGCATGCTATCACTATTAGGCTTGAATTTTGTGGGATTCGAACATGACACAGACTCACCATGCACTAACACCTATCCTCTTCAATTTCTCACCGAGGTGCTAACAATTCTGGTATTGCAACTAATGTCCTCACTTTAGAATAAAATCCTCATTTTTCACACAATGATTTCAGTTTGAGTATAAGGATTACATTTCAACACTCGCTCTCAGAACAAAGTCACACTCATTCATACCTATTGCCATAAGCTTGCCCTTATTTTCACTGCCTTAAGTTCGCTATACAACCCTTAGGATCACGATAGGACTTTTTTAGCTTGTAACATAGGCTCAGGGTTAGGTAGGGTAAATTTTTAGGTATACGTTAGTGACTTTTTTGCCCTCCTTGACATATCGGCTAAACCTTCCATTTTTATCATCTTATCTCGCCCAGTTTCTCATACTCTTTCCCTTTGCAAAATTTTCTCTTCTTTCTTAATTTGTGTAAGTGATTTTTTTCTTTTTCTTTACTTTTATTTCAACTAATTCTGAATCACTTTACTTTTGTTCTTTCTCTCTCTTTTTTTCTTTCAACCCCACTTTCCAGAGCATTCCTCATAATAGACACCCTAAACTCATGGCTTTGCCATGAGTCAAGGTACACAATATCCAAAGTTGGGTCAGGGCCAAAACGAAGGTTGTTTACTGTATTAGCCACCCTCAACTTATGCTTTTGGCATAAGCTGAGGTGCACATGTCCAAGGAGGGACCAGGGCCAACACATTGTTCCCCGAAAAGATCAGTTAGGGTGAAAAAGAAAGGTCTAATTTAAGCTCATATTATTTGGATCAAAGAAGGAAAAATTTCATTCGGTTTCTTTTATTTGGGTTAGAAATGGGCTTTTTTGAATAAGGGCCTATGATCCTTTCCTAATTGTTTGTTACAGCTTACTTTTAGCAGGACTAACCAGGCAAGTTCTAGCTCAGTACCAATAGTGGACTATTAAAATTTCCTCACTCTCACTTAACATGTCATCACTATACCAGATTATTAGACACCTAGTTTGAATTAAAGACTTAGGGTAATGCAATGGTGTAACTCTATTTCACGCTTAGAGCCACACAATTGTCAGTTACTATGCCTAGTCATGTGTTATTTTCAGTTTATCAGGATATCATTTTAGCCATCATGCTCTAGAATTAAACTATGTACAAAAGATATAAACATGCCGGTTCAACAAAAAAAAATAATCAGTCTTTTGGGGAAAAAGAACTCAGGCAAGAAAACCCCAAAAGAGGATAGTGAGTTGGGCTACTCAGACTTCACCCTAACACTCACTTTCCATTTACCCCACCCCCAACAAAAAAGCATGCAATTGTCCCCAATGCATAAAAAATCTAAAGATTAGAAGGGTAGGTAAAGCAAACCTGTGGCGCATAGCGCCGTCGATCAACAAGCTGGTGGGTCTGGTTTCCCAGAACCTACATCCTCTGCAATCTGGACACCCTCAGTGGTGTCCTCAGCAACAACCGCACCCTCAGTAGTGCCTCCTGCTGTCTCTACAGTGCGGGAGCTAGACGCCCCAGCCGCTATCTGCGATGCTATGATCTGGTGTGCCTCCGCCTCAGCAAGTGAGGCTCTCCTCGCGGCCTCCATCTCTCGGCGCTCCTTCTTCCTCTCTCGCGCCTCATCCTCTGATCGAGCCCTCCGCCTCTTCGCACTCTCTCTCAGGGAAGATGGGGGAATGTCTGGAGTAGGAAACAGGGCCGCCAATACAGTATCCTCAGCATGCTCGACAGACTCCGGCACTCTTGCCTCTAGGATCGTGTCGATGTCTGCACGAAGACTGTCGACTGCAGCCTGAAGAGTCGACACATCTACCGGAGGGGCTGGTCGAGCTAATACTCTCAATTGAAAGGCATCTAGGCGCTGGTTAACCTCAGCAATCTTCCGCTGCATCTGCCTCTCCATACGCGCTTCAGACTCAGCAATAGACTTCTGCATCCCTGGATGGATATGATGCAGAAGAGTGGCCATTTGTGCTACTACCCGGGATAGACTCGACCGGGGTAGTGTCCGTGGATGCCTGTGTAGCTGTGCGGGCCTGGGCCACCGTATCCTCAAGATCATCAGCTAGTGGTGGCAGCTCTGGACGGGTCCCTCGACGTGGGGACAACTCATTGGCCTCGTCTCTGATGAGGCCGACGTCAACGGTACTCGGCGGGGTCCTCAACTGATCTATGTGCCATATGGGAACACCTGCAGACCTGCAAAGGGCAAAGATCATGCACGGAAAGGGGTAGGTGGTAGTGACTTTGAATGCCCTCTCGTGCATGACTGCCTGGAGAAGCCATGCATAGTCCACCTCGAAGCCGGCTATCATCGCCGCCATAAGCACTGCTCGATCCCAGGTGACTATGTTATCAGCAGCTGTGGGGGAAAGGCAGTGACGCACGAGCAGCCACAAGAACTTGGCGACAAACGTGAGGTTGGCCTTCTTGATGGACCCCTTCGGCTCGGTGACCCAATCGGCACCCTCTCCGTCGACTGATAGGTGCAGGGCCATATACCTCTTGGTGGTCTCCCTCAGTGCAGACTCTCGCAGGAACTGTCCATCCTTCACTATCTGCCAGCGATAGTCAAACTCGGAAGTGATGGGGGTCCGAGTAGCATCTGCGCTCTCGCCGTATAGGAACCGGCGGATGGCTGGCAGGGAAATGTCAACATGCACGCCCCGGACTCGAACCTGCTCCAATGGGGCCTGTTTAGCGGGAGCAGCCCGCCTGTCGATCTGTGATCGGAGAGTCGCTACATAGGACGCGTAGAACTCTCGGACCATCTCATCGCTGTATCGTCCCAATGGACGTGCTGTCCACTCTAAGCGATGCCTGGTGAAGAGGTTATGAATCTCTGGCATCGTGGGAAGGCTCCATGTGAGTACCCGCGGCTCCAGGGTGAGTGTGCGAGTCATTACTCCTTTATCGGTCAAGAACTTTGCGTCGGAGTAAACTTGAAACTGGCCGTCGACACACCTTCGGTTTGGCTGGTCAGCGGCTGGGGTGGGGAACTGAACTGGTGCGCCGGATGTGGAGTCTGAACTATCAGCCTCATCAGACGAGGCCGACGCTGCAGCAGTGGCGGGTGCGGGAACTTCAGCAGATCCTGAAGCTTCCTCGGACCAGGATACTCCTAAGGAGCCAGACGCTCCTTCCTCGTTTGTGGCTGACCCAGAGGGTGTGCCGGTCAGTGTGCGCTCCTCATCAGACTGGGAGGCAATGACTACGCAGGACGCCACCTTCTTGGGTGTGGCTCTAGGGGCACGTGTAGCACGGGAAGGGGCAGAGGTGCCTGGGAGCACATATTCAGGGTCCCGCTCATCATCAGACCCGATGATCAATCGTGCAGACGGGGCAACAGACTTGGATCGCCCGCGTGCTTAGGCGCGGTCTTGCTTGGGTGCCATAGTAGATAGTACCTGCAAAGGATCACTATTAGTACGAGTAATGTCAAACAAGACAGGCAAGCTCATATGACATTAAAATTTGAAAATAGTGAGTTAGTAATATTGAAACTGTATCACACGACGGGACCGATGACGGCTCGTCGTGACTATGACGGAACGTCATGAGGTCCGTCGTGTTATACTTGGTATATGTATATATAAGGAACCCTGAAGGAGGGATCTCTGACCATCATGACGGTCAAGCAGGACGGACCGTCGTGAGTACGACGGTCCGTCGTAAGAGTCCATCATAGGACACTTAGAAAATGTTGGGAGACCCTTATCATTGGGGTCTCTGATCATTATAACGGTCGTGCACAACGGACCGTCGTGGGTATGACGGTTCGTCGTAAGAGTCCGTCGTAAGACACTTGGAAAATTTTGAGAGACCCTTAGAAACAGGGTCTCTGACAACCATGACGGTCGTGCAGGACGGACCGTCGTGGGTGTGACGGTCCGTCACAGGCGACGTTTAGCAGGGGTGCTAGGGCTTGTGCGACGGACCCTATGACGGTCCGTCGTGTGTGCGACGGGCCGTCATCGGGGTCTCGTTCTGAGTAGTAGTGTTAGAACTGGGGGGGTACCCTACGCATCCCCGATGAGCCCACATGGTTGTGTAGTGATGTGGACCTATATGTGTCCATACCCACGACCTAAGAAACTACCAAAGCAAAATCACCTATGGCTTGGGTTATCAACATGGCACATATGAACATTTTGAACCTAGGTTTAGACATAAGCAGATAAAGGAAACAGTATAAAACTAAAAACTAAGCTAATACTAACTACAAAACCAAAATGCAAAATAAATAAGTATAAATGTAGAGACACATACCTTGGAAATGGAGAAGAAGACAAATGGAGAATGATCCTGGCAAGGTCGACACCGACAGTAGATGATAATGATAAGGCTTAGGTGATTCGTGGGAGCAATGAGCAGTGAGGGGATGTGTGGAAGTTGAAAAGAGAGGGGAGATGAGGGGAATAAGGAATAAATGGGGTGGAATATGGGGGGGAAGTATAAACGGTCAGAATTTTAAAAGGGTCCAGTCGGGTCGGGTCGGGTAGATTTCATTAATCACGCGAAGGTTCCTCGACGACGGTCCGTCGTATCTGTGACGGGACGTCGTAGGTTCCGTCGTGTGTGCCCTAATATTCAAAATGACAGAACTACGTACCTGGTGTGACGGATGCCTACGACGGTCCGTTGCAAGTGCAACGGTCCGTCGTTGTATCCGTCAGTGGCTACTGTGTGTTGTAGTGTTCTGCAGAATTTCCTGGTGATGTGCCTGCAAATTTAAAGCCCATTAATAAAAAAAAATGCTACCATTATTAAAAAGACGATAAGTATTGGGTTGCCTCTCAACAAGCGCCTGATTTAATGTCGCGGCACGACTGGGGACACTTGATTACTCAGACTTCATCAAGATGGTACGCCTCTATTACTTTATTCCTTGATGCTTTATGCCCAAAATAGAGTTTTATTCTGTCCCTATTCCTCTTAAACCTCACTCCCTCCTTGGAGTTTAACTCAACTACTCCATGAGGGAATACTTGGGTAATCAAATAAGGGCCTGTCCATTTGGACTTGAGCTTGCCCGGAAGACAAGGTACCCCAGAACTATCTACAAACACCAAATCCCCCACCATAAACTCTTGTTTTGCATTTTTCTGTTCAGTCTCCCTCTTCATCTTTTCTTTGTGGTCTATGGCAGATACCGATTGGAGTTCACCACTCTGCCTCATGGTCTTACAAATGTTGAAGGTCGCTTCTTCAATATTCAACCGGAAAGTCATCTGCCCCTTCTCCATATCAACTAAGGCTCTAACTGTAGCAAGGAATGGTCTCCCAAGAATAATAGGCACTTCAAAGTCGACCTCACAATCAAGAATGACAAATCAGCCGGAAAGATGAATGATTCCACTTTTACTAGCACATCATGGAGTATCCCTATCGGCCGTTTCACTGTCCGATCGGCCATCAGTAGCCGCATCGTAGTGGGTTTCGGATCCCCCAATCCCAACTTCTTGTAAATTGAGAGGGGCATGAGATTTATGCTTGCCCCCAGATCATATAAGGCTTTCGCAAAATGTAATGACCCAACTGTACAAGGGATAGTGAACGCACAAGGATCTTCTTTATTTTGTATGAGGGATCTAGTAGCGATAGCACTACAATGTTGTAGTCTATCATCATCCTCGAAAGTGACCCATCTTTTCTTTGTGACCAGATCTTTCATAAATTTGGCGTAACCGGGCATTTGTTCTAAAGCTTCTACAAAAGGGACATTGATAGAAAGTTGCTTCAACATAGTTATGAAACGCCGGTACTTACCATCCTCGGTCTTTTTCACTAATCTCTGAGGGAAAGGTGGTGGAGGCCTAGGCATGGGAATTACCTTGATGGGTGCTTCTGCATCTTTTCCATTACTTTCCTCTGCTTCACCACTACCCTTTACCACCTTATCATTATCCTTTCTCACATTTTTCTCGGCCGATGGCATAGGTGGGTCAATGGTTTGCCTACCACCCCGAGTAGTGATTGCCATACAGTGCGCATCATTCTTTGGGTTTTGGACAGTGTTGCTAGAAAGAGTGCCCGGTTGCCGTGTGTTCACTGTCGCAGATAATTTGGCCACTTGCAATTCAATCTGCTTAATCAAAATTGCGTGTTTATCAACTTTTTGCCCAATACTAGCTAAATCACCCCTTAAATCTTTAATGTGCTCATCACTAGCATCGAACCTCCTCATCATTATGTGCAACATATCCCCGGCAGCGGCACCAAAATTTGATAGGCTCAAACTTACTTCTCAAATGAGAAGTAAAGCGGTCGCATCAAGTAAATAACCCAACTAGTGAGGTTGGGATCGTTCCCACGAGGAAAATAGTTTAGACTTAAGTTTAACTTGTTATTACTATTGTTCGGTTGATAACTTACTTAGAAAGTAAAAACATAAAAATGTAAATAGGGGGGTTTATATTTCCTAATAAGTAAAAAGAGCTAACTAAATTGAAAGAGACACTTGACAGTTTTGAAAGTTGGGTTTTAATCAATTAATCAAAGTAACTAGGGTTTACGTGTTCCCTACAGGTTCATAACTTGATAATTCTAACTATAACAATTCTTTCCTAGTATCTTGCATGCAAAGTGATAAGTTATGTATTTCTAAATCCTTGGTCCGGCATCTAGAAAATCTCACTCCGCACCTTGGTACGGCTACGTGTGTTGCTTTCCTAACCCTTATCGTTACCTCATATTAAGCATCGTATTCGATATTTGACTAAGTTACTACCTCGTACCAATCAATACTAGCCTATTAGATAGTATACACTAAATCTATGTTAATAATTCTTTTCCTATTATCTACCTCCTTGGTCCAGCAAGTAGCATTAAGGCGAGTTCTAACGTTGATTATCCGTGAAAAAGACTTCTAAGCGAAAGAATTATTAATACATGCAAGACACTATTCTAGAATTTTTATTTTAGCTAGGGTTTACCTCATTATTTGCCTATGGTTCCCACAACCCTAGTTATGGAGTTTAGTTACTCATCGCCATAAACACAATATTAAAATATATTAAATAAGAATTCATGTACTTACTTCAATGAGAAAGAATAAAGTCCAAAAGATTGCTTGATTAATCACCAAAAATTACTTGCAAGAATTCTCAAAGTAGTCAATAATCTCACGAAAAGTTTAACGATTATCGAGAATCTCACAATACAATGTTTACGAATACGGAGTTTAAATAATCTCAGAGTCTAACTATCAGGTTTCTAACCTCAAAAACGAAGTTTTTCGAACTATTTATAAAAATACAAAAACCTAATTAAACAAGAATTCTAATTGCTGGAAATCTGCCAAAACGCGGCTGGGTCGACGGACCATGAGAAGGACCGTCGTGGTCATGACGGACCGTCGTGGACTCCGTCGTCCCATACTTGGTGCATGTTCTTCTGCTGCTTTCTTCATTCCCCTCAACGGCAAGTGTGACGGACCGTCATAGGCGCAACGGTCCGTCGAGGGTCTCGTTTCAAAAGACTTCAACTCTTGGAATCTGGGTACTGGGATCACTTCTCTGATCTTCACGACGAACCTGCAGGACGGACAGTCATAGCCATGACGTACCGTCACAAGCTCCGTAATCCCACACTTGTCAGACTTCCCCATCTTCCTTAAGCAGCTTCTCTACGCTGTCACCTACGGACCGTCACAGGCATGACGGACCGTCATAAGCTCTGTAGGTGGTGTCTTCTGCATTTCTCTCTCAAAATCTCCGCATTTGGCTTTGGACAGATTTCCTGCAAAACAAAGAGAAACTTGTATAAAAATTAGCACAAAAGGGGCTTTTAGACACACTAAACTTAAGGAAAAAGCATTAATTATACCGTGAAGCCACGGTATATCAGAGGTCTGCTGAGATGACAAGCAGCTACATCACAAATCTCCAAGAAACCTCGGAAAATAAGAGAATGACAAGTACCATAAAATCCAGGCTCGTAACCTACAAAAAAATTGTATAGCAAGGGTGAGTACCAAACCAAACGGTACTCAGCATGTAAAACTCTAAACTCAAGCTAAGGGAATGAATTACGGGTACTCCTACCACCCCAATCGAACCCCCACAACTACAACATGATTAAAACCAGTCCAACCTAACAGTTCACCCTTTACAAGCACATATCATAATAATTACTAACAATAACATATTCTCAACAAGAAGCTCAATATTCATCAATTACCACCTTCACAAAAAAGACACTCGCAATATCAGCGACACACAAGATCACGTTCATCAAATAGAGATAACCAAATATCAAGTACTTTCTTACCACCAATAAAATCATATTCATAAAGAATGAAAGATGTCATTAAATGAAATGTATTATGACACCATGAAGTGATATGCCTCAGAATACCAAGAACTCTCTCAACCATATATACATGATACTCCTTGAAAATACATAGAAAGTTCATGAACCATGGGGGACTCGCGATGTACATATAACGACACGAACAATCTCCATGTGTTTGTGCAGACGATCTCAACTGCACTATCATAAATCAAACACATTTTGCACGGAGGATCTCCACGTGCCCAAATTATAATTATAACTTCTCCATCGCACGGACGATCTCCACGTGCCAAAATAATCATAACTCGATCACAACACTGACGATTTCCACGTGTTAGACCTTTACTCATACTCAATCTCATGTCAATGCATGTGAACAATATGATATCAAATAAATAGGATGATTCAACATCTCAAATAATCAAATGTCTCTCTATGACATATAATCACCTCAATTATCACAATTATACGGGTTTAGTAAAGAACAGAACCATACATAATAAATCAAGTCAATAATATATAAGCTAATACCCATATGTTTTGACAATCTCAGATTAAAATTCTCATTCTATAGTAATAAACCTTGCCTTTATAACACTGGTTTTCGTACCATTCTCAAAAACTCACACATAAATGATCGATCTCATTGCTTTTTATTATCCTTTTTCATTATAAGAATTAATAAATATGGACAAGTAAACCCCACAAAATTCCATTACTTCCAGACACACACCACAAGGAAATATATAAATTTCATACACTTAACAAGGGTTCAAAAATCCAATTGCCTCAAATAGTTGAACAATCACTTTGGGACTTCAGTCGTCCCCTTTAATTGAAGTTCCAACTAAAATCAATCTATTCAAATAATTGTCCGTAATAAGATTATAAAACTAACAATACCCATATCACTACTACTTTATACTAGACGCAAAAACTCACATCAAATTTATAATCAAGTTATCCTAATCTTGATACTAACTAATATGTCAACTCTTCGAGGTTCTTTTTCAAATTTCAAACCTGAGATTTAGTCCTAATCTACGAATAACAAAAATTAAATTGTATATCTTAATATATTAAAATTAAAATCATATTGGTATTACTATAAAAAAAAATTCAAATCAACGTATCATGTTAAATCTTAATTACAGAAACCCTAAAGTCAATCCCTCAAAATTTCCTATAGGCATGGCCTAATGGACTTATCAATCCCTCAAAATTTCCTATAGGCATGGCCTAATGGACTTATCTTATAATATAACATATTCTCTAATGATTGTTTCATCATGAGAAAATCGTTGCCCAACCCTTAATCCTGCAAAAATTTGTTCAAACCATCAACTGCAATTTCACTTATCTTTTCACCATCAATATAATATAATTAATGTATACATAAGATCTTAGAAAATCATGCATATAAATGAGAATATAATTTTGTTAAGCTATCACCTGAAGCACGATTATCCTCCATGATGTCGTTGTGTTACAGGTAATGTAGTTTATCAGTCCTATTTATTGGACGCCGTAGGTTAGTTTCTTCTTCTTTCTTATTTTCTTTTCTAAATTAATTCTATATACTAAAAGTGATAAATCTCTAACTTATTTTAATAAATAGGCAAAAATAACTTATAAATTTGGCTCATTAACCACCACTTAAATTAAAAGAATTTATTTAATAATACTTATCAAATAAGTAATTATAGTTATCGAATAGTTAAAAAAATTTAAACTCACTTCACCGATTAATCAAAAATGACCGGAGACAACTACCGTGAGGGACGGAATGGTAATTTTACAAAAAAAGAAAATCAAATATAATGACATCTCAGGTCAAGTTGGTAGTGTATGTTAGTTACTTAATGGGCCGAAAGTGTAGGTTATTTGGGTTCTATCTTTTTGGTAGGTAAGATGTGTTCTAGTGGTGGGTCTAACGAACTTCTGTGATGTTATACTAGTGGTATATGAAAATGGATACATTGATTGTAAAGCGTGAATACAAACTACTTAAGTAATTATCAGTTGTAACACATAATCGTATAATGAAATTTGATATTATATTCATACTTCATTTGAGAAAACAACTAGCTTTTTACCACGGACAAATAAGTTAAGCATTGTTTGTAAAGGGAATTATAGTGGTGGATCTTTGGTATAGTCTAAATATATTTATGTTGTGAAATGTATTCTGGAAGTTTTAAATGAGGACTGGTAATTTTATCGTAAGGTCAAAAAAAGTGGATCGATATTGAACTACAGGCTTATGGGTAAAGGAAGTCCTAAAGAGTATATTTATGTGAAGACAATTGAGAGTTTTAGTAAGGAAGTGCAGATAACAGTGGGTTAGTTCTTTGAATTGGATTGGTATAACTGGGTTTAAGGTGTAATATTAATGAATAGTTCATTTTCTGGTGATAAAAATAGCTTACTAGGCATGATGGTAATAGGAGTTTGTGATGGATTGTGATAGAAATAAAATCTTATAAGGGAAAATGGACGGATTTACCCTCCAACTTTAATAAATGGTAAATATATGCCCTCCATTATATTTTGCGTCCATATAAACCCCTGTCATCCAATGATAGGTACATATATACTCCTCTCACTAATGAACCCCTAATTTTTTACTCGTGTCTTAATCTTATTGAACTACCCGCTTAACCCTTTTTTAACACATTACCCAAATATCTGCCCCATAAACCAATGCCCACCCAATTTCCTCTATAAGGAATTCAAATTAAAACACCAAAAATTTTATTTTGCTGTATTTCCACCTTCTTCTCCTATAAAGAATTAGATTTAACAAAATTTTAATAAGTAAGGTAATTGTAAGCGTAATTAAAAGGGGTACTGAGAATATGAGTAAAAGCATCCAATTCAGAAATCGGATCCAAAGATGATAACTTTTGTGAGTATAGATTGTGTGTTATTCAAAACAATGGCAAAATGAAGGAAGAAAAAAGAAAAAGGAGGAAAAGCGACAAGGAAAAAGAGAAATTTCAATAATTTAGCATAATCAAAGTTGTTGCAGAACAGATTGTGTGATTTTTGAAATGTAGAAGAATTCACCTTTTTAGGATTCAAAGGAACTTTTTAGGGGTGTGGAGGCTGTCGGAATCTATTGTTCATTTTCTTGAAAATCTTGTAAAGAAAATGGTGGTGTCGAAGTTTAAAAGGTAAATTTCAAATAAAGACCAGACTAAGGATTTAGAAGAAAAGAATAAAGAGGAAGAAGAAATTTAGAGAGGTTGAATTTGGATGTTTTAGTTTGCGTGTTTAATTTGGAATACTTTTAGAGAAAATAGGGTAGGTATTGGGTTATGGGGCAGTTAGTTGGTTAATGGGTTAAAAAAAGGGGTCAAACGGGTAGTTCAATAGGATTAGAAAACATGTAAAAAATTAGGTGTCCGTTAGTGAGAGGTGTATATATGTACCTATAATTGGACGACAGGGGCTTATATGGACGGAAAGTATAACGGAGGGCATGTACGTACCATTTACTTGGAATCAAGAAGTTTGATGGATCCGATTTCAGTTTCATGATGATATAGATCGAAGATTATCTGTACCAGAAATATCTTAACGAAACGTTTTATGGGGTGAAGCCGGAATCCACGACGGAGGAGAAGTGGAAGCTCAAGGATCACCAGGATCTAGGGTTTATCCACTTGACTTTGTTAAGAAATGTGGCGTTCAACATCTTGAAGGAGAAAACTACATCCGATCTGTTGAAGGCACTGTCAAACATGTATGGAAAACCATCGATGATAAACAAGGTATATTTGATGCGTAGATTGTTCAATTTACAGATGTCTGAGAATGGACCTATCTCTGATCATATAAAGTAGTTTAATATGATTGTGAGTCAACTAAATTCTTTGGATATTAATGTCGAACATGAAATTAAGGCGTTGATTTTTATGTCATCTCTTCCCGAGTCTTACGATACTGTTGTTGCTGCGATTAGCAGTTTCTGTCGATATGAGAAACTTAAGTTCGATAAAATCTATGATGTTGTTCTTAGTGAAATTATTCGCAAATGAGAAGTGGGAGATTCAATAGACAGTGCTCTCAGCGTTGAACGAAGGGGGAGAAGTAAGACGTAAGGCCAAAATCAACATGGTCGATCAAAATCAAGAATCGAGGAAAATCTCCTAACAGATAAAACGTGACTTGTTGGAACGGTGGAGAAAAAGGGCACTTTTGGACAAGATGTACAAAGCCAAAGACCAAACAGAATCAGAAATTTGGAGATGAAAATGAATTTTTAAACTCAGCCGAGGACATTGGGGATGCTCTAATCCTTAGTGTGAATACCCCGGTTGAATCATGGATTTTTTATTCTTGTGCATCTTTTAATTTGTCTCCAAGCAAGGAGTTGTTCCAAAATTTCAAATCTGGATATTTTGGAAAGGTATATCTTGCTGACAATAAAACCTTAGAGATTGAAGGAAAATGGTATGTTTGCATAAAGACCACCTTGGGAAACTAGTGGACATTGGAGGATGTCACATATATTCTTTGGCTAAAGAAAAATCTAATCTCTGTTGGTTAGTAGGATAGCATTGGATATGGAGCAGAGTTTGGGAATTGTAAGTGGAAGATTGTGAAAGGTGCTATCGTAGTAGCTCGTGGTACCAAATCTGGAACCTTGTACACCACTGCAGGGTGTATTAACATGTCTGTTGTTGCTGAAGGTGCTTCTGGTTCATGTCTATGGCACAACAGACTTGGACACATGAGTGCTAAAGGAATGTACATACTGGTTGCAAAAGGATCATTAGAAGGTCTGAAGTTTGTTGATATGGGTCTTTGCGAGAGCTGTGTTATGCGCAGACAGAAAAGAGTAAGTTTCACAAAGACTCCTAAAGAGCCAAAGAAAGTGCGGTTGGAAATGGTCCATACACATGTTTGTGAAGCTTCTCTAGTATCATCACTTGGAGGATCCAGATTCTATGTTTCCTTCATTGATGATTCCAGCAAGAAGGTATGGGTTTACTTCTTGAAGCATAAGTCAGATGTGTTTGCAACTTTTAAAAGTGGAAAGCTGAAGTTGAGAATCAAACCTGTTTGAAAGTTAAATGCCTAAGATCTTGTGATGGAGGAGAGTATTACAAATCAGAATTCAAGACATTCTGTCCAGCTGAGGGAATCAGATTGATGAGAACAGTTCATGGTAAGGCAAGGCAGAATAGAATTGCTGAGAGGATGAATAGAACATTTAATTAGCGTGCAAGGAGTATGAGGATACGTTGTGGGCTACTCAAAACATTTTGGGCGGATGCTGTGAGCACAACTGCATACTTGATCAACAGGAGATAGGTTTTAGATTATAGGGGAGGTATGGACAGAGAAAAAAACTCAAGTACTCGCACTTGAGGACTTTTTGTTGCACTTCTTATGTTCATGTTGATCAGGAAAAGAGAGACAAGCTTGATGCCAAGGCTGTGAAGTGTTACTTCATAGGCTATTGTTCTGATTTTTTTGGTTATAGGTTTTGGGATTACAAGAATAGAAAGATCCTTAGACATTGTGATGTGACATTTGATGAGTCTGTCCTGTACAAGGACAAAGAGCAGAAGGTTCTAGAGATTACAAAGTAAGTGGGAGTTAAGATTGAGTTGGAGAAGAGTAACCCTAGATATGTCAAAACAGATACTAAACCAAATCCTACTGAAGAATCATAAGTGGCGCAAGTTACACCTGAGCAGGTGTTAAGGAGATCATGCAGAACCATCATGGCACCAGATAGGTATTAACCTTCATTACACTATCTATTGCTGAGTGATGAGGGGGAACCAGAGTCTTTTGATGAGGACCTATAGGTGGAGGATTCAATCAAGTGGGAGCAAGCCATGAATGATGAGATGAGGTCACTCGAGAAGAACTACACAAGGGTGTTGACTGAGTTACCTCCACGGAAGAGAGCCTTGTTGAACAAGTGTGTGTTCAGAATCAAGAATGAACCAGATGGCAAAAGAAGGTTCAAGGCTCATTTAGTGGTTAAAGGATATTCACAAAGGAAAGGTATTGATTATGCTGAAATATTTTCTCCTGTTGTAAAATTAGCTTCTATTCAAATTCTTTTGAGTATTGTTGCATCGGAGAATTTGCATCTAGAGCAAATGGATGTAAAAACAACGTTTTTCCATGGAGATTTGGAAAAATCTATATGCAAAAACCGGAAGGATTTGTGGTTTCAGGAAACGAACACACGGTGTGCAAGCTCACCAGGAGTTTGTATGGACTAAAGCAAGACACAAGGCAGTGGTACAAGAAGTTTGACTCCTTCATGACCAAGAGTGGATTCTGTAAAGCTGAAAAGGATCCGTGTTGTTACTTCAAGAAATACACTAATTTATATGTCTTTCTACTCATGTATGTGGATGATATGTTGATTGTAGGACCTAGTATGAGGAAGATTAACCATCATATGACAAGGTTTTCTGCAGCATTTGAGATGAAATATTTGGGTCCAGGGAAGCAGATTTTGGGGATGAGGATTTCTCGGGATGGATTTGTTGTCACTTTAAATCTATCTCAGGAATCGTACATTGAGAACGTGTTGAGCAGATTCAGGGTTATGATGCTAAACCCGGGACTACTCCATTGGAAAATCACTTTAATTGTCAAGGAGCAGTCACCCAAGACAGTCGAGGAGCGTGAGCGTATGGCACTTTTTCCATATGCTTCAACAGTTCGGAGTTTGATGTATGCTATGGTCTGCACTAGACCTTATATAGAACATGCAGTGGGAGTTGTTAGCACGTACATGGCAAACTCAGGGAAAAAGCATTAGGAAGTTGTGAAGTGTCTTCTGAGATATATGAGAGGTACATCCAGTACTCACTCTATTTTGGCAAAGGTAACGTGACTCTACAAGGTTTTGTGGATGCTGATGTTGGTGGGGATGTTGACTCGAGCAAGAGTACATCCGGGTACATTAAGACCATAGGTGGAACTATAGTGAGCTGGATGTCCAGGCTTCAAAAGTGTGTTTCTCTTTCATCTACGGATGTTGAGTATGTGGCAATAGCTGAAGCTAGGAAAGAGATGATATGGCTGGGAGATTATCTTGAGTAATTGGGCAAGAAGCAGAGAGAGAAGATTCTTTACTCAGATAACCAGAGTGTCATACAGTTAGTGAAAGATCAACTCTTTCATTAAAAGACAAAGAACATCAGAAGGCGGTACCATTTCACGCAAGGCATAGAGGATGGTGATATGAACTTGGAGAAGATAGAGGGTGCAAAGAACCCGGAAGACATCTTGACGAAATGTGTTGACGTTGGGAAACTGGTGTTATGCAAACCCTCGATTGGTAATCTGTAGTTGTTGCTACAGATGTTGCGGTGCAGTAAAGATGTTAATGATGAAGAGATTTTTTTTGAGAATGTATTTTTAGGCTGAATCAGTCTCAAAGTGGGAGAATTGTTTGGTTGTGAAGACTGATTAATATTAGATGTACTGTCATATATTAATATTATGCGGTTTAATATTTTTAGGATGTACTTTTTATTCTCCATTTATTCTCTATAGCCAAAAATACTCTGATTTTTTAATATATATATACCCCACCGCCGTGGAAGTTTACTCACGGGGTGTTACCACAAAATATTGGTTTCTCTATTTCTCTCTCTAGATCTCTCATCTCTTTCCCTTGAAAGTTATTGTGTTCTTGATTCATCAAGTGTGTGTGCGTGAATTCGTTCCTAACATGTTTTGTCAAGGTGCAGATGGATAAGGCAAGAAATAATCGATTACAGCGAATATCAAGCATCTAGAATGACTAAAATATGTTTTGTGTCATAAAGTGTGTCATTTCAATTTTCTAAGGACCTAAGGAAGGGTTTTATTTGAACTTTTTCTTTTAAGGTTAAGGTAATGTCAGGCGTTGTTGGTCAAAGAAAAGTATTGGTGAGTAAGTCCACAACAGGAGCAAGAGTCTGGTATATTGAAGTGTTTAAGGTAATTATAATTGAGTTTCATGTGAAGAATTTAAGAAAAGTGAAGGAACAAAACCTCTTGTATAAGACCTTGGTTTTTAGTTGAAGAATTTATTGATTTTTGTTTATGTATTTAGATTTGACTGTGAGATGTGAACCAGCTCGATAGAGACTTACTTGAAAGTTATTATCGATTTCTCTAAAAATTTTGTTTTGGTTTGGTTACAAGAAACTATGTGTGGAAGATTATATTTGGTTACGTCGATCTAGATTGTTTAGATTATTATAGGTAGATTATTTATGCTCAATGGTGAGGACCTACATTTTTGCCCGATTAATGAAGATTCGAGGGGATTAAAGCTACTTTTGGCTGAGACAATATAGATTGTTATGATGGGTTGTATAGGTACTTGCTGGTGAGTAGAAGATATGAGTTTATAGTATACAAAATTATTAGAGTAACCAAGGATTTCTTTGAACTTTGGTATGAGGTACATGATGGTATGAATGATAGTTGAAAAATGGGAAGTGAAAGTTTTTGTGAAGTTGACATTAAGTATGACTCATTTATTTTACTTCGATGAAAAATATTTTTAGATTTGAAATTAGTGCTATTAGTCTTAGGGGTGACTTATATTTGTCATATAATGCTTAAATGGAAAGATATATTTGCTAAAAATATTTTGATACTAGTAACGGTTTGAGATTAAGGTAAATGGTGAGTGTAGTTATGATGCTTGTTTGTATCAAGAGTATTAGCTTAATGGAGTAATATGAGAAGTATGTGGGTTTGATGAACCGGGTATTTGTAATATTATAGCGGATATTAGACTAGTAGATTGTGGGTGGCTAAAAAATTAAGAGATGAGGTCAGATGAATGGAAATTTATTATATGGGCACTAAGGAGTGTCTTGTGTCATTCAACATTGCTTCGGTATATTCTTGTGTGACAACCTTCTTTAACTAGAAATTATTTAGAGTATAATTTACGGCTTATGCTACAATTGTTTCCACACCTATGGGTGTATTCCTAGTGGTGGATCGGGTGTACCGATCATGTGATGTCCTCTTGGTAGGATATAATTCTTGAAAAGACTTGGTCGTTTGATATATGATATATTTGGTATTTTCTTTAAATAGTCGAAGTATTTTAGTGGTTTTACATGCACAACTTTGCTTATGAAAATTTATAGAAGAGTTACCCTGAATATTTAAAGTTTTCCGACAGACTTAAGATTTATCACATCATCGGTATCATGTTTTAGCTATGGGTGATTAAATGTGGGAACCATTTGTTCTAATTCTGTTGTTCTTAAGGTTTTTCTACAATCACAACTACTGATTTAATATTTAATAGTGTTTTAAGAGGTTTAGTATACTTAGATGTATCCCTCTCGAGGTGGTTACCTAATCATTTCCTTCTTTTGATTAGATAAGTTTGATTTTCTCTTGATTAGTAGCTGATGTCTAAAGACCAGACTTTTATAACTTAAATTCATGAAAAAAAATGTGTTTTAAAAAGAAAATTTGATAAGATCTGTGATGGTATGTGCATTATGAGTGTCTGGTGTTTAATTGAAGCTCACTTATTCTTGTAGTGAGTATTGATTCAGAAGGTTATCTTGGTTATTTAAGAAAATATTTATCATGAAGATTGTGTTAATGTCAAATGGGTTTCAGTTTAGATTGAGTTCATGAGTTAGTTTATAGGTTGATAATTACTCTTGATTTATAGATCTTCCAAGAATCAATTCGAAAGTTCAATTCTTAGTTGTTGATCTAGATTAAATGATCTTAAGCATGAGCTCACTTGGAGAGATGAACACCGATTGTACAAGATCATAACATAGACTTTTGGTAACGTAAGTTGTTCTTCCTCTTTCTTCTTCTTCTTAGTTATGTTCGAGGACGAACATGATTTTTAGTGGTGGATAATGTAATGACCCAAGATGTCATTTTTTCTTTAATTCTCTTTTTGTAAAATTACCATTCCTTCCCTCACGATGATTGTCTTGAGTCAATTTTGATTAATCAGTGAAGTGAGTTTAAAATTTTTAAACTATTCGATAACTATAATTACTTAGTTGACAAGTATTATTAAATCATTTAATTTCATTAATTGGTTGTTAATGAGACAAATCTATAAATTATTTTTACCTATTTATTAAAATACGTTGAGGATTTATCACTTTTAGTATATAATTAATTTAGAAAAGCAAATAAGAAAGTAGAAGAAACTAACTTGCGGCGTCCAAGAAATAGGAATGCTAAACTTCGTTGCCTGTAACACAACCACATCACAGAGGATAAGCGTGCTTGAGGTGATATCTTAACAAAATTATATTCTCCTTTATATGCATTAATTGCAAGGAGCTTATTTATTTATTAATTATAGTATATTGTTTGTGAAAATATAAGAGAAATTACAAACAGTTTGAATGAAATTTTGGCAGGACTAAGGGTTGGGAAACGATAGGCTCATGATGAAGAAATCATTAGGGAATATGTTATATTGTAAGATAAGTTCAGCAGGCCATGCGTATAGAAAATTTTGAGGGATTAATTTTAGGGTTCCTGTGATATTGATTTAACATGTTACTTTGATTTGAAATTTTTTTTATAGTTATCACATTATGATTTAAGTTTTAATTATTAAGATATACAGCTAAATTTATTTTATTTGGAGATTAGGACTAAATCCTAGTTTTTAAATTAGGAAAGGAACCTCGAAAAATTTACATAATAGTTTGTATCAAGATTAGGATAACTTGATTATAAATTTGATGTGACATTTTGGGTTTAGTCTAGACCAACATTGATATGGGTGTTGTTAGTATTGAAATCTTATTATGACAATTATTTGAATAGATTTCTTTGAGCTGGAACTTTAATTAAAGGGGAAGACTCAAGTCCCAGAGTGATTATTTGACTATTTGAGGCAAGTGAATTTTAAAACCCTTGTTAAAAGTATGAAATTCGTGTATTTCCTTGTGGTATGTGTTTGGAAGTAATGGGTTTTGGTAGAGTTTACTTCTCCACCTTTATTAATTCTAATGATGAAAAGGGATAATAAAAGATAATGTGATTGATTGATTGTGTGTTATTGGTTGAGAATGGTACGAGTGCCAATGTTATAAAGGAAAGGTTTATAACTATAGAATGAGGATTGTAATCCGAGAATATCAAAGCATATGGGTATTTGCTGATATATTATTAATTTGATTGATTATGTATGATTTTTTTCTTTACTGAACTCATATAATTGTGATAAATAAGGTGATTATATGTCATAGAGACATTTGATTATTTCAGATGTTTCATCATCCCCTTTATTTGATATAATATTGTGCCCATTTATTGTCATGAGATTGGGTATGAGTAAAGTTCTTTCACGTGGAGATCGTCCATGTTGAGATCGAGTTATTATTATTTGAGCAGGTGGAGATCGTTCGTGCAATGGAGAAGTTATGATTATAATTTGTGCATGTGGAGATCGTCCATGTGAAATGTGTTTTATTTATGATAGTGCCTTGAGATCGTCCACACAAACACGTGGAGATCGCCCGTGTCAGTATTTAAAATACGTTGAGGATTTATCACTTTTAGTATATAATTAATTTAGAAAAGCAAATAAGAAAGAAGAAGAAACTAACATGCGGCGTCCAAGAAATAGAAATGCTAAACTTCGTTGCCTGTAACACAACGACATCACAGAGGATAATCGTGCTTGAGGTGATATCTTAAATACAATTATTTTTTCCTTTATATGCATTAATTGCTAGGAGCTTATTTATTTATTAAATATAGTATATTGTTTGTGAAAAGATAAGAGAAATTTCAAACAATTTGAATGAAATTTTGGCAGGACTAAGGGTTGGGCAACAATAGGCTCATGATGAAGCAATCATTAGGGAATATGTTATATTGTAAGATAAGTTCAGCAGGCCATGCGAATAGAAAATTTTGAGGGATTAATTTTAGGGTTCCTTTGATATAGATTTAACATGTTACTTTGGTTTGAAATTTTTTTATTGTTATCACAGCATGACTTAAGTTTTAATTATTAAGATATACAACTAAATTTATATTATTTGGAGATTAGGACAAAATCCTAGTTTTTAAATTAGGAAAAAGAACCTCGAAAAATTTACATAATAGTTTGTATCAAGATTAGAATAACTTGATTATAAATTTGATGTGACTTTTTGGGTTTAGTCTAGACCAGCATTGATATGGGTGTTGTTAGTTTTGACATCTTATTATGAAAATTATTTGAAAAGATTTCTTTGAGTTGGAACTTCATTTAAAGGGGAAGAATCAAGTCCAAGAGTGATTATTTGACTATTTCAGGCAGGTGAATTTTGAAACCCTTGTTAAGTGTATCAAATTCGTGTATTTCCTTATGGTATGTGTTTGGGAGTAATGGAATTTTGTAGAGTTTACTTGTCCACCTTTATTAATTCTAATGATGAAAAGGGATGGTAAAAGGCAATGTGATTGATTGTTTGTGTGTTATTGGTTGAGAATGGTATGAGTGCCAATGTTATAATGGAAAGGTTTATAACTATAGAATGAGGATTGTAATACGAGAATGTCAAACCATATGGGTATTTGCTGATATATTATTGACTTGATTTATTATGTATGATTCTACTCTTTACTGAACTCATATAATTGTGATAATTAAGGTGATTATATGTCATAGAGACATTTGATTATTTCAGATGTTTCATCATCCCCATTATTTGATATAATATTGTGCCCATTTATTGTCATGACATTAGGTATGAGTAAAGTTCTTTCACGTGGAGATCGTCCGTGTTGAGATCGAGTTATTATTATTTGGGCATGTGGAGATCGTTCGTGCAATGGAGAAGTTATGATTATAATTTGTGCATGTGGAGATCGTCCATGTGAAATGTGTTTTATTTATGATAGTTCCTTGAGATCGTCCGCACAAACACGTGGAGAGAGTCCGTGTCAGTATTTAGAATACGTTGAAGATTTATCACTTTTAGTATATAATTAATTTAGAAAAGAAAATAAGAAAGAAGAAGAAACTAACATGCGGCGTCCAAGAAATAGGAATGCTAAACTTCGTTGCTTGTAACACAATGACATCATAGAGGATAATCGTGCTTGAGGTGTTATCTTAACAAAATTATATTCTCCGTTATATGCATTAATTTCTAGGAGCTTATTTATTTATTAGTTATAGTATATTGTTTGTAAAAAGATAAGAGAAATTGCAAACAGTTTGAATGAAATTTTGGCAGGACTAAGGGTTGGGCAACGATAGGCTCATGATGAAGCAATCATTATGGAATATGTTATATTGTTAGATAAGTCCAGCAGGCCATGCGTATTGAAAATTTTGAGGGATTAATTTTAGTGTTCCTGTGATATAGATTTAACATGTTACTTTGATTTGAAATTTTTTTATAGTTATCACATTATGATTTAAGTTTTAATTATTAATATATACAACTAAAGTTAATTTATTTTGAGATTAGAACTAAATCATAGTTTTTAAATTAGGAAAAGAACCTCACAAAATTTACATAATAGTTTGTATCAAGATTAGGATAACTTGATTATAAATTGGATGTGACATTTTGGGTTTAGTCTAGACCAGCATTGATATAGGTGTTTTTAGTTTTTAAATCTTATTATGAAAATTATTTGAATAGATTTGTTTGAGTTGGAACTTAAATTAAAGGGAAGACTCAAGTCCCAGATTGATTATTTGACTATTTGAAGCAAGTGAATTTTGAAACCCTTGTTAAATGTATGAAATTCGTGTATTTCCTTGTGGTATGTGTTTGGGAGTAATGGGATTTGGTAGAGTGGACTTGTCCACCTTTATTAATTCTAATAATGTGTCACGACCCAAAACGAGTCGTGAGTGGAACCCACACTTAGCCTACTAGGTGGCCGAACCAACAAATCTAAACCCCAACATTTACTAATAGTTCAACTATAATTAACAAAATAATGCGGAAGATCCAAAACTTATTAACGTAATCAACTAAATAAACTTCTAAAGTTTAATACTTATTATCCCCAAAATCTGGAAGTCATCACATCAAGAACATCTATCCTCAATTACCAAGTCTAAGAGTATTTAATAAGCTAAAATAAGTAAAAAGATGGTCCATGTCCAAACTTCAAAGACATCAAGACGTGAAGGAGAAAATCCACCCCGAGCTAGGAATGATAGCTCACCCTGAAGTCTGATGTGCTGGAGACTGACTAGAGTTGAGGGCGAGTCGAAGTCGGTGGTACACTTGCTGCACTCCACAAAATAACAAAGAAGAAAATACAAGTAGGGGTTAGTACAAGGAACACGTACTGAGTAGGTATCATCGGCCAACTCAAAATAGAAATGAGTATATATTAAATAATAGTATAAAATCAACTACAATACTTAAAAGGTAGCAAGCAATACACACATGAACCATTGACAACAACACCATGATAGGTACACCCTCAATCACAACATCAAGCACACCTATGAGGACTCAGGCCTCCACACCATACTCATTTGGGAAATAGGTTCTTTGAGTTTGAGTATATTAAGTTAATTCAAGATTCCTTTCCTTTAATGTTATTGTGTCGGAACTTGACACTCCGATCCCATATATCGTGTCGGAACGTGACACTCCGATCCCATAATACCGTCTCGGAACGTGGCACTATGATCCAATAATACCGTGTCGGAACGTGACACTCCGATCCAATTATCTCATCACTTTAATTTCATCAAGCCTTCTTTATTCAAGGCGTCATTTTTAACAGAGAGGATTCAAGATTAGAGATTCAACACTCTCATAATTATAGTCCAACCACAAACCACACAATCAAAAACATACAACCACACAATCAAGTACATAGGAGACTTTACAATATCATTCAATACATATCAATTGCTATTTAGAGTTTATCTATCACATAGAAATAAACCATAACCTACCTCCACCGACGAACCGAAATCAAGCAAGCTACCTCTCCAATGCCTATGCTTTCCTCAATGCCTATGAACCATTTTAGTCTAAAGTCTAGGTCGCTTGCGTTCTTCGTTCGTTCACTCTCTTCTCCTATCTTTCTTTTATTTTTCTTCTACAGATTCTTTTTTACCCTAATTATCATATAATCAATTATAAAAATTGATAAAAGTAACCCACTATTAATTTTAAAGTTATCTCCTTTAACCGCCACTAAATAAATTATTACAATTACCCCACTAATTACATAATTATAATTATGAATAGTCCAAAACACCCATTTAAAATTTTAGCGGAAGTCTGACCAAGTTGGGGTTACGCAGTTTGTGACGGTCTGTCGTATCTACGATGGTCCGTGCTGCATGTATGACGGTTCGTCATACTTGCCGTCGAGGGTAATGAAGAGAGCAGCAGAAGGAATTGCACAAGTATGGGACGACGGATTCCATCACGGGCCGTCATGACCATGACGGTCCGTCGACCCAGTAAGTGTTTATCATCAATAATTCTACTGCACAAACCGACTAAACAGGTTGTTACATGATGAAAAGGGATAGTAAAAGGTAATGTGCTTGATTGTTTGTGTGTTATTGGTTGAGAATGGTACGAGTGTCAATGTTATAAAGGGAAGGTTTATAACTATAGAATGAGGATTGTAATCCGAGAATGTCAAAGCATATGGGTATTTGCTGATATATTATTGACTTGATTTATTATGTATTATTATGATCTTTACTGAACTCATATAATTGTGATAATTAAGGTGATGATATGTCATAGAGACATTTGATTATTTCAGATGTTTCATCATCCCCTTTATTTGATATAATATTGTGAACATTTATTGTCATGAGATTGGGTATGAGTAAAGTTCTTTCACGTGGAGATTGTCCGTGTTGAGATCGAGTTATTTTTATTTGGGCAGGTGGAGATCGTTCGTGCAATGTAGAAGTTATGATTAAAATTTGTGCACATGGAGATCGTCCATGTGAAATGTGTTTTATTTATGATAGTGCCTTGAGATCATATGCACAAACACGTGGAGATCGTCCGTGTAAGTATATGGACTTTGTGAGCCCCCCGTTGGTCATGAACTCTCGATGTATTTCCGAGGATTATCATGTATATACGGTTGAGAGACTACTTGATATTCTGAAGCATATCACTTCATGGTGTCATATTACATTGCAACCCATGACACCCTTCATTCTTGATGATTATATGTTTTATTGGTGGTTGGAAGTACTTGATACTTATTTACTTCTATCTGACGAACTTGATCTTATGTGTTGCTTATATTGTGAGTGCCTATTTGTAAAAGTTGTGATTGTTGAATATTGAGTTTGCAGTTGAGGATGTGTAAATGGTTAAAAATGATTTTGATGATCTAGGTTCTATGAAAATTGTTAATTGTTAGGTGGACATATTATTATGCAGGTTGTCGTTGTGGAGGTTCGGTTGGTGTTTAATAAGTATCCGTAGTTTATCCCCTTAGCTTGTGTTTAGAAGTTTAATGGCAGGGTACTGTGTGATTTTGTACTCACCCCTTGCTACTACAATTATTTTGTAGGTTACTAATCGGCCCTCTGTGATATTTCTCTTCTCCTTGTCCAAGGCTTCTTGTGGAGGATTGTGAGATAACTGCTTCTTATTTCAGCAGCCTTTCTTACTTCTATTTACGATCTTGTTCTATTTGAAAAACAATGTCATTGAAACTTATTTTATTCTTTGAATCAATTGTAATACATTAGAGGCTTGTACACGTGACAACCAGATTTTGGGTTTATCTTTGAGTAAATTTTTGAATTTTTTGCATTTTATTGTAATGATCGAGTTTTAGGCTAACTTATGATAGTGGGATAAGACGAATGTCAATTTTTGAAACGTGACAAGTACATAGGGAACTTCAGTATATTATTTAATTCATATCAACCACTATTAAGAATCTACTATCAAATAGCATAAATAATAAGCTAACTCCACCATAGAACCAAATCAAGCAAGCTAAGCCACAATGATTGTAACGACCTATTAGTCGTTTTGAGCAGTAGAGTTTATTTCTGGTAATAAGTGTCTGGGTCGACATATCCCACGACGGGCCGTCATGGGCGCGACGGACCGTCGAGAGTGCCTCGTCCCAAAACACTTAGATCCTGAAAATTTGAGTACTGAGATCGACACTCTGAACGTCACGACGGAATGGCAGGACGGACCGTTGTTGGCACGACGGACCGTCACAAATCTTTCCACAGAATGAACTCTCTAAACTTTGTGACGGATACGCAGTATGGACCGTCATAGTCGTGACGGACCGTCACAGGCTGCGTAAACCTGGCTGGGTCGGATTTTTATTAAAAATTTTTAAGGGGCATTTTGGACTATTCATGCTTATAATTATAAAGTTAGTGGATTAATTTTAATAATTAAATTACGTGGGGGTTAAAGGAGATAACCATGAAATAAAAAGTGGGTTATTTTTATCATCTTTTATACTTAATTATATGACAATTAGGGTAAAAGAAAAAGGGTTTGAATAAAAAAAATAGAAAGAAGAGAGGAACGAATGAGCGAGAGAAGAGAGAGAACGAAAAGGAAAGTAAAGACCTTGAGGAGTAGCTTGCTTGATCTTGATTCTTCGGTGGAGGTAGGTTATGGTTTATGCTATTTCATAGTAAACACTTAATAGAAATGATATGTATTGGGTAGTATTGTAAAGTCTTCTATATGCTTAATTGTATGCTTGCATGATCTGATTATGTAATTGTAATGGGTTGGAAAGATGAGGTTGTAAAGCTTAAACCTAAACCCTCTCTGTTAATGATGATGCCTTGGTATAAAAGAAGGCTTGATGAACTAAAAGAATGAGGTTAATGGATCGGGTGTCACGTTCCGACACCAGGATAGTAGTAGTGGATCGGGTGTCACGTTCCGACACCAGGATAGTAGAAGTGGATCGGGTGTCACGTTCCGACACAAGGATAGTAGTAGTGGATCGGGTGTCACGTTCCTATACCAGGATAGTAGTAGTGGATCGGGTGTCACGTTTTTCGACACCAGGATAGTAGTAATAGATCGGGTGTCACGTTCCGACACCAGGATAGCAGTAGAGGATCGGGTGTCACGTTCCGACACCAGGATAGTAAAAAGAATGAATCTTTAATCATGTTAATATACTCAGATTATAAAGAACCTATTTTTTCCAAATGAGTATGGTGTGGAGGCATGAGTCCTCATAGTTGTGCTTGGGTGGTGGCCAATGGTTATGGTACTTGTTGTTGTTATCTGTTGAGTATGGTAGTCGATTTTATGTTAATAGATATATATTGCTTTCTATTTTGAGTTGGCCGATGATACCTACTCAGTACTTGTGCCTCGTACTGACCCCTACTTGTATGTTTCTTTCTTGTTATTTGTGGAGTGCAGAAAATGTGCCATCGACTTCGACTCAACCGCAACTCTAGCCAGACTTCAGCATAATCAGATTTCAAGGTGTGCTATTGTTCCTAGCTCGGACTGGATTCTTTCCTTCGCGTCTTGATGTCTTGAAGTTCGGACATGGACCATCTCTTTTACTAATTTTAGTTTGTTAGATACTCTTAGATTTAGTAATTTGAGGATAGATGTTCTTTTGATGATGACTTCCAGGTTTTGGGGATAGAAATTGATAAACTTTAGAAGTTATTTAATTTTTTTCGTTAATAAGTTTTAAGTCTTCCGCATTATTTTCTGTTTATTATGGTTGAAATGTTGGGATTAGATTGGTTGGTTCCCTCACGTAGGAGAGTAAATATGGGTGCCACTCGCGGCTCATTTTGGGTCGTGACAATGATTTTCCATTCGTCAATGTCTCAAAACATTCCAATCTATCAAGTATACAATATTTGTAAGTTAACTTGTTTATAAACACTCACATTATTCTAATCCTAGCGTAGACGAAAGGCTCACCTATATTTATAATCAATTTCCTAAAGTTCACACTTATGGGTAATTCTTAACCCCTCCACTTATCATAACTTTAACAGAATTTAAATAATTCAATACATCAAATATTTAATTAGTTATCTTAATATATCAAAATATAATTCATAATGCTAAACTAAAATATCAATATATAAAGATTGAAGACACTGCTTACGAAATCAGTGGCCAACTAGCAACAACCGAACACCAAATTCCTTTACATCATTGTTTCTGCCCCGTACTTTCACTGAAATTAACTCCTCCACAAGACAAAATTCAAACCTTATATTTAAAATGGAACCTGAAAAATTCTTATGCCAACATATCATTAAACAATGACTTGTACTTATTATTATCTATAAAAAAAATTATCTCCAATATATGAAAATAAAAATCATGTGTAGCAAGTTAATATGTATCTTCTAAATATCATTTAAATTTCAATGATTTCCCCTAATTATTGTCTAGTGATTGCATGCACTAATCATAAACTTATATTGTATTTCAAAATATCAATTCTTTTCTTTTTTTATTCACTTTTATTTTAAAATTGTCTTTCCCAGCCAGCATCTTAACAGTACTAATATTATAACTACTAATCAAATAGGGAAGAGATAACCAATTACAGTAAACGACGATTAGAACCATTACTTGGGAAATTATTCTCGTCGGCGGCTTCATATCCCCATAAGGATGAGCTTAGGTTTATATCATCGTTTCTTTCTTTACCTTTTCTTTTCTTAAATAAATAATTGGGTATTAAAAGTGATAATTGTCACAACCCAAAAAATTATGTTATGACCCTTGTTTTATCCCACCAAGACAAGTCAACCTAAAACTTGGTCATTTTAATAAAATGCGAATATTTTATAATCGACTCAAAAATATCCCCAAAATCTGATTGTCGGGTGTACAAGTCTCTAATGTGTTATGAAAAAATTGAACGAAAAATACAAGTTTCTAATGACCTCATTTCTAGAATAGAACAAAATCATAAATATGGAGAAAGGAGGTCTGCTAAGATGACAAACAACTACCTCACAAATCTCCAAGAAGCCTCGAAGAATAAGAGAATGGCAAGTAACACAAAATCCAGGCTCGTAACCTACAAAAAAAATTGTAGAAGCAAGGGGTGATTACCAAACCACGCGGTACACAGATACTAAACCTCTAAATACAACGTAAGGGGATAAAATACGGGTACTCCTTACACCCAATCAAACCTCCACAACTACAACCTGCATAAAACCATCCCAACCTAGAAGATCACCATTTATAAGCACGTATATTAACAAAAAATATTCTAACAATCACATATTCTCAATAACAAGCTTAACTTTCATCAATTACCTGTACAAAAATGTACTGACAATATAAACAACACACAAGATCAAGTCCATCAAATAGAGGTAACCAAAAATACATTCTAACAACCAATAAGATATATAATCATAAAGAATGAAGGATGTCATGAGATGAAATGCAATATGACACCATGAAATGATCTGCCTTAAAATACCAAGTACTCTGTCAACCGC
Source organism: Solanum habrochaites (assembly GCA_027704765.1). NCBI lineage: Eukaryota > Viridiplantae > Streptophyta > Magnoliopsida > Solanales > Solanaceae > Solanum > Solanum habrochaites. The sequence continues at coordinate 51,599,544 of JAKWJA010002495.1, read as the reverse complement.
ATATACATGATACTCCTCGGAAATACATCAAGAATTCAGGACCCATGGAGTACTCGCGAGGACCATATACCGACAGAGACAATATTCACGTGTCTGTGGGGACGATATCAGCACACTATCATAATTCAAATACTCTTTGATCGGACGATCTCCACATGCCCAAATTATAATCATAACTTCTCCATTCCACGGATGATCTCCACATGCGCAAATAATCACAACTCGATCTCAATACAGACATCTCCACTTGTTAGACTTTTACTCATACCTAATCGCATGTCAATGCATGTGCACAATATGATATCAAATAAAGGGGATGATGCAACATCTCAATAAATCAAACGTCTCTATGACATATAATCACATCAATTATAACACATTATAAATCAATTCAATGATATATCAGCTAATGCTTATATGTTTTGACATTCTCGGATTATAATTTATATTTTATAGTAATAAACTTTTGTTTTATAACACTGACACTCATACAATTCTCAATGCATCACACAAAAAATTATTCACATTGTCTTTTATTTTCCCTTTTCATCATTAGAATTAATCAAGGTAGACAAGTAATCCCTTCACCAAGTACCATTACTCCAAAACATATACCACAAGGAAATACACGCATTTCATACACATAACAAGAGTTTAGAAATTCACTTGCCTCAATAAATTCAACATTCACTCCGAGACTTGAGTCTTCCCTTTTCGTTGAACTTTCAACTTAAAGCAATCTATTCAAATAAATGACGACAATTAGATTTCGTGACTAACAACAATCATATTATTATCTCTAGTCTAGACTCAAAAAACTCACTCAAAATTATAAAATCAAGTTTCTAATCTTGAGGGCAATGGATATTTCAATTATCATAATTTTCAAGTTTCAAGTCTAGGGTTAAGTTTCATTTTTTTCAATATCATGAATTCAACATTCAATTATCTATACAAAAATACTAATGTTTGACTCATAATATGATAATGAATAATAATAAGAAGAAAACTAATAATAATTTTAAAAAAATTACAATTGGTACCGTTCCATCTAATCAACTTAAAATGACATACTGTCCCTATTCATAATCCCTAAATTCTTATTTTCGAAGAATTAATTATAAAAAGGCAATCATTGACCAATCATCACTATATTAATGGCAAACCAAAATTGGTACAAAATTAAGTGTAAAAAGAAAGGGTATATCGCACCAATCAAATCTACAAACTTGAGAAGCAAAAATATTGTTCACCCATTTAATATTATATTATTTTTAGACATGTATATATATCTAGAAATTATTGAAGAACATGCAGACCTGATGCAGTACCTGAAGCGGTTCGCAAGATGCCGAAACCCTAGTCCATTTCTTTTTTCCCCTTTTACTTCTTTTCTCAATTAATTGTGTATTAAAAGTGATTTATTTTACTCACTTACTTTATTAGATATAAGCTTATGGTATATGGTCTTATATAAATTATCACTTTAACCTATTAACTATTGATCAACTCATTAATCTATAATTATCCATCAATTAATTAATTCAAATTGAACGAATAGGGTAAAATTCTCAAATCAACTTCACCAACTAATCATAAATGACGCGGGACAATTATCGGGAGTGATAACTATAATTGTTTACCAAATTTATATCGATGATGTTTCGGGTCATGACATTAACTTAATTTATATTATATACAGACTTCACCCATTAACCATTAACTTATAAAAAAAAATTTAAAAAACTATCCCACTAACATTATAATTGTAATTACGAATAACAAAATATCCTTTTTAAATCTATCGAAAGAGTTATTTATGAAATAAAAAATTCTAATACTCAAAATGACCTAAGGGGTCGTTACAACTTGGCACAACCGTTTGGTAGAATCTTCTAAAACATAACCATAATAAAATCTCAAAACCAATACGGGCTATAATTATAGTGAACTTGAAACAACCACCACACACTCATGGTGCACATACTATCATAGATCTTATCAATATATCCTCCTCACAACGTAAACTTTTCACCTGCTTTAGTTTTAAAAATTTATCTTTTAGACATCAGTTATCATCAAGAATAATCTAACAGATCTAATCCAAAGATGAAAATAATTAAGTAACCACCATCGAGTGATACAACCAAGCATTAACATAAATGTATCGTATGCTATAAACCAAATAATGTCATTAGCCAATGATTGGCTAATAATTGGGTAACATCCAAAAGCTTAATCGTATACTAAAAATTCAGACCACTACAACCATGAAACCTAACATTCCATGTCTATCCTTCCATACAATAATAAATAACTATACTCCAATCATTAGCTTCAATTATGAACTAAATTTCCTTAATTATATTCTTTCTTAGATGCAATTTGTATCCACATATACACATACAAATTTAACACCTAATAATCTAAAACCGTAACAATTGCCCAATTCCACCGAAATTAGCAATAAAACATTCTTTCCCACGAATTCACAAGGACTAACAAAAAACAATTTGATAAATTTTTTTACTAATATTAACAATTTCCAGTGTCAATGTAATGTCGTTCACAGTTATAACACTCACAACTTGTTCTTATAGTCTACCGACACCTCCTCATCACAGTACAACTAAATCAATATTTAACAATAAAAAGAATATAGTAATTTGTAGAAAGAACCTGAGAATAATTGTTACTCTACATAGTCTCCCTCAATATCAATTCGTTTTTCCCTTTTTCAACTGTGCCTCTATTTTTAAACTTTACCATTATTTAAGCTACCCAAAATCACAAATTTAGCCGCTATAAAAGATGCACACATAGTAGATTTATTGTACCCACACCCAATGAATCAACCACTCCTATAATAACAAAACATCATAACCATACCGATCTTCTACCTTACTCGCTAACCATCAATAGTAAGCATTTCATGACAAATACAAGTCCCAATCAAGGATAATATCACTATTCTCAAATTTGAAAGTGCATTCCCCATAGAGATAAAGATATTGAATCGCAACCAATGTCGATTTTGTAGAATCATTTATCTACCTAGTTTCAACTACCATTCAAATAGTTATATACCTCATACCACACTTGACTTATTTTTTTCACCAAAATAAGTTTATATACTATGAGCATGTAACCTCCATTAACTATCAAATGTCTATGTAACACATCTTATGGTCATATGTAACCTTTTATGTGAAAATCAATACAAACTTCAACTACAAACCAAGAATTTATACGAGATGTCTTATTCCTTGAATTTTCTTAATTTTTCTTTTTCATGACACAAAATTCTCAATATCTCCACCCTTGAATATATGAGACTCTTGCTTTTCTATCTCTTTTACCGATTTTATCCTTTTACCAATAACCCATGATGTTTTGATTCACACTCTAAATCAAAACTCTGAGGGAAATATTTTCTTAAATCCTTTAACAATCAAAACTAACAAACTTTAGAACTCCAATCATATGTAAATCCTTTTAAATGCTCGCTACCCGATGCAATCGATAATTTAGTACCTTACAAATTCATACATTGACAAAACATATCACTAATAATGCAGACTTATAATGAAAAAGAAATTGAATTGTAAATTTAAACAATCTTGTTATAACACATTAGAGAATCTACACGTGACAACCAGATTTTGGGGTTTAATTAAATTGACTTTTTTGCATTTATCATATTGGTTGGGTTTTAGGCTAACTTGTCTTGCTGGGATACACGAGTGTCATCACGTCTATTTTCGGTCATGACAATAAATTGTGTATCTCTTGAATTTGATTGGTACTAATTTTAAGGTGACAGGTCAAAGAAAATATTCACTTCGTGGTGATGACAAGGGCTAACTGAGCATGACCGTAAAACAAATTCGTAAAGAATTGTGATTGAATTAAACTATATAATTAGGACTTGTTGGTTAAATTAATTTTCCATGATAATAAAGACTTGTGAGTATCTAAGGTTGTAATTTTCTACTATTTAGTGGGTAATGTGGTTGTATGACAAGTTTTAGGAAATGGTGGGGTATCCCTCGAATATAACTTAAAGGAGCTAGAGTCATAATGAGAATGAAATAAAATTTGTAGGATGTGTGTAAGCTTCGAAAAAAGGTCAGCGTAATAATCTTTTCTCAGATTAGAGGACTTGAAAGGTATCTTCAATAGGATTTAGAATCCGGTTCATATATGTGAAATTTCATTTATTTTGCTCTGGTCATGATAATAGTGTCATAGTTTCATTAAATTGGTTAAAAACTATTGGATAAAACTTATGAAATGAGTATACTGACGTTCTGCTGGAATGAGATGATAAGTTCTATTATAGTGCTGAATTTCGTATGTATGGTTGGATTTTTAGTGAAGGATATGGCAAATTCGATGGAGAGACAATCAATGATAAGCTAATAAAGAAAATACAAGTCTCAATGACATTGTTCCTAGAATAGAACAAGATCATAACTAAGGAGAAGGAAGTTCTATTGAAATGACAAGCAACTACCACACAAATCTCCATAAGAAGCCTCAGATAAGGAAAAGAGAAAATATCACAAAGGTCCAAGCTAATAACCTTAAAAAAATGTAGAAGCTAGGTGTGAGTACCAAACAACACTATACTCAGCAAGTAAACCTCTAAATACAAGTTATGGGGATAGAATACGGGAACTCCTTACACCCAAATCGAATTTCCACAACTAACCTGCCCAAAACCAACCCAGCCTAACAGTTCACCACATACAAGCACAATTCTCAACAACAAAATTCTAACAATAACATACTCTCAATAACAAGATCAATATTAATCAATTACAACCTCCACAAAAAGAAACTCATAATATCAGCAACACACAAAAACAAGTTCATCAAATAGAGGTAACCAAATATCAAGTACTTTTTTAATCACCAATAAAATACATAATCATCAAGAATGAAACATGTCATCAGAGACAATTTAATCTGACACAATTAAGTGATATGTCTCATAATACCAAACACTCTCTCAATCGTATATACATGATACTACTCGGAAATAAATTAAGAGTTCATTATCAAGAACAACTACTAAGAACTGAACTTTCCAATCAAGCTTTTGAAGTTCTATAACTCAAGAATGACTATCGCATCACACACTAACTCATGAACTAAATCGAAACTCCAACCTATTAGACTTTAACACAACCATCATGAGGGATCTTTATCACATAACCAAGATGAAATTTTGAACCATAACTAATTAGAACCAAAAGTTGACTGTAACAAACCACCACACTCATAATGAACATACCATCATATATCTTATCACAATTCCCTTTTCACAACACAATCTTTTCACCAGCTTAAATTATAAAAAATTTATCTTTAGACATTTGATACTCATCAAGGGTGAATAAAACTTATCTAACCCAAGGAATAATTAGTCAAGTAAACACTCAATAAACGGTACACTCCAGGATGTAAAACATTTAACAAAGCTGTCGGATAACTATAATTATCCACTGAAGATCTTCTATAAGTTCTCATACACAAAGTCGTGCATGTAGATTCACTAGTAAAATTTAACTATTCCATACAACACCAAATCTTCCATAACTGAAATGAACAAGGATAAGCTAAGGTGCCACCCTACTAAGAGAAAAATCATAGAATCTGTGTACACCTGATCCACCACTAAGAATTCACCCATAGAAGCGAAACACACACGAACGTAGAAAGTGGATCATACTATAAATCATATCTAGAATGAAGTAGTTGGTAACTTAAATTATACAGAAGCAAGGTCGAATAACACAAAATACTACTTCGATATGGCACATATAAATAAGATTTCATCTGACTCCATCCCTCGATTCAACAAACCCCTTATATTTCTGACAATTCTCCTCTTAAGCTAACACTATAAATACCAACTAACATCATTACTACACAAATCATTTAGCTAACTCTCAAAACTGTGTCTAGTATCAAGTCTCCTTAGAAAACACTTTTTAGCCTCTAAAATTTCAAAATACGACCTCTCTGTTCCAATTTAATGATTTCATGACAAATATGATTCACATCTAAGACTCATAGAACCAATTTTAAATCTAAATATTTTTCCATCGAGGTACAATAATTGAATCACAGCCAATATCAACTTCAGTTAATCATTTAAATACTAAATTTCAACTAATATTTAAAATTATCATATACATCATACAAATACTTAAGAAATATTCTTGGTCAGTCTAATAATTCGGTATACTATAAGCTCATTACCTCTACTTACCATCAAATTTCTATGTAATATATCATAGCAGTTTTGTACCGTCCTGCAGACAAAGTAGTTTCAATTTCCCCAAAATCCTAATTAATCATGTGAAATTGTAGGTCCACAATATTTAACATCCATAAGTTACCTATCATATTTTCAACGATCTAACTCGACATAACCACATAGAATCTTCTACTCATCAGTGTTTGTCACTCAAACAAAAACTGAATATTTATCAAGTCGCTGATAAATTCCTTTTAAGTTTGTACCGAATTAGTTCACATCTCATAGTCATATCTTAGTTTAAAGGCAAAAAAATCATATAAACTTTAATTCTTAACCAAAGATATATACGAGAGGTCTTATCTGTTAATCTCTCTTAATTTCTTCTCATGACACAAAATTCTAAAATATCTTGAACTCTTCAATACCTCAGACTCTTGGTCATTTCAATGACTATCTTACAAATTTTATCCTTTTATCAACAATGCATTACATTTTTTTCTTTTACTTAAAATCAAAACATTAAGTGAAACATTTCTTTAGGTTCTTTGTCAATCAAAAGTAACTGAATTTATGTCTCAAATTATGCATAAGTCATTCCAAAAGTTCAATACTCAAAGCAATCGGTTATTTCTTACCTTACTAATCAATACCTTGACATAAACATACTACCACGAACATATGTACATTAACCATGAAAAGTTTAAATTTTATCCCAATCATGCAGCACAATCCCATTATCTATCAACATTAGCTCATACATTGAATATTTTTATGAGTTCATGTATATTGGCTTAGTATTAATCGCGAATTAGAAATTCACTTGCCTTAGCTAATCGATTAAATACTCTTGGACTTGAGCCTTCCCTTTCCGTTGAGCTTATGAACCAATGGAATCTATTCAAGTATATATTCACAATAATGTTTTAGAACTAATAACACTCACACTTTTATGTGTTTAACCTTAACCTAAAAATACACCCCAAATTTATAATCAAATTTGTAATTCTCGATGTCAATTAACATTTCAACTATCATAATTCGATTGGTACTTATATAATATGATAGATCTAATATTTAATTACTTACTTCAATATTCCAAAACTTAACCCATAATGTGATAAGAATAAGAAATTAAACTAAATTATCTACTAACCACACATAATATAGCAATCATTACCTATATATATATATTTGCATTAAATTTAGTTTCAAAATTTTTTTTTTCCAGAGCCACGTTGAACAACCCCTAAATTTCCTCACATTATAGCATGCATGCCATTTTTTTTTGTCTTTTTCTTTAATTTTTAATTATTATTTTTACTTTCCAGAAATACACACTAATATATAATCAAAGTAAATAAATAATCACAACTAAGCATTAAATACCCACTAACAATTGATTCAAATATTTTTAGAACTTTTCCACTTTTCACGCGATTTCTTATTCAATTTTTTTTTCACATGCAATATTCATTCTTTGTTATACATATATATATATATATAATTAACTGTATAAAAGTGATATGTATGCACATCTATGTGCACATCTGTAACGACCTGTTTAGTCATTTTGAGCAGCAGATTTTATTTCTTGAAAAACTGGCTGAGTCGACGAATCCCACGATGGACCGTCATGGGCACGACGGACCGTCGAGGGGGTCTCGTTACAAAATACTTAGAATTTAGAAATTTGGGTACTAAGATCGACTCTCTAAACGTCACGACGGGGTGGAAGGATGGACCGTCTCAGGCATGACGGGCCGTCACAGACTCTTTAATGAATAGGAGTCTCTGAACTTTGTGACGGAAGCAGCAGGACGGACCGTCGCAGGAACGACGGGCCGTCACATGCTACGTAACCCTGACTGGGTCGGATTTCTGTTAAATATTTTAAGGGGCGTTTTGGACTATTCCTGCTTATAATTATAAAGTTAGTGGTTTAATGTTAATAATTTAATTACTTGGGGGTTAAAAGAGATAACCTTGAAGCAAGTAGTGGGGTATTTTATGATATTTTATACTTAATTATATGCTAATTAGGTTAAAAGAAAAAGGGGTTTGAATAAGAAAAAATAGAAAGAACAAAGAGAGGGAGAAACGACTGATCGAGAGAGAGAAAGAACGCAGCTTGAGAAGATAGCTTGTTGATCGCGATTCTTTGGTGGAGGTAGGTTATGGTTTATGCTATTTCATAGTAAACTCTTTATAGTGAATGATATGTATTGGGTAGTATTGTAAACCTTGTATATGCTTAATTGTGTGTATGCATGATGTGTTTATATATAATTGTCATGAAACTAGCATGATGAGGATGTTGAATCTTAAATCCTAAATTTACTTTGTTAATGATGATGCCTTTGTATAAAAGAAGACTTGATGAACTAACGTAATGAGATTAGAGGATCGGGTGTCACAATCCGGCACCAGGATAGTATATGGATCGGGTGTCACGTTCCGGCACCAGGATAGTTTATGGATCAGGTGTCACGTTCTGGCACCAGGATAGAATGAGGATCGGAGTGTCACGTTCCGGCACCAGGATAGAATATGGATTGGGTGTCACGTTCCGACACCAGGATAGTATGATGAGGATCGGAGTGTCACGTTCCGACACAAGGATAGAATGATGAGGATCGGAGTGTCACGTTCCGACACCAGGATAGAAAGAGAATGAATCTTGAAATATGATAATATTCTCAAATTAATGAACCTAGTTTCCCAAATGAGTATGGTATTGAGGCTTGAGTCCTCATGGGTGTACTTGGCGTACTTTATTAATGATTACAGTACTTGTTGTTGTTACATGTTGAGTATTGCAGTTGATTTTATGTTATTAACTGGTATATACTGTTTTCTATTTTGAGTTGCCCGATGATACCTACTCAGTATTCGTGTTCTGTACTGACCCCTACTTGTAATTGTTTTTCTTTGTTATTTGTGGAGTGCAGCAAACGTACCTTCGTCTTCAACTCAACCGCAACTCTAGCCAGTCATCATCACATTGGATCTCATGGTGAGCTAATGCTTCTAGCTTGGACTGGATCATCTTCTTCATGTATTGATGCCATGAAGTTCTAGCTTTTTACTTATTTTAGCTTCTTAGATACTCTTAGATTAGTAATTTGAGGATAGATGTTCTAGTGGTGATGACTTCCAGAGTTTGGGGATAATGATTGATAAATTTTGAAGTTATTTAATCGATTTTCATTAATGAGTTTTAAGTCTTCCGCATTATAATATGTTATTTATGGTTGAACTGTTGGGGTTCAGATTGGTTCGTTCGCTCACATAGTAGGATAAGTGTGGGTGCCACTCGCGACCCGTTTTGAGTCGTGACAAACTTGGTATCAGAGCATTAGGTTCGTTGGTCTCATCACACAAGAACAAGTCTAGTAGAGTCTTAAGGAACGGTAGGGTGGCGCCTTTACTTTTCTTTGAGAGGCTATAGGACTTGAGGAAAATTCCATTCTTTCTTTCTTTCGTGCGATTACTTGGATCCAATTGGTATCTATGTGATACAAATTGGTATCTGACAATCTTCATTCTATTTCGCAGATGGTTAGAACTAGAGCGACAACTGCGCCAACACCAGCACCGGCAAAACAAGATACGTCTGAGCCAGCCACTGCGGCTGTAGCTCGAAGAGGAACAGTGGCAAGAAGCCATGGTAGAGGTCGTGGGAGGACGTCCCCTAGAGGAACAGGACAAGCACCTGTCCCATCTGGTACTAGGGCGGTGACTCCTCCACCGATAGAGGAAGTAGTAAGAGAGGGTGAGGAAAGGGAAAGTGAGCAAGTGCAGAATGAGGAATTACCACCCCAACCTACCCCAGAGATGATTAATCAGGTTCTTGCTTATCTTAACGGGTTATCTGATCAAGGCTAGACACCTCCAGTGTTTTCTTCACCAGCACCTTAGGTTCCGGAAGTACGACAGGCCGCTGCTGAGGCTCCCCGCATGGATGCCTCATTGGAAATAGGCATGTTTCCTCGTTTGACTACAGGTCCTATAATGACAAGTGATCAACATGAACTTTTCAGTAAGTTCTTGAAATTGAAACCTCCAGTCTTCAAGGGTGTTGAATCTGAGGATGCCTATGATTTTTTGGTTGATTGTCATGAGTTACTACATAAAATGGGCATAGTGGAATTATTTGGCGTTGAGTTTGTAACCTATCAGTTTCAGGGAAATGCCAAAATGTGGTGGAGGTCACATGTTGAGTGTCAACCCGTACAAGCACCACCTATGACTTGGGCGTTATTCTCTAGCTTATTTATGGAGAAGTATATCCCCCGGACCTTGAGGGATAGGAGGATAGATGAGTTCTTGAGCCTAGAGTAAGGCAAGATGTCGGTGACTGCGTATGAGGCTAAGTTTCGTGCATTATCTAGATATGCCACCCAGCTTTGTTTCAGTCCACAAGAGAGGATTCGCCGTTTTGTGAAGGGGTTGAGGTCAGATTTGCGGATTTCAGCCTTACAGGTAGCGGCTACAGCGAAATCCTTTCAAGAGGTGGTAGACTTCGTGATAGAGGTGGAGGGAGTGAAGCCAGATGACTTCACCATGGCATCGACATATAAAAGGTTTCGTAAAGGAGGTGAGTTTAATGGTTCTTACTCCAGAGGGCAGGGTTCAGGAGGTTATCCAGCCCGACCTATTCAGTCTTCACTGCAGACTGTAGTTGGGGGTCTACCGTAGACCGGTCAACATTTCTCTGAGTTTGGGGGTTATCCCCAGACCTCGTCATTCTCACAGAGACCTATGCTTGAATCCAGTGAGTGTTATGGATGTGGGGAGACTGGGAATATCAAGAGGTATTGTCCAAAACAGAGTTACAAACCTCAAATAGTCAGAGGTAGAGGTGGTCATGGAAGAGGCCGTCATTATGGAGGGCGTGGTGGCCGAGGTAATGGTGGTCACCACAACGGTCGGGGTGACGGGCAAACTGGAGCTACTACAACAACATATGGTAGGTCAATGGGCATACAGGTGATAGGGCCCACTGTTACGTTTTCCCTCGGCGGTAGGAAGCGGAGACATCAGATGCTGTTATCACAGGTAATCTTTTTGTTTGTGATTGCATGGCTTCTGTATTATTTGATCCTGGCTCCACATTTTCATATGTATCTTCCTCATTTGCTGCAGGTCTTAATTTACATTGTGAATTGCTTGACATGCCTGTTTGTGTTTCTACTCCGGTGGGTGAGTCTGTGATAGTTGAAAAGGTGTATAGGTCTTGTCTTGTAAATTTCGTGGAGAGCAATACTCATGTAGATTTGGTTATCTTAGAGATGGTTGATTTCGATGTAATTCTGGGTATGACTTGGCTTTCTCCAAATTTTGCAATCTTAGATTGTAATGCTAAAACTGTAACGTTGGCCAAGCCTGGGACAGATCCGTTAGAGTGAAAGGGTGACTACACTTCCACTCCAGTTCGTATCATCTCCTTTCTTCGTGCTAAGAGAATGGTTAGTAAAGGGTGCTTAGCTTTCTTGGCACACCTCCGGGATGATACTACCCAAGTACCTTCAATTGAGTCGGTTCCGGTAGTCCGTGAGTTTCTGGACTTGTTTCCTGCAGACCTTCTGGTATGCCACCGGATAGAGATATTGACTTTTGCATTGATCTGGAGCCAGGTACTCGCCCCATTTCCATACCTCCTTATAGAATGGCTTCAGCAGAGTTAAGGGAATTAAAGGCCCAACTTCAAGAGTTGTTAAGTAAAGGTTTCATTAGACCAAGTGCATCCCCTTGGGATGCTCCGGTGTTATTTGTGAAGAAGAAGGATGGGAGTTTTCGGATGTGCATAGACTACCGGCTATTGAACAAAGTAACTGTTAAGAACAAGTACCCTCTTCCCCGCATTGATGATATGTTTGATTAGTTACAAGGTGCTTGTGCCTTCTAAAAAATTGATTTGATATCTGGTTATCATCAATTGAAAATACGGGCAACGGATGTGCCCAAGACTGCTTTTCAGACAAGGTATGGGCATTATGAGTTCTTAATAATGTCTTTTGGGTTTACGACTGCCCCTGCTTCTTTCATGAGCTTGATGAACGGAATTTTTAAGCCATATCTGGATCTCTTTGTGATCGTATTTATTGATGATATACTGATATACTCCAAGAGTAAGAAGGAACATGAGGAGCATTTGAGAATCTTGTTGGAAGTATTAAGGGAGAAAAGGCTTTATGCCAAATTCTCCAAGTGTGAGTCTTGGCTAGATTCAGTGTCCTTCTTGGGACACGTGGTTTCTAAGGATGGAGTGATGGTGGATCCTTATAAGATTAAAACTGTGAGAAATTGGGTAAGACCTACAAATGTGTCAGAAATAAGGAGCTTTGTTGGTTTAGCCAGCTACTACCGTCGATTTGTCAAGGGATTCTCTTCTATTGCCTCCCAACTGACGAACATGACTAAGCAGAATGTTCCAATTGTATGGTCGGATGAATGTGAGGAAAGATTTAAGAAACTCAAGACCTTGCTGACTACTGCACCTATCCTTACCTTGCCAGTAGAGGGTAAAAACTTCATTGTTTATTGTGATGCATCCTATTCTGGTTTGGGTGCAGTGCTATTGCAAGAGAAGAATGTGATTGCTTATGCTTCGAGGCAATTAAAGGTGCATGAACGTAACTATCCGACCCATGATTTAGAATTGGCTGAAGTCATGTTTGCATTAAAGCAATGGATACACTATCTATATGGGTTTAAGTGTGAAGTCTATACGGATCATCGTAGCCTATAGTATGTCTTTACTCAGAAGGATTTGAATTTGAGACAGAGGAGGTGGATGGAACTACTGAAGGATTATAATGTTACCATCTTGTATCACCCAGGAAAGGCTAATGTTGTGGCAGACGCCTTAAGTAGAAAAGCAGGGAGCATGGGTAGTTTAGCCCACTTACAAGTTTCTAGACGCCCATTGGCTAGAGATGTTTAGACTCTGGCTAATGACTTTATGAGGTTAGAAGTAAATGAGAAGGGAGGATTGTTGGCCAGTGTGGAGGCGAGATCTTCTTTTCTTGACCAGATCATTGGAAAATAGTTTGATGATGAGAAACTAAGCCGAATTCGGGATATGGTGTTGCTAGGAGAGGCTAAAGAAGCGATAATGGATGAGGAAGGTGTTTTGAGAATTAAGGGAAGGGTATGTGTGCCCCGTGTTGATGATTTGATCCACATTATTCTTACAGAGGCTCGTAGTTCCAGATATTCTATACATCTTGGTGCAACCAAGATGTACCGTGACCTAAAGCATCACTTTTGGTGGAGTAGAATGAAGCGCGACATTGTGATTTTGTTGCCAAATGTCCAAATTGTCAGCAAGTAAAGTATGAACACCAGAGGCCCGGAGGAACACTTAAGAGAATGCCCATTCCTGAATGGAAGTGGGAGAGAATTGCAATGGACTTCGTGGTTGGTCTTCTAAAGACATTGGGCAAGTTTGATTCTATTTGGGTAATTGTGGACAGATTAACTAAGTCTGCTCACTTCATTCTGGTCAAGGTGACTTACACCGTAGAGAAGTTAGCCAAACTTTATATCTCAGAGATTGTTCGATTGCATGGAGTTCCACTGTCCATCATATCAGATAGAGGTACGTAGTTTACTTCTAAGTTTTGGAGAACATTGCATGCGGAATTATGTACTAGGTTGGATCTTAGTACTGCATTTCACCCTCAGACTGATGGACAGTCTGAGCGAACGATTCAGGTATTGGAAGATATGTTTCGTGCATGTGTGATAGAATTTGGTGGTCATTGGGATAACTTCTTACCCTTAGAAGAGTTTTCATACAATAATAGCAATCACTCGAGTATTGATATGGCTCCTTTCGAAGCGTTGTATGGGAGAAGATGTAGGTCTCCCATTGGTTGGTTTGATGCATTCGAGGTTAGACCTTGGGGTACTGACCTTTTGAGGGATTCATTAGAGAAGGTGAAATCTATTCAAGAAAAGCTTTTACCGGCTCAAAGTAGGCAAAAGGAGTATGCAAATCGAAGGGTTAGGGACTTGGAGTTCATGGAGGGTGAGCAAGTCTTGCTGAAGGTTTCGCCCATGAAAAGGGTGATGTGGTTGGAAAAAAGAGGTAAGCTAAGCCCAAGGTATATTGGACCATTTGAAGTACTTAAGCGAGTAGGGGAGGTGGCTTATGAATTAGCCTTGCCTCCAGGGCTGTCAGGAATGCATCCGGTATTTCATGTGTCTATGCTGAAAAAATACCATGGGGATGGAAACTACATCATTCGTTGGGATTCAGTTCTGCTTGATGAAAATTTGACTTATGAGGAGGAGCCTGTTGCCATTCTATAAAGAGAAATTCTCAAGTTGAGATCAAGGGAGATTTCATCCATAAAAGTTAAATGGAAGAATCGACCAGTTGAAGAGTCCACTTGGGAGAAGGAGGCTGATATGCAAGAAAGATACCCACACCTGTTAACATATTCAGGTACTTCCTTTTTGCCCTTATTTTTCTTCTTGTGATCGTTCGAGGACTAACGATTGGTAAATTGGTATCTATTGTAACGACCTGTTTAGTCGTTTTGAGCAGCAGATTTTATTTCTAGAAAAACTGGCTGAGTCAACGAATCCCACGACGGACTGTCATGGGCACGACGGACCGTCGAGGGGGTCTCGTTCCAAAACACTTAGAATTTAGAAATTTGGATATAAAGATCAACTCTCTGAACGTCACAATGGGGTGGCAGGACGGACCGTCTGAGGCATGACGGGCCGTCATAGAATCTTTAAAGAATTGGAGTCTCTGAACTTTGTGACGAAAGCAGAAGGACGGAATGTCGCAGACACGACGGGCCGTGACAGGCTGCGTAACCCTGACTGGGTCGGATTTCTGTTAAATATTTTATGGGGCGTTTTGGACTATTCCTGCTTATAATTATAAGTTGGTGGTTTAATATTAATAATTTAATTACTTGGGGGTTAAAAGAGATAACCTTGAAGCAAGTGGTGGGGTATTTTATCATCTTTTATACTTAATTATATGCTAAATAGGGTAAAAGAAAAAGGGGTTTGAATAAGAAAAATAGAAAGAACAAAGAGAGGGAGAAACGACCGATCGAGAGAGAGAAAGAACGCAGCTTGGGAAGATATCTTGTTTATCGCGATTCTTCGGTGGAGGTAGGTTATGGTTTATGCTATTTCATAGTAAAATCTTAATAGCGAATGATATGTATTGGGTAGTATTGTAAACCCTTCTATAAGCTTAATTGTGTGTATGCATGATGTGTTTATATATAATTGTGATGAAACTAGCATGATGAGGCTGTTGAATCTTAAATCCTAAATTTACTTTGTTAATGATGATGCCTTGGTATAAAAGAAGTCTTGATGAACTAAAGTAATGAGATTAAAGGATCGGGTGTCACGTTCCGGCACCAGGATAGTATATGGATCGGGTGTCCCATCCGGCACCAGGATAGTATATGGATCGGGTGTCACGTTCCGGCACCAGGAAAGAATGAGGATCAGAGTGTCACTTTCCGGCACCAGGATAAAATATAGATCGGGTGTCACGTTCCGACACCAGGATAGTATGATGACGATCGGAGTGTCATGTTCCGACACCAGGATAGTATGATAAGGATCGGAGTGTCACGTTTGGACACCAGGATAGAAAGAGAATGAATCTTGAAATATGATAATATTCTCAAATTAATGAACCTAGTTTCCCAAATGAGTATGGTATTGAGGCTTGAGTCCTCATGGGTGTACTTGGCGTACTTTAATAGTGATTACAGTACTTGTTGTTGTTACATGTTGAGTATTGCAGTTGATTTGATGATATTAGCTTGTATATACTGTTTTCTATTTTGAATTGGCCGATGATACCTACTCAGTACTCGTGTTTTGTACTGACCCCTACTTGTAATTTTTTTTCTTTGTTATTTGTGGAGTTCAGCAAACGTACAATCGTCTTCAACTCAACCGCAACTCTAGCCAGTCTTCATCACGTCGGATCTCAGGGTGAGCTAATGCTTCTAGATTGGACTGGATCATGTTCTTCATGTCTTGATGCCTTGAAGTTTCGGCATGGACTAGCTTTTTACTTATTTTAGCTTTTTAGATACTATTACATTAGTAATTTGAGGATAGATGTTCTTGTGGTGATGACTTCCAGATTTTGGGGATAATGATTGATAAATTTTGAAGTTATTTAATCCATTTTCATTAATGAGTTTTAAGTCGTCCGCATTATATTATGTTATTTATGGTTGAACTGTTGGGGTTTAGATTGGTTGGTTCGATCACATAGTAGGATAAGTGTGGGTGCCACTAGCGACCCGTTTTGGGTCGTGACAACATCTATGTGCAGAAAATAAGAAACTAAAGGAAAAGAAACTTACCTTAAGAAATTCGTAGCCACAAGTGCACGGAGAAACCCTTCTCCCCCTTTTTTTTTAATTATTTAAGTACTAAAAGTGATAGGTTTTACCCTTATATTTAATTAAATATAGTGTAAAGAGTATAGGGTCTTAAATAAATTATCACTTTAGCCCATAAACTATCGATTAATTAACTCAAGTTAAGCAAATATTCAAAATATCCAAAAATGACCTTTCGGGTCATTACAATACTTAGTACGTTTTCCTTATACTGCCCCTACTAGTATTTTCTTCTTTGTTCTTTTGTGGTATGCTGCAAGTGTACCATTGACTTCGACTCGCCCTTAACTCTAGCAAGTCTCCAGCACATCAGAGTTCAGGGTGAGCTATTATTTCTAGCTCGTGCTGGATTCTCTCATTCACGTCTTAATGTCTTTCAATTTCGGACATGGACCATCTTTTTGCTTATTTTAGTTTCTTAAATACTCATAGACTTTGTAATTTTTGCATTGATGTCCTTGGTGTGATGACTTATAGATTTTTGGGATAATAAGTGTTAAACTTTAGAAGCTTATTTAATTGGTTACATTAATAAGTTTTGGATCTTCCGCATTATTTTTGTAATTCATAGTTGAACTGTTGGTAAATGTTGGGGTTTAGATTTGTTATTTCGCTCACCTAGGAGGTTAAGTGTGGGTTCCACTCACGACTCGTTTTGGGTCGTGCCATAGAAGTAAGTTAAAACTTAACTCATTAGACTTAGAAAAATTGTTAAGTTCTTCAAATAAGTTAAATGTGATTTAGTTGGCGAATATAGTGTTTAAATTAAGTTTAAACTTAACTAATTAGAATTAGAAAGTCTTTAAGTTCTTCAAATAAGTTAATGTGATTTAGTTGATTAATATAGTGTTTTAGTTAAGTTAAAACTTAACTACTTAACCTTAGAAAGTCTTTAAGTTCTCCAAATACTTAATGTGATTTAGTTGGTGAATATAGTGTTAGAAGTAAGTTGAAAATTAACTTATTATACTTAGAAGAATTGTTCAGTTCCTCAAATAAGTAATTTGATTTCTTTGGTGAATATAGTGTTTGGAAGTAAGTTAAAACTTAACGAATTAGACATAGAAAGTCTTTAAGTTATTCAAATATGTTAATGTGATTTAGTTGATGAATATAGTGTTATAGTTAAGTTAAAACTTAACTAATTAGCCTTAGAAAGTTGTTATGTTTTCAAAATATGTAATATGATTTTGTTGGTGAATATAGTGTTTGGAAGTAGGTAAAAACTTAACTAATTAGACTTAGAAAGTGTTTATGTTCTGCAAATACTTAATGTGATTTAGTTAGTCAATGTAGTGTTAGAAGTAAGTTAAACCCAAATTAATTAACCTTACAATGTCTTTAAGTTTTCCAAATATTTAATGTGATTTAGTTGGTGAATATAGTGTTAGAAGTAAGTTAAAACTTAACTAATTACACCTAGAAAGTTGTTAAGTTTTCCAAACAAGTAATGTGAGTTCGTTGGGGAATAGTGTTAGAAGTAAGTTAAAACTCAACTAATTAAACTTAGAAAGTTGTTAAGTTTTGCAAATAAGTAATGTTATTTTGTCACGACCAAAAAATGGACGTGATGGCACTCGTCTTATACCACAAATATAAGTCAGCCTAAAACTCAACCATTACAATAAAGTGCTGAAATAAAATATAAGTAACTTAATAAAAAGCCCAAAACCTGGTAGTCACGTGTACAAGCCTCTAAAGTATTACAATTGATTCAAAATAAAAACTAAAGTCTCAAATGAACTTGGTACTAGAATAGAACAAGATCATAATTATGGAGAAGAAAGTCTGCTGAGATGGAAACAGCTACCTCACAAATGTCCAAGAAGCCTCGGAAAAGAAGAGATTGAAAAGTATAACAAAAATCCAGTCTCATAACCTACAAAAATTTGTAGAAGCAAGGGGTGAGTACCAAACCACAAGGTACTCAGCAAGTAAACCTCTAAACACAAGATAAGGGGATAAAATACGGGTACTCCTACCACCCCTAACCGAACCTCCACAGCTTCAACCTGCAGTAAAATCAACCCAACCTAACAGCACATAGTTTACATAGCACTTAGCTCAACAAGAACACTTAGACAAATTAGATATCCTCAACAACAGCAGTTTACCAAATTATATATCCGCAATAACAATCTCAAAATTGATCAATCACATGTTTCGCAGAAAGGCAATAAGAAGATCAGCAAAACACGATATCAAGTTCACTAATGATAAGTATGTGCAATGCAATGGAATGAAATATCAAGTATAATGATGCATGTCTGACCTAGTGATACACACCCGCTGTCTCTTAGTCCGGGACCCATGGGGGACATATCTGTCCATGCATCTATCGCGGCGCACGACACGACCCTCGATAATAGTAACCATCGCGGCGCACGATACGTCCCGTGAAATACAGTATCCATCGCGGCGAACGATACGTCCCTCGAAATGGTTCATCCTCTTTAAATTCTCATTCTTTCCCATGCACATAAACCTTTTTACAACCATGTCGCAAAATAATGCAAATGACACGTTCATACAAATAAAGATGATATGACCATTTTCATAACACTGCACAATTCACAACAACATCAACAATGACTCTACAAGAATTTCAAACCATTCTTCATTATGAACACATTCATAACACTGCACAATTCACAACAACATCAACAATGACTCAACAAGCCTTTCCAACCAATCTTCATTATGAACACATCAGACAAAATTAATTATTCACATTGCCTTTTATTAGCCTTTGTTTCATCATTATTATCAATCAATGTGAACAAGTCAACCCATGACCAAATTTATTTACTCCAAAACATATACCATAAGGAAATGCACATATTTCATACACTTAGCAACGGTTTAGAAATCCACTTGCCTAAAATAGTCAAACAATCACTCCGGGACTTGAGCCTTCCCTTTTTGTTGAGCTTCCGAATCGACGCAGTCTATTCAAGTATATATTCACAATAAGGTTTCAAAACTAACAACACCCACATTATTATAGTTTTACCCTAGACTCAAAAATCCACTCAAAATACATAACCAAGTTCTTATATCTTGGTGTCAATTAACATGTCAACTCTCATGTTTACCAAATTTCAAGCTTAAGATTAAGTTCCAATTTTATCAAATATCATAATTCAAATGGTATTCATATAATATCATACATCTAATATTTAACTGTGCATACCAACCTATCAAAACTTGAATTATAATGTAGTAAGCTTAAGAAAATTCTTCACGGAAATTTGAATTAGGTCGTTAGAAACCTTGGACCAGGAAATCAGTTTGCTGCAAACTGAACTATTCTAAAATTAACATAAAAGAAAGAACATATAATTAATATCCTCATGATTATCATCAATCATTTGCATCATTAATTCCCATTC
Organism: Solanum habrochaites; assembly: GCA_027704765.1. NCBI lineage: Eukaryota > Viridiplantae > Streptophyta > Magnoliopsida > Solanales > Solanaceae > Solanum > Solanum habrochaites. The sequence goes on along the minus strand of JAKWJA010002495.1, from coordinate 51,579,472 downwards.
TTAAATTGTCAGCCTTAGCTTATTGATAAAAAAATTCTTTGCCTTATTCTTGGCCAAACAACGCCTACAAACATTTTATGACATTCACCCATTTCCCTTTAATAATATTAATATATTAATATAAGTGCCACAATATAATTTCAATGAAAGGATAAGAGTTGGGAGTTTCACTTATCTTGGACAAGAAGAATTGCACGCCGTCCCTTTGTATTCGTCTATCGCCTCTTAGTCTTATTTTTTTCTCTCTCTCATCTTGAGGACTCAAATATTAAACCCTACTTATTATTTAATATATAATAGTTAAATAGTACATGGTCTTATATCACTTTAGTTCACTAACTTTCAATTAATTTAATTATCCATAATTACCCATCAACAAACTAACTAAAGTTAAAAGAATAATTTAGAATTTTCAAAAAAGATAAAAAAAAAATTCGGGTCATTACATTATCCACCACTAAAAATCATGTTCGTCCTCGAACATAAAGAAGGAGAAGGAAGAATAACCGATGTTACAAAAATTCTAAGATATGATCTTTTGTGTTGACTTCTCCAAGTGAGATTCTCTTCAAGACCATTACATCAAGATCAAGTACTAAGAAGTGAACTTTCGAATCAAACCTTGGCAATATTGCAACCCTACAAGTAAGGAGTTCTTACCAAATCACGTACTAACACATGAATCCATTGTGAACCAAAACCCTTTGGACCATAACACAACCACCAATACAAATCTTTTCTCCCATACCCACGATAAAATTTGAATTAAATACCGGCTACAATAAGAAGTGGATCCGAACCAACCACCACACACTCACAATGCAAAAACTATCTTCCCAGGCTTAAGTTATAAAAATCTTATCTTTAGACACTGTTACTCATCAAGGGAGAATCAAACTTATCTAAACCAAAAAAAAATAAGATCAATTAAAACCCAACAAGCGGTACACTCTAGGATGCAAAAATTTTAACAACACTATCGGATAACAGTAAGTATTCACGAAGGCTCTTCTATAAGTTCTCATAAGCAAGATCGTGCATGTAGAATCACTAGTATACTACAACTATTCCAAACAGCACCAAATCTTCTATAACTGAAATGAACAAGTTTAACCTAGGATGCCACCCTACCAAGAGAAAAATAACAGGATCGGTACACCTGATCAACCACTAGGAACTCACCTATGGAAGTGAGAACACACATGAACTTAGAAAGTGAATCATACTCTAAACCATATCAATAATTAAGTAGGTGGGTCACATAAGAAGTTATTGAACCCAAAATCAAATAATACAATATACTCCCTCATAGCACCCATAACAAACTTTCTCATTCATATGACTTCACTTCTTTAATTTTTAGGCACCTACAATCAACTAATATGATCCTTATTATAGTCTTACACATACTTGATTTATAAAATCTAACAGTACTCCATTAATGCCAACACTTTTAATACCAACAAACATCACAACAACAATTTATTTACCTTACTTTTAAACCGTCACTAGTATCAACATATTCTTCGCAAACACATTGTAGCCCTTAATTAGAAAATATGGCTTCGTATATTTTCGTTTAAGCATAACATAACATATATAAGTCACACTCAAAACTGATACCACTAAATCTATATCTAAAAATACTATTTCATCGATGTACCATAATTGAATCACACTCAATATCAACTTCATGCGATCTTTTACATACCATTTGTCAGCTACCATTCATGCCATCGTAAACCTCATGCGAAAACTCAAATAAATCATTGGTCTCCAATACTTATGTATACCATCAGCCCATAATCTCTACTCACCATCAAATGCCTTCTAAAATATCATAATAGTTTATGTTATCTAAAAATAGTAGTTTCAATCTCCTCAAAGTTCTCGATAACCTCGTATAATTGTAGGTCCATATTGTCGCATATCCATACAAATTCATCTACCACTAAATAATTTATCCCCACATAACAACACATAATCTTACAGACCTCACAATATTCACACAAATCAAAAACCCAATATTCATAAAAAAAATTGTTGATAAATTCCTAGTGAGTCCATACTAAAACATTTCACATCCATAGTCATATCTAAACTCAAAGGCGAAATCACTACAACCATCACCTATGAATTCAATGTTTGTACTAGAGGTCTTATTCTTCCTTTGCCTTTCTTAAAATCTTTCCATGACGGAAATTTCAAATAACTTTAATTCTTCAATACACCATAATATTTCTCCTTTTTGCTAACTGACTTACCAGTCTTTTTTTTTTTTGGCCAACAATATGGGAAACCTTAGGTATAACAATCAAAAGTAACCAAATGTACTACTGAAATTTTAAGTCATTCTAAATGCTTCATACTCAATGTGATCGATCATTTCTTACCTTACCAATTCATACCTTGACAAGATACACTATCACAAATCTAAACTCGCCATGTAAACTTGAAGTTTTGATCCCAAACATGTAACACAATCCAATTATCTTACATCATTAGCTCATACCTAAAAAAAGTATTACTTAACGTATTTTAGCTTATCGTTGATCGCCTCTTCATTGACCCTACCATATCTTTTTCTAAAAATCTTATCGTACTCCTTACCAAATAAAAACCACAAAAGAACTAATCATCAAACTCGAGTTGAACGTTCGTACACTCCTTTCTCAAGTTTTATCCAATAGTTTATTTTTTTTAATCAATTTATTGATCTTGTGACACTATATTATATCATAATCTGGAAGAAACAGGTAAAATCACTTCTCTCTGAACCCAATTCTCCAAATTTCTCTGAAGATACATCCTCAACCCTTGCAAATAAAGTAAAATAGCCTGGTTTTATCCTCGCTATGGGAGTTAAACTATTTACCAATAATTCTTTCCATTATGGCTCTATCTCCTTTAAATTTTATTCGATAACATCCCAACTCCTTATAAACATTACCATAAAACTACACTACTTATGAATTAGAAACAACAATAACCTTGGATACTCAAAATTTATCATTACCATAAAAAAAATCATTTTAACCAACACCCGTATCATATAGTTGCATTTAAATCATAATGAGTCATAAAATCTTATAATCATCATGCTTAGTTAGTCATTTCCCTCACTACGAATTTAGCCTCGCCATTAACATGACAATCCAAACCTAGCTATGCCAACCATCCAAGGTATTTACTCAATTTATATGCACTTTCTTACTAAAATTCTCAATTACATTCACACAAGTATACTTTTTGAGACTTCCTTTACTTATAAGTTTATCATCCATATTTCCACTTCCATGGAATTTAAGATGAAATCAACACTCATTTACAATCCACAAAACACATTTCACAACCTGAACATATCAGTATCATACCGAAGATCCACCACTAAAAGCTTCCTTATAAATAATGATTAACACATCCATTCGTACTAACAAGCTAGTTGGTATCTCGATTATGAATTCAACACAAAATTTTATCATATGAGTATGTAATACAATAGATAACTCCTAAAGTAGTTAGTATTTGCACTTACCAATCAACATGTCCGTTTTCATGTAACACTAGTAACACATCATGAAAATTTGTTACATCCATCACTAGAACATATCATATCTATTGAGAAGATCATTTCCAAATAGGTCACACACTTTATCCATAAAATAGCTGTAAAATATTACCAGATTAGTTTTGTATCTAACCCAAGCTATATGTATTCTTTCGTAAGCAAGGTCAATATCAAAAGTAACACACTCTATAATTCTAACCAAGTACCCATCAGTACCACTGTAATAGTCGTATCATGACCTTCTTTGGTATACACTCAATCTTTGAAACCACATATGGGATTCTAACTTGAATTGGTGCAACATCATTTGCTAAGCAACTCATTAATGGTATGACAACTATATCAATTGTATTTTTAAAGGTTACGCTATTTATTATCTAGTTAATTCTTCAAACATTTAATTCTAATTATCGAACCACTCCATATTTTGCTTATACCAGATATGTACTATATTTATTACTATTATTTTACAATGATAACTAACCTTACTCAACTCTTTCAAATATGATCACACATTCGTTTCATTAGTATATCATTTCCACCTTAATACCAGATCTAACATCAAACCAATACACGACATGCCAATGATTCACAAAAGAAACTATGCACGAGTCATCACATAAACGAGAGAAAATGGAGTGAAGCGATAAAAATAAATGGGCCAAATACGCACGTTAGAGATCCAAGAAGTGAAGATATTTCCAAAAAATCATCATAGCCTCTTGAAGATAAGTACATACGTCTCCGTACCGATTCTCGAGACTCTATTTAGACTCGACTTGTACACACGTGAAACCTATGAACCTGGGGCTCCGATACCATTTTGTCACGACCCAAAAATGGACGTGATGGCATTCGTCTTATCCCACAAATACAAGTCATCCTAAAACTCAACCATTACAATAAAGTGCAGAAATAAAATATAAGTTACATAATAAAACCCCCAAAACCTAGTAGTCACGTGTACAAACCTCTAAAGTATTACAATTGATTCAAAAGAAAAACTCAAGTCTAAAATGAACTTGATACTAGAATAGAACAAGATCATAATTATAGAGAAGAAAGTCTGCTGAGATGGAAACAGCTACCTCACAAATGTCCAAGAAGCCTCGGAAAAGAAGAGTATGACAAGTATAACAAAAATCCAGGCTCATAACCTACAAAAATTTGTAGGATCAAGGGGTGAGTACCAAACCAACGGTACTCAGCAAGTAAACCTCTAAACACAAGCTAAGGGGATAAAATACGGGTACCCCTACCACCCCTAACCGAACCTCCACAACATCAACCTTCAGTAAAATCAACTCAACCTAACAGCTCATAGTTTACATAGCAAGTAGCTCAACAACAACACTTAGACGAATTAGATATCCTCAACAACAGCAGTTTAACAAATTATATATTCTCAATAAGTAGCTCAATATTGATCAATCACAAGTTTTGCAGAAAGGCAATCAGAATATCAGCAAAACACGATATCAAGTTCACTAATGATAAGTATGTGCAATGCAATGGAATGCAATGTCAAGTATGATGATGCATGTATGACCTAGTGATACACACCCGCTCTCTCTTAGTCCGGGACCCATGGGGGACATATCTGTCCATGCATCAGTCGCGGCTCAGATACGAACCTCGATAATAGTAACCATCGTGGCGCGCGATATGTCCCTTGAAATATAGTATCCATTGCGGCGCGTGATACGTCCCTCAAAATTGTTCATCCTCTTTAAATTCTCATTCTTTCTCAATGCACATAATACTTTTTTCAACCATGTCTCAAAATAATGCAAATGACACGTTCATACAAATAAAGATGATATGACCATATTCATAACACTGGACAATTCACATTAACATCAACAATGACTCTACAAGACTTTCAAACCATTCTTCATTATGAACACATTCATAACACTGCACAATTCACAACAACATCAACAATGACTCAACAAGCCTTTCCAACCATTCTTCATTATGAACACATCAGACAAAATCGATTATTCACATTGCATTTTATTTCCCTTTGTTTCATCATTATTATCAATCAATGTGAACAAGTCAACCCATGACCAAATTTATTTACTCCAAAACATATACCATAAGGAAATGCACATATTTCATACACTTAGCAACGGTTTAGAAATCCACTTGCCTCAAATAGTCAAACGATCACTCCGGGACTTGAGCCTTCCCTTTTTGTTGAGCTTCCGAATCGACGCAGTCTTCAACTCAACCGCAACTCTAGCCAGTCTTCATCACGTCGGATCTCAGGGTGAGCTAATGCTTCTAGATTGGACTGGATCATCTTCTTCATGTCTTGATGCCTTGAAGTTCCGGCATGGACTAGCTTTTTACTTATTTTAGCTTCTTAGATACTCTTAGATTAGTAATTTGAGGATAGATGTTCTTGTGGTGATGACTTCTAGATTTTGGGGATAATGATTGATAAATTTTGAAGTTATTAAATCGATTTTCATTAATGAGTTTTAAGTCTTCCGCATTATATTATGTTATTTATGGTTGAACTATTGGGGTTTAGATTGGTTGGTTCGATCACATAGTAGGATAAGTGTGGGTGCCACTCGCGACCCGTTTTGGGTCGTGACAACATCTATGTGCAGAAAATAAGAAACTAAATGAAAAGAAACTTACCTTAAGAAATTCGTAGCCGCAAGTGCACGGAGAAACCCTTCGCCCCCTTTTTTTCTGAATTATTTAAGTACTAAAAGTGATAGGTTTTACCCTTATATTTAATTATATATTGGGTAATGAGTATAGGGTCTTAAATAAATTATCACTTTAGCCCATAAACTATCGATTAATTAACTCAAGTTAAGCAAATATTCAAAATATCCAAAAATGACCTTTCGGGTCATTACAATACTTACTTAGTACGTTTTCCTTATACTGCCCCTACTAGTATTTTCTTCTTTGTTCTTTTGTGGTATGCTGCAAGTGTACCATTGACTTCGACTCGCCCTCAACTCTAGCCAGTCTCCAGCACATCAGAGTTCAGGGTGAGCTAATATTTCTAGCTCGTGCTGGATTCTCTCATTCACGTCTTGATGTCTTTGAATTTCGAACATGGACCATCTTTTTGCCTATTTTAGTTTCTTAAATACTCATAGACTTGGTAATTTTGGCATAGATGTCCTTGGTGTGATGACTTATAGATTTTTGGGATAATAAGTGTTAAACTTTAGAAGCTTATTTAATTGGTTACATTAATAAGTTTTGGATCTTCCGCATTATTTTTGTAATTCATAGTTGAACTGTTGGTAAATGTTGGAGTTTAGACTTGTTGGTTCGCTCACCTAGGAGGTTAAGTGTGGATGCCACTCACGACTCGTTTTGGGTCGTGCCATAGAAGTAAGTTAAAACTTAACTCATTAGACTTAGAAAAATTGTTAAGTTCTTCAAATAAGTTAATGTGATTTAGTTGGTGAATATAGTGTTTAAATTAAGTTTAAACTTAACTAATTAGACTTAGAAAGTCTTTAAGTTCTTCAAATAAGTTAATGTGATTTAGTTGATTAATATAGTGTTTTAGTTAAGTTAAAACTTAACTACTTAACCTTAGAAAGTCTTTAAGTTCTCCAAATACTTAATGTGATTTAGTTGGTGAATATAGTGTTAGAAGTAAGTTGAAAATTAACTTATTATACTTAGAAAAATTGTTCGGTTCCTCAAATAAGTAATTTGATTTATTTGGTGAATATAGTGTTTGGAAGTAAGTTAAAACTTAACTAATTAGACATAGAAAGTCTTTAAGTTATTCAAATATGTTAATGTGATTTAGTTGATGAATATAGTCTTATAGTTAAGTTAAAACTTAACTAATTAGCCTTAGAAAGTTTTTAAGTTCGCAAAATACTTAATGTGATTAATTAAGTTAATATATTGTTAGAAGTAAGTTAAAACTTAACTAATTAGACTTAAAAAGTTGTTATGTTTTCAAAATATGTAATATGATTTTGTTGGTGAATATAGTGTTTGGAAGTAGGTAAAAACTTAACTAATTAGACTTAGAAAGTATTTAAGTTCTGCAAATACTTAATGTTATTTAGTTAGTCAATGTAGTGTTAGAAGTAAGTTAAACCCAAATTAATTAGCCTTACATTGACTTTAAGTTCTCCAAATATTTAATGTGATTTATTTGGTGAATATATTGTTAGAAGTAAGTTAAAACTTAACTAATTACACTTAGAAAGTTGTTAAGTTTTCCAAACAAGTAATGTGAGTTCGTTAATGAATAGTGTTAGAAGTAAGTTAAAACTGTAACAACCTGTTTAGTCGTTTTGTGCAGTAGATTTTATTTCTGGAAAAACTGGCCGAGTCGACGGACCCCACGACAAACCGTCATGGGCACGATGGACCGTCGTGGGGGTCTCGTTCCAAAACACTTAGAAATTAGAAATTTGGGTAGTGAGATCGACTCTCTGAACGTCACGACGAAATGGCAGGATGGACCGTCGCAGGCACGACGGCCCGTCACAGGACTTTTACTAAAATCAAGTCTCTGAACTCTGTGACGGAGCAGCAGGACGGACCGTCGCAGGCGCGACAGGCCGTCACAGGCTGCGTAATCCCAGGCTGGGTCGGATTTCTGTTAATTAATTTAAGGGGCGTTTTGGACTATTTCCTGCTTTAATTATAAAGTAGAGGGTTAATGTTAATAAGTCTAATTACTTGGGGGTTAAAAGAGGTAACCTTTAGTTAATTAGTGGGTTATTATTGCCATCTTTTATACATAATTATATGATAATTAGGGTAAAAGAAAGAGGGTTTGAATAAGAAAAATCGAAAGAACAGAAAGAGAGGGAGAACGAGTAGAGAGAGAGAAAAACGAAGAGGATAGCAAGGATTTTGAGAAGATAGCTTGTTGATCGCAATTCTTCGGTGGAGGTAGGTTATGGTTTTTTATACTATTCGTAGTAAACTCTTAATAGCGAATGATATGTGTTGGGTTGTATTGTAAAGTCTTCTATGTGCTTAATTGTATGCTTGTATGAAAGTGATTATACAATTGTGATAAAATAAGCATGATGAAGCTATTGAATCCCAAATCTTGAAAACCCCTTGTTAATGATGATGCCTTGGTATAAAAGAAGGCTTGATGAACTAATGTAATGAGATTGATGATGCCTTGGTATAAAAGAAGGATTGATGAATTAATAAGAATGAGATTAGTGGAGTGGGTGTCACAAACCGACACGTAGAATTAGGAGATCGGGTGTCACGAACCGACACGTAGTATTAGGGGGATCGGGTGTCACGAACCGACTTGTAGAATTAGGGGATCGGGTGTCACGAACCGACACGTAGAATTAGGGGATCGGGTGTCACGAACCGACACGTAGAATTAGGGGACCGGAGTGTCACGTACCGACACATAGTAGTAGGGGAGCGAAGTGTCACGTACCGACCCAAGAGGAATAAAGATTATAGAACTTGGCGGTACTTATAAATGATTATAGAACTTTTTGTTGCTACATGTTGAGTATTATAGTTGATTTATGATATTATCTGATATATACTGTTTTCTATTTTTAGTTGGCCGATACACCTACTAAGTACTCGTGTTCTGTACTGACCCCTACTTGTATGTTTCTTTCTTTGTTATATGTGGATTGCATCAAACATACCGTCGTCTTCAACTCAACAGCAACTCTAGCTAGTCTTCATTACACCGGATTTCAGGGTGAGCTAACGCTTCTAGCTTGGACTGGATCTTCTTCCTCATGTCTTGATGCCTTGAAGTTCCGGCATCGACTAGCTTTTGTTATTTTAGCTTCTTAGAATACTCTTAGTTTAGTAATTTGATCATAGATGTTCTTGTGGTGATGACTTCCAGATTTTGGGGAAATAATAGATGTTGAATTTTAGAAGTTATTGAATTGGTTTTTATTAATGAGTTTAAGTCTTCCGCATTACTTTCTGTTGATATTATATTGAAATGTCAGGGTTTAGATTGGTTGGTTCGCTCACATAGGAGGGTAAGTGTGGGTGCCAGTCGCGGACCGTTTTGGGTCGTGACAAACTTGGTATCAGAGCAGTAGGTTCGTTGGTCTCATCACACAAGAACAGGTCTAGTAGAGTCTTAAGGAACGGTAGGGGGACGCCTTTACTTTTCTTTGAGAGGCTATAAGACTTTAGGAAAATTCCATTCTTTCTTTCTTTCTTTCATGCTATTACTTGGATCCAATTGGTATCTAGGTGATACGAATTTGTATCTGACCAACTTCACTCTATTTCGCAGATGGTTAGAACTAGAGCAACAACTACGCCAACACCAGCACCGGCAGAACAGGGTGCGTCTGAGCCAGCCACTGGGGCTGTAGCTCGAAGAGGAGTGGTGACAAGAGGTCGTGGGAGGACGTCCTCTAGAGGAACAGGACAAGCACCTAGCCCATCTGGTACTAGGGCGATGACTCCTCCACCAACTCAGGAAGTGGTAAGAGAGGGTGAGGATGGGGAGACTGAACAAGTGCAGAATGAGGAATTTCCACCCCAACCTACCCCAGAAATGATCAATCAGGTTCTTGCTTATCTTAGTGGGTTATCTGATCAGGGCCAGACGCCTCCAATATTTTCTACACAACACCTCCGGTTCTGGAGGTACAACATGCAGCTACTATGGCTCCCCGCATGGATGCCTCATTGAAAATAGGCACGTTTCCTCGTCTGACCACAGGGCCAATAATGACAAATGATCAGCATGAACCTTTCAGTAAGTTCTTTAAATTGAAACCTCCAGTCTTCAAGGATGCTGAATCTGAGGATACCTATGAATTTTCTTGTTGACTTTCATAAGCTACTACACAAGATGGGTATAGTAGAACGGCTTGGTGTTGAGTTTGTGACTTATCAATTTCAAGGGAACGCCAAAATGTGGTGGCGGTCACATGTTGAGTGTCAACCAACAGAGGCACCACCTATGACTTGGGCGTCATTCTCTAGCTTGTTTATGGAGAAGTATATTCCCCGGACTTTGAGAGATAGGAAAAGAGATGAGTTCTTGAGCCTAGAGCAAGGTAGGATGTCGGTTACTGCATATGAGGCTAAGTTTCGTGCATTATCCAGGTATGCCACCCAACTTTGTTTCAGTCCACAATTGCGGATTCGCCGTTTTGTGAAGGGGTTGAGGTCAGAATTGCGGATTTCAGCCTTACATGTAGCGGCTACGGCAAAATCCTTTCAAGAAGTGGTAGACTTCGTGATAGAGGTGGAAGGAGTCAAGCCAGATGACTTCACCATGGCATCAACATCAAAAAGGTTTCGAAAGGGAGGTGTATTTAATGGTTCTTACTCTAGAGGACAGGATTCAGGAGGTTACTTGGTCCGACCAATTCAGTCTTCACTACATACTGTAGTTGGGGGTCCACCTCAGACTGGTCAACACTTCCCTGAGAGACCTATGCTTGACTCCAGGGAGTGTTATGGATGTGGGGAGATTGGACATATTAGGAGGAATTGTCAAAAACAGAGTTATAGACCCCCAATAGCTAGATGTAGAGGTGGTCATGGTAGAGGCCGTTATTCGGGAGAACGCGGTGGCTGAGGTAATGGTGGTCACCAAAACGGTCGGGGTAACGGGCAAACTGGAGCAACTACAACACAACATGGTAGGGGCAACGGGCAGACAAGTGAGAGGACCCATTGTTACGCTTTCCCTGGGCGGTCTGAAGCGGAGGCATCAGATGTTGTTATCACAGGTAATCTTTCAGTTTGTGATTGCATGGCTTCTGTATTATTTGATCCTGGATCCACATTTTCATATGTATCTTCCTCATTTGCTACTGGTCTTAATTTACATTATGAATTGCTTGACATGCCTATTCGTGTTTCTACTCCGGTGGGTGAGTCTGTGGTAGTTGAAAAGGTGTATAGGTCTTGTCTGGTGACTTTTGTGGGGAGAAATACTCATGTAGACTTGGTTATCTTAGAAATGGTTGATTTTGATGTAATTCTGGGTATGACTTGGCTTTCTCCAAATTTTGCAATCTTGAATTGTAATGCTAAAAGTGTTACCTTAGCCAATCCTGGGACATATCCGTTAGTGTGGGAGGGTGACTACACTTCCAATCCGGTTCGTATCATCTCCTTTCTTCGTGCTAAGAGAATGGTTAGTAAGGGCTGTTTAGCTTTCTTGGCACACCTCCGGGATGATACGACCCAAGTACCTTCAATTGAGTCGGTTTCGATAGTCTGCGAGTTTTTAAATGTGTTTCCTGCAGAACTTCCTGGTATGCCAACGGATAGAGATATTGACTTCTGCATCGATCTTGAACCAAGTACTCGCCCCATTTCTATACCCCCTTATAGAATGGCTCCCGCTGAGTTAAGAGAGTTAAAGGCCCAACATCAAGAGTTGTTGAGCAGAGGTTTCATTAGACCAAGTGCATCCCCTTGGGGTGCTCCTGTTTTGTTTGTGAAGAAGAAAGATGGGAGTCTGCGGATGTGCATAGACTACCGGCAACTAAATAAAGTAACTGTTAAGAACAGGTATCCTCTTCCTCGTATAGATGATTTGTTAGATCAGTTACAAGGTGCTTGTGTCTTCTCAAAAATCGAATTGAGGTCTGGTTATCATCAATTGAAAATACGGGCAGCAGATGTGCCAAAGACTGCTTTTCGAACTAGGTATGGGCATTATGAATTCTTGGTAATGTCCTTTGGGCTAACGAATGCCCTGCTGCTTTCATGAGTTTGATGAACGGGATTTTTAAGCCACATCTGGATCTCTTTGTGATCGTATTTATTGATGATATACTGATATACTCCAAGAGTAAGAAGGAACATGAGGAGCATTTGAGAATTGTGTTGGAAATGTTGAGGGATAAAAAGCTTTATGCCAAATTCTCCAAGTGTGAGTTTTGGCTAGATTCAGTGTCCTTCTTGGGGCACGTGGTTTCTAAGGATGGAGTGATGGTAAATCCTTCTAAGATCGAAGTAGTGAAAAATTGGGTAAGACCTACTAATGTGTCAGAAATAAGAAGCTTTGTTGGTTTAGCCAGTTACTACCGTCGATTTGTCAAGGGATTCTCTTCTATTGCTTCTGAATTGACGAACTTGACTAAGCAGAATGTTCCATTTGTATGGTTGGATGAATGTGAGGAAATCTTTCAGAAACTCAAGACCTTGTTGACTACCGCACCTATCCTTACCTTGCCAGTAGAGGGTAAGAACTTCACTGTTTATTGTGATGCATCTTATTATGGTTTGGGTGCAGTGCTAATGCAAGAGAAGAATGTAAATGCTTATGCTTCGAGGCAACTAAAGGTGCATGAATGTATTTATCCGACCCACGATTTAGAGTTGGCTGCGGTGGTGTTTGCATTAAAGCAATGGAGACACTATCAATATGGGGTTAAGTGTGAAGTCTATACGGATCATCATAGTTTACAGTATATCATTACTCAGAGAGATTTGAATTTGAGACAGAAGAGGTGGATGGAACTACTGAAGTATTATGATGTTACCATCTTGTATCATCCGGGAAAGGCTAATGTTGTGGCAGACGCCTTAAATAGAAAAGCAGGGAGCATGGGTAGTTTAGCCCACTTACAAGTTTCTAGACGCCCATTGGCTAGAGAGGTTCAGACTCTGGATAATGACTTTATGAGGTTAGAAGTAATTGAGAAGGGAGGATTGTTGGCCAATGTGGAGGCGAGATCTTCTTTTCTTGACAAGATCAAGGGGAAACAGTTTGATGACGAGAAACTAAGCCGAATCCGAGATAAGGTGTTGCGAGGAGAGGCTAAAGAAGCAATAATGGATGAGAAAGGTGTTTTGAGAATTAAGGGAAGGGTATGTGTACCCCGTGTTGATGATTTGATCCCCACTATTCTTACAGAGGCTCATAGTTCCGGATATTCTATACATCCTGGGGTAACCAAGATGTACCGTGACCTAAGGCAACATTTTTGGTGGAGTAGAATGAAGCGCGACATTGTTGAGTTTGTTGACAAATGTCCAAATTGTCAACAAGTAAAGTATGAACACCAGAGGCCCGGAGGAACACTTCAGAGAATGCCTATTCCTGAATGGAAGTGGGAGAGAATTGCAATGGATTTCGTGGTTGGTCTTCCAAAGACATTGTGCAAGTTTGATTCTATTTGGGTAATTGTGGACAGATTAACTAAGTCTGCTCATTTCATTCCGGTTAAGGTGACTTACAATGCAGAGAAGTTAGCCAGACTCTACATCTCAGAAATTGTTCTGTTGCATGGAGTTCCACTTTCCATCATATTAGATAGAGGTACGCAGTTTACTTCTAAGTTTTGGAGAACATTGCACGCGGAGTTAGGTACTAGTTTGGACCTTAGTACTGCATTTCACCCTCGGAATAGTAACCATCGTGGCGCGCGATACGTCCCTAAAAATATAGTATCCATCGCGGTGAGCGATACGTCCCTCGAAATGGTTCATCCTCTTTAAATTCTCATAACACTTCATAATTCACGACAACATCAACAATGACTCTACAAGACTTTCAAACCATTCTATATTATGAACACATTCATAACACTGCACAATTCACAACAACATCAACAATGACTCAACAAGCCTTTCAAACCATTCTTCATTATGAACACATTCATAACACTGCACAATTCACAACAACATCAACAATGACTCAACAAGCCTTTCCAACCATTCTTCATTATGAACACATCAGACAAAATCAATTTTTCACATTGCCTTTTATTACCCTTTGTTTCATCATTATTATCAATCAATGTGAACAAGTCAACCCATGACCAAATGTATTTACTCCAAAACATATACCATAAGGAAATGCACATATTTCATACACTTAGCAACGACTTAGAAATCCACTCGCCTCAAATTGTCAAACAATCACTCCGGGACTTGAGCCTTCCCTTTTTGTTGAGCTTCCGAATTGACTCAGTCTATTCAAGTATATATTCACAATAAGGTTTCAAAAGTAACAACGCCCACATTATTATAGTTTTACCCTAGACTCAAAAACCCACTGAAAATACATAACCAAGTTCTTATATCTTGGTTTCAATTAACATGTCAACTCTCATGTTTTTTACCAAATTTCAAGATTAAGATTAAGTTCCAATTTTATAAAATATCATAATTCAAATGGCATTCATATAAGATCATACATCTAAATATTTAACTGTGCATACCAAGCTATCAAAACTTGAATTATAATGTAGTAAGCTTAAGAAAATTCTTCACGGAAATTTGAATTAGGTCGGTAGAACCCTTGGACCAGGAAATCAGTTTGCTACAAACTAAACTATTCTAAAATTAACATAAAAGAAAGAACATATAATTAATATCCTCATTATTATCATCAATCATTTGCATCATTAATTCCCATTCTTAAATTGTCAGCCTTAGCTTATTGATAAAAAAATTATTTGCCTTATTCTTTGCCAAACAACGCCTACAAACATTTTATGACATTCACCCATTTCCCTTTAATAATATTACTATATTAATATAAGTGCCATAATATAATTTCAATGAAAGGATAAGAGTTGGGAGTTTCACTTATCTTGGACGAGAAGAATTGCACGCCGTCCCTTTGTATTCGTCTATCGCCTCTTAGTCTTATTTTTTTTTCTCTCAAGTTGAGGACTCAAATATTAAACCCTACTTCTTATTTAATATATAATAGGTAAATAGTACATGGTCTTAAATAAATTATACCTTTAGTTCACTAACTTTCAGTAAATTTAATTATCTATAATTACCCATCAACAAACTAACTAAAGTTAAAAGAATAATTTAGAATTTTCAAAAAAGATAAAAAAAAAATTCGGGTCATAACATATTTTTTGGTTGGTGAATATAGTGTTTGAAAGTAAGTTAAAACTTGACTAATTAGACTTAGAAATTCCTTAAGTTCTCCAAATACTTAATGTAATTTAGTTGGTCAATATATTGTTAGAAATAAGTTAAACCTAAACTAATTAACTTTAAAACATCTTTAAGTTCCCCAAGTACTTAATGTTATTTAGTTGGTGAATATAGTGTTAGAAGTAAGTTAAAACTTAACTAATAACACGTAGAAAGTTGGTAAGTTTTCCAAACAAGTAATGTGATTTCGTTGGTGAATAGTTTTAGAAATAAGTTAAAACTTAACTAATTAGCCTTACAACGTCTTTAAGTTCACCAAATAGTTAATGTTATTTAGTTGGTGAATATAGTGTTAGAAGTAACTTAAAAATTTACTAATAACACTTAGAAATTTGGTAAGTTTTCCAAAGAAGTAATGTCATATCGTTTGTGAATAGTGTTAGAAGTTAGTTTAAACTTAAATAATTAGAAAAAGAAAGTCTTTAAGTTCTGCAAATACTTATTGTGATTTAGTTGGTGAATATAGTGTTAGAAGTAAGTTAAAACTTAACTAGTTAGACATAGAAAGTTTTTAAGTTTTCCAAACATCTAATGTAATTTCGTTTGTGAATACTGTTAGAAGTAAGTTAAAACTTAACTAATTATACTAAGAAAAATTGTTAAGTTCCTTAAATAAGTTAATGTGATTTAATTGGTGAATATAGTCTTTGAATTAAGTTAAAACTTTTCTAATTAGACTTAGAAAGTTTTTAAGTTCTTCAAAGAAGCTAATGTGATTTAGTTGATGAATAGAGTGTTTTAGTTAAGTTATAACTTAACTAATTAGACTTTGAAAGTTGTTAAGTTTCGAAACAAGCAATATGATTTAGTTGGTGAATAGTGTTAGAAATAAGTTAATACTAAACTAATTAGACTTAGAAAGTTGTTAAGTATTTGAAATAATTGAATGTGAGTTAGTTGGTGAATATAATGTTTTAGTTAACTTAAAACTTAATTAATTAGCCTTTGAAAGTCTTTAAGTTCTCCAAATACTTTATGTTATTTAGTCGGTGAATATAGTTTTAGAAGTAAGTTAAAACTTAACAAATTAGAATTAGAAAGTTGTTAAGTTTTCGAAAAAGTAATGTGATTTCATTGGTGCATATAGTCTTTCGAAGTAAGTGAAAACTTAAGTAATTAGACTTAGAAAGTCTTTAAGTCCTCCAAATACTTAATGTGATTAAGTTGGCCAATAAAGTGTTAGAAGTAAGTTGAAACTTAACTAATTACACTTAAAAAAATTGTTAAATTCACAAATAAGTAATGCGATTTCTTTGGTGAGTATAGTGTTTGGAAGTAAGTTAAAACTTAACTTATTAGACTTAGAAAGTCTTTAAGTTATCCAAATATGTTAATGTGATTTAGTTGATGAATATAGTGTTTTACTTAAGTCAAAACTTAACTAATTAGCCTTAGAAAGTCTTTAAGTCACCAAATACGTAATGTGATTTAGTTAGTGAATATTGTATTAGAAGTAAGTTAAAACTTAACTTATTAGACTTAGAAAGTTGTTAAGTTTCCAAAATAAGTAATGTGATTTTGTTTGTGAAAAAAGTGTTTGGAATAAGTTAAAACTTAACTTATTAGACTTAGAAAGTCTTTGAGTTCTCCAAATACTTAATGTGATTTAATTGATTAATATAGTGTGAGAAGTAAGTTAAACCCAAACTAATTAGCCTTACAATGTCTTTAAGTTCTCCAAATACTTAATGTGATTTGGTTGGTGAATATAGTATTAAAAGTAAGTTAAAACTTAACAAATAATACTTAGAAAGTTGTTATGTTTTTCCAACAAGTAATGTTATTTCGTTGGTGAATAGTGTTAGAAGTAAGTTAAAACCCAACTAATTAGCCTTAGAAAGTTATTAAATTTTCCAAATAATTAATATGATTTCGTTGGTGAATATAGTGTTTGGAAGTAAGTTAAATCTTAACTAATTAGACTTAGAAATTTCTTAACAACTCCAAATACTTAATGTTATTTAGTTTGTCAATATAGTGTTAGAAATAAGATAAACCTAAACTAATTAGCCTTACAAAATCTTTAAGTTCTCCAAATACTTAACGTGATTTTGGTTGGTGAATAGTGTTAGAAGTAAGTTAAAACTTAACTAATTACACTTAGAAAGTCTGTAAGTTTTCCAAACAATTAATGTGATTTAGTAGGTGAATAGTGTTAGAAGTAAGTTAGAACTTAACTAATTAGACTTAGAAAGTTGTTATGTTTTCCAACAAGTAATACGATTTCGTTGGTGGGTAGTGTTAGAAGTAAGTTAAAACTCAACTAATTAGACTTAGAAAGTTGTTAAGTTCTTTCAATAACTTAATGTGATTTCGTTCGTGAATATAGTGTTTAGAAGTAACTTAAAACATAACTAATTAGACTTAGAAAATCTTTAAGTTCTCCAAATACTTAATGCGATTAATGTGGTCAATATAGTGTTAGAAGTAATTTAAACCTAAGCTAATTAACCTTAAAAAGCCTTTAAGTTTTCAAAATACTTAATATGATTTAGTTGGTGAATATCGTTTTACATGTATGTCAAAACTTAAGTAATTAGACTTAGAAAGTTTTTACGTTTTCCAATCAGGTAACGTGATTTTGTTGGTGAATAGTGTTAGAAGTAAGTTAAAATTTAACTAATTAAACTTAGAAAGTATTTAAGTTGTCCAAATAAATAATGTGATTTAGCTGGTTAATATAGTGTTAGAAGTAAGTTAAAACTTAACTAATTAGACTTCGAAAGTTGTTAAGTTTTCCCAACAAGTAATGTGATTTCGTTGGTGAATAGTGTTAGAAGTAAGTTAAAACTCAACTAATTAGATTTAGAAAGTTTTTAAGTCCTCCAAATACTTAATGTGATTTAGTTGGTGAATATTATGTTAGAAGTAAGTTAAAACTTAAGTAATTACACTTAGAAAGTTGGTAAGTTTTCCAAACAAGTAATGTGATTAATTGGTTAATATAGTGTTACAAGTAAGTCAAACCTAAAGTAATTAGCCTTAGAAAGTTTGTAAGTTCTCCAAATACTTAATGTGATTTAATTGGTGAATATAGTGCTACAAGTAAGTTTAAAATTAACTAGTTAACCTTAGAAAGTCTTTAAGTTCTCCAAATACTTAATGTAAGTTAGTGTCACGACCCAAAACGAGCCGCGAGTGGCACCCACACTTATCCTACTATGTGAGCAAACCAATCAATCTAAACCCATCATTTACCAAAAGCTCAAACATAATAAACAAAATATAATGCGGAAGACTCAATTCTTATTAAAGTATCCAATAATCAAACTTCTAAAGTTTATCAACTATCATCCCCAAAATCTGGAAGTCATCACATCAAGAACATCTATCCTCAAATTACTAAGTCTAAGAATATAAAAAAAAACTAAAATAAGTAAAGGATGGTCCATGTACGAAATTCAAGACATCAAGACGTGAAGGAGAGAATCCTGCCCGAGCTAGGAACAGTAGCTCACCCTGAATTCTGATATACTGAAGACTGGCGAGAGTTGCGGACGAGTCGAAGTTGATGGCGCACTTGCTGCACTCCACAAAACAACAAGAAGGAAATAAAAGTACGGGTCAGTACAAGGAACACGTACTGAGTAGGTATCATCGGCCAACTCAAAATAGAAAGCAATATATATCAAGTAACATTATAAAATAAACTACGATACTCAACAGGTAGCAAAAACAAGTACAGGAACCATGGGCAACAACATCAAGCGCACCTATGAGGACTCAAGCCTCCACTCCATACTCATTTGGGACATAGGTTCTTCAAAATTGAGTATATTAACATGATTCAAGATTTCTTCTCTTTATTATTATCGTGTCGGAACGTGATACTCCGATCCCCTAATTCTACGTGTCAGAATGTGACACCCGATCCCTAATTCTACGTGTCGGAACGTGACACCCGATCCCCTAATACTATGTGTTGGAACGTGACACCCGATCCCCTAATACTACGTGTCGGAACGTGACACCCAATCCCCTAATACTACGTGTCGGAACGTGACACCTGATCCCCTAATACTACGTGTCAGAGCGTGACACCCGATCCCTTAATACTACGTATCGGAACGTTACACCCGATCCACTAACCTCATTAAGTCTATTTCATCAAGTTTGTTATGCAAAGGCGCCATCTTAACAGAGAGGATTCAAGATTAAAGGTTCAACAATATCAACATTCTAATCCTTCACAAATTACACAATAACAATATACAAACCCACTATCAAGTATATAGAAGACTTTACAATACCACCCAATACATATCAATCACTATTAAGAGTTTACTACGAATAGCATAAACCATAACCTACCTCCACCAAAGAATTGCGATCAACAAGTTACTTCTCAATGCCTTTGCTTTCCTCTTCGCTTCTCCCTTTTCTCGCTCGTTCTCCCTCTCTTCTATTCTTTTTATTTTTCCTCTCCAAATTCTTTTTCTTTTAACCTAATTATCATATAATTCAATATGATAAAATTAACTCATTGTTTATTTTAAGGTTACTTCTTTTAACCCCCAAGTAAATAAATTATTAGACTCACCTCACTAATTTAATAAGGTTTGTCATGAATGGTCCAAAACACCCCTTAAAACTTTTTGCAGAAATCCGACCTAGTTGGGGTTACGCAACCTGTGACGGCCCGTCGTTCCTATTACGGTCCGTCCTGCACGTCCGTCACAAGATTCATAGAATTAAATTCAGTCAAGGGTTTTGTGACGGTCCGTCGTATCTACGACGGTCCGTGCTGCAGTTCCGTCGTGGAGTTCCAAGAGTCGCTCCCAGTACCCAGATTTCAGAGTTGAAGTGTTTTGGAACGAAGACCCTCGACGGTCCGTCGTTCCTATGACGGTTCGTCCTACTTTTCGTCGAGGGCAATGAGGAGAGCAACATGGAAATTACACATGTGTGGGACGATGGGGTCCATGACGGTCCGTCGACCCAGTCAGTTTTTATCACAAATTATTCTACTGTCCGAAACGACTAAACAGGTCGTTACAATAGATAACAATTTACCCATCGTTCATCCTCGAACGATCACCAGAAGAAAAACAAGGGTGAGAAAGAGTACCTGAATTTGCAAAAAGGTGTGGGTAACTTGCTTGCATATCAGCCTCCTTCTCCCTAATGGACTCTTCCACTGGACGATTCTTCCATTGAACCTTGATGGATGTAATCTCCCTTGATATCAACTTGCGGACTTCTCAATCTAATATAGCAACAGGCTCCTCCTCATAAGACAAATTCTCATCAAGAAGAACTGAATACCAACGAATAATGTAGTTTCCATCCCCATGGTATCTTTTGAGCATAGACACATGAAAGACCGGGTGCACTCCTGACAGTCCTGGAGGCAAGGGTAATTCATAAGCTACCTCCCCCACTCGCTTTAGAACTTTAAATGGTCCAATATACCTCGGACTAAGTTTACCTCGCTTACCAAACCGCATGACCCCTTTCATGGATGAAACCTTCAGCAAGACTTGTTTGCCCTCCATAAAATGCAAGTCCCTAACCTTTCGATCTGCATATTCCTTCTGCCTGCTCTGAACTGGTAGAAGCTTCTCCTCAATGAATTTTACTTTATCTAACGATTCCCTCAACAGATCCGTACCCTATGGTCTTACCTGAAATGCATCAAACCAACCAATGGGGGACCTACATCTCCTCCCATACAATGCCTCAAATGGGGCCATATAAAGACTAGAGTGATAGCTATTGTTGTATGAAAAATCTTCTAAGGGTAAGAATTTATCCCAATGACCACCAAATTTTATCACACATGCACGAAGAATATCCTCCAATACCTGAATCGTTCGCTCAGACTGACCATCGGTCCGAGGGTGAAATGCAGTACTAAGGTCCAACCTAGTACCTAATTTAGCATGCAATGTCCTCTAAAACATAGAAGTAAATTGCGTACCCCTATCTGATATGATGGAAAGTGGGACTCCATGCAATCGAACAATTTCTGAGATATAAAGTTTGGCTAACTTCTCTGCATTGTAAGTAATCTTGACCACAATGAAGTGAACAGACTTAGTTAACCTATCAACAATTACCCAAATGGAGTCAAACTTTCCCAATGTCTTCGGAAGACCAACTACAAAATCCATTGCAATTCTTTCCCATTTCCATTTGGGTAATTGTTGATAGGTTAACTAAGTTTGCTCACTTCATTCCACTCAAGATTACTTACAATGAAGAAAAGTTAGACAAACTTTATATCTCAGAAATTGTTCAATTGCATGGAGTTCCACTCTCCATCATATCAGATAGAGGTACGTAGTTTACTTCCAAGTTTTGGAGAACATTACATGCAGAATTAGGTACTAGGCTGGATCTTAGTACTGCATTTCACCCTCAAACCGATGGTCAGTCTGAGCGAATGATTCAGGTATTGGAGGATATGCTTCGTGCATGTGTGATAGAATTTGGTGGTCATTGGGATAAATTTTTACCCTTAGCAGTGTTTTCATACAACAATAGCTATCACTCAAGTATTGATATGGCCCCATTTGAGGCACTGTATGAGAGGAGATGTAGGTCTCCCATTGGGTGGTTTGATGCATTTGAGGTGAGACCATGGGGTACCGACCTTTTGAGGGAATCGTTAGATAAAGTAAAACTCATTCAGGAGAAGCTTCTAGCTGCTCAAAATAGGCAGAAAGAATATGCAGATCGAAAGGTTAGGGACTTGGATTTTATGGAGGGTGAGCAAGTCTTGCTTAAGGTTTCTCCCATGAAAGGGGTGATGCGGTTTGTTAAGCGAGGTAAGCTTAGTCCGAGGTATATTGGTCCATTTGAAGTTCTGAAGAGAGTTGGGGAGGTAGCTTATGAATTAGCCTTGCCTCCAGGACTGTCAGGAGTGCACCCGGTATTTCATGTGTCTATGTTGAAAAGATACCATGGGGATGGAAACTACATTATTCGTTGGGATTCAGTTCTTCTTGATGAGAATTTGTCTTATGAGGAGGAACCTATTGCTATTTTACATAGAGAAGTATGCAAGTTGAGATCAAACGAGATTGCGTCCATCAAGGTTCAATGGAAGAATCGGCCAGTTGAAGAGTCCACTTGGAGAAGGAGGCTGATATACAAGCAAGATACCCACACCTTTTTGCAGATTCAGGTACTCTTTGTCACCCATGTTTTTCTTCTTGTGATCGTTCTAGGATGAACTATGGGTAAATAGGTATCTATTGTAACGACCTGTTTAGTCGTTTCGGGAAGTAGAATCATTTGTGATAAAAACTGACTGGGTCGACGGATCACGCGACGGACCGTCATGGACCCCGTCGTCCCACACATGTGTAATTTTACTGTTGCTCTCCTCATTGCCCTCGATGACAAGTAGGACGGACCATCATAGGCACAACGGTCCGTCGAGCGTCTTCATGCCAAAACACTTCAACTCTGAAATTTGGGTACTGGGAGCGACTCTCCAAACTCCGCGACGGAACTGCAGGACGGACCTTCGTAGATACGACGGACCGTCACAAAACCCTTGACTAAATTTAGTTCTCTGAATCATGTGACGGACCTGCAGGACGTACCGTCATAGACACGATGGGCCGTCATAGGTCGCGTAACCTCGACTGGGTCAGAATTCTGCTAAAAGTTTTAAGGTGCATTTTGAACTATTCATGACAATCTTCATGAAATTAGTGGGGTGAGTTGGATAAGTTATTTACTTGGGGGTTAAAAGAAGTAACCTTAAAATAAACAATGGGTTACTTTTATCATATTGAATTATATGATAATTAGGGTAAAAGAAAAAGAATTCGGAAAGGAAAAAATAAAAAGAACAGAAGAGAGGGATAACGAGCTAGAAAAGGGAGAAGCGAAGAGGAAAGAAAAGACATTGAGAAGTAACTTGTTTATCGCAATTCTTCGGTGGAGGCAGGTTATGGTTTATGCTATTCGTAGTAAACTATTAATAGCGATTGATATGTATTGGGTGGTATTGTAAAGTCTTCTATATGCTTATTTTTGGGTTGGTATGTTGTAATTGTGTAATTGTGAAGGATTAGAATGTTGATACTGTTAAACCTTTAATCTTGAATCCTCTCTATTAAGATGACGCCTTCGCATAATGAAGACTTGATGACATAAAATTAATGAGATTAGTGGATCGGGTGTCACGTTTTGACACGTAGTATTAGGAGATCGGGTGTCATGTTCCGACACGTAGTATTAGGGGATCGGGTGTCACGTTCCGACACGTAGAATTAGGGGATCAGGTGTCACGTTCCAACACGTAGAATTAGGGGATCGGAGTGTCACGTTCCGACACGATAAGAATAAAGATAAGTAATCTTGAATCATGTTAATATACTCAATTTTTAAGAACCTATGTCCCAAATTAGTATTGTGTGGAGGCTTAAGTCCTCATAGGTGAGCTCTATGTTGTTGCCCATGGTTCTTGCACTTGTTGTTGCCACCTGTTGAGTATTGTAGTTGATTTTATAATGTTACTTGGTATATATTATTTTCTATTTTGAGTTGGCCAATGATACCTACTCAGTACCTGTTCCTTGTACTGACCCCTACTTGTAATTTTCTTCTTTGTTATTGTGGATTGCAGCAAACGCGCCAACAACTTTGACTCGTTCGCAACTCTAGCCAGTCTTCAGTATATCAGAATTCAGGGTGAGCTACTGTTCCTAGGTCGGACTGGATTCTCTCCTTCACGTCTTGATGTGTTGAAGTTCGTACATGGACCATATTTTACTTATTTTTAGTTTCCTAAATACTCTTAGACTTAGTAATTTTAGGATAGATGTTCTTGATGTGATGACTTCCAGATTTTGGGGATGATAGTTGATAAACTTTAGAAGTTTGATTATTGGTTATTTTAATAAGAATTGAGTCTTCCGCATTATATTTTGTTTATTATGGTTGAACTGCTGGTAAATGTTGGGTTTAGATTTGTTGGTTCGCTCACATAGTAGGATAAGTGTGGGTGCCACTCGCGGCTCATTTTGGGTCGTGACAATATCGATAATCGTGACCTTCCTAATTATGGCTCCCCTTCAGCTAGTGATAGTGATAATTTGCCTAATGCTGAGGAATCAGGAGATAATGTTCCATTTGAAGCATCATCTAGTGATGATGATTTTTTGACTCTTAATCGATCGCGAAGACAAATGTCCATGAGCCCGTTTCGTAATCATGAAATCCCTTATATTGATTATCTCCTGGATGGTTCAGATATCTTTGGTGATACATATGATGAGTATACATCACAACGTACGTGGCATGAACTAGAAGATTTCATGAATGGTGCTATTTATATTGAAAAAGGCATGTTATTCAATTCAAAGAAGAAGTTGCAAAGAGCAGTTAAACTTCTACTTTTGAAAGTAGCAAGGGAGTACTTTGTTATTAAATCGACAAAAAAATCTTGGCAACTTGTTTGTAGGCGTGTAGATAAAGGATGCCTATTTAGGTTGACTTCTTTTATTGATAAACATACCAACATGTGGAAAGTTGGCAGATACATTGAAGAACATACATGTGATATGGGTACATGTCGCGAAGGTCATTTCAACTTGGATGTTGAGATGATTGCTAACGTCCTTTTTGTTGATATAGAAAGAACGCCAAGGTACTGTTTTATCCTTAGATGATTATTATTTAATAAGAAAATATTCATTTTTATTTGATAATTATTATTATTATTACTTTTCAGGTTTCCCATCAAAGATTATCAAACAGTCGTTCTTAAAGCATATGACATTTCGATAAGTAGAAGAAAAGCCTATCTTGGTCGCAAGCAGGCTTTTGAAAAAGTCTATGGTACTTGGGAGGGTTCTTTTGCCGAGTTACCGAGGTTCATGGAAGCTTTGAAACACTTCAATCCTAGAACAGTAGTATAATGGAAAACAGAGCGGCGTGTCGATGTCATTGAAGATGTATTCAACTATGTGTTTTGGGCTTTTAAACCATGCATTGATGGGTTTGTGCATTGTCGTCCTGTTATATCGATCGATGGAACACATGTATATGGAAAATATAATATCAAGTTGTTGATTGCGATTACAATAGATGGTAACGGCTCTATATTACCTTTCGCATTTGCAATAGTTGCAAATGAAAGCAGGAGACATGGACTTTATTTTTGGATCATTTGCACTTGCACGTTGTCAAGGGTCGTAGAGGTGTCACATTGATACCAGATAGGCATCACAGAATACTCTCATCCTTGTATAATTCTTCGAATTGGCAGGCTTCATTTGGATTTCATCGTTTTTGTTTAAGACATTTGAAGGCCAATTTTCAAAAAAAAATCAAAAATGTTACTTTGAACAACCTTTTATGTGCAGCTGCAAATCACTGTCAGGAGAATTTTTTTTTTTGGAAAAAATAGAAATGATTAAGGAGATTAATGCGGAAGCATATGTGTAGCTACTGAAGCACGATCTTGACGAATGAACATTGCAAAGGGATGGAGGTAAGAGATGGGACATGCTGACAACAAACAGTTCTGAATTATTCAATGGTCTTCTCAAATCAACAAGGGGTCTGCCAGTTACTGCAATGGTACGACTCACTTACAATCAAATTGTGAATCAATTTGTTACAAGATCAAAATTTATTAATCATCTAGTACAGAAAAAGCAACAATATATGACTAAACTGTTCAAGAATTTTTAGAATAATAAAAAAAAGTCACATTGTCACACACTGATCAACTATTACCAAAAAAGGGAAAACATATTTGAGGTGCAAACACATATGCATCATGGTCGTGGTGGTAATAAGCACATTGTAAATGAATCACAAGGAAAATGTAAATGTGGTAAATGACAATCATACCATATTCCGTTTTCTCACGCAATAAAGGGATTTGACCAAATTGGGTATCAAGCATGAGAGCATATGGCACCAGAATTCACTATGCGTATCTATAAAAAAGCCTACTTTGGACAATTTAATGCACTCGGCGGTGAAAAGTATTGGCCTTATAGTCCCTTTCTTATGATAGAAAATAAAAATTATTTATGAAAAGTGGGCGTAAATTAAACCACCCGTATAAAAAATGAAATGGATGTTCCTGAAAGTACACTCACTCGCAAGTGCTCAACGTGCAAACAAATAGGCCATGATAGGCGTAACTGTCATTCACGAACTCAAAACGCGTCATATTGTGGTAGTAGCTGAAGAATGATTTTTAATTGTGTTAATTTATTCTTGTATCAATTTTTATGCAACTTCTTATTCGAACTTTTGATCATCTTCAAGTCATGTTTAATTTTTCAATTTTTTTAATTCACTTTTTAAAAGAAAAAAAACACAATCAAAATAACAATAATATATATAACTAAACCAATACTACTATACACCACAAAAAAAAGATACATACACAAAAAAAAAAACTATATATGATTAGAATAATTTACTATACACCCTCAAACAAAGATTCATACACAAATATAATAATATTATGTTCCACAACCCTTTTTTGAAATCCGTAAAACATCTCGCGGTCTAAGTCCCGTATATCCATCTTCATTTTCATTGTTCCTATTCCTCGAATTCTCGATAGCTAAAACAAAAGAAAAATAAAAGACCCCCTCATTAAGTAATTGAAAGAAATAACTGTATTAAATAGATAAATAACACGAACCTGCGACTCTATCGGATCATCAAGTAATCCTTCAATAAAATCTTGAGTGTTATAAATAGTAGTATCTTCGGTATCACAATGGACAGTACCTGTTGTGACCTACAAAAATATATAATTAGTTTTATTTATATATTTTGAAATATTTATATAAGTTAGTAATGTTTTAAGTTTATAATTAATTGTTAATGTTTACCGTTGTATCATGTATATAATCTCTAACATCTATTGTTGATTCATAGCTCTTACGTACGATTCCTTCCACATCTCAAGTCGATCTTGAATAAGGATCAAATGACATATGTAATAGATTCATGATGTCTGACGTGCCAAACTGATGAACATGCAAATCATCAGTCTCTACTCTCGCCTCTGCCTCTATGTCTGGAGGAATAGCTATACCACCAGCGCCACGTCCTAGAGCGCGTCCTCGAGTTCTACCTCTATTCCCCATCCGTCCACGTCTGGGTCCTCTTGCACGCACATGTTTAAATAAAGGATCTTGTCACGTCCCAAAACGAACCGCGAGTGGCACCCACACTTATCTTACTAGGTGAGCGAACCAACAAATCTAAACCCCAACATTTACCAACATTTCGACCATAATAAAAAAATATAATGCGGAAGACTCAAATCATATTAATATAACCAATAAAACAAGCTTCTAAAGTTTATCAACTATCATCCCCAAAATCTGGAAGTCATCACACCAAGAACATCTATCCTCAAATTTCTAAATCTAAGAGTAATTAAGAAGCTAAAAATAATAAAAAGATGGTCCATGTCCGAACTTGAAGACATCAAGACGTGAAGGAGAGAATACTGTCCGAGCTAGGAGTAATAGCTCACCCTGAAGTCTGATGTGCTGGAAACTAGCTAGAGTTGAGGACGAGTCGAAGTCAATTGTGCACTTGCTGCACTCCACAAAACAACAAGAATGAAATAAAAGTAGGGGTCAGTACAAGGAACACGTACTGAGTAGATATCATAGGCCAACTCAAAATAGAAAGCAATATATATCAAGTAACATTATAAAATCAACTACAATAATCAACCGGTGGCAACAACAAGTACAAGAACCATGAGCAACAACATCAAGCGCACCTATGAGGACTCAAGCCTCCACACCATACTCATTTGGGACATAGGTTCTTCAAAATTGAGTATATTAACATGATTCAAGATTACCTCTCTTTATTCTTATCGTGTCGGAACGTGACACTCCGATCCCCTAATTCTATGTGTCGGAACGTGACAACCGATCCCCTAATATTACGTGTCGGAACGTGACACCCAATCCCCTAATTCTAGGTGTCAGAACGTTACACCCGATCCCCTAATACTACGTGTCGGAACGTGACACCCGATCCCCTAATACTACGTGTCAGAATGCGACACTCGATCCCCTAATACTACGTGTCGGAACGTGACACCCGATCCCCTAATACTACGTGTCGGAACGTGACACCCGATCCACTAATCTCATTAATTTTATTACATCAAGTCTTCGTTATGCCAAGGCGTCATCTTAACAGAGAGTATTCAAGATTAAAGGTTCAACAATATCAACATTCTAATCATTCACAATTACACAACTACAACCTACAAACCCACAATCAAGCATATAGAAGACTTTAGAATACAATGCAATACATATCAATCGCTATTAAGAGTTTACTACGAATAACATAAACCATAACCAACCTCCACCGAAGAATTGCGATCAACACGTTACTTCTCAATGCCTCTGCTTTCCTCTTCGCTTCTCCCTTTTCTCGCTCGTTCTCCCTCTCTTCCTGTTCTTTTTATTTTTCCTCTCCCAAATTTTTTCTTTTACCCTAATTATTATATAATCAATTATAAAAGATGATAAAAGTAACCCACTATCTATTTCAAGGTTACCTCTTTTAACCCCCAAGTAAATGACTTATTAAACTTACCCCACTAATTTCATAAAGTTTGTCATGAATATTCGAAAACACCCCTTAAAACTTTTAGCAGAATTCCGACCCAGTCGAGGTTACGCGACCTGTGACGGCCCGTCTTGTCTTTGACGGTCTGTCCTGCAGGTCCGTCACCAAGTTCAGAGAATTTGACTTTCTAAAGGGTGTGTGACGGTCCGTTGTATCTACGACGGTCGTGCTGCAGCTCCGTCGCGGAGTTCAGAGAGTCGCTCCTAGAACCCAGATTTCAGAGTTGAAGTGCTTTGGAATGAAGACCCTCAACGATCTGTCGTGACCATGACGGTCCGTCGCCTGATCCGTCGACCCAGCCAGTTATTTTCAAAAATACTTTTTACTACCCGAACCTACTAAACAGGTTGTTACAATAGATACCAATTTACCCATCGTTCGTCCTCGAACGATCACAAGAAGAAAAACATGGGTGAGAAAGAGTACCTGAATCTGCAAAAAGGTGTGGGTATCTTTCTTTTATATCATCCTCCTTCTCCCAAGTAGACTCTTCAACTGGCCGATTCTTCCATTGAACCTTCATGGACACAATCTCCTTTGATCTCAACTTGCGTACTTCTCTATCTAAAATAGCAACAGGCTCCTCCTCATAAGACAAATTCTCATCAAGAAGAACTGAATCCCAAGGAATAACGTAGTTTCCATCCCCATGGTATGTTTTCAGCATAGACACATGAAATACCAGGTGCACTCCTGACAGTCCTGGAGGCAAGGCTAATTCATAAGCTACCTCCCCCACTCGCTTCAGAACTTCAAATGGACCAATATACCTCGGACTGAGATTACCTCGCTTACCAAACCACATCACCCCTTTTATGGGCGAAACCTTCAGCAAGACTTGCTCACCCTCCATAAAATCCAAGTCCCTAACCTTTCGATCTGCATATTATTTCTGCCTATTTTAAGCAGCTAGAAGCTTCTCCTGAATGAATTTTACTTTATCTAACGATTCCCTCAAAAGGTTGGTACCCCATGGTCTCACCTCAAATGCATCAAACCACCCAATGGGAGACCTACATCTCCTCCCATACAGTGCCTCGAATGGGGCCATATCAATACTTGAGTGATAGCTGTTGTTGTATGAAAACTCTGCTAAGGGTAAGAATTTATCCTAATGACCACAAAATTCTATCACATATGCACTAAGCATATCCTCCAATACCTGAATCTTTCGCTCAGACTGACCATCGATCTGAGGGTGAAATGCAGTACTAAGATCCAGCCTAGTACCTAATTTAGCATGTAATGTTCTCCAAAACATGGAAGTAAATTGTGTACCTCTATCTGATATGATAGAGAGTGGAACTCCATGCAATCGAACAATTTCTGAGATATATAAAGTTTGGCTAATTTCTCTGCATTGTAAGTCATCTTGACCGGAATGAAGTGAGCAAACTTAGTTAACCTATCGACAATTACCCAAATGGAGTCATACTTTCCCAATGTCTTTTGAAGACCAACTACAAAATCCATTGCAATTCTTTCCCATTTCCATTAAGGAATGGGCATTTTCTGAAGTGTTCCTCCGAGCCTCTGGTGCTCATACTTCACCTGCTGACAATTCGGGCATTGAGCAACAAAATCAACAATGTCACGCTTCATCCAACTCCACAAAAAATGTTGCTTTAGGTCACGATACATCTTGATTGCACTAGGATGTATGGAATACCTTGAATTGTGAGCCTCCGTAAGAATAGTCTGAATCAAATCATCTACACGGGGCACACATACTCTTCCCTTAATCCTCAAGACGCCTTCTTCATAAATTACTGCCTCTTTAGCCTCTCCTCGCAATACCATATCTCGAATTCGGCTCAGCTTCTCATCAGTAAACTTATTTCCCTTAATCTTGTAAAGAAAATAAGATCTTGCCTCCATACAGGCCAAAAATCCTCCCTTCTCCAGTAATTCCAACCTCATAAAGTCATTAGCCAGAGTCTGAACCTCTCTAGCCAATGGGCGTCTAGAAACCGGCAAGTGAGCTTTTCTACTTAAAGCATCTGCCACAACATTAGCTTTTCCTGGGTGATACAACATAGTAATATCATAGGCCTTCAGTAGTTCCATCCATCTCCTCTGTCTAAAATTCAAATCTTTCTGAGTAAACACATATTGTAAACTACGATGATCTGTATAGACTTCACACTTAACCCCATATAGATAATGTCTCCATTGCTTTAATGCAAACACTACTGCAGCCAGCTCCAAATTATGGGTCGGATAGTTGCGTTCGTGCACCTTCAGTTGCCTCGAAGCATAAGCAATTATATTTTTCTCCTGCATTAACACTGCAACAAAACCAGAATAAGATGCATCACAATACATAATGAAATTCTTACCTTCCACTGGCAAATTAGGAATTGGTGCAGTAGTCAACAAGGTCTTGAGTTTCTGAAAACTTTCTTCACATTTATCCGTCCATACAAAGGGAACATTATGCTTAGTCAAATTTGTTAGCTACAAAGCAATAGAGGAAAATCCCTTGACAAATCGACGGTAGTAGCTAGCTAAACCAACAAAGCTCCTTACCTCTGTAACATTAGTAGGTCTTGCCTACTATTCACCATTTCAATCTTAGAAGGATCCACCATCACCCATCCTTAGAAACTACGTGCCCCAAGAAGGACACTTAATCTAGCCAAAACTCACATTTGGAGAATTTGGCATAAAGCTTTTTTCATCTCAACACTTCCAATACCATTCTCAAATGCTCCTCATGTTCTTTCCTGCTCTTTCAGTATATCAGTATATCATCAATAAATACAATAACAAAGAGATCCAGATATGGTTTAAAAATCCTGTTCATCAGACTCATGAAAGCAGTAGGGGCATTCGTGAGCCCAAAAGATATTACTAAGAATTCGTAATACCCATACTTGGTTCGAAAAGCAGTCTTTGGCACATCTGCTGCCCGTATTTTCAATTGATGATAACCGGTAAATTTTAGAAAAGACACAAGCACCTTGTAACTAATCCAAAAAATAATCAATTCCAGGAATAGGATACTTGTTCTTAATAGTAACCTTATTCAGCTTCCTGTAGTCTATGCACATCCGAAGGCTTCCATCCTTCTTTTTCACAAATAAAACAGGAGTGCCCCAAGGGGATGCACTTGGTCTAATAAAACCTTTACCTAACAACTCCTGAAGTTGGGCCTTTAATTCCCTTAACTCAGCTGGAGCCATTCTATAAGGGGGGTGGAAATGGGGCGAGTACCTGGCTCCAGATCAATGCAAAAATCAATATCCCTATCCGGTGGCATACCAGGAAGGTCTGCAGGAAACACATCCAGAAACTCGCGAACTATCGAAACAGACTCAATCGAAGGTTATTTGGATGTATCATCCCTAAGATGTGCCAAAAAGTCTAAACAACCTTTACTAACCATCTTCCTAGCGCGGAGAAAAGAGATAATACGGATCGGGGTGGAGGTGTAGTCACCCTCCCACACTAGCGGATCTGTCCCAGGCTTGGCCAATGTCACAATTTTAGCATTACAATCTAAGATTGCAAATATGGGGAAAGCCAAGTCATACCCAGAATTACATCAAAATAAACCATTTCTAGGATAATCAAATCCACTTGAGTGTTGCTCCCCACAAAAGTCACAAGACAAGACCTATACACCTTCTCACCTATCACAGACTCACCCACAAGAGTAGAGACACGAATAGTAATGTCAAGCAAATCACAATGTAAATCAAGACAGTAGCAAATGAGGAAGATACGTATGAAAATGTGGATCCAGGATCAAATAATACAGAAGCCATGAAATCACAAACAAAAATATTACCTGTGATAACAGCATCAGATGTCTCTTCTTCAGACCTCTCGGGGAAAGCATAACAATGGGCCCTATCACCTGTCTGCCCGTTTCCCCTACCATGTTGTGCCGCAATAGCTCCATCTTGCCCGCCACCCCGGCTGATTTGGTGACCACTATTACCTTGGCCACCACGCCCTCCAGAATGGCGGCCTCTCCCATGACTACCTCTACCTCTAACTATTAGGGGTCTGTAATTCTGTTTTGGACAAAACCTCCTAATATGTTCAGTCTCTCCACATCCATAACAGTCTATGGATTCAAGCATAGGCCTCTGTAAGAACGGAGAAGTCTGGGGATAACCTCCAAACTCAGAGAAATGCTGACCTGTCTGCGGTGGACCCCCAGTTACAGCCTATAGTGAAGACTGAATAGGTCAGGCTGGGTAACCTCCTGAACTCTGCCCTCTGGAGTAAGAACTACTAAACTCACCTCCCGTACGAAACTTCTTAGATGTCGACGCCATGGTGAAGTTGTCTGGCTTCACCCCCTCCACCTCTATCATAAAATCAACCACTTCCTGAAAGGATTTTGCTGCAGCAGCTACCTGTAAGGCTGGGATCTGCAACACTGACCTCAATCCTTTCACAAAACGGCGAATCCGTTCTTGGGAACTGAAGCAAAGATGGGTGGAATACCTGGATAGTGCACGGAATTTAGCCTCATAAGCAGTAACAGAGATCCTGCCTTGCTCGAGACTCGGGAAATCATCTCTCCTCCTATCTCTTAAAGTTCGGGGTATATATTTCTACATAAATAGGCTAGAGAATGATGCCCAAGTCAGAGGTGGTGCCTGTGCGGGTTGACACTCAACATACGACCGCCACTACATTTTGGCATTTCCCTGAAAGTGATAGGTCACAAACTCAACACCATATCGTTCCACTATGTCCATCTTATGTAGCAGTTCGTGTAACAACTCCCCCGCCTAACGATCCTTCTGCCTATACCTCTTATCTCGTTCTATCGCTCGGGGCGTAGTTCTAAAACCCATACCATGTCCTGTTCAGATTAAATATGGCGTTATTGCCAGGGGACCGAAGAATGTCGAGATTAAGGGGGCGCCTGAGTTGTCGTGAAACACACTAGTGGTCGTTGAGGCCTTGGGCCATTATGGAAGCAGCGACATAGGGAGTTTCGCGGGAGTGATAAGGCCAGATAGGAAGGGAGGCGTGGAGATGTCAGATTAAATCGGAATTATAGCCGAGAGGAAAAAGAAGAAGAGGTATAGCGAAGAGCGGGAAGACCCTGGATGGGAAAAAGCTTGAGGATCCGAGTTTGCACAGGGGTCGAGAGACCATAAGAGGGGAAATAGGTGAGAAGACAGGAACTGGGAAAAATACAATGGGATGGAGGATCTTCATAGGTGAGGAGAATAAGTAGTGCTAGACTCAGGAAAAATCGAAGATGGTGATTATAGTAGAAATGAAAAAAATTGATGGTAGTTAGGGTTGGGGGAAAAAAGTCAAGAAATGGATAGATAAGAGGTAAACGTAACGCAAAAGAAATGGGGGTGTAGCCCGGAGGAGTGGGCGAGGTGGTCAGTGAAAGGAGGAAAAATAAGGGATGAAAAGAGGAGGACGTTTGTAAAAGGAAGTAAAGTAGGGGAGTTAAGGAAAGAGGGAAAGAGTAAGAAGTGAACCGACCCAGGAGGGGAGAGCAAGGAGCAAGAGGAGGGGATAGCAGGGCATCCGGGTAAAGGGAAAACAGTGAAAGAAAGAAAGGCTGAGAATGCTGAAGGCAAGAAGGTGTGTAAAAATTAAAGGATGTCGGCTTAGCCGGGATAAAGAAAACCAGACGTATTAGAGACAGACGTGGGGTAAGGGCTCCAAGTTGGCCCGTATGTAGGCAGGTGAGGAAATTTGTAGCGCTGCGGAGGCGAGGATAGGGGTGGATCATCTGAAGCAGGTCTTGTATTCTTGTTGTAGTAGGGGTGGAGTGGTGGATTGCCAGTACACAAGGACTAGGTAAAAAAATTAATAAGAAAGGGAGCGGAAACAAGGGGGGGAGCCGGCCAAAGGCAAAAAGATCAAAACA
Organism: Solanum habrochaites; assembly: GCA_027704765.1. NCBI lineage: Eukaryota > Viridiplantae > Streptophyta > Magnoliopsida > Solanales > Solanaceae > Solanum > Solanum habrochaites. The sequence goes on along the minus strand of JAKWJA010002495.1, from coordinate 51,544,538 downwards.
AACGCAACAAAACAAAGACAAGGAATGGGGAAGATGGAAGGGAACGTTTACAAGAATTAGAGCTCGATCGGGAAATTAAGGGAGGGGGAAGGAGGAAGAACAAAAGAGGGGGTTGGGTTAATGATCAAAGATGGACGGGAGTCAATGGGGGATTAGACTGGTTGTAGGAAAGGTGTGAAGGCAGGATGGACACCATGATGCGGGGGGTCACAAGATATGGTAACACGAGGGAGTAGATAAGGCTTCTTGATTCTCAGTGCACTGGGTGCTGCCGATGAGTGTTTGGCACGCTAGTTGGTTATTGTCTCTATCCGGTGGGCAAGGCGGAGAGAAAACTGAGGGGGAGGTAGTAGAGTAACGCATCGACTGCGCGAGCAGGTAGTTAACTATTTCTTTTAAGGGCGTGAGCCAAGGGCCCGCCCCGATGTCTGCGCGATGCTACGGTGTGGCTACTGTGTCACCAGAGAACGAAAATGTAGGTGGTGAATAAAGGATCATAGGATCACTGGCATCAACCCAGCCCTCTCGAGAGAAGGTGGCTACAGTGCGAACACATCACCGATACTGGCCGGAGCAGCGGGAGAGATGGTTTAATCAAAAAAAAAAAAGGGAAAGAAGATGTATGCTGTCAGGTTGGGGTGGTTAATAATCACCTACCTCTGGTTTCCCAAAATTTCTCCTCGCCTGTTAGCCCCTATACATTGAGGCCCAGGTCCATTTCGTAAGTCAATACCTTGAGGGGAGGGGACGTCCCGGACGTCGGTCAATGGGCGACAAGGGGCGGTGGCTATGGCGGGGATGGAAGGAAGTGAAGACACGGTAGAATCGGGGGGCCTAGGCCAACGAAAGAGGGTTGGAGAAGCAGAAGGACGGCCACTGAGTAGTCAGGAAACAACGTGCAGAAAACATAGGAGAAAAAAGAGATATGGCAAAAAGGAGAGTGGGGGAAGGACTCGTTCCGCTGCATGATAAGGCGCTGAGTGCGGTCGTTGGGGGTCTTTCGGGTGAGAGTTAGACTTCCGCACAGGGAGGGGGGATAAGATGGAGCACAGGGGGATGGCCCTAGTCTGAAGGGCGAGCAAGGAGGGGGAGTGCTTGGCCCATCCTTCCAACAGCGATCCCCCATCTTTACCCTTCCCATGCCGGCCTACATCGTCCCCCCCCTCTCCCCTCTCTATATTCGTAATCGCTTCGTGTTTCGGCTTTTCTTATTGCTTAATTGTCCATGTGAATCCCCCGTCTTCGATACATTCACTCCCCGTGCGAAATAGCCACGACCACACACTTCGTGTCGGACGCTTACAGTGTAGGGCCGTTATGTAGCTTCGGTATTCTGCTTTTCGCTCTTCGTCGTCTCGCTGTGATTACTTGCAATAAACAAACTAGAACAAAACGTTCCGTCCCTCACCCCGGAGAGGTTCTCTGAGCGGCAGAGCCAACAGCGTAGGCCCAGTTAACGACAGGCCACGGCAGGAAAAGGTGGGTGGTAGAGAGATGAATCCTGTCCAGACGAGAGGTGTGTGGAACAAGGTAGTAACTGAAAGGGAAACGGTCGAGATACACAGTATCCCCCTACTATGGAAATTGGGGTGGGGGGGGGGAGGGTAGACCAAGGATGGATCAAAGAGTGCTGGTGACATCAAGAAAGGTGAAAGGGAAGCCCTAGTAACACTTTTTCTCGTTCCTCTTTCGAAAGAGAAGGGTGGGACGTGCGGTCGTCGCACATTGCAGCCGCCCTGTTTTTTAAAACTCCACCGAAAGCAACCAGGAGTCCCTGCAGCTTTATCCAAATCTGTTTGGATTGCCTTTTGTCACTTTTATTATTTCCCCGCTCCCCTCGTCTTTTCTGAATGACGGAGTGTCTTTTCACATCGCCCTCCAGTTGATGTTAGATCTACAGGACCAGCGAGACCAAAGTATCATGCAAAATGGAAGGAATTCGCCCTTCCGTGCGGCGTGGCCCTGCTGCCCCCTTTGGTCCTCCCCTACGCTCCCCCTCACGACATAATGTTCTCCCCATCGGCTACCACGGCCCCTCTTATCGCCCGTCCCTCGGCCCGCACCGGCGGCCCACCTGGCTTCCCCTTATTGGCGGGCGAAGGGCCTAGAGCCGCATCAAGAAAAGTAAGGGGCGCCCCCGAAACCCGGTCGCTCACGCCTCTAACTAGACCTTCGTTCATTGTGTTATTATACCAACGAGCTAAAGCATTGATACCCAAGTTTGTCTCGACCAAAAACGAGTCACGACTGGCAACAAACCCACACTTATCTTACTAGGAAACGAACCCACAAATCTAAACCCCAAATTTACAACATTTCCACCATAATAACAAATTATAATGCGGAAAGACTCAATCTTATTAATATTATACAAATAAAGAACAAGCTTCTAAATTATCACTATCATCCCCAATATCCTGGAATTCATCACAATGCCAAGGAACATCTATCCTCAAATTTCTAAATCTAAGAGTAATAAGAAGCTAAAATAAAAAAAGATGGTCCGATCCGAACTCCAAGACATCAAGACGTGAAGAGAAATCCGTCCGAGCTAGAGTATAGCCACCCTGAGTCTGTGTTCTGGAACTGTCTAAGTTTTAGACAGTCGAGTCATGGTGCACTTGGCTTGCACACTCCAACACCCAACTAAAGAAGGAAATAAAAGTAGGGGTCAGTACAAGAACACGTACTGAATGATACATGCGCCCACTTCAAAATTGAGGAAGGCATAATATCAAGTACATTATAAAAAAATCACCTAACAACACTCAACGTGGAAACAAACAAGTACAAGAACCCTGGCAACACATCAACCGCAACCTATGATGACTCAAGCCCCCCCTCCACACCTACTCATTGGGACATAGTTTTCTTCAAAATTGTGAGTATAATTAACATATTCAAGATTACTTCTACTTATTGTTATCGTGTCGGAACGTGACACTAACTCCCGATCCCCAATTCTACTGTCGGAACGTGAACCCCGTCCCTAATACTGATGTGTCCGACATTGACACCCACTCCCCTAATTCTAAACGTGTCAGAACGTGAACCAGAGTCCCCTAAGACTACGAGTCAGAACGTGACACCCGATTCCTAAATACTCACGTGTTGGAACGTGACACAAAGACCCTATTCGCCTAATACTACGTGTCGAACGTGACACCCCGATCCCTAAATCTCAGTAATTTGATTTCCATCAAGCTGCGGGTTGGCCACGTGCGTCATCTTAACCGAGAATATTCCAAGATTAACGTTCCACAGTCATCAACATTCGAATCCTTCCATTACGATCCAATTACAACAACAAACCCACATCAACCTATACGAAGACTTTACAAATACCACACACCAATACATATCAATCGCTTTAAGAGTTTTAACTATTAATAGCATAAACCCATAACCTACCTCCACTGAAGTATTGCGAGCAACAGTTCTTCTCATGCCTGTCTTCCTCTGGCTTCTCCCTTTTCTCACTCGTTCTCCCGCTCTTCCTATCTTTTGTATTTTTCATCTCCCTATTCTTTTTTCTTTTACCTCAATTTAATCAATATAATCATTATAAAAGATGTATAAAGTAACCTCATTAGCTATTTCAAGGTTACCTCTTTTAAAACCCCAATAAATGACTTATTAAACTTACCCCATCTAATTTCAGAAATTGGCCATGAATGTCAAGGACTAAACACCCCTTAAAACTGTAAGACTCAAATTTCAACCCTGTCGAGATTACTCGACCTTGACGCCCGTTCGTCTGTGACGCCGGTTGAAGGTCCATCACAATTGCAGAGAATGTAACTATCTAAAGGGTGTGTGACGTTCATCTAATCTACACGGTCCCGTGCGCGAGCTTCCCGTCGCAGAGTTCAGAGAGTCGCTCCAGTACCACCCAGATAGAGTTGAAGTGTTTTGGAACGCAGACCCCGACGTCCGTCGTGACCAAATGACGGATCTGTCTCCTGACCGTCACCCAGCATTTATTTTCAAAAATACTTTTTACTCTTGCCCAGACCTACGAAACCAAGGTTGTTACAGATCTCCTAAAAAAAATGGCTCTCTAAATTGTATTCCGGCCTCAGCAATGTACTTTTTAAATATTGGAGGTTTCGTCTCTACTTGTAAGATCCAGACTATCCAGACTTAAATATGGCCTCTTGGACACTGCAATACTAGTACCTTCAGCTTAATGAACAAAGCCTGACGATACATCAACCTCTTAATGCAGCCTACCTATACAATCTTCATTCCGCATGTCCATAATCTTAACCTACTCTTCTAGTAGCCATCTTTACCTCAAAAGGCTAAACTCTGATGTCTATTGACCACAATTCACGAAAATATTATCCATCAGTTCAAAACCACTGGCCAGTCGCCTACTCTGCTCATGTACGTGTTGGTGGTTTTTCTCCCCACTAGGAATCACAGTTACATTAGGGCATACTCAGACTGACACATTACTCTATCAGGCGACTCCACTTCATCAATCTCTAGGCAAACATAGGACACTGCCATCAATAGAGGCTCACGACCATACAACAAATAGGCGTATATCTAAATCTCATTGTACGGTCGTCCTCGAAAACTAATTTTTTAAAATAACAATTAGAAGAAAATCCACATTAGTGATTGTATACAATAAAATAATTATTGATTCACTTTTTTATATTATTTCATATTTTTTAAGTTATTTTAGTAAGTTGCAAATTTATTTTATGTAACCTGATCCTCCGTCATGGTGCGGTCTAACTGTCTCTAATCGGATAAAAAAACTCATATGACTCAGTATCCCTATCAATTCCCCGCGTGCCCCCGCCTAGCATATGAACGAACACTTCACAATCAGCTGAGAGAGTTGATGGTTGTACATGCAAGATCCTCCCTCTCCTCCCAACCAAAAACCTTGATGATACACAAACAAAATAATTAAATTATCATCATTAACAAAAAAAAAAGATAATCATCATAGATATAATATATAATATATAGCGTAGCAAAATGTATTTGATCATTTTTAAAACTATTAGGTTTTATCATAATTATTCATATTTATATTATGAGTAATTTCAACCTTTGGTTTAGACCCCTGTTTTTAAAACTATGTAGGGTTTTATAGAATAACATTTGTATATCTTATACAATTAACGTTTCTTCTTCTATCGAAAGAAGCTGACAAGAAAAATAACTCTTTTTATGTTATTTAAAATTTTAAAAAAATTCCATATAGAAAACTATTCTTGTACATCTAATTTTAGACGATTTTCTACATTTGAATGAATTTTAAAACTTACGTAAAGTCAAACTGAAAGAGATAATAATCCCAATGTTCACGCATACCGCATCGATGCTCGACAAAGTGCAACGGTAACAAGTAGGCACAGTGTATTCCCCCACTGTCTTACCTACAATCATGGATAGTATCAAGGAAACGCAGTATTGTAAACGAATCAGTTTCCAGAAGTGTTTGGAAATAAGAATGCCCCCTAATATAACAGCATGTAAAGTCTAAGGCAATCCTCTCCACTCGTTCCACTAAAGAACCATCTCTTATCGATCTACTGTAACTGATCTCCTCACGAACGCGTTAATTTATGTATCATCCACCCCGGACTCACCAACCATCCAAATCAGTAAGGGTATGGTACATCCTGTGAGGTGTCTCTAATACAGTACGCCATAGACGCATCCCTCCTGGGTAGCATCCGAATGTACACAACATCACCATCAATTGGCGCAAGACCAAACAAGACTTGCACATCCTGCAATGGTTAATCGTGACCTCACAAAAGGAAGTGTAAGCACTGAGTCCTGGCCTCCAAATCGCTCCACACCATAGTTTTAACAAGGGCACGATCATACTGCAATCCTGCCCACAAGAAACTACCTTCATACAGTCCTACCTATGTAATATCTTCTTCAACACTTCATAAGGTCGTGCAAAACGAAATAAATTTCATCAGGCAGATTCATGTCACCTTCTCATAAGTTACTAAAGGGTAATCTCAATCTCAGCACCTTTCGCATAACAATTCTTATTTATGCTTATCTGAGAGAGAAGAAATGTATGCGATCATATCGGTCCAGGATTCACAACACGCTCCAGTATGTTGAATATATTTATAATGATATTTTGACATATTAATGCTCTAACAGTTTCTGCTTTTTATTTATTCATGTTTTTTGGAAGCTCTACGGTAAAGTGAAATGCTATATTATAACCCTTATTATTTGTCGAGGTCTCACGAGGTTTTACTTGATTGTGAAGTGGAGTAAAAGAAAAAATAATACTAATTGAGTAATTAGTGATAACATATATGATGACCGGAAGTATTTTAAACTAAATAATGTTTAAAATCATAGTTATTAACTATGAAACTAATCGATGAGAATGCTTCTTACTATTAATTAAAATCTAACAAAGAATAACGATATAACTCTGCTCGCTTTTCAGCTCAAGTTGGTAAGATACTTGAGTCTGCTAACTCCAAAATAATTACTAAAAAAAACCAAAATCACAGAAATAGTATCATCACCCGATAGTTGTTGGCGAAGTAGCATTTGAACAAGTGTCCCGACCCAAACCGGGCCCAACTGGCACCTCCACGTATCCCTACTATGTGAGCGAACCTACCATGCCAATTCCCAACGTGTCAACCATACAGAGACAAAATATAATGCGAAGACTTAAAAACCCATTAATGAAAATCATATTAAATAACTTATAAAAAACTCATACTTTTATTCCCAAAACCGTTGAAGTCATCACCACAAGAACATCTATCCTCAAATTCTGGTCTAAGAATATCTAAAAGCGAAAATTAAGTAAAAAGCTAGTCCATGCGAATCTCAGGGCGCAAGAAACAGAACGACGAGAAGATCCAGCCCAGCTAAAGCAATAGATCACACCCGTAATCTGGCTTGATGAAGACGGGCTAGAGGTTGCGGCTGAGTTGTAAGACGATGGCACGTTTGCTGCAACTCCACAAATGACAAAGAGAGAACATACAAGTAGGTGGTCAGTACAAAACAACAAGACTGAGTAGTATCATCATCGGCACTCAAAATAGAAACTAATAATCCATAAGATATAATCAACTAACAAGACCACCAGTAGCAAAACAAGTTTCTATAATCATTATAAGCATCGTCAAGTTTCAACCCCTGAGGACTCAAGACGCATGCGTACCCATTTGGGAATTAGGTTTCATTAGATGATTAATATTAACACTTTCAGATTCATTATGTTTATTTCTTCCTCATGTCGTACGTGCCACAACCTCCCTATACTACTGTCGGTTCGTGACACCCGATTCTCCCTAATTCACGTGTCGGTATCGTGCACCCGCTCCCTTATTTACTGTCGATTAGTGACACCGATCCCGTATTTCTATGTGTCAGTTCGTGACAACCCCGATCCCTAATTCTACGTGTCGGTTTTCGTGACAACCCGTTCCACTACTCTCATCACTCGTTTCAGTCAAGCCTTCTTTAAGCGCAAGGCACAATTCAATCTCATTAACAGGCAGCTTAGGGTTTTTTCAAGATTTAGGATTCAATAGCTTCAATCAGCTTCTTTTATCACAATTATGTATCACATTCATACAGCATACAATTAAGCATATAGAAGGTTTACAATTGACTACCCATACATATCATTTGCTATAATCTAGTTTACTATACGATATGCATAAACCATAACCTACCTCCACGAAGAATCGCAATTGAACACTATCTCTTCATCTTCCCAAAACCTTTGCGTTCTCTGCGTTCTTCCTTTTTGTCGTTCTTTTCTCTCTCTCTCTCTCTGTTCTTTTTGTTTCTTAATTCAAAACCCTTTGCTTTTACCCTAATAATCATATAATTAATATACAGATGTATACAAATACCCACTAATCTTGATTTAGTTGTCTCCTTTAACCCCCAATTAGTTAAATAATAATATTATCCATTAACTTTATAATTATAAAGCTGAGAGTCAAAAACCTGCCCCTTAAAATATTTAACAGAAATCCTACCCATCAGGGTTACGCAGGCCTGTGACGTGCCCGTGTTCCTACCTGCGACGGTTGTCCTGCTGCTTCCGTCACAAGTTCAAAGCTCCAATTCATCAAGAGTCTGTGACGGCCTTCACTGGCCTGAGACGGTCCCGTCCTGCCACCCCTTCGTTACGTTCGAGAGTCATCCTCAATACCAACCCCAATTGCTAAATTCAAAAAGTGTTTTGGAACGAATACCCCGCCCCTCGGAACGGTCCGTCGTTGGGATCCGTCGACTCAGCCACCAGTTTTTTCCAGAAAGAAAAAATCTGCCCTCAGACGCCTAAACAGGTACGTTACAACAAGTAAACAATCACTGGTGTACTAATAGCCCACACATCCCTAGTGTTTGTTAACTCTTCAAGATTAGTTTCAGGTTTTCCATCATTATATTTTGATTCCTTCTATGTAGTAAATGAAGAAAATAAAACAAACTAGAACTTAACTTTGTGGTTTAATAATCCTTCTCAAAAATGTTTAATAATATCATTTTGTCCAAGCGAATGGGTACATATAGAACTCTCCACAAAATTCATAAAATTCAACTTTTACTTACTAATTCAAATTCTGATCTCCTTTTTAATGTAAGGTCCCAGTTGGACCAGAGGAATATTTCGTTCTAATGTAATTTCCAAATTTAATACCACATAGATATTGAGCTCTAATCTTTTATGAAGTTTTCAATAATTATCCCCACCTACAAGCAGAAACTAAATCTGAATTAGGATTTGAAGACTGCTAAACTGAGCACTTTTTTCTCGCAATATTTTTACGATTCCATGTAAAATACAAATCAAAATCATTAAGAACATTAAGTTAAAATTTACCCAGTGAATCAAAATCATAGGCAAATGATTATATACTAGACACCAATGACATAAATAACACATTCTAGTAAAGAACAATATGAAGATGTTAAATAAATACCTAATTTTATACTTTGTAGGGTATGATTGTTTGGTTGTCGGGTTGTTCTACTCCAAAAATTTGATTGATGTAGTTGGGGGCCCTTCAGTTGTCGGATTGGACCACATGTTCATCTTCAGTTAAAGGAATAGAACCCATGAAGTTAAAGAAGAAGAAAAGGTGAAAGGTACAGTAATTTTCTATAAGTTGGAGATGTTCTTCAAATCATTTATAAGTGGAACTTTCTTCCACTTTATAAAGTGGGGAGAAAGTTCCACTTAATAAAGTGTATTTTTAATTTACACTTTATAAAGTGTAAAAAACAAATCGTTATACATTAACAATACATGTTATGAACACTAACGGAAAACGTTTAGACAAATTAGATAAAGTGCAACCTTTTTTTCACTAATCTTATTTTTAGGTAGTAACTAATAGTGCTTATTTTGTCATTTTAAATTTTGTGGTCTATGTAGGTTTCCAATCGTATAATCTTACTAATTACTTAGAAGTTGTTAAGTTTTTCCGAATAAGTAAATGTGATTTTGTTTGGTGAATGTAGTTTTTGGAAGTAAGTTAAAACTTAACGAATTAGACTTAGAAAGTCGTATAAGTTCTCCAATACTTATTTCAGTTGGTCATATAGGTAGAATGAATTGTAAACCAAACTAATAGCCTTACAATGTCTTTATGTTCTCCAAATATTAATCCTGATTTCGTTAGTGAATATTGTGTTTAGAAAAGTTAAACTTAACTAATTACCTTAGAAGTTTATAATTTTTCTAATAAATAATGTGATTTCTTGATGAATAGTTAGAAAGTAGTTAAAAATCAAACTTAATTAGAACTAAAAAAGTTGTTAAGTTTTCCGAATAAGTAAATTATGCGTTTCGTTGGTGAATATAGTGATTGAAAAGTACGCTAGAAACTTACTATTGACTTAAAAGTGCTTTAATTCTCCAAATACGTTAAATGTGATTTAGTTGGTGATAGGTTTAAAATGTTAGTTATAGTAAACTAACTTGCCTTAAAAAGTTGTTTAAGGTGATTCTTCAAATTAAGTTAAAATGTATATGTGGTTTAGTGGGTGAATAGGTGTTACTTTCAGTAAAACAAACTATGAGACCTAAAAAACTATTTAAATTCTTCAAAACAAGTTAATATTAATGTTTATTAGTTTGTTATATAATATTAAAATTAATTTAAAACGAAATTAATCGAGACTTAAGAAAGTGTTAAAATTTATCAATCACGTTAAAATATTGTCACGGCCCAAAACGAGTCTGAGTGACATCCACACTTAACTAATTCAACTACCTAGGTGAACGAACAAAGTAATTCAATCCCACATGTACCAATATTCAACAAGCTATAACAAAATAGTGTGGGGAGTCCAAAATTTATTAACTATTTTTCCCTAACATGAAGGTCATCCCAACAAAGCCATCAGCTCTAATACAAGTCTAAGAGGATCAGACAAAAACAATAAATGAATAAAATGGGTGTGTCCCAAAAGTATAGACAATCATTTCATTACCGGAAAATAAGCCAACACAGCTTGAATGAAGATCACCCGGGAACTGTATGCCAAGGAGGCTGGACAAGCTAAGGAAATCTGCAGTCATAGTAACACTGGCTGCATTTCATAAAAGAAACAAAGAAAACACAAGGAGGACTTCAATAAGGGGGAACCGGTAACTCGAGCAGTATCGGCAACCCAAAATAGGAACTAATAATACAATAAAAATAGTAAATGAACTCAACTGTAACACTTAACAGGTGATGACAACAACACATGACCAAGCATCAAAAAACATTAAAGTAAGCTCGTAATATCAATGATATCAAGATCAACATGAGGACTCACACGCCTCCAAACCAACAATTTGGAAGGTGATTCTTGAATTGAAGTACCTCAATTAATTTAACATGTTTTGCCTTTTAATATTACCCTGTCGAACGTGACCTCCGATCCGAAAATAATGTGCGGAATTTTGACCTCCGAATCTCCAATATACCGTGTCGGAACGTGACACTCCGCAAAATACTGTGTTGAACGTGACACTAAAATCGATTCAAAAATTCATTAATTTAACATTTAATATCACCACGCTTCCATTCATTAGTAATATTTCATTGAGCCTCCTTCTTTCTGAAGCAATCACGTTCAATACAGAGGTCAAGATTATAAATTCCATGGTCTCATGATTTCAGACCAATCACAAAACACACAACTAAGTCACACAATCACACAATAAATTAAATAGAAAACTTCACAATATCATTCAATGAACATCAATAACTATTAAGAGTTCACTATCAAATAGTATAAACCATAACCTACGTCCACCGAAGAACTGATGTCAAACAAGCTACTTCTTCCCAACACATTCATTTCCTCAATTCCTCCGAAACATTCTAATATATCAAGTATATATTCATAATTATTAAGTTAGCGTGTCTATAAGCACTCATATTATTCTATTTCTAGCGTAAACCTAAAAGCTCACCGAATTCTTTAATCATTTACTTAAATTTTAATTTAAGGGTAAGTCTCAATTCCTCCAATTAGCATGACTTTATGTCACGACCCAAAAATGGACGTGATGGCAGCTCGTCTTGATCCCAAACCAAGACAAGTCTCCTTAAACTCACCATTACAATAAAGTGCGGAAATTTAAAAGATAAGTTAACTTCAATAAAATCCCCAAACCTAGAAGTCAGTCGTAACTACAACCCCCCCCCCCCCTACCTACTACCCCCCCCCCAACCCCCCCCCCACCCCACCCCTAACCTACCCACAAAAAAAAACAATCCCCCCGTACAAAAACCCCCAAGCTCTAATGTATTATTAATTGATCCAAAAGAAACACTCAAGTCTCAATGGCCCTTGTTCAGAATAGGAACAAGATCCTAATTAAGGATAAGAACGTCTGCTGAGATGGAAATAGCTACCTCACATCTCCATGAAGCCTTGAAAAAAAAGAGAATTAGAAGAACAAACAAAAGTCAAGGCTCATAACTTACAAAATTTGTAGTCAGAAAAGGGTGATATCAACCCACAAAACGGTAAACTCAGGCAAGAAACTCTAAATATACAAGCTAAGGGATGAAATACGGGACCCTACCACCCCAACCGATTCCTCCACAACTAACAACTGTGTTTAAATCAACCCAACCTAACAGCTCAAAGGTTAACATAGCAACTAGCGCAACAACAACTTAGAAAAATTATCTATCCTCAACAACACCTTCAACAATTACTATGTTCATAAAAATAATACCTTCCATAAATTAAATACCGCAATAAACACGCTCAATATTGATCACCACAAGTTCCTCTAAGGCAATCATAAGATCAGCAAACACAATATCAAGTTCACACTGTATAAGTATGTTTAATGCAATGGAATGCCATGTCAGTATAATATGCATGTCTGACCTAGTTGATACACCCCCTGTCTCTCCTCCTCAGTCCGGAACCCATGGGACATGTTCCATGCATTGGCGGCGGCGTCGGGCGCAACCGACATGACCCTCGATAATATTACCATCCGACGCGCTATACGTATCCCTCGAAATATAGTATCCATCGGGGCGCGCGATACGTCCCCTCAAAAAAAAAACAAAGGGGTACATCCTCTTGAAGAAGTTCTCATTTCTCATGCACTAACCCTTTTTCGCCATCTTGTCTCAAAATATGCAAATGACATGTTTAAAACCAAATAAGAGGATATAACCATTTTCATAATATTGCAAAATTCACAAAAATAATAACTCAAGAATTCTTTCAAAACATTTCTCCATTATCACACAATCACACACAAACAATTATTCACACATTGCCTTTTATTACACTTTGTTTTCAAATCATTAATTAATCAAGGGAAAAGTCACCCACCACCAAATCCCCCCCTTTACACAGCCAAAGATTAACCACAAGGAAGATACACGCCTTCCATAAATTAACAAGATTAGAAATCCACTTCCTCAATATCTATACAAGACTCAAATTTGAGTCCTTCCTCTTTTAGTTGACTCCCAATCAATTAAGCTAAAAAAATAGAAAATGACAATAAGATCGCAAGACTAACCAACAACCACAGTGGCTATATGTCGGGCGTCTAAACAAACACCAAAACATATCAAACCTAAACAGTTCCTAGATTTTGATGTCATCACCATGTCAAACCGCTCATATTTTAAAATTTCAAGCCTATAATTTATATTTAATATCTCTAATGCCTATATCCAATAATATCAGATAAACATCGATATCTCTTACATATGTCAATAGGTTACCAAGAGCATATGTGTGATAACTCACAAAAGAAACTCCAATTGGAAAAATTATACATGAAAAGAAAAATCCCGTAACCTGCAGGATAAACGAGATTTAATATATAATCACATTACCCATAACCTTCGTAAGAGGATAATCTACAGTTTAACCCCTTTCCAATTAAAAAAAAAAGTTATAACAGTAATTCCATTTCATTCTTCTTGATCGCCAATCAAATTGTCTTGTTTCTCTTTTACGACCAACTATAATAATAGAATAGTAATATATGACATAATGTGTATATTGATACCATAGCTTTATAAGACATAATTAATGCCTTACATTTAAGGTTCGTCCGCTTTTTGATTCTGTCTGGCCGGCTATCACGTTCTCTGTGGATAGGAAGTTTTCTTGGAGAAGAATTATGATCCCTAAGTGTCACCCTAATAACTTATGTAATAATATATATGGGTCCATTATTATTAATAAGAATAAATTACTCCTAGAATTAATTACTATAGTTAAATGACTATTCAAAATTAGAAAAAAAGTTACATATCGAATGCGGGTCACTACACTTTAATAGTATTGAAGTAATACAATACACCTAATATGTAAACGTCTATTTAAATAAAAATAATACGGTATCGCATGAACAGTTCCATTAAAAATTTCAACTATGACAATTAATGAATGACATTCATTAATAAATATCTAATATGTATATGTATAATTATTAACTCGTAGGTTAATAATATATCATGAACTAGAACATCCCTTGCAACATATTGTTAATAAGGTTTCCATCTCCTACTCAATTAAAAATGACGTGTTAACGTGTGGTCTTGAGGATTTGATGTATAACACTTGTTTATCCTTGGTTAATCTCATTAAACAATCACCAATAGTTTACACAACATTATATTCCAAATCTCTCTGTACCAATAGTTCCCACTACTTTTAAACATTGCAATTAGAGTCCGTCCAATAACATACTTAATGTAATTATGGATTTTATTAAAGGACTTGTAATGATAGTAACAACTGTACACGAACGTACAAGCTAACACACACATAATAGGTATATGTATAATTATTGACTCGTAGGTTAATAATATCTAATGAACTAGAACATCCTTTAGATCATATTGTTAATAAGGTTGTCAACTCCTACTCAATTAAGAATGTCGTGTTAACATGTGGTCATGAGGATTTGATGTATAAATTTTTTTTATCCTTGGTTAATATCATTAAACAATCACCAATAGTTAATACAACATTATATTCCAAATCTCTCTCTACCACTAGTTCCCATTGCTTTTAAACATTGCAATTAGAGTCCATCAAACAACATAATTTAATCTAATTATGGGTTTTATTAAAGGACTTGTAATGGTAGTAACAACAGTACACGAACGTACTAACTAACACACACATATCTAGCAATGTGTATAGAAACATTAAAGTTTCTTTAATCTTAACATGAAGGAGTAGCCGCTTCTATGTCCTCCCGTAACCATTCCTCTCTTTTATTTTATATCCTCCTCCAAATTTTTTACTACCCTAATTGTTATATATAACTAATTATTAAAGTAGCCCACTATTAATTTAATGTTATCTTCTTTAACCACCAACAAAATTAATTATTTAAACTACCCTATTAATTCTTTAGTTGTAGTTACGAATAGTTGAAATACTCATTTAGAATCTATCGGAAAGTATTTGATGAAAATGAAAAAAATTTAGAACTCAAAATGATCAAAAGAGTCGTTACAATAGATACCAATTCACCTATCGTTCGTCCTCGAATTATCAAAAGAAGGTGAGGGTAAGAAAGGGTAGTTGTCTCAATAATTCCTTCAAAATATTAATACCAAGGTTCATTCAAAAGTATCTACATCCCCTCTGGAGTCATCTCAATACTCTAATGATAATTGTTATGGTATGTGAACTCAAGTAACAACGAAACTATTCCCAAGTGGACTCTTTAACTGACCATTCTTGAACTAGACCTTGGCACAAACATCAGTACCAATGTTATCTAACATAACTATGATAAAAAAAATCCTTCATCAACATTGGCTAAAATCAATAGTGAACTTGAAACAACCACCACACACACTCATAGTGCACACGCCATCATAGATTTTATTTATATTTTCTTCTCACAACATAAACTTTTCACGAGCTTAAGTTACAAATATTTAATATTTAGACATCATATACTAATCAAGAGAGAAAAAATCTTATCCAAATAAAAGAAGCAAATAATAAAGTAACCACCCATCGAGCAATACACCCAAGCGTACATAACCTCCTACAACATTGTCAAAATCATATATTATTATCTATTATAAAAAAAGCCATTGTGGTATTAATTGACATGAAGACTACATGATCCTCGCTTCCTCACACATAGCCTAATATAATCACCAAGATGAAATAAATCTCTTAAGTCTATTATCGAAAAACTATAATTTTCATGGTAGCTCTCCGATATATTCTCATAGCAAGTGGTACATGTAGAACCACTCAAATCTTCACCATTAGAAGACACCACTAATATGTCTTATGAAATAACCAAGTTGGGAATAACGCCAATACTCCTTTCCATAGTGATCTTCGCACATTTTTTATTTACTAACTCTATCCTCTTTGATTTTGATCGTCAAGCTAAACACAATCATTGTCCTACTATAAATTGCACACATCACTTGGTTACTGACACTCAAGATCCACAAAGTCAACACTCTTAATACAAAGCAAAAAACATCATAATGTCACGCCCAACACGGTCCGCGAGTGGCAACCCACACTTATCCTACTATGTGGCGAACCAACCAATCTAAACGCCACAGTTCACCTAAATAACATCATATAATGCGGAAGACTTAAAATAAACTCATTAACAAAATTGCTTAATAACTTCAAAATTATCAATCATTTCCCAAATCTGGAAGTCCATCACCACAAGAACATCTTGCTCACATTACAATCTAAGAGTATCTAAGAAGCTAAAATAAGTAAGAAGCTAGTCCATGGCCGACTTCACAAGGCAGTAAAGACAATGAAGAAGATGATCCCAGTCCAAAGCGAGAACATCAGCTCCACCCTGAGAATCCGACGTGATGAAGATGGGCTCGAGGTTGCGGTTGAGTTTGAAGACAGGTACGTTGCTGCACTCCATAATAATAAAGAAAAAACAATTACAATAGGGGTCGTACAAACACGAGTAACTGATTGGTATCATCGGACAACTCAAAATAGAAAATATTATATACCGTTCATAGACTCGGTGTCATAAAAGGTCCTGTGAACGAACACCGTCATGCCTGAGACGGTCCTCCTGCCTACCCATCACCCCGTCGTGACTTCAGAGAGTCGAATCTCATACCCCCAAATTCTAAATCTAGGTTTTTGAACGAGACCCCCTCGCCGGTTCCGCGTGCTATCGTCCGTCATGGGTCCGTCGATTTCAGCCAGTTTTTCCAGAAATAAAATCTGCTGCTGCCAAAACACTAAACCGTCGTTACAGATAACCCACCTAACCACAATCGTCATCTAACTGATACTCCCAACCATAATTATGATCAAGAATTTTATTTGCAATACATATTCAAATTTTAGCTATCTCTGTTTCTATTTAAGCATTTCATAACATTACGAGTCACAATACAAGATAATAACAAATTTAAATTTACGGTACCTTTGCCATCGGGAGATCAAACTATTAAATCACAACTCAAAGGCAACTTTCACCTTTCACACCTCATGATTTAGTTGGCATCCAAACTATCATTACCTCAGCCAACAAGTAAGAGAATTCGTGGTCACTCAAATTATTGAATATACGATAAGTTCATACTTTATTCGACCTTATAGTCTTGTACCATGAGCTTAACATTCTATGTAAGTCCATAATATAGTAGCATTAACCCAATCTATTCTTAATAACATGTAGAATTAATATCTCACCTTTTACAAATCCTCTTAAGTCATCTATCCTAATGTGAGCAATCTACACCATGTAAAAATACTAAATTTTCATCCTCACTAGTTGGCACCCAAATCAAAGCTCAATCTTGTTAAAATTCATCAGATTAACACTATATGTTGCACCGCTAGTTTTCACATCTCACAGTCCATATCTAAACGCATGGGCAATATTAATACAATTTATCAACTACACAAAAGCCCAAGGATTTATACTAGAATTTCTCATGTGAAAAATTTTTAAATATCTACATTTCTTCAATATAAATCAGATTCTTGTTAATTTCTCTACGCTCACTTACCGAGCTTATCCTTGTAATCAACAACCCCATAATCCTTTAACCTTATAGTCTTCCCAACACTTTTAGTGAACACCCTTCCTTAGTCTATTAACTTTGCTAACTCAAACATCATAAATTTGTCCATAATGTTTTAATATCTGATGTTAGAGTAGGGAAACAAATGAGGAAAACAGGGAGAGGAAGAGTTAAGAACATTATATTATTATTTTTATTTTACCTCACCAATTCATACCTTTATAAAACATACCAACACAAAAGTAAATTCGAAAGGAAATATTTGAATTGTAAATCAAACAATGTAACTCAATCTCCTTATCTATCAAAATGACTGATACCTTGATGATTTTTATGAATTTACATATCTTAACTTATGTTTGATCGCCTCTTCATCGATCTTATCATATCCTTCCCTACAAGTTTAATGTGGTTATTAATTAATAAACTCAAAATTACAAGAGAACTTATCGTCACACTCGAGTTGAGCGTATGTACCCTCATTTTTTAAATTTTTTTTGATAGCTTTTAACCAATTTAATAAACATGTGACATTATAAACATGACCATATTAAAATATATGAAACGACATGTCTCAGATTCCAATTCTATACCTCCAAAAGATACCTCTTTTTGTCCCTTGCAATTGGAGAAACTATTGTTGTTCTCACCTATTTCTAAAGATTGCATTATATCCCATTTTTTCATTAAGGAATATAACTCTTTTAAATTCAACTCGAGTGGTGTCCAAACATATCCTTACACTTTCCATACAACCATAACATTAGATTCTCGCAAATCATTAGTACCGTAAAAAACTCGTTTAACAAACAATCCTTATTATATAATTTTATCTCAATCACAATCCATCACAAGTCTCTTATCATTATTATGAACTCTAATTACCTCCATTGTCTTAAATTAAGATTCCTAAATATTATATATAAACACCTTATAATACAGACTATAAATACAATGCCTCTACAATTTTAATGTAAGCACCAACCACACGCAATTGTAGTTAAGAACAAAAAAAATGATCTTGCGTCCATCTGAATCCAATTTCCACCGTTCAAATCAACCACCAAGACGTCAGGAACACGTAGTTTAAATTTTACCCCGATCTAACGGATAGTTAATTGAGAAACACGATCTAAAGGTTACTGGTCGGAGAAAAGGTATGCAGCAAAATATTTTTTTTTCTCTTCTCTCTTGTTGAAAGATCTCTCAAAATAACACTTATGTCCTAAATTCTTTCGAGGATGATTCTAATGAGTAATTAAAATTTTTCTCTTAAGACCATCCTCTATTTATACAATTGTGTTTTTTCTTACAAAGTCAAAATCAACTAGAAATAGAATTACAATTCCAATACATTTCCTAATAGAAATGGAAACCAAATAAAGAGAATAATTTCAATCCTTTTTCAAGTAGTATTAGGGTGAGTGTCAAACTCTTAAGAAAATACTTAATTCTATATCAGAACCGGTGAAACACTTTCAAGACTTTGTTGTCACCAAAACTGTTTTTAAATGATAATTTCGATACTAGTACAACAAGCATACACTATATAGTTCATATATTTCTTTCTCTTTTTACCATCATGCTAAGCTAGACATTTTCATTATCAAGGAAGTGAACTTTTTTTTCCCGACAATGACACTTTACACTATGTAACGCCTGTTTATTCTTTTGAGCAGCATATTTTTATTTCTGGCAAACTGGCTGATTCGACGGATCTTCCCACGACTGAACCGCAGTAGGCACGATCCGGAACCGTCGAGGGGGGTCTCGTTCCAACACTTAGAATTTTAGAGAAATTTGGGTAACTGAGAAAAAAAAAATCGATTCTTCTGTGACTTCGCGATGAAATGGAAGGACGGACCATCGCAGACATTAACTGGCCTTCACAGACTCTTTATGATGGAGTCTCTTGAACTTTGTGACCCGCGAAGCAACAATATGGAACCGTCGCAGGACGACGGGCCGTCACCGACCTGCGGGAACCCTACTGGGTCGATTTCTGTTACATTTTTTAAGGGCCGTCTTTGGACTATTCCTGTTTATAATTATAAAATTTACGTTGTTAAATGTTATAATTCATATTACTTGGGGTTAAAGAATATACTTGAAACAATGTGGGTGTCTTTTTATCATCTTTTTATACTTAATTAGAAGACAATTAGAGGTAAAATAAAAAGGGTTTTGATGAGAAAAATAGAAGAACAAGAGAGAGAGATTGATCGAGAGAGAGAAGAACGCAGCTTTGGGAAGATAGCTTGTGATCGCGATTCTTTCGGTGGAGGGTAGGTGTTATGATTTATTCTATTTCGTATAAATCTCTTAATAGCGAATGATAATGGTGTTGGTAGTAATGTTAAATCTCTTATCTGCTTAATTGTTTGCAATGCCATGATGTGATTTATATAGTGTGATGAAACTAGCAAGATGAGGATGTTTTAATCTTAAATCCTAATTTACTACTTTGTTAATTATGATGCCTTGGAATATAAAGAGGCTTGATGAACTAAAGTAAAATGAGATTATAGATCGGGTGTCACGTTCCGACCCAGGATAGTATTAGAGGAGCGGGTGTCACGTCTGACACGAGGATAGTATTGCTGGATCGGGGTGTCCACGATTCCGTACACTAGGATAGTATGATATAGATCCGGAGTGTCACTTCCACCCCAGGAAATAGGTAGTATGGAGCGAATGTCATGTTACCGACACCGAGAGGATACAAGATAATGAAATCTTGACATAAATGTTAATACACTTAATCCAAGACCTGTTTCCCAAAGAAAGTATGTGGTGGAGGCTTGAAGTCCTCATGGTGTGTTTGTGATGTATAAATTGATGTTTTATTACCTTGTTGTATCGACTCTTTGTTATAGTAGTAGCTTTGATTGAATGATATGATCCTAAAATAAGTGCTTTCCTATTTTTGATTGAGTTGGCCCGACATAACCTTATACTCAGTCCTCCTGTTTTGTACTGACCCCACTTTGTAAGTGTTTTTCTTTGTTATTTGTGGAGTGCAGAAAACGTACCATCGTCTTCACTCAACCGTAACTCTAAGCCAGTCTTCATCACTTCGGATCTCAGCGTGAGCTATTGCGTCTAGCTTGGACTGAATCAATTTTTCTCTTCATGTCTTGATGGGCCTTGAATTTCCGGCAAGTAGGAGGAGGGCGAGGCACCCCCCGAACTAGCTTTTTACTTTCATTTTGCTTCTCTTAGATACTCTATATTATAAGTTTGGGATAGATGTTCTTGTGGTATGAACTTCAGGTTTTTGGGGATAATGATTGATCAATTTTTGAAGTTATTTAATTTATTTCGTTCATGAGTTTTAAGTCTTTCCTTCCCATCGTGCATTTTGTTTATATGGTTACAATGGTCGTGGTTTAATTGGTTTGTTCGCTCGTCACAGTAATAGGATACGTGTGGGTGACCACTCGCCACCCCGTTTTTTTTTGTCGTGACAGACTAGCTAATTTTTAATAAGCATTTCTTACTAAAATGTTCGAATTTAGTTTCACCCAAGCTATCTCATCGGACTTTCTTTCCTTCGCCTAGTAAGTTTCTATCATCCTCGTATCAGTTTACCTTGTTGGAATCTTAAAGATAAAATCCGTCAGTCCTTCTTTATTAACCCTCAAGATACACATTTCAATGACCAAATAATTAGGATTGTACCTAACAATTCACTGTTAATTTGATTCTTAAAAATAATAAATTCCAGAGCTTTGTATTACTACGACGGTTTGATTTCACAAGGTGAATGAAACACTGACTCTCATTATCTGTACATGTCCTTACTACACTAATACTCTTGCTTTAGGCAGTTGTATTCTTACTAGACCACTCGACGTACCTTTCCACCATAACCCTAGTACTGCCACGCTGAAACTCAGTCCATAGAAACACAAAAATCATACCATATCGAAAGATCGTACCCCAAATAGCCCACATATTTCTACTTACCGCTGTTGTGTAATAGTTCAAAAACATTATCAAATGGTTTCTCTCTCTAGCCCAAACAATTTCTTTACTTCATAGATCATTCAATTGAACCAAATAACACACTTCCTAACGCTAACCAATAATTATTGATGAACCTTTCTTGAATACCTTCACTGTATGAAGTCATTGTAGTTCTTTCTAATCGACATCAACATGAGAACTACTACCTTATACATTTTGCAATCGAGCAAATATCTTATTCTAAGATATATTTTTTCTTCTCTTGTTGCTATTTTTGATTTCTAACTACTCTAGTACTCAACCATATTTGAAATGAGTTTAATTGAGTTCAGATACCAATTTATTATTAACTAGATACCACATGATTCAAAGTAGTAGCATAACAGAAAGAAAGGAATCAAATTTCCTAAAGTCCTATAGCTTCTCATAGAAAAGTAAAGGCGTACGGGAAGACTTTTCCTTGTATGAATGAGCTCCAACGAACCTAACGCTTGATACCAACTTTTTCATGAGACCCCAAAGAGTCGTGTGTGGCATCCCTCACTAACTACCTATGTGGAGAACCAATCAATTCAATCCAACATGCAACCAATAATTCAACTTCGAATACAAAATATTGCGGAAGCTCCAAAATTTATTAACTAACGTTTTTCCAAAACCAAAACCTGAAAGTCATCAGACAATAAGAGACATCTAATCACATTACTAATTCTAAGATTATCAAAAGAAAACCAAAATAAATGAATAAAATGGTATTGTGTCACAAGTATAGGACTCATGTCATGACCGAAAGTATCCCACAGCTATCTTGAATGAATACGCTGCAACCCTGAAGTTTGATATACGGGAAGGCTAGCTAGATTTGACAGAAATTGTTAGTCATCGGTTCCACTCGCTTCATTTCATAAACGGAATACAAAGAAAACACTAAGTAGGACTCCAGTACGGGGAAACATGTACTGAGTTAGTTCATCGGCATCGGCCACCCAAAGTAGGAACTATTACAATAAATAATTAGTATGAACTCAACTTACCACTCTTACAAAGTGATAAAACCACAACCCATGAACAAATTTCAACAACATTAAAGTAAGCTCATAATAAGTCAATTATATCAAGATCACACATGAGGACTCATGCCTCCAAACCAAACCATTTTGGGAGTTCGTTCTTTGAGATTGAGTACCTTCCATTTATTCAACATATTTTTCCTTTAATATTACCGTGTCGGAATGTGACACTTCGATCCAAGAATAATGTGTCGGAACGTGACACTCCGATCCATGAATATCGTGTCGGAACGTTACACTCCTATCTAAAAATACTGTGTAAAAATGTTACACTCTGATCAAAGAATATCATTAATTTATCCTTTAATATCACAACTCTTCCATTCGTTAATAATATTTCATTGAGCCTTCTTTATTCAAGGCATCACTTCAATAGAGAAGGTTCAAGATTAAAAATTCAATGGTCTCAGGATTTCATACCAAACAAAAAACACCCAACCAAGACACTCAACCACACAATCAAATACATAGAAAACTTCACAATATCATTCAATGCATATCAATCACTATTAAGAGTTTACTATCAAATAGTATAAACCATAACCTACCTCCAGCGAAGAACCGATGTCAAACAAGCTACTTCTTCCCAATACATTTATTTCCTCAATGTTTCCGAAACTTTCCAATCTATCAAGTATATATTCATAATTCTTAAGTTATCGAGTCTATAAGCACTGATATTATTCTATGTCTACCGTAAGCCTAAAAGCTCACAAATTTTTTTAATCATTTACCTTAAGTTCAAATTTAAGGGTACCTCTAAATTCCCCTCCAATTAAGATACTTAATAGTATTGGAAGTCATACAATACTCCTGATACTAGCAAACTCGCCTATTCAACACACTTAAGTATGTGTACCTACTGACTAGTTCCATTACAATTCATCAACACTGACAAAGAATTAAGACCCATCAATATATCTAGTAGGTCTAGGTATAAATCTAATTAACTTTTGTTATAATAGGTCATGTACTCGACACATCCTTTCACATCCTTTAACAAGCAGATTTCTTAATAACTAGTGGCCAACCTCCTACTCATTACGAATGACATGTTCATGTTTTGTCAAACGACCGCAAAACGGCCGCTACTGGCACCCCCCAACTATCCTACTATGTCAAAGCACAACCCCTATCAATTCCCCCCTCCCAGCGTTTCACCCATAATCCAAACATAATGCGGAAGACTTAAACTCATTTAATGAAAATCGATTCACTAACTTTAAAAACTCAATCCGATTTATTCCCAAAACCTGGAAGTCATCACCAACAGAACATCTTCTAATATCCTCAATTACTAATTTAAAAGAAAGTATCTTAAGAAGCTAAAATAAGTAAAAAGCTAGTCCCATGCCGAAATCTCAAGCATCAAGAGGACGGAGGAAGATCCCGTCCAAGTAGCAGCTAGCTCACCTGAAATCTGCTTTATGAGACTGTCTAGAATGTTGCTGCTGAGTTGGAAAGACGATGGCACGTTTGCTGCACTTCACAATGACAGAGATAAACTAAAAGTAGGGGCAGTACACAACAAAAGTATGAGTAGGTATTCATCGCCAACTCAAACCAGAAAACAGTATATATCAATAATATCCATAATCACCTACAATAACAACAATGTAAGCAAACAACAAGTTCTTAACATTATAAGCAACCGCCAGTTCACCCATGAGGACTCAAGCTCATGCATACCCATTTGGGAATTAGGTTCATTAATGATATAATTAACGTCTTTCAAGATTCATTATGTTATATTATCTAAGTGTCGGGTACATTACACTTCCGCTCCATATACTATCTGGTGTCGTGAACTTGACACTCCGATCCCCAAATTCTACTTGTCCGGTTCGTGACAACCACGTTCCTAATTCTACCGTGTCAGGGTCGTGACACCACCCGAGTCTCCCTAATTCTACGTTGCCAGTTCGTGACACCTGATCCCCTAGTTCTTCTACTTGTCGGTTTCTTAACCGGATCCCCATAATTTTTCTACGTGTCAGTTTTTCGTGACACCCGTTCCACTGCTCTCATCACTTTAGTTCATCAGCCTCTTTTATACCAAGGCAAACCATCAATCTCATTAACAAGGCATATTAGGGTTTTTTCCAAGATTTTAGGAATTCATAGCTTCATCATGCTTATTGTTATCACATTATGTAATCCACATTCTACAAGTAACAATTAAGATCTATGAAGGGTTTATACAATATCCACTAATACATATCATTCGCTATTAAGAGTTTACTATCAATAGCCTTAAACCATAACCTACCTCCACCGAGAATTTTCGTCTCAGAAAGCTATCTTCAAAAGTCTTTGCTTTCCTCTTGTTCTTCGCCTCACTCTCGTTCGTTTCTCCCTCTCTCTCTCTCTGTTCTTCATCTATATTTTTCTTAGTCAAAAACCTTTTTTTTTCTTTTACACTAAAATCATATAATTAAGTATAAAATAAAATGATAAAAGTACCCCACTATTTGGTTTTCAAGGTTCTCCCCTTTTAAAACCCCCAAGTATTAAAATTAATAAACATTCGACCAACCACTTCATAAATTATAAGCAGGAATATTCCAAAACGACCCTTAAAATATTTAACATAAATATCCGCCGACCTCATTCAAGGTCACGCCGCCTGTGACGGCCCTCTTGGCCTGCGACAGGTCCCGTCCCTCTGCTGTCCGGTATATGTCCGTCACAAGTTCAGAGACCTCCAAGTCATTAAAGAGTCTGTGCGGCCCATCATATGCCGGAGAACGGTCCGTCCTGCCACCAACCATCACCGTGATATTCAGAGATTCATCTTCTGTACGCAAATTTTAATTTCTAAGTGTTGTTTTGCATGGAGACCGCCCTCGACCGTTCCCGTCGTGCCATGACGTCCGTCGTGGATCTCGCGTCGACTCAGCCAGGTTTTCCAGAAATAAAAATTGTCTGCTTCAATAACGACTCAACATGTCGTTACAATACATAAACCCATTTACCCAGGTCGTCCTCCTGAATGATCATAAGAAGAAACCCAAGGGCAAAAAGGAGTACCACACTGATATTTCTGTAAACATGTGTGGTATCTTTCTTGCCATATCAGGCCTCTTCCTCTCGCAGTTGGACTCTTCTACTGGTCGATTCTTCCAGTTTTACTTTTGATTGATGCAATCTCCATTTAGCTCAACTTTGCGATTCTCTATCTAGAATGGCAACAGGATCCCCCTCCCTCATAAGTGAACTTTTCATCAATAAGAGCCTGAATCTGCAACGAATTAGTGTTAGTTTCCTCGCACCCCATGTTATCGTTTTCTATTCATAGACACTTGAAATACCGGATGCACTCCTGACAGCCTTGGATCAAGGCGAATTCATAATCCACCTTCCTTACTCGCGTAAGTAATGCAAATGGTCCATATAACTTGGGCTTAACTTACCTCTTTTACCAAACCGCATCACCTTCACCCCTTTTATGGGCGAAACTTTCAGCAAGACTGCTCACCCTCCAGAACTGCTAGTCCCTAACCTTCGATCGGCATACTTCTTTTGCCTACTTTTGAGCCGCTAAAAGCTTTTCTTCTTTTCTTGAATAGAATTTCCCCTTCTCTAATGAATCCCTCAAGATCAAAGTACCGGCAAGGTCTACCTCGCATGCATCAAACCAACCAATAGGGAGACCTACATCTCCTCCCATACAATGCTTCGAAAGGAGCCCAAATAATACTTGAGTGATAGCTATTATTGATATGAAAACTCTACTAAGGTAAGAAGTTATCCCAATCAACCACCAAATCTTATCCACACATGCACCCGAAGCATATCTTTCCCAACACCTGAAATTGTGTCGCTCAACTCCACAGCGGTGTAGGGTGAAATCCGTATCTAAGGGTCCAGCTATAGACCTAAATTTCAGCAATGCAAAGGGTGTTCTCAGCACAAACCGTTCTCTATAATTAAACTGAAACTGCGTACCTCTATCTGATTTATTTGAAAGTGGAACTTCCAATGCAACCGAACAATGTTGAGATGTAGTTTCCTGGCTCCTTCTTCTGCATTGTAATTCACCTTGACCGTAAGGAATAGAGCAGTACTTAGTTAACCTATCCACAAATTACCAAATATAATCACTGCCCAATGTTGTTGGCAGACCAACCACGAAGTCCTTGCCATCCTTTGTTCCCACTTCCCTCCATTCAGACTGGGGCATTTTTTCTGAAGTGTTCCTCCAGGCCTCTGGTGTTCATACTTTTACTTGCTGACAATTTGGGGCCCTAGGTATCTGGCATTTGGCCAACAAATCAGCAATTATGGCGCTTCATTCTCCTGGCCACCAAAGAAAGTGTTGCTTTAGGTAACTGGTACTCTTTGGTTGCACAGGATGTATAGAACTACCTGAACAGTAAATGAGCCTCTTGAATTGTTGTGATTCCACCATCAATACGGGGCCACATACCCTTCCCTTAATTCTCAAAACACTTCCTCATCGATTCTTGCTTCTTTTAGCCTCATGTCCTCGCAACACCTTATCTCAGATCCGAAACAGTTTCTCCCATCAGTAAAACTGCCTTTCCCTTAATTTTTGTCACGAAATGAAGAATCTTGCCTCCACACTGGCCAAAAATCCCCCCTTCCTCATTTACTTCCAACCTCGATAAGGTCATTAGCCAGAGTCTTAACCTCTCGAGTGAATGGCGTTCTAGAGACTGTATTGTGCAACTACCCATTGCTCCCCGTGCTTTTCTTACTTAAGCGGCGTCTTCCCAACAACCTTAGCCTTATTTCCTACGTGATTACAAGATGGTAAACTCATTAATCCTTCAGTAGTTCAATCCATCTCCTCTGTCTCAAAATTCATATCTTTCAAAGTAAAGACATACTGTAGGCCACGATGATCCGTGGATAGACTCACCTTAACCCCATATCGAAAGTTCTCCATTGCTTTAATGCAACCCTTAACCGCAGCCCAGACTCCAAAGTTTTGGGTGAGCAGATAATACAGTCATGCACCTTATACTTTCCTTCCTCGAAGCATAAGCATTAAACGTTCTTTCTCTTTCAGTACAGCACTGCACCCAAACCAGAATAGGGAGGTACCTCACAATACACAACGAAGTTCTTACCTCTACTGGCAAGTAAGGATAGTTTCGGTGGTCCTCAAGGTCGTGAGTTTTTGAACGCTTTCCTTCCTTCCTCACCCATTTCATCGACATACAAATGGAACATTCCTGCTTAGTCACGTTCGGCGGTCATTGGGAAGCTATAGAAGAATCCCTTTGAAAAAAATCGACGGTATAGCTGGCTACCCAACAAAGCTCCTTATTTCCGACACATTGATAGGTGTCCTTTACCCAATTTCTCTCTGTTTCAACTCTTAGACGGATCCCCATCAGCCCACTGCCTAAAACCACGTGCCCCAAGAAAGGAACACTGAATCTAGCCACAACTTTGCAACACTTGGAACTTTGCATAAAAGCTTTCTCCCTCAACATGTCCTCCAACACCATTCTTCAAATGCTTCCTCATGTTCCTTCTTTAACTCTTGGAGTATATCCAGTATTCACAATAAATACGATCAATCAAAGAGATCCAGATATGGCTTAAAAAACCCGTTCATATCAAGCTCATGAAAGCAGCAGTGGCATTCTTTAGTCCACGGATATTAACCAAGGAATTCATAATGCCCCTACCTGGTTAGAAAGAGCAGTCTTTGGCACATCTGCTGCCCGTATTCTTCATTGATGATCCAAACCATACCATCAAGTCCATCTTAGAGAAAGACACAAGCCCTCTTTGTAACTGCAAGTCCGTTCTGATTCGATAACAAATCAATCAATGCGAGGAAGAGGATACCTATGCTTAATATAGTACTTTTTTAGTTGCGCGGTACTCTAGTCCACATGCCGAAGACTCCCAGTCCTTCTTCTTCACAAATCACACCGGAGAACCAAATGGGATGCACTCGGTCTAATAAAGCTTTCCCTCAACAACCTTTGAAGTTGGGCTTTTTAACTCCCTCTGACTCTCGAGCCATTCTAATTAGGGGGGGTATGGAAATGGACGAGTACCACCTCTCCAAATCACTCAAACGTCACTATCCCTGTCCGTGGCATCTAGGAAAGGTCTGGCAGGGAACACCTCCATAAACTCACGACACTAACCGAGAACCGAAACCGGACTCAATCGCAGTCTTGGGTAGTATCGATCCCTAGGTGTGCCAAAACGCTCAACAACCCTTTACTAACCATTTCTTATCAACGACAGAAAGGAGATGATACGACTGGAGTGTAAGTGTAGTACCCCTCCCATACTTAACGGATCTAATCCCAGGCTTTGCCAACGTTTACAAAAAGTTTTAGCCTTACAATCATAGATTGCAACGTGGGAGAAATCCCAGTCATACCCAGAATTACTCGAAATCAACCATTTCTCAGATACCAATTCCTACATGAGTCTTCTTCCCCCACACAAGTCACCATACAAGCCTATAATATACCTATTTTCAACTATCCGACTCACCCCCCACGCGGAGTAGAAACACGAATAGGCATGGTTCAAGAATTCACAATGTAAATTAAATACCAGTAGCAAATAGGAAGCTATGATCATGAAAAGTGGAGCCATGCACAAATAATACAGAAGAGCCATGCAATCCCAAACCAAAAAGATTACCGTGATAACAGCATCTGATGCCTCCGCTTCAGACCGCCGCCTATGTAAGCATAACAATGGCCCTATCACATTTCTGCCCGTTGCCTCTACCATGTGTGTTGTAGTGCTCCAGTTTTTTCCGGTCACCCCCGCCGTTTTGGTGACCACCATTACCCACCCCTCCGGCCACCACGTTCCTCCAAAATAACGCCTCTGATCTACCATGACCACCTCTACCTCTAGCTTATTGGGGTTAATACTCTGTTTTGGACATTCCCCAATAATGTCCAGTCTCCCCAACATCCATAACTTCTCTGGGGCTAAATCATCGGTCCCTCTTGTGAGAATGACGAGGTTTGGGAATACCCCCACCTCCCACCTCAGAGAAATGTTGACCGACGTTCTGAGGTGGACCCCCAACTACAGTCTATAGTGAAGACTGCATTGTGGTCAGACGAGTAACCTCCCTAAATAAAACCCCCCCTGTCCTCCTAGAGTAAGAACCATTAAAATCACCCACCTCCCTTACGAGAACATTTAGAATGTCCGAAATTTGGCCATTTTGAAGTCAGCTGGCTTCACTCCCTCCACCTCATCACGAAGTCCTCCACTTCCTTCCTAAGGATTTTCCTGTAGCTCTACCATGTAGGATGAAATCGCAGATCTGACCTCAGCCCTTTCACAAACAACGGCGAATCCGCTCTTGTAACTGAAGCAAAGTTGGTGGCATACCTAGATAATGCACTAAACTTAGCCTGTATAAACCAGTGACCGTCATTCTTCCTTACTCTAGGCTCAAAGAACCATCTCTCCCTCCTATCCCTCACGGTCCAAAGGGATGTACTTCTCATTCTCCATAAATAAGCGTAGACTAATCACGCCCTATTCTAGGTGGTGCCTGTTGCGGGTTGAACACACGACATGGACCGCCACCCATTTTTGGCGTTTCCTCCTTGAAACGGATACTTACAGAACTCACGCCAACTCGTTCACTAGGCCCATTTTTATGTATTAATTTTTTTTTAACTCATGACAACACCAGAAAATCATAGCAGCCTCAGATTCAGCACCCTTGAAGACTGGGAAGGTTTTCAATTTCACAAAGAACTTTACTGAAAAGTTCATGCTGAGCCGCATTTTGTCATTATGGCCCTGTAGTCAAATAATAAAAACTTGCCCTATTCCATGAGGCATAGCATGCGGGGATCCTCACACATCATCGGCTTGCCGTACATCCTAAAACTGAGGTTCTGGCAGAACAACTAGGAGGTGTCTGGCCTATGATCAAAATACCCGCGATATAAGCAAGAACTGATTAATCTCTTTTGGGGTAGGTTGGGCTGAAAAATTTGGTCCTCATTCTGCCCTTGCTCATTTTCGTTTCCTGTTCCCCTTTCTAACCCTCTCTTACGACTAACTTCCTTCCTTCAGTCGTGGAGAGTCACCACCGCTCTAGTACCAGATGGGACAGTTGCTTGTCCTCTTCCTCTAGAGGACGTCCTCCCCCCCGCCTCTACCACTGCCCCCTTGCCACTACTCTCCTCTTTCGATCTAACAAAGCCCAGTGGGCTGGCTCACGCATCTTGTCCTTGCCGTGGTCTATTAGTGAGTCGTTTCTGTTGTTTTTGCGAAGTTGTTTGCTCTAGTTCTCAACCATCTTTGAAATAGAAGTGAAGATTGTGAGATACCAATTTGTCTCACCTAATACCAATTGGATCCTCATAGCACGTAAGAAAGAAATAATGGAATTTTCCTAAAGTCCTATAGCCTCCCTCACAAGAAAAGTAAGCGTAGTTCCCCCTACCGTATACCTAAGACTCTAAACTAGACTCTCCCGTTCTTGGTGATGAGACCAAACGAAAGCTAATGCTCTGATACGAAGTGGGTTATTTTTACGACTCGCAAAACGGCGTCCGCGACCTGGCACCACCCATGCACCTTATCCTACTGGATGTGGATCGAACCACCCCATCCAATTCCAAACTTTTCATTCAACTCATCAAAAATCAAGCATAATATACCAAATAATAATGCGGAGAAATGCTTAAAACCTCATTAATGAAAATCCGATAAAGCAACCTTATACAACTCAATACTATTTATTATTCCCAAAACCTAGAATCATCAATCAACCGACAAGAACATCGATCCTCAAATTACTATCTAAGAGTAATCCCTAAGAATCTAAAATAAGAAAAAGGCTGAGTCCATGCCGGAATCTCAGGTATCAAGACCATGACGAGGAGATCCAGTCCGAACTAGAAGTCAATAGCTCACCCTGAAATTTGGCTTGATGAAGCCTTGCTAGAGTTTGCGGCTGATTTGAAGACGATTAGCAGTTGCTGCACTCCACAATGACAAAACAGAGAACATCAATAGGGGTCAGTACAAAAACCAAGTCTGAGTAGGTATCCATCGGCCAACTCACAATAGAAAACCGTATCTATCAAATAATATCATAAATAAACGAACAATACTCAACATGTGCAACACAATTCTATTAATCATTAATCGCACTCGCAATTTCACCCATGAGGACTCAAGCCCTCATGCCATACCCTTTGGGCATTAGTTCATTAGCCTTGATTTATAACGTCTTTCAAGATCCGTTTTTTTTATTTCTCTCTGTCGGTACGTGACACTCCGCTCCATATACTATGCCTGGTGTCGGAACTTGACACTCCGACCCCAAATTCTACGTGGTCGATTCGTGACACCCTCTCCCCTAAATTCAACTTTTGTCAGTTGCGTGACACCCTATCCCCCTAATCGTACGTGTCTGTTTCGTGACCCCGATCCCCTAATTCTACGTGTCGTTTCGTGACACACCCGATCGCCTAATTCCTACGTGGTCGTGTTCGTGACACCCGTATTCCACGGCTCTCAAGAAATCACTTTAGTTTCATCACACCTTCTTTTATACAGCATCTCAATCTCTTTTAACAGGCAATATGGGTTTTTTCAAGATTTAGGGATTCAATAGCTTCATCCATGCGTATTTAATCACAATTATGTAATCCATTCATACAGTATACACTGTAAGCAATAGAATGTTTTAACTAACTAAACCCAATACAATATCCATTCGCTTTAAGATTTATACTACTAATAGCATAAACCATAAAAACCTACCTCCAACCTGAGAATGTCGTGACCAAGCAAGCTATCTTCAAAGTCTATGCTTTCCTCTTCGTTTCTTCGCCTTTCTCTTCTCTCTGTTTCGTTTCTGCTGTCTCTCCCTCTCTCTCTCTGTTCTTTCTTATTTTTCTTAATTCAAAACCCCTTTTTCTTTTACCCTCAATAATCATATAATGTAGTAAAAAATAACTCATATAATGAAGTAATAAAAGATTATAAAATACCCCACTACTTGTGTTTCAAGGTTCTCCTTTTACCCCCGAAGTATTAAATTATAACATTCAACCACTACACTTTAATTATAAGCCGTGAATAGTCCAAAACGTCCGTTCACAAAGTTTCAAGAGACCTCAATTCATTAAAGATCTGTGCCGCCCTCATACCTGAGACGTCCTTCCTGCCACCTGGCCCGTTCGTGACGTTCATTAGAGTCGAGTCTCAGTACCCCCCAATTTCTACATTCTAAGTGTTTTGGAACGCTGACCCCCTCGACGGGCCCTAATCGTGCCTATGACGGTCCTTCGTTGATCCGTCCCGGACTCAGTCCATTTTTCCAGAAATAAAATCTGCGTGTCTCAAACAGACTAAAGCATGTCGGTACAATTTTGTCATGATGATTAAGATGTAAACATTTGTTTTATCCTTGTTAATCTTCAGTAAACAATCACCAATAAGTTAATACACATATATTCCCAAATCTCTCTGTACCACAGTTCCCACTGCTTTTAAACATTGCAAGTAGAGGCCATCTAACACATAACTTAATTAATTACAATGAATTTTATTAAAGGACTGGGATGGATATTAACCACTGTACATCAACTACTAGCTACAACACACATATCAATCAATTTGTATAGATACATCAAAGCTTCTATAATTTTTACTTGAAGGAGTAGTCGCTTCCGTGTCCTCCTGTAACCATGCCTCTCTTTTATTTTCTTTCCACGCTCCAATTATTTACTATCGTCATTGTTATATATAACTAATAGAGGAAAGTTGCCCCACTATTTATTAAGGTTATCTTCGTTAACCCAACCAATTAATTATTAAAACTACCCTCTTAAATTCTATACTGTGCATGAGCTTCTTTGCAGTACGCATAAGTTCAGCTCATAATCTAATCCATCATTTTAGAATCTATCGAAAGTATTTGGATTGAAATAAAAAAATAGAACTAAAAAATGATCAAAAGGGTCCGTTACAAATAATATAATATGGTTTAGTTGGTGAATATATTGTTGGAAATAAGTTTAAACTAAATTTATAAGACTTAAAAAGTCGTTAATTACTTAAAATATATGAAAATATATAATATGGTTTAGTTGGTGGATATAGTGTTGGAATTAAGTAAAAACTAAATTAATTACACTTAAAGTTATTAAATTCTTCAAATATGTTAAAATATATAACGTGGTTTAGTTAATGAATTTGGAATTAAGTTAAAACTAAACTAATTAGACCTATAAATTGTAAAGTTTCTTAAAATACTTAAAATATTAAGTGGTTAGTTTGGTGAATAATTTTGAATTAATTAAAACTAAACTAAGTAGACTTAAAAGTTAGTAAAGAAGTTCTTCAAATAGTTCAAAATATATATGGTTTGATTTAGTTTTTAATTTTATGTTGGAATTAAGAATACAGTTAAACTCAACTATTAAAAACTTAAAAAGTTTGTTAAGTTCTTCAAATATTTAATAAAATATTACATGATTCATTGGTGAAATAATAGTGTTGGATTAAATAAAAACTAAAATAGTTAGACTTAAAAAGTTATTAAGCTCTTTAAATAAGTTAAAATATATAACGTGATTTAATTGATGAATATAGTGTTGGAATGAAGTTAAAATTAAACTAATTAAGCTTCAGAAGTTGTAAAGTTCTTCAAATAAGTTAAAATATAACGTGATTTAGTTGATGAATATAGTGTTAAAATTAAGCAAAATCAAAACTAATTAAACTTAAAAAGTTGTTAAGTTCTTCAAATAATCTAAAATATATTTAATGTCGTTTAGTTGGTGAATGTATTATTGAAATTAAGTTAAAGAAAAATAAATTGGACAGAAAAAGTTGTTAAGTTCTTCATATAAGTTAAAATACTTTATGTGGTTTAGTTGGTTAGGATAGTGTTGGAATGAAGCTAAAACTAAAGTAATTAGACTTAAAAAATTTGAAGTTGTTTAAATAAGTTAAAATATATATAGTGGTTCTTTGGTGATCATTATTGTTGAAATTAACTTAAAACGTAACCTACGGTTTAATAAAAATCAGAGCCTAAAAGTGGCTATGACCAGGGCGCTGAAGAGTTGGCGCTGGTAGTAGTCAGAATAGGAGGAAATTGGTGGTTAGGGAATTAGACAGACTTAAAAAGGTCACGTCCCAGAAATTGGAACTGATGCTACACTCGTCTTAAGTCCCATAACCAAGACAGGGTCCTCGCTAGGGAACTGTTCACCATTACTATAAAAAGCACAAATTTCTTTTCAACTCAAAATACCAGCGCTAATATTTGGTTGTGACTTGTACAGCCTCTATAGTATGTACAAAATTGGATTCAAAAGAATTTTACAAGATCTCAAACTAACCTTGTTTCTAGAAGAGAACAAGAAATATAATAGGAGTATTAATGTTTTTCTAAAATGGACAAAAAACTAACTCACAAATCTCCAAAAAAACTTACAAAAACAAAATAAATGTAGAAGCAAGGAGGGGTTAGTACAAAACCACTCGGATACTCCACGAGCACTCTCTAAACACAAGTTTAAGTGGATGAAATACGGTAGCTTCTACCACTCCAACCGGGCCTTCAGAACCAATAACTTTCCATACAAATCAGTCCACAACCTAACAGCTCTTGTTATACTCTCAGCGTAGATCACAACAACACCTTAGACCAATTACATATCCTTCACAACACACTTTACACAAAGTAGGATATTCTCACTAATCTACTTCAACAAAAGTTTTCATTCCTCAACAATAACACTTCAAGGGCGACAAATTACATATCTCAATAACAACATTAACAAATTGTATAATCTCACACAACACTTCAAAAACGCATTAACTATTCTGCAATAACAAGCTCGAGTACTTCACAATCACGGAGGGAGAGGACAGAGTTTCTGCAGTAAGGGTACTCGACAAGATTAGCAAAAGACACCATCAAGTCCTAATGATAGTATGTTACTAGCAATGGAAAACAATGTCAAGATAGCTGAGTCGCATGTCTGACCTATCATACATGGGGGGAGGCCCGTCGTCCGTCTCAGTTGGTGGGACCCATGGGGACTTAGTCGTGTTGGACTTGGCATCCTGGTGCACGCTCCTACAAGATGCCTCCGTGTAAAGGTGTAGGGGCGGCGCGATCGAAGGGAGAGGCGGGTCGTGCGGCGATAGCTATTGCCGCAATGGATTGATCCATGAGGGGTTGGCCGACAGGAGCCGTGGAGGGACCCCCTGAAGGTACAGAGGGACCTACCGTGGGTGAAGTGGCGTTCATGTGCATATCAGTTGGAGGGGGGGGGGCACAACGCGGGTGGAATGTCAAAGGACATGTCCGGGGGACAAAATGAAAGGATTGAAACAGGGTCAGTAACACTACCACTTCAGCCGAACTAGGCAACGAAATTTCGAAGATACCTTAAATTACGCCTGGCATATACACATCACGCACAAACAATTATTCACATTACCTTTTATTACCCTTTGTTTTTATCATTAGAATTAATCAATGTGCACAAATCAACACATCACCGAGTCCCGTTACTCCCAATCATATACCACAAGGAAATACACGCATTCCATACACTTAAGAAAAGTTGTGAAATCCACTTGCCTCAATTAATCGAGCAATTACTTCAAAATTTGAGTCTGCCTCTTTCGGTTGACTTCCAAACCAATACAATCTATATAAATAGACAGTCACAAAAATATTTATAAATTAACAACACTCACATCACTCCGTGTCTAGCCTAGACCAATAAAAAAAAAAAAAACTTACCATTACGATCTAAGTGTCATGTAATATCTTAGAATGTCAATGAAATATGTTGCAATTTACCCTTTTATTTTCCAATGTTGTGTCAATCTGTAGTGACTGAGTTCGCAATTTCTAGGTAGGGGTTCTCCAAGTAGTACAAACCCTCTAAGGGGCGAGACATTTTCAAATATAAGATATGACATTACCGAATTTTAAGTTATATATCTCAATGTATCAAAACTTAATTAGAAAGTGTGAATACTAATACAAGAATATGCAACTATAAACGATTCGTGAAATTTTTTTGTAAAACAATATACGGGAGATTAACCTTCCTCACCAAACATCGAAATTATATGCCAAAAGGCTTATTTTTTTTTTTACCAAGATCCAATTACTAACCGGACTGGTATATTATTATGGCCCAAAGAAGTCCATGCTCCACCACATGAACTTTTTAAAATTTGAATTATTTTCTTTACCAATCCAATCTCAGGCAACTATCTTAGGCCCATATCCAGTACAATCATTCCTTTTTCAAGGTTCCTTAGCGTATTTCCAATTGGCAACTTCGCGGTGTAGCTTAAATGTCTAAATTTTTTAATTCCTTATATTTCAAGACATGCACTATTACAAGATTTGTAGGGCTTTTTCTCTCGTTACCTGGGGGAGAAAAGTTGCAAATTCTTGAATTCGTTAGTCATGTTTCTTTGCTGGGGGCCGGTCCGTCTCTTCAGGTGTATTACATTTGGGGGGGCAATTGGTGGTGGTGAGCGTTGGTTGGTTATGCACAAACAGAGGTTTTAATCCCCAGTCTTACTTAATTCCATATCTCACCACAAATAGTGGATTTGAATTATGTCTGGGACGCTATTAACGACCAACCAAAGAATAAATTATTTAATAAATATACATCAGTTAGAGACAATGGTTCATTTATTGAGATAGTATATCTTTTTTCAATCAACTTGTCGCGCTAAAGCCATAATGACTCGGGGTAGCCGGTCCCGCTAGGAGGGGCAAGTATTTCTAAGTTGTTAGGGGGGCAATTTTTTCCAAAGTTAATATTAAACGGGTTCACTACCTACCCCACTAAAAACATTTTTTGTCGATCAAACGAGTAAAGTAGAGCAAAGAAAATGGAGGACCGTATTGGGCCTAGAAGTAGGAGGTGTATGATCGGTGTAGAGTTTGGGAATTTGTTAGATGCTCTAGCAAAGTGAGCTCCTCCTGAAGACTATT
The DNA here is from genome assembly GCA_027704765.1 of Solanum habrochaites. Lineage (NCBI taxonomy): Eukaryota > Viridiplantae > Streptophyta > Magnoliopsida > Solanales > Solanaceae > Solanum > Solanum habrochaites. Next base: position 51,506,979 of record JAKWJA010002495.1, on the reverse strand, counting down.
CCGCTTCCGAGAGTAAGCAGACTTGCTTAAGAAATGGAATTCCGAATAACACTTTGAATATCCATAAATCACGAGTAATTATCAAGCCGCGGGCTAATCCATGAACTCAATGTGAATCAAAATTCTCTGAACCACAACACAATAACTAGGTCGAATATTTTGTCACATAGCCATGATAAAATTCAAAATCAATACTTGCTACATTTATAAGTGAATCTGAGCCAACCATCAAACACTAATAATGCCCAAACCATCACATATTTTAGCACAATTTTCTTTTCACAACATAATCTTTTCACAAGCTTAATTTATAAAAATCTGATCTTTAGACATGGCATCCATCAAGGGAGAATGAAAACATCTCTAATTGAAATAAGTTAAAGATCAAGTAAGAACCCAAAAACTGGGTACACTTTTGGATGAAGAACTGTTAACAACATTGTCGGATAACTATAACTCTTCAAGAAAACTCTTCTATAAGTTCTTATAAGAAAGATTGTGTCTGTAGATATATGAGTGACTAGCTTTTTAATAGTATCCACATGCCACAATTATATTACTAAATTAATTACCCGGCAATTTTATAAAGGATGCCTACTGCTCCGGGGATCAAAGTATCAGAGGATCTGTACTCCCAATCCCCCCGCTTAGTATCGTCTCCCCTAGATACAATAAAAATATATGGACATATTGCAATGAAATCATACTCATACTCATATCGAAACGAACAATAAGGTTGTGGGTCAACTTTAGATATACAAGAATCAATGTCGAATAACATTAAAATACTTCTCCATAATGCCCAAAATCAATATTTTCCATTCATCTGACTCTCATCTGTTCCAAAAAATAAAAAAATTTACACCCACCCAAATCAACCAGTCTAATCTCTTCCATTAAAAATTGTTACACCTATCGCATTGATAAAAACCCCGGCATACGTCTCACATTACTGAGCCATCAAAGCCAAACACTCTTTAATAAGAAACATCAGAACCCTACAAAACCTTTAACCTTACTGTGCACAGGGGCTCACCAGGTCGACTAAGTAATCAGGTTCTTCGTAGAGATCATCAAGCACACTTATAGTCGCCAAAGGGTTTGGTCAAACTATGTTTCTTATCTTGCGGCCATTTAAGCATCCTATTAATAGATATGAGAATTACACTTAAAGCGTTTTGATAATCTGGCATTTTCAAATCTAAATACTTTCTCACGCCTAGTGTAGCGAGAATGAATAACACCTTCTTGTGTGCGAGGACGGGGCACCGCCGGTACTACTCACCATACGCGGGAAGGGTTTGAACAATTGGCATGGTCATGTAATGTGGGGGGTGGGGGGGGGTTCATCAATGTGCCTATGTCGCTACAAACTCAAAGACCATTAGTCCCGGGTTTATACCCCTAAGGCGGAGAATATGTACTAAAGGCATCTCTCGTAACCTCTAACTCACTATCAAAAATGCTTATGTACACACTTAAGGTAAAAGACTGGTAGTCGGTCCCAATCCAACCTGGGACGATACATTAAAATTTGTAGGTGTCCCCCACCATTGGCACGGAGTCGAAATTAATTTAACGGGCTATCATAATTGTAGGAATAACAATCTAGCTCGACATACAACATATAGAATCTCGCTACTCGTTTGCGTGTCACGGAAACAAAAACTCACGGCTTTAGGCGGAGGGAAGTCCGATGATAACTTTCTATAAGCTATACCGAACTAGTTCACTATCTCACAACATCATACTCTACTCAAGGGCAGTAGGAAGTGGCTGTAATCTGTTCGCGTGGGTCCAACTAGAAACCGAATTGCTTTTATATGAGTAAGTCGTATTCCTCTTCACATTTTCCTATTCTTCTGCCCATGACCACCGAGCATATACAAAATAAATAGCTTGAACCTTCAAATACCATAGTTTTGGTTCTTTTGTTAACTCGGCTCGACCTTTTTTTGACTACAAACGTCTATATTGTTTTTTTCACCTGTCGCTCAAGAATAAAGACTTTAAATGGAACCTTTCCTTAGGTCCTTTGAAAATAAAAATAACACATTTTATGACTTAGAACATATACAAGTCCTTCCAAATACTCAATATTAAGTGAAATCGATCATTTCTTACCTTCACCAATCCATACCTTGACAAATAATACTACCACAAACATAAAGTCATCATGAAAAACTTGAATTTTTCCCCCAACTAGGCAACATATTCCCATTATCTATTAACATTAGCTCATACCTAGAATTTTTCTTCTATGAATTCACATATCTTAGCTTATCAATGGTTTCCTCTATATTAATCATATCATATGCTTCACTAAAAATCCAATCATACTCATTATCAAACTCAATCTCACAGAAGAATTTATAATCACACTCGACTTGAACGTATGTACATTTTTTTCTCAAGTGTTATCCAATAGTATTTAACCAATCTGATGAATGTGTGACACTATTATCATAAGAAGGGAAAAATAGAGGAGTCACTCGTCTCTAAAGTCAATGTTATACTATCTTGAGGTACATATTTTTTTTCCTTTGTACTCAAATTAAATATATTTGTTACTGATCATCTCTTTTCCAATACGAAGATCACCTTAACTAATTTTTTGTTTGTGTGATTCTAGCATGCTTTCAGTATTTTATTCAAGCAGTGGTCTCCGCTCCTCCTATTATCTTTTCCACACCAAATCAAGCTACCATCACCCAATATGGTCAAACACACTTGATGCTTCGCAAAACATCATTACATTACAAATTCTGTAACCACCATCCCTATTAAATAGTTGCATCTCATAATAAGTCAAACAACACGAACTCTATTAACATTATGCTTAGATCGCCCTTTCGATCCCCGCTAATTCAACCCGCCATCCAACATTACATCTCAACCTAGCTTATGCCAACCCATCCAAGGGACATCTCAATTCATGTAGGGGACGCACTTTTATTATGAAAAATCTCCATTGGGGTTCATTCACCCCAGTATCTTCTTAGTACTTCTTTAATTACCCATAAGTTTGTATTTTGTAAAAATCTACTCATTTGGTTCTTCAGATAAAATTATCTGACCTCATTTAGAATTTTGAGATACACTTCACTACCTAATGTAATTTACTATTCATACCACAGGAGACCCATTACTAAAATTGTCTCTGTAAATATGCTTTAATTTCGTTCGGTCATTATACAACGATTTGTTGGTGTGTTTCAAATGTGAATACAAGAACAAATATAATTAATAAAGAACGGACATGTGTAATAACACAGATAAACCGTCATCAAATAGTTAGTAATTGCACTTGACATCAACATATTAATATTTATATATCACTAGTAGCAAATTGTGAATACTGTTAAATCCACAACTAGAACACATCATACCATTCGAGAAGATTGTAGCCAAATAGCCTACATATTCCTCTCCCATTAAGTAACTAACATGCACTATCAAATAACTGGTCTTGAATTTTATCGTTCCAAATAATATGCAATCCGTGTCGTAGATATGTCTTACAATATAGTTACACATTCCTCTTAACTCCCAAGTAGCACTCGATACTAATTAGTAGTAGTCATATATAATGACCCTTTTGTTTATATTCATCCCCTAATCTATGAAAGATTCACCTTCGGATTTAGGCGCAATGTAATTTCGTTAAGAACCCTCATATATGTTTTATGAAAACTATCGAATTGTAAACTTTTTTCAAGTTGCATTGCTCATTATCTAGCGACCTCTTTAATCATTTAACATGTGATTATCAAATCATTCCATATATGTATATACCACATAAGTACTATTCATTTTACTAGGGTAACTAACCTTACACAACCCCTTCAAATTGTTGAAATTCTAAATCTAACCACATATCTTTTCCATAATTATATTACTTCTATCTTAGTATCATATCTAACATTCAAAGATACAAGACATCAACTACTCACAAGAGAAACCACGTACGATTTATCACTATAAGTGAAAGTGAATGGAGTGAAGCGATAATAATCAATACCTAATCAAGTAAGTATGATAGAGATCAAAGAAAGTGAAGATTTTTCTTATCAGCCACTATAGCCTCTCGACGATAAGTACAGGCTTCTCCGTACCAATCCTCGATAATCTACATAGACTCGACTTGTATACACGTGAGACTGTCATGACCCAAAAATGGGTGTGAGATGCACTCGGCTATACAATCACTACCAAGTCATCCTAGACAACCCCACATATCTAACACAGTGCTGAAGTAAATGAACAATCCAACAACAATTTTTCTAAATTAATGAACGAACGTAATACTAATTAAATCCAAAAACCAAGGTTGTCACGTGTACAAGCCTCTAGATGAAAATATTATAATGAGAATAAAATAAAAGTCTAAATGAAGAAGGGGTCTTTTTCCAGTAAAACACAAGTCAATAAACTGGAGTAGGAAAGTTCTCGAGCCGCCTAGCAGCTTATCACACCCTCCACAAAATGCCTCGAAAGTGAAATAGACTTACAGGGAATCACTAAGATACGTGCTCGTAAACCTACAAAAAATTTGTAATAAGCAAAGGGTGAGTGTGCCAAACCATCCACGGGGCGGCGCGGTAACCAGGGTGCAACAGCAACCTCTCATGGCACGTTCCGGGTGTGTGGGTCAGTGGTACACAAAAACGGGTCGCTACCTTTACGGGAGGGGACCCTGGTATCGTAGAACCGGGGTGGCGGCGGGGGCACGTCTAGACAGTATAATGTTTGATGGGTTAGAAGTGCACCGTTTACCAAACACACCACTCAATAACCAGCACTCTATCAGTTTACCCAGTCTCAATAACAACTCAATATTCATTCAGTCACAAGCTTGATAGAGAAACCTCACAAGATCAGCATAACACGTGTTCAAGTACAAGCATCAGTAATAAAGGATAGGTGTCAAATGCCATGTGATGCATGGGTCCAATTGGATAGGGTGATGCATGTCCTCCCTAACGACCACATCCGTTGTCTCTTAGGCTGGGAAACCATGGGGGGACCTATCTGTCAGCACATTCATGGCATCAGCGCGCCCGACACGACCGCGTGCGATGACTAACCTTCAATCACGTCTCGGATACGTCCCGGTCAAATCGGTGGTATATTCCATCCGGCGCGTGGTCTACGGACCCACGTGGGACCATGGTAGCAGGGGGGGGAGGGTCATCGGTGTCGACTCGGGGGGACCGAGTACCAGTGTCTCCGAAGGTGGGTACATCTGTCGAGGGTATGGACTGGCGGTTCAGGTGTGGAAATCGGAGATAAACCATTTTGATAACAAAGCACAATTAACACAGTACTACAACACCAACCAAAGTAAACAACAAGGGCAGTCAGGGGCATGTTTTGTGGTCGGGCTGATGGTCACGGGGGACGGGCTGCAGATGAGTGAAAGGTACAGCGCACAAAATGGTGGTGCGGTTTGGCGCTGCGGGTATGGACGAGGCAAGGGGTGAGAATCCACGCCTCAGGACCAAGCAAGTTGCACGCCGAAGCTTGAGTGTTCCCGTCCGTTGAATGTGGCCCCAAGATCATGCAATCTATTGCAAGGACATGACCACAAGACGATTTCTAAAACTTACAACAACCCAACGCTAAATAATCAAGTTCCTAAGCTGCAAGTCTAGGTTAAGTGTTCATAACTTCTCAAAAACACTAACCCAATTTTTTAAATTTGCTTAAGTACCTAATATAATAAGTACATTCTTAATGTCGCAACAAGAAATCAATAATATAAAGAGGCATCAAAAATTACAACTCCTCAGCGCTTAATCAAGAACTTATGAATGGAGAAAAATGTCAATATTCCACAGTGTCATATATTGCCCATTCCATCACTTCCCAATTCATTATGGTTCTATGGTAGGTGATTACCTAATACTTGTAATATACTATATAATTTCAATTCCAACTATATTGTTTTTCTTCTCCACCTAAGCATAGACCCGTGGAATCAATATAAACTATGTAAATTTTATCACATACTTCACATAATAATAACAATTAATCTCTAAACAATAGATCAATAACAATATTTAGGCACAATAACCTGTTTAACTTTGAACGGTACGGTCGGTGATTAAATCCTCATTCGATAGGCTAATCACTCTTTTTTTTTCCTTTAGGCAATATGATTGTGCATAATAATACCCCACTAAATAGTTCATAAATGTATTTATTTAATAATTAACCATCAATTAATTTTACTCTAGTTAACTGAATATTTCCAAATTTCCAAAAATTACCTTCCGGGTCATATATTATCCACCACAAGAATCATTTTCTTCCTCGAACATAAAGTAAAAGAAAAGTACCTGAGATCTTCAAAAAGTTGAGGATATCTGGCCACGCCATGTAGACTCGTAGTCTCCCAGTGCCTTTCCCATTAATCAGTTCTTCCATTGCACCTCACTAAAGCAATCTCTTTGGCCTAATCTTTCAAACTCCTATCCAAAATTCAATATGCTCCTCCTCAAAGCCATGTCCTGGAACCCAAATTCCACAGAGTCAGTGAAAGCCACATGAGATTGGGGATATCCCAGAATATAACTTTCCCAAGCAATCTATACAGGAAAGGGGATGAACTGGGGCCCCGACACAATAGGGTGTCAAGGACAACTTATAAGACCCCTCTCCCACTCTGCGGCTCAAAATGCGCAAAAGGTCCAGACGAATCTAGGTCGTGGAGCTTTTCCCTTCTTTAGGGAAAAACCTCATCACACTGTCCTGGGGCAGTGTGTGTGGGGGGATTACTCGGAGCCAAACAGGGAGGGATGATCATTCTCCATAAACATTAAGCTCTAAACTGTCGGGGGGGCGTCCGATCGGTGGCATTGTCTTCTCTAGTCGACTCTGGCTGCAACAGGTCTTATACTGAATCATACAGACTTCTCCAGAGCTCTCTAAGCAATCCTGTATCCAAAGAGTCCCATCTCTTCCGATCAACCAAACCAATCAGAGATCTACAACCGTCTACCATACAAGCCTCAGATGTGTCCCAGCCTGGACCTAGAGTGATAAATTTATTGTACTGAAAACAGTGCTAAGGGTAAATGTCCGATCCCATCTAGCACCAAAAGCGATCACGGACATGCTCGAAAGCATATCTTCAAACACCAGAATTGTCCGCCTGCACACTGCCATTTTGTCCTTAGGGTACAAGGAATGTACTCATACTAAATGAGTACCCAGACCATCAGACCATGTTGTAATGCCTTCTAAAAGTCAGAGCAGTAATAGTAACTTGATCTGATCTGATAAAACAGGGGAACTAAGGTAGTCGCACAATCTGACTGATATATAGCTCGGCTAACTTCTCTGCCGTATACTTCACCTGAACCGGAATGAAGTGGGACCAGACTTGGTCAGCCTATCAAAAAACAACCACCCAAATCGAGTAATAACCCCAACTGTGGTAGGCAAAACCCACAAAAAGTCCATAGTAATCCATCCCATTCCAAGTAGATCGGCATCTCTAAGATACACCCCGGGCTGCTGGTGCTCACACTTGATGACTTAGCAAGTCAAACACTCTAAACAAAGTGTGTAATATCTCTCTTAATCCACACATCAATAAGGCTAATTCAGATTCATGATAATCTTCGCCGCTCCCAGGATGGATTGAAAACCGAGAACAATGGGCCTCTTAAGAATCAATCTAATCAAATCGCCTGTCTTGGAACACAAATTATTCATCGATCCGCAAGACACATAGAATCCAAGGACAACATCTGAGATTTTGTTAACGACCTTTGGGTAGTTCGTGGTTAAAACCTTCTGTTTCATTAAAATGCATTTCCAATATATGCTAAGTGGATATTTTGGTGATTCGTAATTATATTAGTAATTAGGGAGGTTGTTTTAATAATTTATAGAGTTGGTGTTAGAAAAAACATTTAAATTAGAAATGGGTCATTTTTTACCATGGTTATAATTGGTTATATAAGAATTTTGGAAAAGATATAATCTAGAAAAAGAAAGGATTGGGAAAAATAAACCTAGCAAATCTCCCTGCGGTGTCTAAGAGAACTAGCTAACCAGGTAATATTTTAAGTGTTAAATATATTTCGCTACTGATTTATGTCATTTAGATAACTGCATAGAGAATATGATGGTATCCCAGGTATATGCTGGTTGACGGTGCTCGTGTGTAATGGTCATTAAGTGGTGATTGTTGTTGTATACCTGTTGCACCCAAACTCTTGAAAAAGAATAATTTGGAGAAATTTATATATAATTTTATGTTTTGTAATGGAGAAACATAAATGCTACTGCCATTATTCTCAAACGTCCACTAATGCTTGAATGCTCACTAAATTTAGTTTTTTTTTATACGAATAGAATTACAGTTTGTTGAGCTTACCACTGGTTTTGTAACCAGTTGTATAGGAATTAAGCTTATTAATATTATTATCATGTTATCAAGTTAAGTTTTTTATATATTGAGATAGATAATTAATATTAGGTTATGATTACTAATTGCCATCAATTGTCTAATTGGAGGAAGTAAGTAAGATTATCTTTAGGTTGAACTTTAAGATATTTAATTATAGAATTAGGGTGGATTGATGGGTTATAGCTAGACAAAAAAATATTGGAGTTATTTATGGTTTTGTTAACGTACAATTATATGAAAAGACATGGAAAAATAGTTGCTTGACTTCGGTCTTCGGTGTGAGGTAGGGTTATGGTTTATTTATATGTGCAGATAAACTCTAAATAGTGCTGATATGTATGAGTGATATTGTAAAGTCTCCTATGCACTTGATTGTGTGGTTGTCTGTTTTGATGTGTGGTTTGTTGGTTGGATTGAATGACGCCTTAATAAGAAGACTTGATAAACTAAAAATGAAGATTAATTGGGATAAGAGTGTCCGTTTCGAAATGGATTAATGGATCGGCGGAGGTGTTCACGTTCCGACAAAGTATTATGGGATCGAGTGTCACGTTCCAACACGATCTATGGGATCGGAGTGTCACGTTCATACACAATAACATTAAAGGAATGGAAACTCTTTGAAATTAAATTAATATACTCAATCTCAAAGAATCTATTTTCACAACGGACTATGATGTGGAGGCATGCGTCCTCATAGGTGGTTGAGTGTGTTGATGGTAGTGTTACTATATATCGTGTTGTAGTACAATGGTTAATGTGTTTGTTTTTTCCACCTGTTAAAGTATTGTAGTTGATTTTAATTATTATTCAAGTGTATATGATTTCTTCTTACTTGGCTGATGATACCTACTCAGTACGTGTTCCTTGTACTGACCTACTTGTATTTTCCTCTGTGTTATTTTGTGGAGTGCAGAAGTTGTACCATCGACTTCGACACTCGCCCTCAGATTTAGTCAATCTTCCAGAAATCAGAGTTCAGAGGCAGATATTATTTCTAGAGCGTGGTGATCTCTATTACAAGCTGATGCTCTTGCAATTTCAAACATGGACCATCTTTTTACTTATTTTGGTTTCTTATAAATACTCACACTTGGGTAATTTGAGGATAGATGTTCTTGATGTGATGACTCAAGATTTTCGGGGGATAATAAGTGTTAAAAATTTTAGAAGCTTATTAATTGGTTACATTAATAAGTTTTGATCTTCCGCATTATATTTTGCGTGTTCATCGTGGGAAATATTGGTAAATGTGCGTTTAGATTGTTGGGTTCGCTACTAGTAGTAAGTGTGGGTGCACCACTCACGACTCGTTTTTGGGTAGTGACAAACTTGGTATCAGAGCATAGGTTAATTGGTATAATCAAAAGAGGACCAAGTCTAGTAGAGTCTGAGGAACGGTATTAGGGGCGCCTTACTTTTCTTCGAGGGGCTATACGACTTAGGAAAACTCATTCTTCTTTATTTCGTGTTATTATTTGGATCCAATTGGTATCTAGGTGATACAACTTGAGATTTGACATTATCACTCTATTTCGCAGATGGTTAGAACTAAAGCAACAACTGTGCCAACACCAAACACCTGGCAAGACAGGGTGAATCTGAGGCCAACCATTGGGCTGCAACTCGGGGGGAGCAGAGAGTGGCAGAGGCCCGGGTGGTAGAGGTTGCAGAACGGAAGCCCACTAGGTAGAAGAAAAAACACTTTTATTGTATCCAGCTGGAATAGAGAAGTGGACTCCGTCTCGAACCGACGACGGTTGATTCTTGGTATTGTGGAGAGAGGGGACGAAGGGGGAAAAGGAAAATTGCAGGTTAAGAATAAGGAAGTTTACCACCCCAGCACCCCAAGATGATTAATCAGGTTTACTTATCTTAGAGGCGTTTCTGATCAGGGCTAGACACCTCCAGTGTTTTATGCACAGCACCTCGGGTTTCGTTAAAAGGAGTAAAACATGCAGCTGTTGTGTACCCGCATGGATGCATCATTGGATGGAAAATTTCCATCGATTGGAATCAGGGCTATAATGACAGCGTGATCAGCATGATCTTTTCCTAAGTTCTTAACAGTTGAACTCCCAGTCTTCAGGTGCTGAATGTGAAGATGTTATAATGTTCTTGTTTGATTGTTCAGGAGCTGCTAAATAAGAGGACATAGTAGACGACGGTGGTGTAGAGTTTGTGAACACATCTTTTTCTTTTTTCTTTTTTTTTTTCTCACTACCAGTTTCAGGGGGATGCCAAATGCGGTGGCGGTTGTTATGTTGAGTGTCAACCAGCAAATGCACCACCTAGACTTGGGCATTATTCGTTAGCTTATTTATGGAGAAGGAAAGAGTGTAGAGTTCCTGATCCTAGAGCAATGAAGGATATGTCGTTGCTTCTCCACTGAGGCTAAATTTCGTGCACTATCCAGGTATTCTCACTCAGCTTTGCTACAGTACACAAGAGACAGATTAGGCCCGCTATTTGTGAAAAGATTGAGGTCAGATTCAGGATCTCAGCCTTATAGGTACCTGCAACAGCAAATCCTTCCTGAAAGTGCCTTTGATTTTGTGTAGTAGAGGTGGAGAGGGGTGAATTCAGACGACTACCATGGCGTTGACATTTAGATTCGTACAGGGATGTAAGTTTAGTGGTTCTTACCGCTCGAGCGGCAAGAGTTCAGGGAGATTACCCAGACCCGTCCTATGTAGTATTCACTTGCAGGGCTCAGTTGGGGGGTCCATCGCACAGACCCAGTTCAGCCCTTTTTTCTGAGTTTGGAGGTATCTCGAATAGCTATTTTCACAGAGACATATACTGAAGCCATCCCCTCCGGGACTTCGTTATGGATGTGTAGTGGTTGCCACATTTAGGAAATACTGTCCAAAAAAAGAGCACAGACCCCTAAGTAGTTAGAGAGAGGTAGGTAATGGTAGAGGCCGCCATTTTGGATGACGTGGTGGCCAAGGGTTTATAGTGGTACCGTTCATTAGGGGTGCGGTGGAGGGCCAAGTTAGAACTACTGTGTGCGCGTTGGTAGGGGTATAGCGACAGACAAGTGATAGGGGCCCATTATATGCTTTTTGTCCGGGAAGTCTGACAAGCAGGACATCTGATGTTGTTATACACAGGTAATCTTTGGCTGTTGGTAATTTGCGTGGTTATGCATTGTTAGAATCCGGATCCACATTTTCATATTGTGTCTCCTCATGTACTGTTCTTGATTTATATTGTGATTTGCATGGCATGCCTATGGTTGTCTCTTACTCATGTGGGTAAGTCTGTGATAGTGTGAAAAGATGTATAGGTCATGCCTTGTGACTTTTGTGTGGGGAGAATAATTATGTAGATTGATTATTCTAGAGATGGTTTAATTTTGATGTAATTTTGGGGTATGACCTTGCTTTCTCCAAATTTTGAAATCTTAGGATTGTAATGCTAAAAAACTGTGCAATTGCAAGCCTTGGGGACAACCTCTAGTGTGGGAGGTGTGCTATATTACCACTCAGTTCATTATATCTCTTTTCTTCGTGCCAAGAGGATGGTGAGTAAGGGTTGTTAGCTTTATTGCACATTCTAAGGGATGTACTTCCAAAGTACCTTCGATTAGTCTGTTTCCAATAGTCTGAGTTTCTGGATGTTTTTCCTTCAGACCTTCTCGGTATGCCACGGATAGGGATATTGATTTTCATATGATCTGGAGTCGGGACTCCGCTTGCTATTGTGTTCACCCTTATAGAATGATTCCAGTTGAGTTAAGGGACTGTAAAATGACCAGACTTCAGACGTTGTAGGTAAAGGTTTTATTAGACCAAGGCAATCCCCTGGGGTGCTCCGTTTTTTGTGAAAGGAAGGAAAGATTGGAAAGTTGGAAGTTTCCGGATGTGCATGACTCAGGGTAGCTGAATAAGATAGGGAACTTTTAAGAACAGGTTATCCCATTCTCGCATAATGATTTGTTTGATCCGTTACAAGGTGCTTGTGCTTATCTTAAAAATGATTTGAGATCCGGTTTCATCAATTGAAGCATAAGGGACAACAAAGCCGCCAAAGACTGCTTTTTGAAACAGGTATGGGCATTATGAATCTGTGTAATGTCGTTTTGGGCCTACGAATGCCCTGCTGATCTCAGAACCCTGGTGACGCGGATTTTTTAAGCATATCTGGATCTCTTGTTATTGTATTATTGATGATATACGGGATATACTCAAAGAGCAGGAAAAGACTGAGGATTCATTTGAGAATTTTATGGAGTTGTGAGGGAGAAACACTTTATGCAAATCCCAAGTGTGAGTTTTGGATAGATGTTTGTTGGTCTTCTTGGGCATCTGGTTGATAAGGATGGGTGATGGTGGATCCTTATAAGATTGCAGAAGTGAAGAGGTGGGTAAGACCTATAATGCTTATGAGGTAGTAAGGAGCTTTTGTGGGTTTTTAGCTAGCTACTACCGTCGATCGTCAAGGGTTTCTTTATTGCTGCAGCTGACAAATTTGACTAAGAAGATGTTCCATTTGTATTGTCGGAATAGAATGTGAAGAAATTTCTAGAAACTCAAGATCTTGTTGACTACTGCACAATTTTACCTTTTGCAGTGGAAGGTCAAGAATTTTATTGTTTATGGTGAGCATCTTTATTTGTTTGGGGGCATTGCTAATGCAGAAGAGGAAGTAATTTCTTATGCTCAGGCCAATTGAATGAAAGTGCCGATGAACGTTTAACTATTCGACCCATGATTTGGAGTTACTGCAGTTGTATTTGCATTAAAGCAAAGGAGACATATCTATTATGGGGTCAGTGGTGAAGTTTATACAGATATCGTTAATTTACGATAGTTTGTTACTTAGACAGATTTGAATTTTAGGAAGAGTCGGTTGATGGACTATTGAATACTATGAATACTATTTGGGATCACTCAGGAAAGCTAATGTCCACTTTTCTTTGGCAGATGATTAGGTTAGAAAAGCAGGGAGGATGGGTAGGTTTAGCCCACTACAAGTTTCTAGACTCCCATTGGCTAGAGAGGTCCAGACTCTGGCTAATGATTTATGAGGCTGGCAGTACTGGAGAAAGAGAAGGAGGATCTTTTGGACCTTGTGGAGGAAAGATCTTCTTTTCTTGAAAAGATAAGGCAAACAGTTTGCTGATGAGAAGCTGAGCCGAATTCGACGATATGGTATTGCGAGAGAGGCTCTAAAGAGGCAGAAGTAATTGATGAAGAAGGCGTTCTTGAGGAATTTTAAAAGGGTCGGGTATGTAGTGGCCCCGTGTGGATGATTGATCACACTATTCTGTATAGAGGCTTATAGTTCAAGGATATTCTACCACATCCTGGTGAACCAAGATGTATCGTGCTCTAAAGAAACATTTTTGTGGGTTAGAAATGAAGCGTGACATTGTGATTTTGTTGCCCAATGCCCCCGAATTGTCAGAATGTAAAGTATGAACACCAGAGGCATGAAGGGATACTTTAGAGAATGCCCAGTCCTGAATCGAAGTGGGAAAAATTTCAATGGATTTCGTTAGTGGCTAAAAGACATTGGGTAAGTTTGATTTCTATTTGGTTTAATTGTTGACAGGTTTAACGAAGTTCTGCTCACTTCATTCCGGTCAAGGATGACTTACAACGAAAGAAGTAGAAGTTAGCCAAACTCTATATTCTCGAAAAATTGATCGATTGCATGGAGTTCCACTTCCCATCATACAGATAGAGTACGGAATTACTGCTATGTTTGGAAGACCCTACATGTTGAACTAGGCCTAGACGGATATTAGGAATGCATTCCACCTCAGACGAAATGGCAATTGACCGAAGATGAGGTGTTGGAGGAATGCCTTCGTTGCATGTGTGATAGAATTTTGGTGGTCGTTGGAAAAATTTTTTACCGTAGCAGAGTTTATAGAACAATAGCTATCAATCGAGTAGTGATATGGCCCGCCATTTGAGGCATTGTATGGGAGGAGATGCAGGTTCCATGGTTGGTTTAATGCAGTTTGAGTTAGACATTGGGGTTAATGTCACTGAGGGAATCATTAGAAAAGTGAATGTTATTCAAGAAAAGGTTAGCAGCCGGAGTAGGCAAGAAGGAATCTGCAGATCGAAAGTTAGGGATTGGATTTTATGGAGGAGGGTGGAAAACAAGTCTTGCTGAAGGTTTACCCCAGAGAAAGTGCCATGACGGTTTGGTTCGCGAGTAAGGTAAGCTTAGTCCGAGGTATATTGGACCATTTGAAGGTCCTTAAGCGCGTGGGGGAGGTGGACTATGAATTGGCCTTGACTCCAGGGCATGTAGTGAGTGCACCAGGTATTAATGTTGTCAATGCCTAAAAAAAATAACACGGTTGATGATGGAAAATTAAATTATTCATTGGGATTCTGTCATTTGTCAAGAACCTGTCTTATGAGGAGGAGCACTGTTGCTATTCTAGATAGGGAGGCCGCAAGTTGAGATCCAAAGGAGGATTGCATATATTCAAGGTTCAATGGAGGATCGGCCATCGAAGAGTCCACTTGGGAAGTGAGAATGATATTGGCGTAAAAGATACCACACATTTTTACCAATCAAGGTACCTTTCCTTAACTCTCACTTCTTTCATCGTCTAGGACGAACGATGGGTAAATTGGTATATATTGTAAACGACCATTGGGTCGTTGTGTGTGTTAAAACCTTTGTTTCATCGAAATATGTCCAATATATTCTAAGTGGAGATTTTGGACTATTCAGTAATTATACATATGTAATTTAGTGGGGTTGTATTCATAATTTATAGCGTTGGTGGTTTTTAAAGAAAGAAAATAGAAAAGGAACATTTAAATTTATAATGGGTAATCTTTTACCAATGGTTTATAATGGGTTATATATATGAATTTGTAAAAAGATCTAATCTGGAAAAGAGATAAGGATAGGTCTGAAAAATATTTAAAACCTCGCAAATTCTCCCTGCGGTGTCTAAGAGAACTAGAGAACCAGGTAATATTCTAAGTGTTAAATATATTTCGCTTCTGATTTATGTCGTTTAGATAAATGCATAGAGAATATGATGGTATCCCAGGTATATGTTGGTTGATGTTGCTCGTGTGATGGTCATTAAGCGGTGATTTTTGTTGTATACCTGTTGCACCCAAACTCTTGAAATCGAATCAATTGGAGCAATTCATATATAAACAAAATTCAGCATGTGCCTTTGATGAAATTGCAAAGCAAAAACATTTTAAATTTTGTAATGGAGAAACATAAATGCTATTGCCATTATTCTCAAACGTCCACTACTGCTTAGATGCTCACTAAATTGAGTTTTTTTTATATGAATAGAAATACAGTTTGTTGAGCTTACCACTGGTTTCGTCACCAGTGGTATAGGAATTAAGCTTATTAATATTATTATCATGTTATCAAGTTATGTTTTTAATATATTGAGATAGATAATTAAATATTAGGTTTAGTGAATGACTTAATTTTAATAAATTGTGGTAATGGAGGAAGGAGTAAGCGTATCTTTAGGGTGAACTTTAAGATATTGATATTTAGAATTAGGTGATTGATGGGTATATTATAGGCTAGACACAGCATTAATTGGAGTATTTTATGGTCTTGTAAATTAACCTTATATATATATAATGTATATATATATACTTGATAGATCGGAAGGGTTCATAGCAATAGGGAAAGGAAAGACATGGAAAAGTAGTTGCTTGACTTCGGTTCTTCGGATGGAGTGGTTGTTATGGTTTATTCTATGTGATAGATAAAACTCTAAATGGGATTGAAGTATGAGTGATAGATAAAGTCTTTATTTACTTGATTGTGTGTTGTATGTTTGATTGGTGGTTGTTGGTGCATAAAAGTATGAGACTGTTGAATTTCTAATCTTGAAAACTCTCTCTTAAAATGACTGCCTTGAATAAGAAGGATTGATGAAATAAAATAATGAGAAAATTGGATCGGAGTTAGTGGACATGTTCCGACACGGTATTATGGGATAAGATGGTCACATACGGAAACGGTAGTTATGGGATCAGAGTGTCACGTTACGACACCAATAAATTAAAGGAAAGGAATCTGAATTAAACTTAATATTACTCACTCTCAAACAAATCTATTTTCCAACTGAATTAGGATGTGAAGGCATGCGTCCTCACTAGGGGTGCTTGATGTTGTAATGAGTTGTACCTATGATAGTGTGTGCGTAATGTCATGTGTTTGTGTTTACCACTATTAAGTATTGTAGTTGATTTTCTTATTATTAAAATGTATATTGGTTTCTATTCTGATGGCCGATGATACTACTCAGTACATGTTCCTTGTAATACCCCTACATTGTGTTTCCTATTTGTTCTTTTGTGGAGCTAAAAGCAAGTGTACTATCGACTTCGAACTCGCCTCAGCATTAGTCAATCTCCAGCACATCAGAGTTCAGGGGGAGCTATTATTTCTAGCTCTGCTGGAATTCTCTCATCACGTCTTGATGTCTATGAAATTCAGACATGGACCAATTTGTACTATTTTTTTTACTTAAATTACTCTTAGACCCTTGGTAATTGAGGACTAGCATGTTCTTGATGTGATGACTTCCGATGTTTGGGGGATAATAATTTGAAAACTTTAGACGCTTTATTATTGGTTACATTATTATAAGTTTTGACTTCCGCATAATTTTGTTATCATATTGAAATATTGGTAAATGTTGGGTTTTAGATTTGTTGGGTCGCTCACTAGTGGTAAGGTGGGTTTCCACTCCAGACTAGTTTTGGGCGTAACCTCTAAATACTTTTGTCTAGAAGGGATGATTCATTAATTTTCATCATTCAAAATGGTGTGCAATGGATTTGCTCGACTCTAAACCTAAAGAAGACCGAGCCTCAATAAATAAAAAGCAATCATCCACACTCTCTTCTGAAATTTGAAGTGGACAGACTGTTAGCTAATATTGACATATCTAGGACAATGGTCTCTCTCAATACTAAGCGCTACAGACTTCCATGCTAGGATTCTTCCTACTCAGAGCATCGGCCAACAACATTGGCCTTTCAATGGGGTATGATACAGAATGGTCACATCCTAAGTCTTTCACCCAACTCAAGTCATCTGAGTGGCTTAAGTTCAAATCTCAAGCCTCAACGCAATATTGAGGACTCTCTAATAGTGAGATCTCACAATTCACCCCCATAAAAATAATAACGCCAACACTTAAGTACAAATACCACAGCCGCAAACTCCATATCATGAGTTAGGGATTCTGTCTTATATTGGATTTCAAATACCTAGAAGCATAAGAAATAAATTTGGCCCCTTCTGCATCAACACACCACCCAAAACCAACTCCTGAAGCATCACAGTTACACATTAAGTCTACACCCTCCTAGGTAGAGTCACGCAAGAGCAAAGGCAGAAGTCAACAAACAAAGTCTGAGCTTTGAAAGCTCTCCTCACACTCATCAAAAACCACTGAAAACCTACATCCGGTCGAGTCAATTCGTAAATGGAGCGTGCAATAGTAGAGAAAATCTGAACAAATCCTCGATAATAGGCTGCCAATCCCCCATTAAAACTCCTAATCTCAGTCGTTGAAGTAGATCCGCCAATCCTCTAAACTGCCACAATCTTGGCCGGATTCTACTCTAACACCCTCTTGGACACCACGTACGCAAGAAAGTACAGAGTAAGCAAGAACTACAATTTTGAGAACTTAGGCATAACAACTTCTCTCTCCTCAACCTTGTGGAAGTACAATCCTCATGCTGACGGACATGGTCCTCCTCATTCTCTGGAGTAAACCAGATGTTCACGATAAAAACAATCAACAAAAGAAAAGGTATGGTCGACGAACAACACACCAGTCATCAACTCCATGAATGGCTGCAGGGGCATAGTTCAATCCGAAAGGACGATACTAGGAAAATCATAATACCAATCAGAGTATGAAAAGTTGTCTAGGCGATATCTGATGCCCTATCGTCAATGATGATAACCAAACCTCACTCAACTTAGAGAAGAATGATTGTCCCTGTAATTGATCAGATAATTAATAAATACGCGGAAAAGAGGATAATCTTCTTCACTGTTACTTCTCTGTTCAATTGTCTGCATAATCAATACACATCCTCATAGTCTAATCTTTTTCTCATAAAAAAATACAGGGGCACCCCAGGTGATACTACACTAGGGCAAATTAAAAGCTTACTCAATAAATCCGGCAACTAATCCTTCAATTCCAAACTTCGTGGGGCCCAGACGATTATGGGGTATAGAAATGTTTGTGCCCCAGCTCCAAATAATAGCAAAAATCTATATCCCTATCGGGAGGAAAGGAAATTGGAAGATCAAAAGGAATACATGAGAAACTCCTGAACCATGGGAACAGAGTCTATGGGAGTGATCCAACACTGGTATCGCGACCAAATAAATGCTAAGTAAGACAAACACCCCCTCTCCACCCTTCTCTGATCATGAATTAAAAGAGATACCTTGCTAGGATAAGAACCTAGGACTCCTGCCACTCAACCCTGGAACACCAGGCATTGCTAAAGGGCAAAGTTCTTAGCTACAATCTCAAGGACAGCGTGATAAGGAGGAAAGCCAAACCATACCCAAGATAACATCAACGTCTACCATCCCCAGAGTAATAAGTCTACCAAGTGTCATACCCAGCCATAAAACATAAATGATGGATACACTCGATCCACCACATAAGGGAATGACTACGGGTGTAGAAAACACGAAAGTATACGTCATGCTATCAAATTACCATATCAAATTTAGCGCACAATAGGTCGACAACATAAGAGAATAGTCGAAACCTAGATCAAAAAAACACACGATGCAGGCCGATGGCATACTTGGATGATACTTGTAATAAACAGCATCAGAGGTCTCCGCCTCAGGTCTCCCAAGGAAAGCATAGCGCAGTGCGCCTCCTAGTCAACTCCCGCCTGGGGGTGGTACCTCTACACCCACTTACTGAAGCTCCAACACCACTACTAAGCAACTGTTCACCTCTACTGACTGAACTCTGTCAAACCTCTACCCTATGGTGCTGGTGGGTCTAGTCTGGAATGAAGAATCAGGTCGAGGCCCATCACGCCCCTTTGATAATAATTGCCGCATTAGGTGATCGGGATCTCCACAAGTAAAACAAAAGTATGATGGAAAACTTGTCATAGACCTTTAAAATGAAATATAATTTCCTTTCCCATAGGTGCTGCTGTGAAACGGATGAGCCATAAACCCAGGCTATAAGAACCCTGAGTTGGCCACCCTCAAATGTGGCAATATTAGATGCATGAATAGGTCCCCGCTGCTGAAAAAAAAAAAGAACCACTGACTCTCTTGGTCCCTCACATCCAGATGAGGCACCAGGAATGAAAACTTTACTTGATATAAGTGCCCTTTTAGGGTCCCCAAACTCCTTTCTCAATCAATTCCAGCTCTTTGGCGTCGCTAACAATGTACTATAAGGAAAACCCCCTCCCAGATGTACGAAACCCAACTGACCTGATAGAGAAAGTCAATCCCTAAAAATCTGTGGATCCTCTAGTTCATTTTGGAATCAATGTCGAACGCATGCCTAGACAAGTGGCAAAAACGCACATCATTACTTTGTAAACGATAACCAATCCTATTCAGACTCTTCAAACCTAAGAGACGATACTCTTCTCTCACGCTCCAAGGGATGAATGTGATTTGCAAAACGTCTTGGATGCACTAGCAAACAACTGCTCCCCAAGTAACTGGAGGAGATCCCACTTGGGAAAACCCCAGAATAAGTCCTCACCAGTCTCTCAATGGTCCAAAAGACGGAGTTGAACATACGAACCACCGTGGACTCAGCTTTAGATAAAACTACTCTAGGACTCTCGGCCAGGTAGTTAGAAATCATGAGCATCCCGCTCATTCCCACCCTGAAACTGAAGGTGGGTCTATCTTTCAAAATCTATAATACCTACGTTGCCACCTTTTGAAACAACCAGTGGTGCACTTGACCCCCAACGCTGGTGGCAACATCTTCTGAACACGGGACTCTAATGGCATTTCACAACACGCATCCTGAACAATCTGGAAGTTGTTGCTGCTCTTCGGTCTCGGCCCACTCTTAGCGCGAGTATTGTGGTGTGGTAGTCTCACCACCACCGTCGAGAAAATCCATCAGCACCTTAATAACCTCAATAGTGTATCTTGAATCAAAGGTGTGACTACAGGCTCTGGAGGAACCCGGTCCTCTCTGCCATCAATCTGAGGTTCTGGAGAGACCTCTCTAGCACGACCTCTCTCCGGTGCTGCTCCACAGCCACGACCTCTGGCTACTATTTTTCCAAGAGTACGACCTTTAGATCGAGCTCTATCCCTACCCCTTGCAGGGGCCTCAACAACTACCTCGGGAAGTGCCTCCCCTCTACCACCAGTAACAATAGTTCTAGTCCTCATCATCTGTCAAAAGAGTATTACAAGCCAGAGTACTCAATGAACTCTGGTAACTACGAACGATGAGAAAGAGAAAGATGAACAAAAATGTTTTTCCTATAATCATTATAGCCTCTCATATAGAGTACAACGTCTCCGTAGATCCTTAAGACTTATGTAGCAATCGGCTGGAGACACGGTGACTTTTGGAACCTGGCTCTGATCACATTTTGTCACGACCCAAAAATAGGTGTGACGGAACTCGTCTACCACAAGAAAGTCAACCTAAAAACCCAAATATCTAACAAAAGTGCGGGAGTAGTGTAAATGCACAATCCAACAACAATTTTCTATTATGAAACCAAGCATAATAATTCAATCCCCAAAAACTAGGTTGTCACGTCCCAAGCCTCTAATGTAAATATTAAAATTGAAATAAAATAAAAGTTAAAATGAAGTTTTTTTCTTTGCAAGTAGAAACAAGTCATAAAAATAGAGTAGGAAAGGTCGCTACGTTGACAGCAAGCTACCTACAAACCCTCCACAAGATGCCAAGAAGCGAAAAGAATGAAAGGTCATATCACCAAGATCGTGCTTGTACATACAAAAATTTGTAGAAGCAAGGGGTGGAGCACCAAATCCACGCGGTAACCCAAACAAGCAACCTCAAAAAAGTTTAAGTGAACAAACATACAGTACTCCTACACCCTTATCTAAACCTCCATGTACAGTCTAAACAGTTACCAGTTTACCAAACACAAAATCACTAACCACACTCTATCAGTTTCAACATCTCCAATACAAATCACTATTCAACCTCACAAGCTTCATAGGAGGAAACACGCACAGATAAGCAAAACAGGTGTTAAGTTCATCAATAATAAACTGTGAATGTCATGAGATGCTGCAATGTCAAAGTATAGGGATGCAGTCTTCCCAAAAGATAACAAATGCGTTATCTCAGTTATGGGACCCATGGGGGACATATCTAGCATGGCATTGTAGCGGGCATTTTTTTCCGGTGATGACACGACATCGATAAAAAGTACCTTTGCGGCCGCGATAGTCCTTCGAAATAAATTATCCATGCGGCACGCGATACGACCCTCGAAATGATATACAATCCACTTACCACAACCATTTCTCAGATAAAATGCAAATGACATCTCAAATGAAATGGGAGATAACCATTTTTAGTAAAAAAGCACAATTTACAACAAAGTTAAACAACACCAATAACTAAGCAACAAATCTCCCAAAGTAATTTCTACACCAACAAGAAAAATAGCGAATTTCATACGCTTAACATAGGGTTTTTTCTTTAGAATCACTGCCCAGCAACAAGAGTTCACTCGAAACTGAGTGATTTCCCCTTCCGTTGTGAATTTCCAAATCAATGAATCTATGAGTACATGACCACAATAGATTCAAAACTAAACAAACACCACCAACACTATAATCAAGTCACTAAAGCTTCAGCCTAGGGTTAAAGTATCATTAACTACTCCAAAACACTAACCCCTAATAGTTTTCATTTAATAAATAAAACTAAAATCTTAATACATATCTTAATATCTCAAAAAGAATCATAATATGATAAAGAGGATAAAAATTACAACTACTCAGCGACTTAATCTAGAACTTAGAAGTGGAGAATAATTTCAATCCTCCACAGTGTCATATCTTACCATTTTTTCATCATTCCCAATTTATTCATGTTAGTTGTTGATTACATAATAATGTAAAGATAATCTTAATCTTCAATCCAAAACGAGATTGTTCTCCCATAAGTAAAGAAAGTTGAAATCAATATATACAACTATGTAAATTATCACATAATTCAACATAAATAATAACAATTTAATCTCTATCCATATGCAATATAATATTTAGGCACACTTACCTATTTCACTTGATCGGTCGGTCGGTGATGAAATCCTCTTCAAGAGGCTAATCATTTTTTTAACTGATTAGGGCAAATAATTATAACCTACTAAATAGTTAAATAAATGTTAGTTATTTAATAATTAACCATCAATTAATTTACTCTAGTTAAATGAATATTTCAAATTTCCAAAAATGACCTTCTGGGTCATTACAGAGACCTATGAACCTGGGGCTCTAATACCATTTTTTTACGGCCCAAAATTGGACGTGATGACACTCATCTTATCCCACCAAGACAAGTAACCTAAAACTCAACAATTATGATAAAATACAGAGATTTCTATTCAACTAAAAAATGCCCCCAAAAGCTGGTTGTCACGTGTACAAGCCTCTATTGTATTACAATTAATTCAAAATAAATTACAATTCTTAAATCTCCTTATTTCTCAAATAAAACAAGACCATAAAGAGGAGTAAGAAGGTTTGCAGAGATGACAAACAACTACCTCACAAATATCCAAGAAAAACTTTAAAAAATTGTAGAAGCAAGGGGTGAGTACCAAACCACACGGTACTCAACAAGAAAACCTCTAAACACAAATTAAGGGGACAAAGTACAGGTACTTCTACCATCACAACTGAACCTCTACAAATATAACCTGCATACAAATCAGTCCAACCTAACAGCTTACAATTTGCATATCACGTAGATCATCAACAATCCTTAGACAAATTACATATCCTCCACAAAAAACTTTAACAAAATATATATTCTCAATAACAACACTTCAACAAATTTCAAATCCTCAACAACTAAACTTCAACAACTTAAGTATCCTGAATAACAACAGTTCAACAAATTACATAGCATCAACAAACATACTTCAACGAATTACATATTCTCAATAACAAGCGCAGTATTCACCAATCACAAGATCTGTAGAAAGGCACTCACAAGATTAGCAAAATACCATATCAAGTTCAGTTATGATAAGTATGTGTAATGAAATGGAAAGCAATGTCAAGTATAATGATGTAAGTCTGATCTAGTGATACACACCCACTGTCTCTCAGTCTGGGACCCATGGGGGACATATCTATCCATGCATCTATCGCAGCGCACGGCACGACCTTCGATAATAGTAACTGTCACGGCGCGTGATACATCCCTCGAAATATAGTATCCATTGCAGCGTGCGATACATCGCTCGAAATGGTACATCCTCTTTAAGTTCTCATTCTTTCTCAATGCACATAACAGTTGTTACAACCATGTCTAAAATAATGCAAATGACATGTTCACACAAATATAGAGGATATGACCATTTTCATAACACTGCAAAACTCAACAACATCAACAACGATTCAAGAAACCTTTCAAATCACTATTCATTATCAACACATCACACACAAATAATTATTCACATGACATTTTACTACCCTTTTTTTCCTCATTAAGATTAATCAAAGTGGACAAATCAATCCATCACCAAGTCCTATTACTCTCAAGCATATACCACAAGGAAATACACGCATTTCATACACTTAACAAGAGTTTAGGAATCCACTTGCCTCAATCAATCGAGCAATTATTTCAAAACTTGAGTCTGCCTCTTTCAGTTGACTTCCAAACCAATACAATCTATACAAAATAGACAATCACAAAAATATTTATAAATTAACAACACTCATATAACTATATGTCTAGCCTAGACCCATAAACTCATTCAAATATATACTATCAATGTCCTAATCTTAATGTCAATGAATATTTCAATCTATCTATACATTTTAAAGGTTTCAAGCTTAGGGCTGAGTTCCAATTTCTCCAAGTAGTACAACCCTAATAGTTTTCATATGATATGACATACCAATATTGAATTAGATATCTCAATGTGTCAAAACTTAAATTATAATGTGATAATAATACGAGAATATGCCAACTATGAATGATTCGTGAAAATTTTATAAAAAAGAAACATACACGAGATTAACATTCCTAACTGAACGGTAAGAAATTATATCCATAACTCAATATTTTTATTTTTTTTACAAGATCCAATTACACCAGTATAAATTTTATCCCAAAAGAAGTCACATTAAAGCAACATGAACTTTCAAATTTGACTTATTTTCCTTTACCATTCCAATCTCATCAACTATTATTAGCCAATTATTAACAATCATTACTTTTCAAGATTCTTAGGCATAATTCCAATTGCAACATTCTAGTGACTTTAATTCTAAATTTTTAATTCCTAGAAATTTTAACGACTTGTTTAGTCGTTTTGAGCAGTAGAGTATATTTCTGGTAATAACTGTCTGGGTCGACGGATCCCACGACGTACCGTCATGGGCGCGACGGACCATCGAGGGTGACTCGTTCCAAAACACCTATGGCCGTTAAATTTGAGTACTGAGATCGCCTCTGAACGTCACACGGAATGGCAGGACGACCGTCAATGGCAAACGACGGACCTCACAAATCGCCTCCACAGAATTAACTCTCTAAACTTTGTGTGCGGACATGGCATAGGACCGGTCACAGTCGTGACGGACCGTCACAAAGCTGCGTAAACACTGGCTGGGTCAAATTTCAGTTAAAAGTATTAAGGGGCGTTTGACTATTCATAGCTTATAATTATAAAGTTATGGATTACCTGTTTAATTCAATTACGTGGGGGTTACAGGAGATAACCTGAAATAAAAAGGGGGTTAGTTTTTATCATCTTTTATACTTAATTATGACAATTAGGGTAAAAAGAAAAAAGGGTTTTGAATAAGAAAAATAGAAAGAAGAGAGGGACGAACGCGAAAGAAGAGGAGAACACGAGGAAAGCAAAGACCTTGAATGAGTAGCCTTGCTTTTTTTTTTTTTTGTGAAAATTGTCACGTATTCTTCTTGAGGTATGTTATTGTTAATGGCTATTTCATAGTAAACTATTAATAGAATGATATGTTAATTGTGGTAGTCTTGCAAAGTCTTCTATATTCTTAGTGTATGTTTGCATGATGTGAATCATGTAATTGTAATGGTTGAAAAGATGAGGTTGTGAAATTAAAACTAAACCCTCTTTGTTAATGATGATGCCCTTGGTATAAAAGAAGTCTTGATGAACTAAATAATGCGTTAATGGAGCGGGTGTGCAACCTTCCGAGCAAAAAAAAAAACACCAGATAGTATTAGTGGAATCGGTGGTCACGTTCCGACACAAGATAGTAGTATGGATCGTGGTGTCACGTTCCGACAACCAGCTAGTAAATGGATCGGAGTGTCACATTCCGACACCAGGATAGTAAAGAAGGATCTTGAATCATGTCATATACTCAGATTTAAAGAACTATTTTCCAAAGAGTTGTGTGGAGCATGAGTCCTCATAGTTGTGCTTGGGTGGTGGCCAATTGTTTATGGTACTTGTTTTTGTTATCCTGTTGAGGATGGTAGTCGTTTTTTACGTTTTATCTGATATATATTGCTTTCTATTTGAGTTGGCGGATGATACCTACTCAGTAACTTTTGTTTTGTACTGACCCCCCCTACTGTATGTTTTTTTCTTGTTATTTGTGAGTGCACAAATTTGCCATGGACTTTGACCTACAAACCGCAACTCTATCCAACTTCAGATAATCAGATTGCAGGGTAAGCTATTGTTCCTAAAGCCCCCCTTGGACTGGAGTCTTTACCTTCGCTTTCTTGAGGTCTGGAAAAAGTTCTGACATGGACGATCTCCTTTCTTATTTTATAAGTTTCTTAGACAACTTCTTAGGATTTAGTAATTTGAGGATAGATGTTTCTTGTTATGATGACTTCAAAGGTTTTTGGGATAAGTAATATCGTAAATTTTAGAAGTTATTTATTGATTTCCGTTAAGAGTTTTTACGTCTTCCGCATTATTTTCTGTTTAGTATGGTTAATGTTTGGATTCATTGTTTTGTTCGCTCACATAGGAGAATAATGTGGGTGCCACTCGCGGCTCGTTTTTGGGTCGTGGACAAACTTGGTATCCAAAGCATTCGGTTCGGTGGCTCATCACACAAGACCCTTCTATGAGATTCTTAGTAACGGTAGGGGGTACGCATTTAACTTTTCTTTGAAGGCTATAGGACTTTAGGAAAAAGATTTCATTCCTTTCTTTCTTTCCGTGCTATTACTTGGCTCCATTGGTATCTCGGTGATACAAATTAGTATCTGACCATCTTCACTTTCACTCCTATTTTGCAGTTTTTAGAACTAGAGCAACAAACTGCGGTCCACCACCACCACCGCAAGACCAAGATGCGTCTGAGCCAGCCACTGTGGTTTTTAGCTCCACAGGAGCCGTGGCAAGAGGCCGTGGTAGAGGTCGCGGGAGAAGGACGTCCTCTAGAGGAAGAGTACAAGCACCTGGGCCCATCTAGTCCTAGGGCGGTGACTCCTACACCGATGAGGAGTAGTCAAGAGAGGGGGAAGGAAAGGGTAGAATGAGCAATGCAGAATTAGAATTACCAACCAACCACCTACCCCAGAGATGATTAATCATGTTCTTCTTATCTTACCACTTACCGGGTTATCTGATCGGGCCCAGACACCTCCAATTGTTTCTGCAAACCTCACCTCCGGTTCCGGGAGTACAACATGCAGCTGCTTGTGGCTCCCCGCATTGAGCCTCATTGGAAATAGGCAACGTTCCCCTCGATTACTAACAGGGCCTATAAATGAACAGTTGGAGGGGGAATCAGCACGAACTTTTTTTATAAGTTCTTGAATTTGAACCTCCAGTCTCACAGGGTGCTAGACATCGTTAGGATGCCTATATTTTCTGGTCGATTTGTCATGAACGACTACACAAAATGGGTATAGTAGAATGATTGGGTCGAATTGTGACCTATCAATTTCATGGGAACGCAAATGTGGTCGGCGTCGTATGTTGAATGTCCAACATCAGCACAATCACCACCTAATGACTTGGGCATCTTCTCTATCTTGTGCATGGAGAATATATACCCGAGACTTTGAGGGATAGGAGGAGAGATGAGTTTTTGATCCCTAGAGCAAGGCAGGATGTCGGTCACTGCTATGAGGCTAAGTTTCGTGCATTTCTAGGTAGCCACCCAGCATTATCTTAGGTATGCCACCCCCAGCTTTGCTTTAGTCCACACTAGCGGACTTCGCCATTTTGTGAAGGATTGAGGTAGAATTTGGCAAGATTCCATCCTTACAGGTATCTACTGCAGGCCAAAATCCTTTCAGAAGTGGTAGACTTTGTGATAGAGGTGAGGGAGTTTGAAGCCAGATGACGTCAACCATGCCTCATCACCTAAGTTAAGTTTCGTAGTAGAGGTGATTTAGTGTTCTTCTCCAGAGAGGCACGTTTTTGTTCCTGATGTTATCCAGCCCGACCTATTCATTCTCACTACAAGGCTTAGGTGGGGTTTTCCACCGCAACGATCACATTCTCTGAGTTGGAGGTTATCCCCAGACTTCGTCTTCTCACCTGAGACCTATGCTTGAACCCCAGAATAGCGATATGATGTGGAGAAATTGGAACATCTTCAGAGATATTGTCCAAAGTAGAGTACATACCCCCAATAGGTCGAGTAGAGGTGGTCATAGAAGAGGACACCATTCTTGAGATGTGGTGTCCGGTAATGGGGGTCACCAAAACCAACCCGGTGGCGGCAAGCGTCGTCGACTGCAGCAGAACAATATGGTAGTGGCAACGGGCCGACAGGTGATAGGCCCATGTTACCTTTCCCTGGGCGGGTCAGAAGCGGAGACATCTGACGCTGTTATCACACACAGGCAAACCTTTTGGTTTGTGATTGCATGGCTTCTGTATATGTTAATACTGGCTCACATTTTAATATGTAGCTTCCTCATTTCCTACTGGTCTCAATTTACATGGTGAATTGCTTGACATGCCTTCGTGTTTCTACTACTCCGGTGGTGATCTGTGTAGTTGAAAGGTATATCAAGTCTTGTCTGGTGACTTTTGTGTTTTATCTTAGAAATGGTTGATTTTTGATGTAATTCTGGGTAGACTCATGGCTTTCTGCTCTCTCCAATTTGCAATCTTGATTGTATTCTAACCCTGTAACATTGGCCAGCCTGGGAACAGATCCGTTTAGTGTGGGAGGGTGACTACACTTCCACTCCAGTTCGTATCATCTCCTTTCTTTGTGCTAAGAGAATGGTTAGTAAGGGGTTTAGCTTTCTTTCTTGCACACCTCAGGGAGATTCTACCCCAGTACCCCTTCAATTTGTCTGTTTGTTTGATATGTGCGAGGATGCCCGTTGAGTTTGTCTGGATGTGTTTCCTGTCAGACCTTCTGGGTCATGCCACTAGATAAGATTATAATTTTTGCATTGATCTGGAGCCGGTACTCTTCCCAATTTTCATACCCCTTATAGGATGGCTCCCGTGAGTTAAAGAGTTAAAGTCCCAACTTCAATAGTTTTTAGGGAAGGGCTGTATTATACCAGGTGCATCCCCTGGGGTGTCCTATTTTGTTTGTGAGAAAAGGATGGAAGTTTCGGATGTGTAATTGACCACAGACAACTGATAAGTAACTGTTAGAACAAGTATCACTCTTCCTCACATCATGATTTGTTCAATCAGTTTTACACGTGCTTTTACCTCTCTAAATCGCTATGAGGGTCTGTTATCATCAATGAAATAAGTTCAACGGACGTGGCCAAGACTGCTTTTCGAACCAATGTAAATGGAATTTGAGTTCTTAGTAATTTCTTTGGCTTATGAATGCCCGCAGCAACCCTGCTCCTTTCATGAGCTGATGAATGGAATTTTTTAAGCCATATCTGGATCTCTTGTCATTGGGTTTATTGATGATAATACTGGTATAACACCAAAGAGCAGGAAAGAACATTAGGAGAACTTGAGAATTTTCTTGTAATGTTTGAAGGGATAAAAGCTTATATGCCAAATTCTCTAGGTGTGAGTTTTGCAGATTCAGTGTCCTTCTTTGGGGCATGTGGTTTCCTAAGGATGGAGTGCTGGTGGATCCCGTCAAGATTGACGCAGTGAAAATTGGGTAAGACCTACAATGTTGCAGAGTAAGGAGCTTCATTGTTTAGCTAGCTACTACCGTCCGTTTCCTCAAGGGATTTTTCTTCCGTTGCTTCCTCCCGACTGACAAATTTGACTAATCAGAGTGTTCCAGTATTTTAGGGTCGGACTAATGTGGGAAATAAGTTTTCCGCACTCAAACCTTGTTGATACTGCACCAAATCTTTACCCGCCATGGGAAGGTAAGAATTTTAATTGTTTTTGTGATGCATCCTATTCTGGTTTGGGTGTATTGCTAAAGCAAGAGAAGAATGTAATTGCTTATGCCTCTAGGCACTGAAGGTGGCAGGAACGTAATTAATCCGACCCACGATTTGAGTTTGGCTGCAGGAGTGTTTGCATTACAAGCAATGGAACTTATCTTATGGGTTAAATGGGACTCTATAAACGGATCATCCATAGTTTACAGTAGGTCTTTACTCATAAAGATTTGAATTTGAGACAGAGGCGATGGATGGAACTACGTTAAGGACTATGGATATCACTATCTTGTATCATCCAGGATCTTAAGCTAATGTGTAGCATGATGCTTAAGTAAAAGGTCAGAGCATGAAAGTCTAGCACACTTGCAGGTTTTCTAGACGCCCATTGCTAGAGGGTTCAGACTTGCACTACATGACTTTAATGATGCTTAAAGTAAATGACAAGGGAGGATTTTTGGCCTGTGCTGAGGCAAGATCTCCTTTCTTGATTAAGATTAAAGGACGGAGTTTTACCGAGAGAAACTGAATCCGGTCCGAGATAAGGTGTTGCGAGGAGATCTAAAGAAGCAAAATCGGAGGAAAGGGTTTTTAGAATGAAGGGAAGGGTGGGTGACCGTGTCGAGATTTTTGATTCACACTATTCTTACCGAGGCTTCATTAGTTCAGGATTAAT
Organism: Solanum habrochaites; assembly: GCA_027704765.1. Taxonomy (NCBI): domain Eukaryota; kingdom Viridiplantae; phylum Streptophyta; class Magnoliopsida; order Solanales; family Solanaceae; genus Solanum; species Solanum habrochaites. The sequence goes on along the minus strand of JAKWJA010002495.1, from coordinate 51,476,346 downwards.
TCTAGTACTCCTGGTGCAACAAGATGTATCGTGATCCCCTAAAGCAACATTTTTTGTTAGTAGGATGAAAGCGTGACATTGTTGATTTTGTTGCTCAACAATGCCCCGAATTGGTCAGCAGAAAGTCTGAACCACCAGAGGCCTGGAGGGACCACTTCAGAGAAATGCCCATTCCTGAATGGAAGTGAGAGAGAATTCCAATGGACTTCGTGGTTGGTACATTCCAAAGACACGGGTAAGATGACTCCATTAGGTAATTGTTGACAGATTAACCTAGTCTGCCTCATTCATTTCGGTCAAGGTGACTTATAGGATGCAGAGAAGTTTCGCACAACTTTACATCTGCAGAATTGATCGATTGCATGGAGTTTCCACTTTCCATTATATCATATAGAGGTACGCAGTTTTTAACTTCTAAGTTTGGAAACAATTCATGCTGCAATTAGTTACTAGGTTGATCTTAGTACCGCATTTCACCCTCCAGAACGTGGTCGTCTGAGCGAATGATTCAGGTTTTGGAGGATATGCTTCGTGCATGTCGATCAATTTTGTGGGTTTCATTGGGATAACTTCTTACCCTTAGCAGAGTTCGCATACAATAATACTATCACTCAAGTATTGATATGGCCCCATTCGAACATTGTATGGGAGGAGATGTCGGTCTCCCATTGGTTTGGTTTGATGCATTCGAGGTAGACCATGGGTACTGATCTTCTGAGGAATCATTAGAAAGTGAAATTCATTCAATACAACCTTTTTGCGGCGCAAAGTGGAAAAAGGAATAGCAGATCGCAAGGTTAGAAGACTTGGAGTTCATTGAGGTGAACAAGTCTTGCTGAACTTTTCACCATTAAAGGGGTGATGCGGTTTGGTAAAAGAGTTAAGCTAAGCCAAAGGTAATATTGGAACATTTGAAGTTCCTAGCGTAGGGGAGGTAGCTTTTTCAATAAAAAAAAAAAAAAGAAAATGAATTAGACTTACCTCCAGGACGCGGTGGTGTCCCCGATTAATTTCATGTGTCTATACGGAAAAGGTACCAATGGGGATGGAATACTACATTAATTCGTTGGATCGTTTTCTTTATGGAGAATTTGTCTTATAAGTAGGTAGCCTGTTGTCACTGGATAGAGAAATCCGCAAGTTGAGGGTCAAGGGAATTTATCCCATCAAATTCAATGAAGATCGACAAGTTGAAGATTCCACTTGGAGAAGTGGGCTGATATGCAAGAAAAATACCCGCACCGTTTACAGATTCCGTACCTCCTTTTCGCCCTTGGTTTTTCTTTCTTGTGATCGGTCGAGGACGAACGATGGGTAAATTGGTATCTAGTGTAACGACCTGTTTTAGTCGTTTTGAGCATATAGTTTAATTTCTGGTAATACTATTGGGTCGACGATCCCACTACGGACGTCATGGCGCACGGACTTCGAGGTGTCTCATTCCAAAAAACTTAGGTCCTGAAAATTTGAATACTGAGATCGACTCTCTGAACGCACGACCGGAATGGCAAGCCGGACTGTCGTTGCACGACAACCGTCACAAATCGTTCCATCAGAGATTAACTCTCTGCACGTTGTGACGGACTGCAAGTACGACCGTCACAATAGAGGCTGCGAAACCCTGGGTGGGTCTGATTTCTGTTCTAGAAATAAAGTTAGGGGGACAAAGGGAGGAGAGAAAAGTTTTTTAAGGGGCGTTTGGACTATTCACTGCTATAATTATAAAAGGTAGTGGATTAATGTGTAATAATTTCACTTTACGTGGGGTAAAGGAGATAACCTTGAATAAAAAGGGGGTTATTTTTCTCATCTTTTATACTTAATTATATGACAATTAGGTAAAAGAAAAAGGGTTTGGAAAAGAAAAAATAGAAAGAAAGAAGGACAACGAGCGACAGAGAGAGAGAGAACGAAGAGGAAGGGCAAAGACCTTGTTGGAAGGGGAGTAGATTGCTTGTCACGATCTTCGTGAGGTAGTTTATGGTTTATTCTATTTGCACTAGTAAACTCTTAGAGCGAATGATATTTAAATTGGTAGTAATTTGTAAATCTTCTATATGCTTAATTGTATGCTTTTGCATGATGTGATTATTTACTTGTAATCGGTTGGAAAGATGATTTGTGAAGCTTAAACCTAAACCCTCTTTGTTAATGATGATCCTTGGTATAAAAAATCAGGGCTTGATAACTAAAAGATGAGTTAATAATGGATAGGTGTCACGTTCCGCACCAGGGATGTAAGTAAGTGGATCGGGTTGTCACGTCGCCCAGGATAGTAGTAGTTGTCGGGTGTCCACTTTCCAACACCCAGGATATAAGTAGTTGATCGGTGTCACGTTCCGACACCGGGATCGTGTAATGGACGTTGTCACGTTTCTCACCAGATAGTAGTCGTGGATCGTGTGTCACGTCCGACACCATATAGTAGATGATCGAGTGTCACGTTTCGATACCAGGTCGTAAAAAAGAATGAATCTTGAAGTCATGTAATAGACTCAGATTACAGAACCTATTTTCCCAAATGAGTATGGTGTGGAGGCATGAGTCCTCACAGTTGTCTTAGGTGGTGCCAATGGTTTATGGTACTTTTTGTTATCTGTTTGAGTAGGTAGTCGATTTTATGTTATTATCTTATATATATTGGTTTCTATTTTTAGTTGGCCCGATGATACCTCCTCAGTAACTTGTGTTTTGTACTGACCCCTACTTTTTATTGTTTCTTTTCTTGTTATTTGTGGAGTGCACAAACGTGCCATCGACTTCAGACTCAAAACCGCAACTCTTAGCCAGGTTTCACATAATCAGATTTCATGGTGACTATTTTTTCCTAGCTCGGACTGGATTCTTTCCTTCGCGCGCTTGATGTCTTGAAGTTCTGTCGGACAGGCCATCTCCTTTACTTATATTTAGTCGTAGATACTTTTAAGATTTAGTATTTGAGGATAGATGTTCTTTGTGATGATGACTTCCAGTTTTTGGGTAATTAATCGATAAATTTTAGAAGTTTATTTAATTGATTTCGTTAATGAGTTTTAAGTCTGCCGCAATTCTTTCTGTTTATTATGGGTTGAAAATGGTTGGGATTTAGATTGGTTTGATTCGTCTCACATAGGAGAGTAAATGTGTGTGTCCAACTCGAGGCTCGTTTTGGGTCGTGACAGATATTCAATACATGCACTAATTAGAAGATTTAGGGCTTGTTATCTTGTTTACTTTGAAATTTTGCATTCTTGATTATTTTAAATGTTGCTCCTCTCTTCGTGTTTGCAGTTGGAAGTTGCGGTGAATTGTGTTATGCCAAACAGAGTTTTTAATCCCCAATTTACTAATCTTAATTCAATATATGTCTTAGAAATATAGGTTATTATTTAGGATTAATTACTTGAATGATTTCTTTTTTAATAAATATATTACTTCTTTTAAATATAATCTTTAATTAATTACCATTTAATGAGCAACTTTTTTTAGTTTTGCTTTTCTCAAGTCCTCTCTCTTTCTTCTTTCTCTAAAACTTTTCTTTTCCTTTTCTCCTTTAATTGTGTCCTCTCTCTGCGTTCTTTTTTTTTTTTCTATCTTGTTTCTTTCTTTGTTTCTCCCTTTCTTTCTTGTTTTTCTTCTTTCTTTTGTCCTTTCTTTCTTAGCTTTTGTTGCTCTTTCCTCCCTCTCCCTTGCTATTGTTTTTTTTCCCTTTTTTTGTAGAATAGTCCATAATTCTAGATTGAATAAAGCTTGTATCAATAGATAATTAGACAAGTATATAATCGGAACAATGAAATATGCCTAAAAATGTAACTGATTAAAACTTTAATTAAAATTTATTATTAAACTATTAAAATTGATTATTTTAGAAGAACAGTAATATAATCATAACAATGAAGGGCATAAGAAGACTGCAAAATGAATTAAAACTTGAATTAAAATGTTATTACACACAAAATTAAAATTGAATATTAGAAAAAAAGAAGAATTAAATATGAATGCAGAATGTAGAGCATTCCTTTATCTGATGTAAACTGAATAAAACTTGTCAATTAATAATCGTAACAATCAATTGATTAATCGCAAAGTGAATTAAAAATACAAATTGTATTACCACACAAGTCTTAAGTTAACGTATAAGAGGAATTAGCATGAATAACAAAAATTTAATAAATACAAATATTTAGAACCATATTGTTAAACATAGAGTGAGATAAACTTATCATTATAATTGAATTAAACAAGTATCCAATAGGAACACATGTGGACGGGGGTAAAAAACTGCTACAGTTATTTAAATTTTGTATACTGAGAGGATGTTAGTTTACCACGGTATCAACTTTGAATAAGATAGCGAATTAGATGAATGAAAACTAACTATGAGTGACAAGACAATGAGTTGTAGAGTGAATTAACTTGTACAAAATGAATTAAACAATATCCAATATAACAAATGAATCAAAAGGCCGTGAAATGATTAAGTTTTTGCCTTAAAATAGTATTACACAAATTATATTTTAAAGTGAATTAAAAACAAGAGTAAGAATGGAATGAAAACATAAGCCAACGAAAGATATGACAAGGAGCAATAAGGGGGGGATAAGTGATAGTCAGAATGGAGAAAACAAAGTAGTCCAAAGTGAAAAGAGTCAGCAAAAACTTTCAAATGGAAGTAAATTTGCAGCAAAACTGTATAAGCTAAGGCAACGTGAAGACAAGTTGCAAGACCATTTCAAGTGATAATGTTAATCGGCAAGCTAAAAAGTATTCTCCTAAAACGCAATCGTAACGTAACCAAACCCTCTTTAAAATGAGAGATAACTCCTCACGACATTTTCATCAAATCATTTGTTAGGAACTACCTCTTCAAACTTATCAGAAATTTTAAAAGTCAAATAAGGAATTAATAATTTGAAAGCGTTATCATGACCAGCAATGGTGAATTCCTTAATTCTTTTAATTTAAAGATTTGAAATTTTCTCTTCTGCTTAAAACGTATTTTATACAAATTTTTTCAGCTTTTGTTCCGCTTGTGAATCTATTTTTGAATAAAAATAGTGACATGAAAAAAATTGATTGAGGAATTACTTAATTTAGATAAAAAGTTCAAAAAAAGAACAAGAATTAAAAAAAAAAAGGAGGAAGACAATAACACTATGAATAGACAATAATAAAAGAGTGAAAAAGAAGAATAAAGAGGTGAGAAGCAGAAGAGTAAAAAGAAAGAAGAGTTCAAGAAGCAAAGATAGGAAAAGGGTTGAGAAAGAGCGAAGACGTACAATTTTTCTTATTTCCAAAAAATATTTATATTTAGTTAAAAAATTAAATGTGACATAAATGGTAAATATTTTTTATAATATAGCTTTATTTATGTATTTACCCCTATTAATTATGGCTTGACCCATTAACGACCAACCAAATAAATAAATTATTTAATAATATACATCAGTTAAATAATGATAGTTATTGAATAGTTCAAATTATTTAAATCAACTTTTCCGACTAATAAAAAAATGAATCGGGGTAACTACCTAGAGGGGCAAGATTATGATTTTACAAATTTTTCCAAAGTTAATCTGATGGGTCATTACAAAAATTTATAGTAAGTTGTTTTAATAAGTTAAAATATATAATGTGGTTTATTTGGTGAATGTAGTGTTGTATTTAAGTTAAAACAAAGGAAATTAGACTGAAAAAATTGTTAAATTCTTCAAATAAATTAAAATATATAATATCTTTTTATGGTGAATATACTGTTGGAATTAAGTTAAACTAAACTAATTAGACTTAAAAGTTGTTAAGTTATTAAAATAACTTAAAATATATAATGTGGTTTAGTTGGTCAATATTATTTTGGAATGAAGTTAAACTAAAATAATTAGACTGAATTAAGTTTGTTAAGTCGTTTAAATAAGTTAAATATAAAATGTGGTTTATTTAGGTAATATATATAGTGTTGTTATTACTTAAAATTAAATTTTAACTTAAAATTTTTTTTAATTGTTGTTTATTTTCTTAAGTTTAAATATAATGTGTTTTTAATTTGGTGAATATAGTATAAGAAATCATTAAACTAACTAATTAGACTTAAAAAGTTTCTAAGTTCTTTTCAATAATTTTTAAATAATAAAGTTGTTTTAGTTTGTGAATTATAGTTACAGAATTAAGTTAAAATGACAACTAATTAGACATAAGAAGATGATTAGTCCTTCAAATAAGTTAAAATATATAATGTGCTTTAGTTGGTGAATATAGTTGAATTGAAGTTAAAAGCTAACTAATTCGACCTAAAAGTTGTTAAATAAACTTCAAATAAGTTTAAAATATCTATAATTTGGTTTAGTTTTGTGAATATAATTTCGATTTACCTTAAGATAAGGATAAGCTATTTAGACTTAAAAAGTTGTTACGTTCCTTCAATTTTAAAATAATGAATGTGGGTTTTAGTTATTAATATATTGTTAATGAATTAAAACTAAAATAAATTAAGACAGAGATAACAATTTTAACTTGTTCAAATAATTCAATATACATGTGGTTTAGTTTGTAATAGTAGTGGTTATGAATTAAAAAAAAAAATTCAAATTACTTAGACTTGAGAAGTTTTTTAAGTTGATTAATCAGCTAATTTTATAATGTGGTTTATGTGTAAATATGTGTTGTAATTATGTTAAAACTGAACTAATTATTAGACTTAAAAGTTGTTAAAAAAACTCTTAAAATAAGTTTAATTATACATAAATGGTTGAGTTGGTTAATATAGTGTTTGATTTAAGTTTAAAATAAAAACTAATTATGACGTCCAGAAAAACCTTTGGTCTTAGGCGTTCTCTCACTCTGCATACTAAGTTAACATTACAATTTCGCGTTATTTTGGAATTATTTTGAATATCATGTTTGGAATGAAAGTTAAAACGAACCTAATCATCCTTAAGAGTGTTAAGTTCTTCTATAAGTTTTTGAATATATAAATGTAGTTTAGGGGGGTTGTAAATATAACGTTGTAATTAAGGTAAAACTAAACATAATTAGACTTAAAAAGTTTTTTAAATGAAAAAATGTGTATTGGTGGTTGTGTCAAGGCCCATAGGGTGTTTGGTTCATATGTATTCATGTGTTAGTCCGTTATTTGTAAGAACTCTGAAACTAGATTTGCAAGTTTGCGAAAGTTTATTTGAAGTTCAGTTCGTAGTACTTTATCTTGATGTAATGGTCTTAAGGAGATCATGTCTTAGAGTTTTAGTAACATCGGTTATTCTTCCTTCTACTACTTTATGTTCGAGGACGAACATGATTTTTAGTGATGAATAATGTAATGACCCGAATTGTCATTTTTGATAATTTTAAATATTAATTTAACTAAAGTAGATTAATTATTAAATATCTATTTTTAATTAATATATAGGGGTTAACATTATAGTCATTTTGACCTTATAGGGAAATAAATTAATAAGGTTTAACAATTTTTTAAAAATCATAAAAAGATGACGAACGGAAATAACTGCCGAAAAGGAGTTACAGTTTCGGCGTAACCAAAACGACGGCCAGTAGCAACAAGTAAGATCTCAATATATGCATTTATGTATATAGTTATAGGTCAAATTGTTATTAGTATTATTATAATATCATATAGTTTTTTGCGGTGGAATAGAATTTTTTTTGTATATCTTTTTTTTACAAATTGACCAAATACGGTAATGTTGACTTAGTGGCTAGGCTTTGATTGCCAATGATGGGGTAATAATTTTCCAATTAGGAGCAACTCATTAAGAAGAATGAAAGTGATAAACTAGGTTAGGTTTTAATTATTCTACTGTAGGGATTACGTGTTATGCCTAGATTCTGAATACGGAATTTTGTTATTATTTTCTCCATATTTATAGTTTTACAGAAAAACAAGGTTTAAAATATCTTCAAAACTATTGGAAAAGTACAAAATTACCTCCATCCACCTATTGGCTCGAAAATACCTTCTCACTCCACCTATTGGCCCACAATACCGTTCCTTTGGGTCAAAAATTGACCACTATTCAACGGTTTATATTTAAACGAGTTTGAATAATTTTAAATTACGTGGTGCTCAACTATTGTTATTAATTTAACTTTATTAGTATAATGTATAATCAATCCATACTCATCCATTAACTAATTAAACCCTCCGGAATTAATAAATCACTAACTTATTATGCAAAACAACAACAAAAACTACTGCCGATTGAGTGTTTTAAAAGAATTTTGAGACGGAAATATCTTTTAGATAGAAGTTAATTATGATTACATTCAAAGTTGTCCAAAATAAAAATTACCGATAAACTTAAAAGTGGGACTATGTTCATCTTATGAATTCTTACGTCCCAATTATGTGATGTTACTTCAGAGTTAAACTTTTTTTCAACACATTAATATATTTAAAAGTTAAAAACCAAAAACAGAAATTTGTTAAAATTATATTTTTAAAAAAGTGAATGAATTAATTAGGGATGTCATTACTTCTTACCGTCTTTATCATAAATTTCTTAATTCAATCTTGAAAGAGGATTAATTGGGAAAGTGTCCTCCTAAATAAGCGGCCTCAACATAAATTTATTGGGGTTCATTCAGAACTCGAATAATTGGATGTCATTTAGTATAGTATGTAATCTATAATGTTATGTTGTTTTAGTAGTTGTTATGACGATTTTGATATTATAGTTGGATTATTAAGGGGTTGTGGGATTTACGTTAGTAATGGGTGCGGTAATGGGTTGGTTTATAAATATACACAATAAATTTAAAATTATGACCAATAGTTGAACATCAAGTATTTAGAAATATTTACACATTAGTGTAAATTTAAAATAATAAATAAGTGGTCAAATTTGAACTCAAAGGTGGATGACAATGGGCATTTTGGAGCCAATACGTGATGAGAGGGCCATTTTGGAGCCAAACGGTGGATGAAGGGTAATTTGTATATTTCAATACTTCAAGGGTATTTTATTTACACCCCCCCCCATTTTCCGTAGTTTTAATTTGATATGTTTGAGCTAACATAATTGAACATCGGTAGTTATTATATCAATACTATTGGGATGATACATTGACGGAATCCCCAAATTACATAACTCCGTCCTCAGGTTTGCTCTGCTTTTTACAATCCTTTTTCTCACCCCCCAATTACTCTCTGGTCGGACATGACATATATTAGTTGAAGATCAAGACATAAGAGCGGATTATAGAATATTAGTATTGTGGTATTCTTAGTTTAAATCTTATTTGTGATTAGTTGTGTGAATAGGATTTCTTGGAGTTTGAAGTGCAATAAAAAGGAAACAAAGGATCAAGTTCCCGAAGTAATCCTTATTTGGTTCAGGAGTGGATTTCTTTAAATCTTGGTTAAGTGTATGGAAGCGGTGGTCTGATGTCATGTGGTATATGTTGTGATAATTGGATTTGGTGAGGGTTGTTGACTGTCCACCCTTGTTTAATCTAATGATTGTGAAAGCAAAGGATAATAAAAGGCAATCTAAATAATTACTTGTGCGATGTGATGATAATGGAAGAATTGTTTGAATGGGACTTGGTTAATCATGTTTATGTTGTTGTTAATGGAGCAATTTTACTGAAAAATGGTCATTCTCCTTTGGTTATATTGGGAACATGTTTATGGTGCATTGTTCTGGAGACATGGATGAGGACAAGTTATGTGCATGCAGAAAGAATGAGATGAAGAGGACTTGTACCATTGCGAGTGTCGTAGCGTACGCCGCGCGTGATGGATACGATATTTCAAGGGACGTATCGCGTGATGCTGCAATGGATACTTTTATCAAGGGTCGTGTCGCCCCTGACGCTGCGGCAAAATACATGGATAGATATGTCCCCCATGGGTCCGAGAACTGACAGGACAAATCTACGTATCACTAGGCGACATGCATCTTATACTTGACATTAATTCGCATTTGTTTATTAAGCATACATATCATAGTGAAACTGATATTGTGGTTTGCTGATCTTGTGATTGCCTTTTTGGGACACTTGTGATGGTTACATACATGATTTTTTTGTTGAGGATATGTAATTTTTGTAGTGTTGCGTTGAGGATATATAAATTTGTTTGAGTGTTGTTGTTGATTATATATGTAATTTGGTTAAAGAGTTGTTGTTGAGGATATTTAATAGTTGAAGTGTTGTTATGGAGGATATGCAATTGTCAAAGTGTATGTTAAGGATATGTAATTGTGTCTAAGTGTTGTGTTGAACTATGTGTGTGTAAATTGTGAGTTGTTAGGTCGGCTGGGTTTTATGCAAGGAGTTGTGGAGTTTCGTTTGTGGTGTTCGGAGTACCCGTACTTCATCCCCTTAACTTTTATTTAAGGATTTACTTGCTGAGTACCGTGACGTTTGGTACTCAACGCTTGCTTCTACAATTTTTTTTGTAGATTACGAGTTTGGTTCTTTGTGATACTTTGTCGTTCTCTTCTTTTACGAGGCTTCTTAGAGATTCGTGAGTTATTTCTTTGTTGTCTCAGTGTAAAGACCCAAAACGAGCCGCGAGTGGCACCCACACTTATCCTACTATGTGAGGGAACCAACCAATGCAATCCCAACATTTCAACCATTAATAACATTGAAAATAAGGAACCATAAGACTTAAAACTCATTAACAAATCAATGAAAATACCTCTAAAGTGTACAATTACTATCCCCAAAAACTTGGAAGTATCATACAAGAAACTCTATCCTCAAATTCTGGAATCTAAGAGTATCTAAGAAACTAAAAGAAGTTAAAATGAGATGGTCTAGTCCGAACTTCAAGACATCAAGGACGCGAAAGGAAGAGGAAGAAATCCAGTCCGAGCCTAGGCATAATAAGCTCACCCTTTAAATCTGATTATGCTGAAGTCTGGCTAGAGTTGCGGTTGAGTCGAAGTCGGATGGCAGTTGCTTGCACTCACAGGAGAACAAGAAAGAAAGAAACATACAAGTAGGTGGCAGTACAAAAACACAAGTACTGAGTAGGATCATCGGCCAACTCAAAAAGAAAGCAATAATATCAGAAATAACATAAAATGGACTACCATTACCAATAGATACAAGCACAAAGACATAAACTATTGCACCACCAAGCAAAAACTATGAGGACTCATTGCCTCCACCACCATACTCATTTGTGGAAATAGGTTCTTTAAAATCCGAGTATATTAACAGCTCAAGATTTAAATTTTTTACTATTCTAGTGTCGGAACGTGACACTACATCATATATGCTATCCTGGTATCGGAACGTGACACTCGATCCACTACTACTAATCCTGGTGTCGGAACCGTGACACCCGATCACATTAATAAATCCTGGTGTCGAACGTGACAACCCAATCTACTACTTATATCCTGGTGTCGGAACGTGACACAAAGACGAAAATAAGAATATACCGCCTATTCTCCCTCTTTCCTTCACCTTTTTTTTCTTTAGCATTTTTTGAGGGTGTCGGAACGTGGACACCCGGGAATCACTCTAATATCATTATGTCGGAACGTGACCCGATCCACCTAACCGTCATTCTTTTGTCATCAAGCCTTCTTTTATAACAAGGCATCATCATTAAACAAGAGGGTTTAGGTTTAAGCTTCACAACCTCATCTTCCCAACCCATTACAATTACATAATCACATCATGCAAGCATACAATTAAGCATATAGAAGACTTTACAATACTACCCAATACATATCATTCGCTATTAAGAGTTTACTATGAAATAGCATAAACCATAACCTACCTCCACCGAAGAATCGTGATCAAGCAAGCTACTCCTCAAGGTCTTTGCTTTCCTCTTCGTTCTCTCTCTTCTCTCGCTCGTTCGTCCCTCTCTTCTTTCTATTTTTCTTATTCAAACCCTTTTTCTTTTACCCTAATTGTCATATAATTAAGTATAAAAGATGATAAAAATAATCCACTTTTTATTTTAAGGTTATCTCCTTTAACCCCCACGTAATTGAATTATTAACATTAATCCATTAAATTTATAATTATAAGCATGAATAGTCCAAAACTCCCCTTAAAAACTTTTAACAGAAATCCGACCCAGTCAGGTTTACGCAGCCTGTGACGGTCCGTCACGACTGTGACGGTCTGTACTGCATATCCGTCACAAAGTTCAGAGAGTTAATTCTGTGGAAAGATTTGTGACTGTCCGTCGTGCCAACGACGGTCTGTCCAGCCATTCCGTCGTGACGTTCATAGAGTCGATCTCAGTACTCAAATTTTCAGGATCTAAGTGTTTTGGAACGAGACACCCTCGACGGTCCGTCGCGCCCATGACGGTCCGTCGTGGGATCCGTCGACCCAGACAGCTATTACCAGAAATAAACTCTACTGCTCAAAAGGACTAACAGGTCGTTACAATAGATACCAATTTACCAATCGTTCGTCCTCGAACGATCACAAGAAGAAAAACAAGGGCGAAGAGGAGAACCTGAATCTGTAAATAGGTGTGGGTATTTTTCTTGCATGTCAGCCTCCTTCTCCCAAGTGGACTCTTCAACTGGTCGATTCTTCCATTGAACTTTGATGGATGCAATCTCCCTTGATCTCAACTTGCGGATTTCTCTATCAAGAATTGCAACAGGCTCCTCCTCATAAGACAAATTCTCATCAAGCAGAACTGAATCCCAACGAATAATGTAGTTTCCATCCCCATGGTAACTTTTCAGCATAGACACATGAAATACCGGGTGCACCCCTGACAGTCTTGGGGGCAAGGCTAATTCATACGCTACGTCCCCCACGCGCTTCAGAACTTCAAATGGACCAATATACCTCGGACTAAGCTTACCTCGCTTACCAAACCGCATCACCCCTTTCATGGGTCAAACCTTCAGTAAGACTTGTTCACCCTCCATAAACTCCAAGTCTCTAACCTTTCGATCTGCATATTCTTTCTGCCTACTTTGAGCTGCTAAAAGCTTTTCTTGAATGCATTTCACTTTATCTAACGATTCCCTCAGAAGGTCAGTACCCCAAGGTGTAACCTCAAATGCATCAAACCACCCAATGGGAGACCTACATCTTCTCCCATACAGTGCCTCAATTGGGGCCATATCAATACTTGAGTGATAGCTATTGTTGTATGAGAACTCTGCTAAGGGTAAGAAGTTATCCCAATGACCACCAAATTCTATCACACATGCACGAAGCATATCTTCCAAAACTTGAATCGTTCACTCATACTGACCATCGGTCTGAGGGTGAAATTCGGTACTAAGATCCAACCTAGTACCTAATTCGGCATGCAATGTTTTCCAAAACTTAGAAGTAAACTGCGTACCTCTATATGATATAATGGAAAGTGGAACTCCATGCAATCGATCAATTTCTGAGATGTAAAGTTTGACTAATTTCTCTGCATTATAAGTCACCTTGACCGGAATAAAATGAGCAGACTTAGTTAATCTGTCAACAATTACCCAAATGGAGTCATACTTACCCATTGTCTTTGGAAGACCAACCACGAAGTCCATTGCAATTCTCTCCCACTTCCATTCAGGAATGGGCATTCTCTGAAGTGTCCCTCCAGGCCTCTGGTGTTCATACTTTACCTGCTGACTTCGGGCATTGAGCAACAAAATCAACAATGTCACGCTTCATTCTACTCCACCAAAATTGTTGCTTTATATCACGCTACATCTTGGTTGCACTAGGATGTATACAATACCTTGAACTATGAGCCTCTGTAAGAATAGTGTGAATCAAATCATCGACACGGGGTACACATACCCTTCCCTTAATTCTCAAAACACCTTCCTCATCGATTTTTGCCTCTTTATCCTCTCCTCGCAACACCTTATCTCGGATCCGGATCAGTTTCTCATCGGTAAACTGCTTTCCTTTAATCTTATCAAGAAAGGAAGATCTTGCCTCCACAAAAGCCAAAAATCTCCCTTCTCATTTACTTCTAGCCTCATAAAGTCATTAGCCAAAGTCTGAACCTCTCTAGCCAATGGGCGTCTACGAACCTGCAAATGGGCTAGACTTTCCATGCTCCCTGCCTTTCTACTTAAAGAATCTGCTACACCATTTGCTTTTCCCGAATGATACAAGATAGTGATATCATAGTCCTTCAGTAGTTCCATCCATCTCCTCTGTCTCAAATTCAAATCTTTCTGAGTAAAGACATACTGTAAACTACGATGATCCGTATAGACTTCACATTTAACCCCATATAGATAATGTCTCCATTTCTTTAATGCAAACACTACTGCAGCCAACTCCAAATCATCGGTCGGATAATTACGTTCATGCACCTTTAATTGCCTCGAGGCATAAGCAATTACATTCTTCTCTTGCATAAGCACTGCACCAAAACCAGAATAGGATGCATCACAATAAACAATGAAATTCTTACCTTCCACTGGCAGGGTAAGAATTGGTGCAGTAGTCAACAAGGTCTTGAGTTGCTGAAAAGTTTCTTCACAATCGTCTGACCATAAAAATGGAACACTCTGCTTAGTCAAATCTGTCAGTCGGGAAGCAACGGAAGAAAATCCCTTGACAAATCGACGGTAGTAGCTAGCTAAACCAACGAAGCTCCTTACCTCTGTAACATTAGTAGGTCTTACCCAATTCTTCACTGTTTCAATCTTGGAAGGATCCACCATCACTCCATCCTTAGAAACCACATGCCTTAAGAAGGACACTGAATCTAGCCAAAACTCACACTTAGAGAATTTTGCATAAAGTTTTTCCTCCCTCAACGTTTCCAATACAATTCTCAAGTGCTCCTCATGTTCTTTACTGCTCTTTGAGTATACCAGTATATCATCAATAAACACAATGACAAAGAGATCCAGATATGGCTTAAAAATCCCGTTCATCAGACTCATGAAAGCAGCGGGGGCATTCGTAAGTCCAAAAGACATTACTAAGAATTCATAATGCCCATACCTGGTTCGAAAATCAGTCTTTGGCACATCTGCTGCCCGTATTTTCAATTGATGATAACCAGATCTAAAGTCGATTTTTGAGAAGGTACAAGCACCTTTTAACTGGTCGAACAAATCATCAATGCGAGGAAGAGGATAATTGTTCTTACCAGTTACTTTATTCAGTTGGATGTAGTCTATGCACAACTGAAAAATCCATCCTTCTTCTTCACAAATAAAACCGGAGCACCCCAAGGGGAAGCGCTCGGTCTAATGAAGCCTTTACCTAACAACTCTTGAATTTGGGCCTTTAACTCCCTTAACTAAGCGGGAGCCATTCTATAAGGGGGTATGGAAATGGGGCGAGTACCCGGCTCCAGATCAATGCAAAAGTCAATATCTCTATCCGGTGGCATACCAGGAAGGTCTGCAGGAAACACATCCAGAAACTCACGGACTATCAAAACCGACTCAATTGAAGGTACTTGGGTAGTATCATCCCTGAGGTGTGCCAAGAAAGCTAAACACCCTTTACTAACCATTCTCTTAGCACGGAGAAAGGAGATGATACGAACTGGAGTGGAAGTGTAGTCACCCTCCCACATTAACGGGTCTATCCCAGGCTTTGCCAACGTTACAGTTTTGGCATTACAATCTAAGATTGCAAAGTTTGGAGAAAGCCAAGTCATACCCAGAATTACCTCGAAATAAACAATTTCTAAGATAACCAAGTCTACATGAGTATTTCTCCCCATAAAAGTCACAAGACAAGACCTATACACCTTTTCAACTATCACAAACTCACCCACAGGAGTAGAAACATGAACAGGCATGTCAAGCAATTCACAATGTAAATTAAGACCGGTAGCAAATGAGGAAGATACATATGAAAATGTAGATCCAGGATCAAATAATACAAAAGCCATGCATTCACAAACCAAAAGATTACCTGTGACAACAGCATCAACTATCTCCGCTTCCGACCGCTAAGGGAAAGCGTAAGAATGGGCCCTATCACCTGTCTGCCCGTTGCCCCTACCATGTTGTGCTGCAGTCGCTCCGGCTTGCCCGCCACCCCGGTTGGTTTGGTTACCACCATTACCTTGACCACCACGTCCTCCAGAATGGCGGCCTCTTCCATGACCACCTCTACCTCTGACTATTGGGGGTCTGTAACTGTGCTTTGGACAATATCTCTTAATATGTCCAATTTCTCCACATCCATAACACTCTCAGGGTTCAAGCATAGGTCTCTGTGAGAACGACGAAGTCTGGGGATAACCTCCAAACTCAGAGAAATGTTGACCGGTCTGCGGTGGACCCCCAACTACAGCCTGTAGTGAAGACTGAATAGGTCGGGCTGGTTAACCTCCTGAACTCTTCCCTCTGGAGTAAGAACCACTAAACTCAGCTCCCTTACGAAACTTCTTAGTTGTTGATGCCATGGTGAAGTCTTCTGGCTTCACTCCCTCCACCTCTATCACAAAGTCTACCACTTCCTGAAAGTATTTTGCTGCAGTAGATACCTGTAAGGCAGGAATATGCAAATCTGACCTCAATTCCTTCACAAAACAACGCTCTTGTGAACTGAAGCAAAGGTGGGTGCATACCTAGATAATGCACGAAACTTAGCCTCAAACGCAGTGACCGACATCCTGCCTTGCTCTAGGCTCAGGAACTCATCTCTCCTCCTATCCCTCAAAGTCCGGGGTATATACTTCTCTATAAACAAGCTAGAGAATGATGCCCAAGTCATAGGTGGTGCTTGTGCTGGTTGCCACTCAACATACGATCGCCACCACATTTTGGCGTTCCCCTGAAATTGATAGGTCACAAATTCGACGCCAAATCGTTCTACTATGCCCATCTTGTGTAGTAGTTCATGACAATCGACCAAAAAATCATAGGCATCCTCAGATTCAGCACCCTTGAAGACTGGAGGTTTCAATTTCAAGAACTTACTGAAAAGTTCGTGGTGATCACTCGTCATTATAGGCCCTGTAGTCAATCGAGGAAAAGTGCCTATTTCCAATAAAGCATCCATGCGGGGAGCCACAGCAGCTACATGTTGTACTCCCGGAACATGAGGTGCTGGTGTAGAAAACACTGGAGGTGTCTGGCCCTGATCTGATAACCCGCTAAGATAAGCAAGAACTTGATTAATCATCTCTGGGTAGGTTGGGGTGGTAATTCCTCATTCAGCACTTGCTCATTCTCCCCTTCCTCACCCTCTCTTACTACTTCCTTAGTCGGTGGAGGAGTCACCGCCCTAGTACTAGATGGGCCAGGGGCTTGTCCTCTTCCTCTAGAGGACGTCCTCACGCGACCTCTACCACGGCCTCTCGCTACTGCTCCTCTTCGAGCTACAGCCGCAGTGGCTGGCTCAGACGCATCTTTTCTTGTCGGTGTTGGTGTTGGCGCAGTTGTTGCTATAGTTCTAACCATCTGCGAAATAGAGTGAAGATGGTTAGATACCAATTTGTATCACCTAGATACCAATTGGATCCAAGTAATAGCACGAAAGAAAAAAGGAATGGAATTTTTCCTAAAGTCCTATAGCCTCTCAAAGAAAAGTAAAGGCGTCCCCCTACCGTTCCTCAAGTCTCTACTAGACTCGTTCTTGTGTGATGAGACCAACGAACCTAATGCTCTGATACCAAGTTTGTCACGACCCAAAACGAGCCGCGAGTGGCACCCACACTTATCCTACTATGTGAGCGAACCAACCAATCCAATCCCAACATTTCAACCATAATAAACAGAAAATAATGCGGAAGACTTAAAACTCATTAACAATATCAATTAAATAACTACTAAAGTTTATCAATTACTATCCCCAAAACCTGGAAGTCATCATCACAAGAACATCTATCCTCAAATTTCTAAATCTAAGAGTATCTAATAAACTAAAATAAGTAAAAGATATGGTCCATGTCCGAACTTAAAGACATCAAGACGCGAAGGAAAGAATCCAGTCCGAGCTAGGAACAATAGCTCACCCCGAAATCTGATTATGCTGATGTCTGGCTAGAGTTGTGGTTGAGTCGAAGTCGATGGCACGTTTGCTGCACTCCACAAATAACAAGAAAGAAACATACAAGTAGGGATCAGTACAAAACACATGTACTGAGTAGGTATCATCGGCTAACTCAAAATAGATAGCAATATATATCAGATAATAACATAAAATCGACTACCATACTCAACAGATAACAACAACAAGTACCATAACTATTGGCCACCACCCAAGCACAACTATGAGGACTCATGCCTCCACACCATACTCATTTGGGAAATAGGTTCTTTAAATGTGAGTATATTAACATGCTTAAAGATTTCATTCTTTTTACTATCCTGGTGTCGGGATGTGACACTCCGATCCTCTACTATCCTACTGTCGGAACGTGACACCCGATCCACTACTACTATCCTGGTGTCGGAATGTGACACCCGATCCATTACTACTATCCTGGTGTCGGAACGTGACACCCGATCCACTACTACTATCCTGGTGTCGGAATGTGACACCCGATCCACTACTACTATCCTGGTGTCGAAACGTGACACCCGATCCACTACTACTATCCTGGTGTCGAAACGTGACACCCGATCCACTAACCTCATTCTTTTAGTTCATCAAGACTTCTTTTATACAAAAGCATCATCATTAAACAAGAGGGTTTAGGTTTAAGATTCACAACCTCATCTTCCCAACCCATTACAATTACATAATCACATCATGCAAGCATACAATTAAGCATATAGAAGACTTTACAATACTACCCAATACATATCATTCACTATTAATAGTTTACTACGAAATAGCATAAACCATAACCTACCTCCACCGAAGAATCGTGATCAAGCAAGCTACTCCTCAAGGTCTTTGCTTTCCTCTTCGTTCTCTCTCTTCTCTCGCTCGTTCGTCCCTCTCTTCTTTCTATTTTTCTTATTCAAACCCTTTTTTTTTTACCCTAATTGTCATATAATTAAGTATAAAAGATGATAAAAATAACCCACTTTTTATTTTAAGGTTATCTCCTTTAACCCCCACGTAATTGAAATATTAACATTAATACACTAAATTTATAATTATAAGCATGAATAGTCCAAAACGCCCCTTAAAAACTTTTAACAGAAATTCGACCTAGTCAGGTTTACGCAGCCTGTGACGGTCCATCACGACTGTGAAGGTCCGTACTGCGTATCCGTCACAAAGTTCAGAGAGTTAATTCCGTGAAAAGATT
Organism: Solanum habrochaites; assembly: GCA_027704765.1. Taxonomy (NCBI): domain Eukaryota; kingdom Viridiplantae; phylum Streptophyta; class Magnoliopsida; order Solanales; family Solanaceae; genus Solanum; species Solanum habrochaites. The sequence continues at coordinate 51,457,220 of JAKWJA010002495.1, read as the reverse complement.
TGTGACGGTCCGTCGTGCCAACGACAGTCCGTACTGCCATTCCGTCGTGATGTTCAGAGAGTTGATCTCAGTACTCAAATTTTCAAGATCTAAGTGTTTTGGAACGAGACACCCTCGACGGTCCGTCGCGCCATGACGGTCCGTCGTGGGATCCGTCGACCCAGACATCTATTACCAGAAATAAACTCTACTGCTCATAACGACTAACAGGTCGTTACACTCAGTGGACGTTCTTTCTGCTTTGTTATGATCTTGTTCTATTCTGGGAACAAGTTCATTTGATACTAGTTTTTCTTTTGAATCAGTTGTAATACTTTAGAGGCTTGTACACGTGATAACCAGGTTTTGGGGGATATTTTTAGTTGATTGTAAAATTTCAGTATTTTTATTGTGATAGTTGAGTTTTAGGTTGACTTGTCTTTGTGTGATAAGACGAATGTCATCACGTCCATTTGTGGGTCATGAAAATACGGTATCAGAGCCCAGGTTCATAGGTCTCACCTGTGTACAACTTGAGACAAAGTAGAGTTTCGAGGATCGATACGGAGACGTATATACTTATTTTCGAGAAGCTATAGTGACTTTTAGGAATTATATTCACCTTTTTGATCTCGATTGTGCATACTTTGTCCCGTTTTGATTCTTATCTCTTCACTCCATTTACTCTCATTTATGTGATGCCTTGTGTTTAGTTCCTCGTTTTAGTAGTTTGTGTGTAGTTTTTTCGTTACTAAGGTGAAAGTGATATGCTTATGGGGGAAAATGTGTATCCAGATATGAAATGTTAAATTTGAAAGAGTAGAGTTAGGTGATGGCTCGTTGAAATAATTTTTTTATTTTTAAACGAAAAGGTTGAACAATGGTCTAAGGGACTTCATAAACGTATTTTATTTTTCAAGTTAGTTACCGAAAGGAATAATACTTTGGTGGCGTAGTTTGTTTAAAAATTTGAAGTGGAATGATTAAAAGGATGGATACATAATGGACATATAACTTTGAAAAAAAACTATCGCTATTAATGTTGTGATAACATATATGGGATATTTGGTGAATGATGAGAATGATGTTACTCTAATTAAGGTTAGAATTTCTAGTATGACTTTATAGATTGTGTGTATATCAATGAATGTCATTATATGACTACTACAATTTTTGTAAATGCTTACTTGGTTAGAGTTATGAATTGTGTTACTATTGATATTTACCTAACCTACAAAAAGATACATATAGTTTGGACTAGATATGAAACTAATTTAGTGATGTTTTATAGTTATTCAAATTTGGATATGATCTTCTCGGGAGGTATGATATTTTCTCGTGGTGGATCTTATACTTTTTTAATGGTGTGATATTAGTGGTATATTGAAACAGATATATTGATTGTCAAGTGTCAATACTAACTAGTTAAAGAGTTATAAATTGTATCACATGCTCGTATAGTGAGATATTATGTTGCATTTACATTTAACAAACCAACGAGGTTGTTATTGCAAATTTTGAGATTAAGCAGCGTGTATAAGAGAGATTTTAGTAGTGTATTCTTGATATGGTATTAATGTGTTAAGTTAAGATGTTTATCCGAAGGGTTCTAAATGAGGACCAGTAATTTTATCTTAAGGTCCTTAAAATGGATAGATACAAGAATGACAAACTTATTGGTAAAGAATCTCTTAAAGAGCATACTTATGTGAAGACAATTGAGAATTTCGTAAAAAAGTGCGTGTAAAAGTTGGTTAGCCTTTAGATTGAATTGGTATAATTGGATTTAAGGTGTCACGTTGATGATAAAATTGACGTTTATATGATGGTATTGTCTAATGAGCATACAAAAATAAGAATTTCTGATAAAATGGTGATTAAGATGCAACTATATGATAAGGATTATTGGTTAAACAAATACTTATATTGTAATGATGACTTTTGAGTATCTAATGTTAAGGTTTGCTACTATTTGATGAGTAACGAGGTTGCATGGAAAGTTATAGCAGGTGCTGAAACACCACTCGAATAAAATTAAATGGAACTGAAGTTATAAATCGATAGAATATGTGTAATGTAATTTAGTTTTTAGAAAGAGGAAATCGAGACAAGGATATTTACTTTGAGTGCAAGGATAGAAGACATATCTTTAGATTGTAGAAGATTGAGTCCAGAGATGCAATTCTTTTTTTGTTATTTGAGTTTGGTAATGAATACAGTTGAATTTTTAGCAAAATATATGATAAGTTTAATGGATAGGCAATTAATGATAAACTGAGATATGTGAATTCATAAAAACCTTAAAGGTAGAGCTAATGATGATTGATAAAGGGATTGAATTACATAGTTGGATTGAAAATTCAAGTTTTTTTTTGTGAGTTTAGTTTTGTGATAATGTGTTATGTCAAGGTATTAATAGGTAATCTAAGATAGGATCGATAACATTGAGTATAAATCATTTGGAAGGACTTAAATGTTGAGTATTATAGTTGGTTATTTTTTATTGTTACAGCTTAGGAGGGTTTCACATAATGTTATAGTTTAGAAATAACGTAAAAATATCATGCTTTGTTGGTCAAAGAATAAGATTGGTAAGTAAGTCAGCGAAAGAAAAAAAAAGCTAATGTATTGAAGAGTTTAAGGTATTTGAAATTTGTTTCATGGGAATAACTTAACAAAAGTGAAGAAATAAGACATCTCATACAGACCATTGATTAGAAATTAGAGGTTGTTTAAATTTTGGTCTAGTGTTTAGGTATGACTATGAGATTAGAGTTGATTCGGCATTAACTTACAAGGAATTTATGACTGACTTTTCTAACGATTGATTTTTTGTTGGGTGACAAACAATTACATGTGGAAGACTCTATGTGTTTATTGTCTAGCTAGATTATTCAAATTATGATAGGTAACTTATTGATGTTCAATGGTGTGGACCTACATTTTTACATGATTAGTGAGCTTTTCGAGGGAATCAAAATTACTTTGACTGCTATGATGTGTTACGATGGTGATTAAGGTTATGATCTTATAGTATACTGAATTATTGGAGTGAACAAGGATTTCCTTGAGTTTTGGCATGGGGTACATGATGGTATAAATGGTAGTTAAAACATGATATGTGAAAGTTTGTGAGGACTTGACTCTCAGTGTGATTTAATAACTGTATCTCGATGGGATGATACTATGTGATTTGAAATTTGTGTTGTTAACCTTAGATGGAACCTATATCTATAATGAGATGCATAAATAGAAAGAGAGGGAGTCATAGTAAAGAAATTATAGGGTTGACAATGTGTTTTCTAAGAAGACTTTGATACTAATGACTATTTGAGAGTAAGGTAAATGGTTTGTGTAGTTATGATGTGAGATTAGGGTAAATGGTTGGTGTAGTTATGATTTTTGTTAGTATTAACCATTTTGGCTTTAGTGGAATACATTTAGAAGTATGTGGAGTTTGATAAATTGAGTATTTGTGAGATAGTAATGGATAGGACTGGATGATTTTGGGTGGCTAAAAATTGAATAAATAGAGTCAGATGAATGAGAATATTTGATATGGGCACTATGAAAAAAGTATCCAGTATTATTTGATTGTGTTTTTGTGTACTCTTATGCAACCATCTACTTCACTTTGAATATTACTTGGATTGAGGTTTACTAATCTTCATCAACACATGTTTTAATAATCTACGATAAAATCCCTAGTGACCGGATGTACCGATTATGTTAATGTACTCTTAGTAGGATGAAATTCTTAGGTAGATTTGATCATTTCAGTTTTGAAGAATTGTGTTGTTTGGGATAGTTGAAGTATACCATTAGTTCTACATGAACAACCTTACTTATGAGAACTTATATTAGAGTTACTATGAAAAGTTATAATTGTGTAAGAGTGTTTTTAGAGGATCTGCATTTTAAGGTGTATCATTTGTTGGGTTTTTACCTAATCATTTCCTTCTCCGGATTAGATAAGTTTGATTCTCCATTCATGAGTATCCAATGTCTAAAGATCAGATTTTTATAACTTAAGTTCGCAAAAATATTTTGTTGTGAAAATGAAATCATGATAAAATCTGCAATGGTTTGTGCATTATAAGTGTGTGGTGGTTGGTTAAAGTTGACTTTTGGTTGTAGCCGATATTGATGTCAAATTTTATCGTGGTCATGTGAGATAAGATGTGTATTGGTGGTTATGTCATGGTCCAGAGGGTTTTGGTTCATAACGGATTCATGTATTAGTCCGTGATTTGGTAAGAACTCTTGATTTGTAGATTTGTAAGTTTGCCAAAGTTTGATTCGGTAGTTCAGTTCTTAGTACTTGATCATGATATAATGGTCTAAAGGAGATCATATCTTAGAGTTTAAGTAACATCAGTTATTCCTCTTCTCCTACTTTATGTTCGAGGATGAACTTGATTTTTAATGGTGGATAATGTAATGACCCGAATTGTAATTTTTGAAAATTTTAAATATTCATTTAACTGGTGTAAATTAATTGACGATTATATATTAAATAACTACTTTTAATTAATACATAGGGGTTAAGTTTATAATTGTTTTGATCTTATAGGAAATAAATTAATATGGTTAAACAATTCTTTTTATATCATAAAACGATGAGGAACAAAAATAACCTCAAAAAATATAATTCCCCGAGCTATCCATGAGACGCGGACACGGAACCTAGGACCACAACTGATCCCAAGCTAACCCTACTGGCATGATCATGAGCATACTAAAGATAATATATTGTTGCAGAAACTAAATCATAATTTTTAACTTAAAAGATGGAGAATACCCATATTCTATAACTGAGATATTTGAAAACTAAAGAGTTTAATACAAAGAAAATATTATTCAATACTAATATGAAACTAACTATGTCTGAAAAATAGCCTCTAAACTGGACTGGAAATACTGGTACAATCCTCAACTAAATCTAGCAAACACTGAAACTAAAAGACTAAATATTGAAAAGAAACTCATGCCTATTATCCTTGGAGAATGAGGACTCACCACTGAATCAACTGAATTGAAGATCAGAAATCGATCTATGTGTGATCTGGATGCTGAAAACCTTGACCTACATCACGAGAAAATGTAGCGCACGTATGTGTCAGTACATGAAAGTACTGAGCATGTAGGATAGAGTATATATGAACAAGAACAAAAGCAAGTATATTAATCTGAATAGGATATACTAAATCTCTTAGCTAACTGAATGCAATGACCAATTTATAACATGTTGAAACTGTATATTCAACATACTGATAAATGGTCAATGCAAGAGAGTCTGACTGAAATATGGGAGCTACCAATAACCGACAATAAAACCACATGAGCTAAATATGGAGTCCAATGTATACGCCCCACCGAGAGGACCCAATACACACTGCCAAAGGTATAAGGCATGCTGACGTGATCACTTAACTTATTGCCGACAGAGGGGACTTATAACCTACTTGACTAGTAGTTCTGAGACTAATTGGGTATGTTGAACCATAGTCCAACTCGGTATTATGCTACTCCTATTAATTTAGGTAGTTGGCTGATTATGTCTGAATTTTCTGTAATTACTGTATATCTCAAAACTGAACATCAAAACTGAGAATACAACAATTAATCTTATAATGATGCATTAAAAACTTAGGCATGTATAACCGAATAGCTAAAATATCTGACCTAGAATGTGTAATTCAATAACTAACTAAATCCAAAGCTAAGGATCTGAAATTCATGTGATTAACCGAATAATAATTGTACAATCTAATTTGGAACATATAGTTAGTAAATTCATGAAGTTCTATCGAAGTTCTATAAGCCACAGGTTTAATCATGATAAGAGAATAAATAACTAACTTAAAACTAGGGACCAATTGAGTGAAAGGAACAAACTAGTAAAATTCCACATACTTGGTGATGAAATTCACGAGGAAATACTTAGATTTCAGGGTTGGAATTGCTGGAAACCTGTTCTGTTCTTGAACTAGGGTTCTTGACCTTTTTTCTCCTTTCTTAATTCTAATTTTTATGTTTTTATTAATGATTTGACTTAAGGTAAGTTTTATTTATGTTTTTAGGCTTAAATTGACTAAAATCTGATGATTTAGGGTCAAAAGAACGTAACTTAGGGTTTAAAAAAAGTGGAAAAAAACCAAAAGACCCATGAGTTAATTGTTGTCGGACCAAACGACGGCCTGGATAGACGGTCTGTCGTTTGAGTCCATAGGTTGGGCATGTTCGACAGGCCTTTACTTAAACGAGCATAGAATTTTACTCGGAGGTCTGATTATAGCAAGACTGGTGGCTATGGAAAGCTAATTCAGTTATCTATCTTTTGGTATGTCATGTGACACCTAATTCATTTTATCCTAAGAGTTATGATCATTTGAAGTTGACTCAACTACATTTTCCTCTCTAACTGTATCTTATTTCTCTCCTACTGTCTGACCTAAGGAATGTAGGTCCATTTATGGACCGTGCTGGTCAATCCTGTTTATTTCAAGAGAGTGGGCAAATGGGGTGTTGATTGATGGACTTAGACTACGGACCGTAGTCTGAACTGCCTAACCGTAAGTACGTCCGTCGTTCGACACTTGGTCAAATTTTCTGGATTGATATTTTGGGTGGCTTCTGACCCAATCGACGGATGTGCAGGACGGAAAGTGGTTCAGGCTATGGTCCGTCGATGAGCACCGTTTGTTGCACTTGTAGATTTTCTGAAAAACTAGTTTTTGGTGTGTGTTGGATATGGGGTGTTTCAAAAAAGGAGTTCGCAGTTTCGGTGTAACCAAAACGATGGCTAGCAGCAACAAGTAAGATTTCAATATATGCATTTATGTATATAGTCAGAGGTCATGTTGTTATTACTATTATTATAATATGCAATAGTTTTTCGCAGTGGAATTGAATTTTTTTCTATTTCTTAGTTTTACAAATTGGGCAAATATTGTAATGTTGACTGGGTGGTTAGGCTTTCATTTCCAATCATAGGGTAATAATTGTCCTATTAGTAGAAAATCATTAAAGAAGACTGAAAGTGATAACTAGGCTAAGGTCTTTTATATTATTCTACTGCAGAAATTATGTGTTATGCCCTTGATTTTGAATATAGAGTTTTTTTTTTATTATCATATTATAATTTAAATTTTGATATGTTGAGATAGGTAATTGAACATTAAGGTAGTTTATTATATGAATACTAGTAGATCTATACTATTTGAGGGAATAAAAACTTAACCCTATGTTTGGAATTTGAGAACATGGACTTGACATATTAGTTGAGATCAAGACTGAAGAACTAGATTATAGAATTGGTAATGTGGGTATTTTTAGTTTCAAAATTATATGGTGATTATTGATGTGAATAGATTGTTTTGAGTTGGAAGTTCAGCAAAAGGGAATGACTTAAGTCTCAAAGTAAATTCTTAATTGATTCAGGCAAGTGGATTTCTAAACTTTTGTTAAGTGTATGGAATGGGTGTATTTCCTTGTGGTATATGTTTGCGAGTAATGGTATTTGCTGATGGATTGACTTGTCCACCTTGATTAGTTATAATGATAAAGCAAAGGGTTATAAAAGGCAATGTGAATAATTACTTGTTTGTGATGTGTTGATAATTCAGAATTGTTTAAATGGCTTGGTTAATCATTGTTGATGTTGTTGTGGGTGGTGCAATGTTATTAAAATTGCCATCTCCTCGTTATTTTTGTGAACATGTTATTTGCATTATTCTGAGACATGTATGAGACAAAAGTTATGTGCATTCATAAAGAATGAGAAATTATAGAGGTTGTACCATTTTGAGGATCATATCATATGCCACGATGGATACTATATTTTGAGGGACATATCGCGTGATGCTATGGTTACTATTATTGAGGGTTGTGTTGTGCGCCATAACAAATGCTTGACATAACATTCCATTGTATTGCACATACTTATCATTAGTGAACTTGATATTGTGTTTTGCTGATCTCGTGAATGTCTTTCTGCAAAACTTGTGATTGATTAATACTGAGTTTGTCGTTGGGGATATATAATTTGTATAAGTGGTGTTGTTGAAGATATATAATTTGTTGAAGTATTGTTGTTGAGGATATGTAATTTGTTGAAGTGTTTTTGTTGAGGATATGTAATACGTTGAAGTGTTGTTAATGAGGAAATACAATTGTCAAAGTGAAGTTGTTAAGGATATGTGATTTGGCTAAGTGTTATTGTTGAACCATGTGCGTTGTAATCTGTGAGTTGTTAGGTTAGCTTTATTTTTATGCAGTAGTTGTGGAGGTTCGGTTGGGTGGTAGGAGTACCCGTATTTGATCCCCTTAACTTGTGTTTAAGGATTTACATTTTGAGTACCGTGTGGTTTGGTACTCAGCCCTTGATTCTACAATTTTTTTTAGATTACGAGCCTGGATCTTTGTGATACTTGTCATTCTCTTCTTTTCCGAGGCTTCTTGAAGATGAGTAAGGTAGTTGTTTGTCGTCTCAGCGTACTATCTTTCTCCTTTGGTATGATCTTGTTCTATTCTAGGGAAAAGTTCATTTGAGAATAGTTTTTCTTTTGAATCAATTATAATACATTAGAGGCTTGTACACGTGAAAACCAGGTTTGAAGGACATATTTAAGTTGATTTTAAAATTTCCTCTTTTTTTATTGTAACAGTTGAGTTTTAGGCTGACTTGTAGTGTTGGAATTAAGTAAAAACTAAAACAATGAGACTTAAAAAGTTGTTAAGCTTTTTTAATAAGTTAAAATAAATTATATGGTTTATTTGGTGAACATAGTGTTGTATTAAGTTAAACTAAACTAATTAGACTTAAAAGTTGTTATATTATTCAGATAAGTTAAAATATATAATATGGTTTAGTTGTGGAATATAGTGTTGGAATTAAGTAAAAACTAAATTAATTAGACTTAAAAAGTTATTAAATTCTTGAATTAAGTTAAAATATATAATGTGGTTTATTTGGTATGTATAGTGTTGAAATTAAGTTAAAACTAAACTAATTAGACTTAAAAAGTTGTTAATTTTTCCAAGAAAGTTAAAATATATGATGTTGTTAGTTAGTGAATATAGTGTTGATATTAAGTTAAAACTAAACAAATTAGACTTTAAAAATTGTCAAATGCTTCAAATAAGTTTAAATATATAATGTGGTTTAGTTGGTGAATATAGAGTTAGAATTAAGTTAACCCTAAACTAATTAGACTTAGTGCTACGATCCAAAAAATGGACGTTATGGCACTCATCTTATCCCACCAAGACAAGTCAGTCTAAAACTCAACCATTACAATAAATTGCGGAAATTTCAAAATCACTTCGAAACTCCCTAAAATTTAGTTGTCGCGTGTATAAGTCTCTATTATATTACAATTGATTCAAAAGAAATTAAAAGTCTCAGATGACCTTGTTTCTAGAATAGAACAAGATCATAAATAGGAGTAAGAAGGTCTTCTTAAATGACAAGCAACTACCTCACAAACCTCCATAAAAAGTCTCAGACAAGGAGAAAAGAAATATCACAAGGGTTCGGCTAGAAGCCTACAAAAAAATTATAAAAGCAAGGGGTGAGTGCCTAACAACACGGTACTCAACAAGTAAACCTCTAAATACAAATTAAGGGGATAAAATATGGGTAATCCTTACACCCCAACCGAACCTCCACAACTACAACCTGCTTAAACCAGCCCAACCTAACAGTTCACAATTTACAAGCATATATCTCAAAAACAACATTATAACAATCCCATATTGTGAACAACAAACTCAATATTCATTAATCACAGTCTCCACAAAAGGCACTCACGATATTAGCATCACACAAGATCAAGTTCGTCAAATAGAGGTAATCAAATATCAAGTACTTTCCAACAAACAATAAAATACATAATCATAAGAATCAAGGATGTAATGAGATGCAATGCTATATGAAACAATGAAATGATATGGCTCAAAATACCAAGTACTCTCTCAACTGTTTATACATGATACTCCTCAGAAATACATCCAGAGTTCATGATCCATCGGGTACTTGCGTGGTCCGTGTACCGATGCGGACGATCTCCACATATCTGTGCGGAATATCTCAACAAACTATCATAAATCAAATAAAATGCGCATGGACTATCTCCACGTGCTCAAATTGTACTCATAACTTCTCTATTGCACGGACCATCTCCACGTGCCCAAATAATCATAACTCAATCTCAACACGGACGATCTCCACGTGTTAGACCTTTACTCACGCCCAATCTCATGCTAATGCATGTGCATGATATTATTTAAAAAAAAAAAGAGATGATGCAAAATCTGAATAAATCAAATTTCGCAATGATATATAAATATATATATATATATATATATATATATATAATATATATATATATATATATATATATATATATATAGATAAAATCGCCTCAATTATCATAATTATACGGGTTCAGTAAAGAACAGAATCACACATAATAAATAAAGTTAATAATATATCAACTAATGCTCATATGCTTTGGCATTCTCAAACTAAAATCCACATTATATAGTAATAAACATTGTCTTTATAACACCGATACTCGTACCATTCTCAATCAATCACACACAAACAATATATTACATTGCTTTTTATTATCCCTTTCATCATTAGAATTAATCAATATGGACAGGTTAACCCTTCACCAAGTCTGATTACTCCCAAACACATACCACAAGGAAAATACACGAAATTTCATACACTTATATCACTACTCAAAATCACAAGTCGTGATGGAACATACATTCCAAACCGATAGGTAAACCAACCCCATAAAAGTTTACCAATTCAATTTAAACGTGAAAAGGAAAGTATCAAACTAAAATCTAACATACTAAGTATTAGAAATAAATGAGGAAAATAGAAATACCACCCCAAGATTTAGTGTCATAAGTACAAGAGCTTCTACCATAGGATACAAGTCCAAACTAATATGAAAAATGCACACATAAGATATCTTATCAAAATATCAAAATAACCTGATAAATAGTGGTAGAATGAAGGTGCGGGCCGCAGAATATCCAAAGCAACGCAGCACAACTCAAATACAATCCAAACTCATATTCAAGCTCCAAGAACGTGCCCAATTTTAAATTCAATATGCACCACAAAAGAGTGAAGCAAGTGTAGTATGAGTATGAAATCAGGTGTACCCAGTATATCTCATTGGCCGACAACGAAGAATTGTGATAGGAGTTAATGTAAGAAAATTACTTCTTTATGTATACAAGTTTATATTATATTTACCAGTCAAGTTCCATCAAATAGAGGAAATCAAATATTACGTACTTTTCAACAATTAATAAAACCCATAATCAACAAAAATTAAGGATTTAATAAGATGCAATGCAATGTGACACAATGAAATGATATGCCTCAGATTCCAAGTCCTCTATCAACCGTATATACATGATACTCCTTGGAAGTACATCGAGAATTCATGAACCATGGGGGACTCGCGAGGTCCATATACCGACATTGACAATCTCCATGTGTTTGTGCGGAGGATCTCAATGCACTATCATAAAATCAAATAATTCCCAGTACGAGCAATATCTACATGTCCAACTTATAATCATAACCAATTACTCGCACGGACGATCTCCTCGTGCCCAATTATAATCATAACTCGGTCTCAACACGAATGATCTTCACGTGGTAGACATTTACTCATACTCATCTCATGTCAATGCATGTGCAAAATATGATATAAAACCAAGAGGATGATGCAATATCTCAATAAATCAAATATCGCTATGAAATATAATCATTTCAACTATCATTATTATACTGGTTCAATAAAGAAACCCAGCCACACACAAGAAATCAAGTCTCTAAATACATCAGCTAATGCCCATATTCTTTGACATTCTCAAATTACAATCTATCATATTATAGTAATAAACTTTCTCATTAATCACACTGGTACTCGTACCAATGCTTTTCACACCATTGGTACGAGACCTCCATCTTTCACCCTTACCGATTTTCTAATTTATTTTTAGTCTTTAATTAGAAAAACATCCTTCAATAAGTCTGAATAAGCCGTAACATGTCTTTTAATGCCAAACAGGTGCTACAAAAACATCAAGATTCCACCTTTCCCTTTTCGTAAAGCTTCACAATGTTCACAATCTAACAATTATACAATATTCGCAAGCAAAAAAATCTTTAGAAGCTCATATTGATGCACGTCTATCCTAGATCGGAAACTCATCAAACTCTATAACCAAGCTCCTAATTTTAGTTCCAACTAATTTTCAAGTTTTATATTCCTAAATTTTAAGTCTAAGGTTAAGTCTGAGTTTACCAAAATATCATAAATTTAATAATTTTTATAGAATATAATATACCTAAAATTTAATTAGCTATCTTAATATAACAAACTTAATTCATAATATGATAATATTAAGAAAGTAAGCCACTTCTAAACTAATCACGAATAGACAACTTCTAGAAATTTGAAATACCAATGTCATATATCCATGTATATAACTTATATTATCTAGTATTATCACCTATATTAATTATTTTGAAATCATTGACAATAATGGGAAGTCAAACTTTGTCAACAATCATTACTCATAAGATGGCGTCACTTATCAACCAATCTGTATGCAGCCCTCCATCAAAAAAAAAAATTAAAAACAATTTCAATCCTTCACGTATACCCCAACATATAGAACTTGAAGGTTTCCTCTATATAACAAATTAAAATTTTAAGGACAACATTGCACTTTGATGAAGTTCTCACCTGAAGAATTGGCGGCTCCTTTTTCTCCGTGCATGTAGGTCTTCTCTTATCGCCAAGTTTATTTCCTTTGAAATAATTTTTGAACCAAAATTACTATATTCCCCTAATTTTAATTTAATTAAAAGGGATAAATTGTAAAACTATTAAATAAATTATAATCTTGACCCATAAATTATCAACTATATCACTTATTGATCAAATATTTGTCAACTAAATTCTTGTAGTTAAACAATAGTTCAAACTATCCATTTAAAATTTTACGGGAAGAGTCCAAAATACCTCTAATGCTCAAAAACACCTAACAAGTCATTACAACTTAACAAGTGTTTAGAAATCCATTTGCCTCAATCAATCGTGCAATTACTCTGACTTTGAGTCTTCCTATTCCAGTTGACTCCCAAATAAATATACAATCTACACAAATAGATAATCACAATACAATTTTGAAACTAGCAACAATCATATCTCTACAGGTCTAACCTAGACCCATAAAAACACATTAAAACCTATAATCATGTTCTAAAATCTTTATGCCAATTAACATGTCAACTTTCATATTATCAATTTTATTTTTTGACGACAAGGGAAACCCGCAGCCTCTACCCTTTTGGGTGCGCACACGGTAAAACCTCGCATCTAGGTTTAAGTTCCTATTTCTCTAATGTCATGAATCTAACAATATTCACATAATGTAATTTACCTAATATTTAATTAAGTATTTAATATGTCAAAACTTGTTTTGTAATATGATAAAAAATAATATTTAAAAAAAATGAAGGAGACATCAATTTGTCTCAACCCGAAATCTCCCTGTAAGACCTCTATAAATCCACTACACTTTTCATCAATTCTTTTTTATTTCTACCTCAAAATACATACTTACGTAACCAGAAACATCACACCTCATCCATCATTAGCCAATACTGTCCTAACTCTTGTCTCCTCAATTTTCAAAAGAACCTACTATCAAATTCCAAATTCCAATTTTCAACTTTGCCAAATTTCCTTTCCTAGTTCAATAAATTATATTTTAATAATTTGCATTCAATGTTATCGTAATATGGTTACAATTAATATAAAGATTGAGATTTCCTTACCTTCACTATATTAGACAAGCCGGTTCTACACCTCCAGCTCCATGCCTCTAGGTGAGTTTCTATTCTCCTCTTCTTTTCTTAATAATTAAGTATTAAAAACTGAAAAGCCCTACTACTTATTTTAATATATATTTATATTTATACATATGCCAAGGATTAAGTTATTAAATAAATAATGGACTTATCCCATTAGCGACCAATTAAAATTAATTAAAATCATCACTAAACTAAACATTGTAACTAAAATATAGCTCAAAAAAAATCAACTTCACCAACTAATCTTAAATGACTTGGAACAACTATTGAGATGGGTAAAATGGTACTTAAATAACAAAAATGACCTTACGGGTCGTTACATTATCCACCACTAAAAATCATGTTCGTCCTTGAACATAAGAAATAAGAAGAATAACCAATTTTAACAAAAGTCTAAATTATGACCTACTAGTCGGTGTTCATCTTTCTCAGTGATATCCTCCTTAAGAACATTCCATCAACATAAAATATTTAGAACTTAACTTTCTAATCAAACTTTGGTAAACCTACAATTCTGAAGTTATTACCAACCCACAGACTAACACATGAATCCATTATAACTCGAAACCCTCAAAACTATAACACAACCACCATGACAAATATTTACTCACATAAGCGAGATAACCTTCTGAATCAATATTGGCTACAACCATGTGTGATCTTGAATCAACCATCAGACACTCATAATGCACAAACCATCACAAATATTATCAAGATTTCCTTGTCACAACAAATTTTTTCATGAATTTAAGTTATAAATATCTGATCTTTACACATCGGGTAATCAGAAAGGGACAATCAAACATATCTAATCCAAAGAAGGAAATGTCCAAACATAGAAAATCTCTATCACCTTATCGAAAATGTAAAAACCTGTTTAGTCAGTTTGAGCAGTACAATTATTGTTGATAAATACTTACTGGGTCGACGGACCATGCGACGGACCGTCATGGTCATGACGGCCCGTGATGGACACCGTCGTCCCATACTTGCGCAATTCCTTATGCTGCTCTCTTCATTACCCTCGACGACAAGTAAGACGAACCGTCATAGGCACGACGGACCGTCGAGGGTCTTCGTTCCAAAACACTTCAACTCTTGGAATCTAGGTACTGGGATTGACTCTCTAAGCTTCACGACGTACCTGCAGCACGGACCGTCGTAGATACGACGGACCGTCACAAGCTGCGTAATTCCGGCTTGGTCAGACTCACGCTAAATTTTAAATGGGTGTTTTGGACTATTCATAATTACAATTATGAAATTAGTTGGGTAATTTTAATAATATACTTAGTTTTGGGGTTAAAGTAGATAACTTTAAATATTAATAGTGGGTTACTTTTATCAATTTTTATAATTTATTATATGATAATTAGGGTAAAAAGAATCTGTAGAAGAAAAATAAAAGAAAAAGGGGAGAAGAGCGTGAACGAAAGAAGAACGCAAGCGACCTAGACTTCAGACTGAAAAGGTTCATAGGCATTCAGGAAAGCAAAGGCATTGGAGAGGTAGCTTGCTTGATTTCGGTTCGTCGATGGAGGTAGGTTATTGTTTATTTCTATGTGATAGATAAACTCTAAATAGCAATTGATATGTATTAAATGATATTGTAAAGTCTCCTATGTACTTGATTGTGTGGTTTTTGGTTGGCCTAAAATTATGAGAGTGTTAAATTTCTAATCTTGAATCCTCTCTATTAAAAATGACGCCTTGAGTAAAGACGACTTGATGAAATAAAAATGATGAGATAATTGGATCGGAGTGTCACGTTCCGACACGGTATTATGGGATCGGAGTGTCACGTTCCGACACGATATATGGGATCGGAGTGTCACGTTCTGACACAGTAACATTAAAGGAAAGAAATCTTGAATTAACTTAATATACTCAAACTCAAAGAACCTATTTCCCAAATGAGTATGGTGTGGAGGCCTGAGTCCTCATAGGTGTGCTTGATGTTGTGATTGCGGGTGTACCTATCATGGTGTTGTTGTCAATGGTTCATGTGTGTATTGCTTGCTACATGTTAAGTATTGTAGTTGATTTTATACTATTGTTTAATATATACTGATTTCTATTTTTAGTGGCCGATTATACCTACTCAGTACGTGTTCCTTGTACTGACCCCTACTTGTATTTTCTTCTTTGTTATTTTGTGGAGTGCAGCAAGTGTTTATTTGGTGAATATAGTATAAGAATTAAGTTAAAACTAAACTAATTAGACTTAAAAAGTTCCTAAGTTCTTCAAATAAGTTTAAATATATAAAGTTGTTTAGTTTGTGAATATAGTGACAGAATTAAGTTAAAACGAAACTAATTAGACATAAGAAGATGTTAAGTTCTTCAAATAAGTTAAAATATATAATGTGGTTTAGTTCGTGAATATAATGTTGAATTTAAGTTAAAACTAAACTAATTAGACCTAAAAAGTTGTTAAATTCTTCAAATAAGTTAAAATATATAATGTGGTTTAGTTTGTGAATATAATGTTCGAATTTAGTTAAAGATAAGCTAATTAGACTTAAAAAGTTGTTAAGTTCTTCAAATATATTAAAATATATAATGTGGTTTAGCTAGTTAATATATTGTTGGAATGAAGTTAAAACTAAAATAATTAAACATAGATAGTTTTAACTTGTTCAAATAAGTTACAATATACAATGTGGTTTGGTTTGTAAATATAGTGTTGGAATTAAGTTAAAATTAAATTAATTAGATTTGAGAAGTTTTTAAGTTGTTTTAATAAGCTAAATTTTATAATGTGGTTTATGTGGTAAATATAGTGTTGTAATTATGTTAAAACTGAACTAATTAGACTTAAAAAGTTGTTAAACTCTTAAAATAAGTTAATATATATAAAGTGGTTTAGTTGGTTAATATAGTGTTTGATTTAAGTTAAAATAAAACTAATTAGACCTAAAAACTTGTTAAATTATTCAAATAAGTTAAAATATATATTGTGAATTAGTTTGTGAATATAATGTTGGAATTAAGTTAAAACTAAACTAATCATCCTTAAGAAGTTGTTAAGTTCTTCAGATAAGTTTGAATATATAATGTAGTTTGGTTGGTGAATTTAACGTTGTAATTAAGGTAAAACTAAACTATTTAGACTTA
The DNA here is from genome assembly GCA_027704765.1 of Solanum habrochaites. Lineage (NCBI taxonomy): Eukaryota > Viridiplantae > Streptophyta > Magnoliopsida > Solanales > Solanaceae > Solanum > Solanum habrochaites. The sequence continues at coordinate 51,440,200 of JAKWJA010002495.1, read as the reverse complement.
AAAAGTTGTTAAGTGAGAAAAAATGTGTATTGGTGGTTGTGTCAAGGCCCAGAGGGTGTTGGTTCATAATGTATTCATGTGTTAGTCCGTTATTTGGTAAGAACTCCTGATAAATAGATTTGCAAGTTTGCGAAAGTTTATTTGAAGTTCAGTTCGTAGTACTTGATCTTGATGTAATGGTCTTAAGGAGATCATGTCTTAGAGTTTTAGTAACATCGGTTATTCTTCCTTCTACTACTTTATGTTCGAGGACGAACATGATTTTTAGTGATGAATAATGTAATGACCCGAATTGTCATTTTTGATAATTTTAAATATTAATTTAACTAAAGTAGATTAATTATTAAATATCTAATTTTAATTAATATATAGGGGTTAATATTATAGTCATTTTGACCTTATAAGGAAATAAATTAATAAGGTTTAACAATTTTTAAAAAATCATAAAACGATGACGAACGGAAATAACTGCCGAAAAGGAGTTACAGTTTCGGCGTAACCAAAACGACGGCCAGTAGCAACAAGTAAGATCTCAATATATGCATTTATGTATATAGTTATAGGTCAAATTGTTATTAGTATTATTATAATATAATATAGTTTTTTGCGGTGGAATAGAATTTTTTTTGTATATCTTTGTTTTACAAATTGAGCAAATACGGTAATGTTGACTTAATGGCTAGGCTTTGATTGCCAATGATGGGGTAATAATTTTCCAATTAGGAGCAACTCATTAAAGAAGACTGAAAGTGATAACTAGGTTAAGGTCTTTTATATTATTCTACTGTAGGGATTACGTGTTATGCCCTAGATTCTGAATACGGAATTTTGTTATTATTATCATATTATAGTTTTAACAGAAAAAGGTCTAAAATATCCTCAAACTATTGGAAATGGTACAAAATTACCCTCCATCAACCTATTGGCTCGAAAATACCCTTCTCATCCACCTATTGGCTCCACAATACTGTTCCTTTTGGTTCAAAATTGACCACTTATTCAACGGTTTTATATTTAAACTATTTAAATAATTTTTTAAATACGTGGTGCTCAACTATTTGTTATAATTTAACTTATTAGTATAACTTATAAATCAATCCACTACTCATCCATTACTAATTAAACTCTCCGAATTAATAAATCACTCACATTATTAATGCAACAACAAAAAAACTACTGCCGATTGAGTGTTTTAAAAATTTGAGACGAAAATATCTTTAGAAGTTAATTATGATACATTCAAGTGTCTAAATAAAAATTACCGATAAACTTAAAAGTGTGACTATGTTCATCTTAATTAATCTTACGTCCCAATTATGTGATGTTACTTCATAGTTAACTTTTTTTCAAAATAATATATTAAAAGTTTAAAAACAAATCATAAATATTTGTAAAATTATATTTTAAAAAAGTGAATGAATTAATTAGGGATGTATTACTTCTTACCTTTAATCATAAATTTCTAATTCAATCTTGAAAGAGAATTAAATTGAAAGTGTCCTCCTAAATAAGCGGCTCAACATAAATTTAATTGGGGCTTCGATTTGGACTCGAATAATTTTGGATGTAATTTTCATTAATCTATAATTTCATCGTATTTTAGTAGTGTTTATGACGATTTTGATATTATAGTTGGATTATTAAGTGGGTGGGATTTAGTTAGTAATGGGTGGGTAATGGGTTGGTTTATAAATAATACAAATAAATTAAATTATGACCAATAGTTGAACATCAAGTATTTTAGAAATATTTAAATAGTTTAAATTTAAAATCATTAAATAAGCGATCAATTTTGAACTCAAAGGTGGATGACAAGGGTATTTTGGAACCTATAGGTGGATGAAAAGGGCATTTTTGAGCCAATACGTGGATGAAGGGTAATTTTGTACCATTTTCAATACTTCAAGGGTATTTTAGACCCTTTTCCGTAGTTTTAATTTTGATATGTTGAGATAAATAATTGAACATTCGGGTAGTTTATTATATCAATACTATTGGATTTATACTATTTGACGGAATCAAAACATAACTCTAGGTTTGGAATTTGAGAATATGGACTTGACATATATTAGTTGAGATCAAGACATAAGAGCTTTATTATAGAATTAGTAATGTGGGTATTCTTAGTTTCAAAATCTTATTGTGATTATTGGTGTGAATAGATTTCTTTGAGTTTGAAGTTCAATAAAAAGGAAAGGCTCAAGTCCCGAAGTAAATCCCTATTTTGTTCAGGCAAGTGGATTTCTAAATTCTTGTTAAGTGTATGGAATGCGTGTATTTCCTTGTGGTATATGTTTGTGAGTAATTGGATTTGGTGATGGGTTGACTTGTCCACCTTGTTTAAATCTAATGATGAAAGCAAAGGATAATAAAAGGCAATCTAAATAATTACTTGTGCGATGTGATGATAATGGAGAATTTTTTGAATGACTTGGTTAATCATTGTTTATGTTGTTGTTAATGGAGCAATGTTATGAAAATGGTCATCTCCTTGTTATATTTGTGAACATGTTATTTGCATTGTTCTGAGATATGGATGAGACAAGTGTTACGTGCATTCAGAAAGAATGAGAAATGAAAGAGGATGTACCATTTCGAGGGTCGTAGCGTACGCCGTGATGGATACTATATTTCAAGGGATGTATGGCGTGATGCAATGGATACTGTTATCAAGGGTTGTGTCGTGCGCTGCGATAAATACATGGATAGATATGTCCCCCATGGGTCCCAGACTGACAGAAAACTTCTACGTATCACTAAGTCAGACATGCATCTTTATACTTGACATTACATTCCATTGTATTAACATACATATCATTAGTGAACTTGATATTGTGGTTTGCTGATCTTGTGATTGCCTTTCTGGGAAACTTGTGATTGGTTAATATTGATTTTTTTGTGGAGGATATGTAATTTTTTGTAGTGTTGCTGTTGAGGATATATAATTTGTTGAAGTGTTGTTGTTGATTATATGTAATTTGTTAAAGTGTTGTTGTTGAGGATATGTAATATGTTGAAGTGTTGTTATTGAGGATATGCAATTGTCAAAGTGTTATTGTTAAGGATATGTAATTTGTCTAAGTGTTGTTGTTGAACTATGTGTGTTGTAAATTGTGAGTTGTTAGGTCGGGCTGGTTTTTATGCAAGAGTTGTGGAGTTTCGTTTGGGGTGGTCAGAGTACCCGTACTTCATCCCCTTAACTTTTATTTAAGGATTTACTTGCTGAGTACCGTGACGTTTGGGACTTCGCCATATGAGCATAGAAGATAGTGGTGTAACAGTTCAGAATGAGACAAAATCTTCTTTATTAGTGGAGGTTAAGGAAAAGAAATATAGTGATCAAATCTTGCTTGAACTTAAGGGTTTAGTCCACATAAGAGAGTGAAGGTTTTCTCCCAAGGGAGAGATGTTGTACTTCGCTACCAGGGTAGATTATGTGTTCTTTATGTGGGCGAATTTAGACAACATATTCTTAAAGAAGTCCATAACTCCAGATATTCATCTAGGTTCCTCTTAGATGTATGACCTGCAGGAAGTCTATTGGCGCAATTACATGAAGAGAGATATAGCAGATTTTGTGAGTAAGTGGACCAATTGCCAGCAAGTCAAGCTAGAACATTAGAAACCAGGAGGTATGACTCAAGGGATCGGCATTTCATCACAGGGTTACCTCGTACTCGCAGACAGCATGACTATATTTAGGTTATAGTTGATAGGATGACTAAGTCTTCTCGCTTTTTAGCGGTCAAGACTACAGATTCGGTAGAGGACTATGCCAAACTTTACATAAAAGAAATTGTGAGGTTAAATGGGGCTCCTTTTTTATCATCCCATATAAAGGCCCTCAACTTACCTATCATTTCTGGAAGTTATTTGTGAAGGGTCTTGGTACTCAAGTTAACCTTAGCACAACATTTCATCCACAGACGGATAGACAGGAAAAACGTACCATTCAGATCCTAGAGGACATGTTAAGATATGTGCGATCTATTTCAAAGGTAGTTGGGATGATCACTTTCCTCTTATTAAGTTTGCCTATAACAATAGCATTATTCAGATGGCCCCTTATGAGGCACTGTATGGGTTTAGACGTATATCTCATGTTGGTTGGTTTGGAGTAGGTGAAGTAGCTTTAATAGGTCCAAATTCAGTCCTTTATGCTATGAAGAAAGTGTAACTAATTAGAGAGACACTTAAGGCATCCAAGAGTCGTCAAAAATCTTACGTAGATGTAAGGAGAATGGAACTAGAGTTCCAAGTTGATCATGGGGTTATCCTGAAAGTGTCACCTATGAAAGGAATGATGAATTTTGGAAAGAAAGAGAAACTCAGTCCTAGATATGTAGGCCCTTACAAGATCTTGAAAAGCGTTTGTAAGGTGACATATGAGTTAGAGTTGCCATCAGAATTAGTAATAGTGTGTCCGGTCTTCCATATCTCACTCTTGAAGAAGTGTGTGGGTGATCCAGCATCTGTAGTGCCATTAGAGAGACTGGCGGTGAAAGATAGTCTTTCTTATTAGGATGTACTAGTTGAGATTCTTGACCTTCAGGTTGGAAGGTTGAGAAATAAAGAAGTTGCATCAGTCAAGGTTTTGTAGATGAGTCAGTCCGTAGAGGGAGCTACTTGGGAAGCTAAAGCATCCATGAAAGACAAGTATCATCACCTCTTTCCTTCCGATTGCACTCCAACTTGAGGTAATAATTCCTCTTCATTCTCTCTGTCATTCATGCGTGAATTCAGTGTTAGAATCATGTTCCCTCAGTTTATACTTGCATTTTCAGTGTAATTGCATGTTCTCAGAACTCAATAAGTGACAAACTGAGTGCTCAGTGTTTATTAGTAGGAATTCCATCTCTCCCTCTATTTTATCTAGTTTAGTCTTCATTCGAGGGAGAATGTTCCCAAGGGGGAGATAATGTAACCACCCATATCTAGAGCATACAAGAAATCAATTTTTCAGAAATATGCATGTGCAATTGATGGTTACCATCGACGGACCGTACCCTGACCCACGACACATACTACACATGTGTCGTTTGTGACTGAAACTCTCCCAAAACACAACATAGAAAATTTGATCAAGTGTCGAACGGCGGACGAACATATGGTTCGTAGTCTATGTCTGTTAATCAAGAACCCATTAATTACTCTCTCAAAAGAATCACGATTGACCAGTACGGTCCGTAGATGGACCAACGGACCGTAGGTATGACTGTAGGTGAAAATTAGCAGATAGTTGGGGGGATGTTGTTGGGTTCACTTCAATTGATCATAAATCTTAGAACAAAATGAATTAGGTGTTCCATTATCTATAATAATATAGATAATTGAATTAGCTTTCTATAACCACCGACCTTGCTAAAACCAGACCTCCGAGTAAAAATTTATGTCCATTTTTGTAAAGGCCTGTCGAATAGACCCAACATACGGACCCAAACGACGGACTGTCAATTGAACGATGGCCCGTCAGTCCAGGTCACCATTTGGTCCGACAATAATTAACTCCGGGGTCTTTTGGTCTTTTCTCACTTCGTTTAAACCCTAAGATATGTCGTTTTGACCCTAAATCATCATATTTTTGTCTGTTTAAGCCTAGAAACATAATTAAAACTTACCTAAGTCAAAATCATAAACCAAAAATAAAAAAATTATAAGCAAGAAAGGATAAAAGGGTCAAGAACCCTAAAAGAAGAATGCAATAAGATTCCATCAGTTCCATCCCCAAAATCTAAATATTTCCTCGTGGATTTCATCACCAGGTATGTGGGATTTCACTAGTGGCTTCCTTTTACAAATTAGATCCCTCTTCTTGATTCTTTTGTCATGATTAAACATAGGATTTATAGAAATACAACAGATCATCATAAATTAGTTAAATATATGTTCCAAATCATATTGTTATGTAATTATTTAGTTTACGAAAGAATTTCAGAACCCTAACTATGTATTTCTTTAGTTCTTGAATTACACATGCTAGGTCAGATATTTTAGTTAATTTAGATATATATGCCTCAGTTATAAATGCATGATAACCAGATTAATTGTTGCCTTCTCAATTTGCAAGTTCAGCTTTGATCTATCCAATAGTTACGAAAAGTCAGTCAAAATCAGTTAATTACATAATTCATTAGGTTTAGCATAATACCGAGTTAGACTAGGGTTCAGCGTACCCAATTAGTCCCAGAACTACTATCCAAGTAGGTTGTAAGTCCCTCTGTGGGCAATCAGTTTAGTGATCACGCCAACATGTTTTATACCTCTGGAAGGGTATATTTGTTCCTCTCGATGGGGCGTATACATCGGACTCCATGTTTAGATCATGTGGTTTAATTGTCGATTATTAGTAGCTCCCACAGATCAGTCACACTCTAATGCATTGACCATGTTTACAGTTCAATTATCATTTATCTCAGCATGTTATAAATTTTGTCATTGGATTCAGTCGCCCAGAATTCAGTATATATCATGTTCCCATTATTGTACTTGCTTTGTGCTTGTTTAATTATGTTTTATTTCAGCTTCACTCTATCCCACATTCTCAGTACCTTCAACTACTGACTCATACGCGCGCTACATCTCCTCGTTATGTAGGTTCAGGTTCTCAACATCAAGATCACGCTTAGAGCAATTTTGGATCTTTAGTTCAACAAATTCAGTGGTGAGTCCTCATTCTGCAAGGACAATAGTCATGAGTTCATTTCAGTCTTTTAGTCATTTAGTTTCAGTTTTTTCTAGAATTATTTGGGACTCGTCCCAATATTTCTAGTCAATTAGATGCTTATTTCAGATATAGTTAGTTTCTGCTTAGTAGTGAGTTAATATTTCGTTGTATTAAACTCGTCAGTATTTCAAATATTTCATCTATAGTTTATGGATACTCGCAATCTTTTCAGTTTAAATTATTATTTAGCTTATGCATTCACTTTATCTTCTTTCTTAGGGTCATGATCATGCCAGCAGGGTTAGCTTGGGATCACTTGTGGCTCTAGGTTCCGTGTCTCAGTCTCGGGGGTAGCTCGGGGTGTGAGACTTAGCAAGGGTTTAAAAATAAACTTGCCTCATTTAGTAAAACAATCATTTGTGTACTTGAGTCTTCCCCCTTTCAATGGACTCCAAATCAGAACAATCTATCCAAAAAAAATGGTACAATAAGATTTTAAAATTAATAACACCGATGTTACGATGTGTCTAGACTTGACCCAAAAATTTACCCAAATTTATAATCAAATACGTAAATATTTATACCAATTAACATTTCAACTATCATATATTTCAAGTTTTTTGGTCTAAGGTTAAGTCCCAATTTTTTTCAAGATCATAATTTTAATAGTATTCATGTGATATCATATTCTTAATATTCAATTACCTATCTTAATATATCAAAACCTTAATTATAATGTGATAACTATAAGTAGAAATCCAAAATTAGTCAAGTAACAAGGCAATGCCTAAACCACACACCCCTAGAATGAAGTAAAAAAAATCTATATACGCATGAAATTAACTATGTGCTAAATTCCTCCTTTATCATCTCCTTTTCCCATGATTGACTAATCATTTGGTTATCATTCTTGTTCACTTTTTGTTCTCCTAAACGAACAGATCAAAAACATAACTAATAAATTACTCTAACTCTTATAAATTCAAATTTCAAATTCTTTAATACATGTCACCTTTACTATCATTATTGGTATCTACATGCCTAACCCTCAACTTCTCTAAACAATTGAAAAGGAGAAAAAATGAAAAGGGTCAGATAGAACCTGTGTTTGTTGTCTTTGACCTATGACATCTCATGTTTCTTCTTTTTCCAAATTATAATAATATAAATGTTAAACTCAACTAACTTATTTTAATGTATACGGTTCAAGTAGTGCAGGGTTTCAAATAAATTATCACTTTCGCCCGTTAATTTATGATTTATTAACCCAAGTTACACTAATATTCATATTTTCCATAAATGACCTTCCGGGTCATTACATTATCCACCACTAAAACTCATGTTCGTCCTCGAACATAAGAAAGAAGAAGGAAGAATAACCAACACGATCAAAAGACTGAGATATGATTTTTCAAAGTCGTGTTCATTTCTCCGAGTGATAACCTCATCTTTAGACCATTTCATTAAGATCAAGTACCAAGAACTGAACTGTAGAATCAAAATTTGATAGATTTAATCAGAAGTGATTATGAAGCCACAAACTAACCTATAGACTCCACCTAAAATGAAACCCATTAGACCATAAGACTACAATCATGACGAGTCTTTTCTCACATAACCAAGATAACATGTGAATCGATATCAGCTACAACCAGAAGTGAACTTTAACCAATCACCACACTCAGAATGCACAACCATCACATATCTTTTCAAGATTTTGTTTTTACAACACAATCTTTTCACGAACTTAAGTTATAAAAATATGGTCTTTAGACATCGGATGCTCACGCAGAGAGGATCAAACTTATCTAACCCAATGAAGAAAATGATTAACTTAATATCCAACAAAAAGTACACTCCATAATGTAGAATCTGTAACAACACTTTTAGACCATTATAATTCTTCATATATAGTAGCTCTTACATAAGTCTTCATAAGCAAGGTTTGCGTGTAGAATCACTAGTGTACCTCAACTATCCCGAACAACACAAAATCTCTCTTAACTGAAACGACTAAGTCTTCCCAAGGATCCTACCATATCAAGAGGACATAAGAGGATCGGTACATCCGATCCATCACTAGGGCTCTACCCATATATGCAGAAATACACGTGTAATTATACATCTAATTATACTCCAAATTGTGTCCAAAACGAAGTAAGTGCATCACATAAGAATGTGCGTAAAAAGATCAAATAATACAATGTGTTCTCTCTATAGTGCTCATATCAAACATCCTATTTTAATTACTTCCTCTCTTTTATTTTTAGTCATCCACAACCAATCTAATCCTCATTAAAATATAACAAATACTTGATTCATCATACCCAATATACTTCTGAGAATACTTCATTGAAGTCAACACTCTTAATACTAACAAACATCATAACCACATCAGCCATTTACCTTACTCTCAAATTGTCACTAGTATCAAAATTTTCTTAGCAAATACATTTAGCCTATAATTTTTTAAAACTATGACTTTCTTTCTTTCAATTTAGCCATTCCATGACAAGTATGGGTCACATCCGAAATTGAGAGTACTAATTTCAAATCTACAAGTATTTTTATATCGTGGTACGATAATTGAAGCAAAGCTATTGTCAATATCACCTAATAACTCACATACAAAGTTTCAACTATCTTTCAAAACATCATATACCTCATGTCAAAACTCAGAGATTTGTTTTTGCTCACCCCAATTATTTGGTATACTCTAAGTTCATAATCTCTACTAACCATCAAATTCCTATGTTATACCTCATAACAGTTTACATCGTCCCATCAACAAAGTAGTGACAATCCCTAAATATCTTCGTTAACCATGAAAAATTGTAGGTCAATATTGTTGCATATCCATAAGTTATCTATCATAATAACCCTATAGAATCTTCAAACATTATTGTTTTTCACCCAAACTAAAACTCCATATTTATAAAAGACATTAATAAACTTCTAATAAGTTGTGCTAGATCAACTTACATCTCGTAGTCATATCTAAATACAAAGGCATAAATAAATAAATCCTTCAAATACAAACCAATGGCTCATATGAGAGGTCTTATTCCTTCACTTTTCTTAGATTCTTCTCATGACACAAAATTTTAACTATCTCGAACCCTTCAATACATAAGACTCTTGTTCCTTTGTTGTATCTCTCACCAACCTTATTCTTTGGAAACCGTCCCATAGATTGTAAGACAACTCCTTAAGAGAAATATTTTCTTAGGTACTTTAACAATCAAAAGTGACAAACCTATGATCCAAATCTTGTACATGTTCTTTTAAATTTTGAATACCTGATTTAATCGATCAATTCTTAACTCATTCATACCGCAACAAAACACACTACCAAAAACCTAAACTCACCATGAATATTTTGAATTTGATCCCAAGCATGTAACACAATTTCACTATCTATCAACATTAGCTCATACATTAAAGATCTTTATAAATCTATGTATATTAGCCTATAATTGACTGCCTCTCCATTAATCTTACTGTAACCTTCATTAAAAATTCAATTGTACCAGTTACCAACTCAAATTTATAAAAGAGCTTATCATTCTACCTGAGTCAAATATCTGTGGTATTTTTTTTATCTTATCAAATAAATTTTAACTGATATGAATTACATGTACCACTATCATTATAACCATAGAAAACATATAGAACAACGTGTATCTAGATCAAATTATCAAACCTTTAAATATATAAATTTGGCCCTTGCAATCTGAAAAAAATATTCTTATTCTCACCTCCTTTCGAAGATTACACATATACCACTAATTTATCATTATTAATTTCATTATGACTCTAACTCCTTCAAATTCCATTCCAGCGGTGTCTTATCACCTCCAGTAGCTTTCCAGGCAATCAAGTTACTTACCCAATATTATCAAACCACAACCTTAAATACTTGCAAGCGTCATTACAATACAAAACTCGTTTAACCAATAATTCTTTTTAAAAATTTGCATCTCAATAAAAATCCATCACAAACACTTATTACCATCACACTCAGTTAGATCTTGTCATCACCACTCTTTTTCATCAATACGACACCTTAAATCCAGTTATACTAACAAAAATCAAAGGAATAACCCAATCTTATATGTATGCACTTTCTTACTAGAATTTTCAAATGCTTTTACACAAGTATACTCTTTAAGACTTTCTGTATCAAAAAGCTTGTTATCCTAATGTAAATCCACTTTCATGGAGTTTACAGTGAAATCAACATGCATTTAAAATCCTCAAGATACATTTCACAACCGAAACACATCAATATCATACAAAAGATCCACCACTAAAAGCTTCCTTATGAATAATACTTAATCCATCCATCCGTACTAACAAGCTAGTTGGTTGCTCAAATATGAGTTCAACACCAAATTTTATTATATGAGCATGTAATACAATAGTTAACTCCTTAAGTAGTTACTACTTTCACTTAACAATCAACATATCTGTTTTCATATACGAATAGTACCACATCGTGAAATCCATTAAATCCACCAGTAAAACACATCATATTTATTAATAAGATTATATCCAAATTGGTTACACATTTCTTCCCATTAAATAGTTGTAAAATATTACCAAATCAGTTATATATCTAGAGCAAGCTATATGTATTCTTTTATAGGTCAGGTCAATATAAAAAGTAGCAGTATTCATTATCTATCCATTCTTTTAGTTATTTCGCTTTCAATTGTCAAACTACTCAAGATATTGTCTATACCACAGAAGTACTAATCCCTCTACTGGATGAATAGCCAACAAAAATGTATAAGACAAATATGAAGTCCCTAAGTCATTGTTAAACTTAATCATTTATATTTATCCTCCAATTGAATCATGAAATCATAACCTCACACAATTCCTTCTAATCATTGAACATTCCAAATCTGATCGCACATCTTCAGAAGTATATCACTTTAATCTTAGTACCATCTCTAAAATCCAATTACACCAACTATTGACATGAGGAACTATGCACGAGTAAACACATAAGTGAGAGAGAATGGAATGAAGCGATAAAAATCAGAACGAAAAAATCATGCACGATAGAGATTAAAGAAGTGAATATTTTTCTTAAAAGTCACTATAGCCTGTCGAAGATAAGTACAGACGTCTTTGTATCGATCCTTGATATCCTACTTAGACTCAAGTTGTACACACGTGATACCTATGAACCTGAGACTCTAATACCATTTTGTCACGATCCAAAAATAGACGTGATGGCACTCATCTTATCCCACAAAGACGAGTCAACCTAAAACTCAACCATTACAAATAAATGCAGAAATTTCATAATCAAATAAAAACCACCCCCATAATCTGGTTGTCACGTGTACGAGCCTCTAAAGTATTACAATTTATTCAAAAGACAAAATTAGTCTCAAATGAACTTGTTTCTAGAATAGAACAAGATCATAACTAAAGAGAAAGAAAGTACACTGAGACGACAAATAGGTACCTCACAAATCTCTAAGAAGCCTTAAAAAAGAAGAGAATGACAACTACCACAAAAATCCAGGACCGTAACTTACAAAAATTTGTAGAAGCAAGGGGTGAGTATCAAACCACACGGTACTCAGCAAGAAAACCTCTAAACACAAGTTAAGGGGATGAAATATGGGTACTCCTACCACCCCAATAGAACCTCCACAACTAAAACTTGCATAAAAGTTAGCTCAACCTAACAACTCACAGTTTACATAGCACCTAGCTCAACAACAACACTTAGACAAATTACATATCCTCAACAACAACACTTTGACAAATTACATATCCTCTACAACAACACTCTAACAATTTCATATCCTCAACAACAAGCTTCGAATTCATCAATCACATGTTCCACATATAGGAGTTCACAAGATTAGCAAAATACAATACCAGGTTCACTAACGATAAGTATGTGCAATGTCATGGAATGCAATGTCAAGTATAATGATGCATGTATGACCTAGTGATACACACCCACTGTCTCTCAGTTCGGGACCCATGGGGGACATATCTATCCAGACATCTGTCACGGCGCACGACACGATCCTCGATAATAGTACACATCACGGCATGCGATATGTCCTGAAATATAGTATATATCGCGATGCGCGATACGCCCCTCGAAATGGTACATCATTTTTAAGCTCTCATTCTTTTTCAATGCACACAACAGTTGTCACAACCATATATTTAAATAATGCAAATGACATTTTCACACAAGTAAAGAGGATATGACAATTTCATAACATTTTACAATTCACAATAACTTTAATAATGATTCAACAAGCCTTTCAAACTATTCTCCATTATCAACACATCACACACATGCAATTATTCACATTGTCATTTATTACCCTTTGTTTTCATCATTAGAATTAATCAACATGAACAAGTCAATCCATCATTATGTCCCATTACTCCAAACATATACCACAAGGAAATACACGCATTTCATACACTTAGCAAGGGTTTATAAATCCACTTGCCTCATTTAGTCGAACAATCATTTCCATACTAGAGTCTTCCCCTTTTGAATGGGCCCCAAATCAGAACAATCTATCAAAACAAAATACCACAAAAAGATTTTAAAATTAACAACACCCATGTTACTGCGCGTTCAGACTTGACATAAAAATTCACCCAAATTTATAATCAAATTCGTAAATCTTTGTACCAATTAACATTTCAACTATCATATTTTTAGAGTTTTTTGTCCAGGGTTAAATCCCAATTTTTTTCAATATCATAATTTGAATGGTATTCATGTAATATGATATTCTTAATATTCAATTACCTATATTAATATATAAAAACCTAAAATATAATGTGATAACTATAAATAGAAATCAAAAATTAGGCAATGCCTTAACCACAAACCCATAGAATTGAGTCAAAAAAATCTATATACGCGTGAAATTAACTATATGCTAAATTCCTGCTTTTATCATACCTTTTCCAATAATTGTTACATAATTTGGCCATCATTCTTATTCACTTTTTGTTCCCCTAAATCAACAGATCAAAAACATAACTAATAAATTACTCTAACCCTTATAAATTCAAATTCAAAATTCATTTAGGCATGTCACTTTACTATCACTATTGGTATATACATTCCTAACCCTAAATTTCTAAAGAATGTTACTGACATAAATAATTGAAAAGGAGAAAAAAACTGAAAATGGTTAAATAGAATCTGTGTTTGTCGTCTTTGACCTACGACATCTCATGTTTCTTTTTTAAAAAAGTTATAATAATATAAATGTTAAACTCAACTAACTTATTTTAATATATATGGGTCAAGTAGTGCATGGTTTTAAATAAAATATCACTTTATTTCATTAATTTACGATTTATTAACTCAAGTTACACTAATATTCAAAATTTCCATAAATGACCTTCCGGGTCATTACATTAACCTTACTCTCGAACCGCCACTAGTATTAAAGTCTTCTTTACAACACATTATCACCTTTAAAATTTTTAAACTATGACACTCTCTTTTCCCATTTAAGCATTCCATGACAGATAGTGTCACACCTAAGTCTGATAGAACTACTTTCAAATCGAATAATATTTTCTCATTGAGCTACAACAATTGAAGCACATCCAATGTCACTCTACGCAATCTTTCAAATACCGAATTTCAGCTAATATTCAAAATCATTTATATACCTTATACCAACACTTAAGAAACTTTTGGTCACTCCAATAATTTAGTATACTATAATCTCACAATTTCTATTTGCCATCAAATGCCTATGTAACACATCATAACCGTGTATATCATCTCATAAAAATAGTATTTTCAATTCCCTCAAAATTCTCAATAATCACGTATAATTGTAGGTCCATATTGTTGAACCTAAATAAGTTACCTATCATATTTTGAACAATCTATCTTGACATAACCATATAGAATTCCACACATCATTGCTTTTTACCCAAACAAAAACTCAATCTTTAGAAAAGTCGATGATAAATTCTTAGTAAGTCTGTACCAAACTAGTTCATATCTCATAGTCAGATCTAATCTTATAGGCGAAAATCAATACATCCTTTAACTACAAACCAATGAATTATATGAGAGGTATTTTTTTCTTCACATCTCTTAAATTCTTCCTATGACACAAATTATAAATACCTTGAACTTTTGAATACATCAGAGTTTTCTTTTCCTTTCGCTGACTTGCTTACTGATCTTATCCTTTGACAAAGAACCCATGATATTTCTATCTTATCCTCTAAATTAAAACATTAAGTGAAACCCCCTTACCTTAGGTATACCAATCAAAATTAACCGAATTCACTACTTAAATTATGAGTCCTTCCAAATGTTTTATACTCAATAAGATCAATCACTGCTTACCTTACCTATACCTTGACAAAACACACTGCCACAACCTACACTTACAATGAAAAACTTAATTTTTCCCCAATCGTCTAACATAATCCCATTATCTATCAACGTTAGCTCATACATTGAAAATCTTTATGAATTCACGTATCTTAGTCTATAATTGATCACCTCTATATTGACCTTATCTTTTTTTTTAATGAAAATTCAACCATACTCAATATCAAACTCAAAATTACAAAAAAAAACTTATAATCACACTTGAATTGAACATCTATACACTCCTTTCTAAAGTTTTATCCAATATTTTTTTTGACCATTATGATGAACCCGTAAAAATATCACATAATCTAGGCAAAATAGATGAAATATATGTCTCTAAATTCAATTATCCACTCTTTCTGAAGATACAATTTTGGCTCTTACAATATTCTCAGTACATATCCTTGTTCTCGCCTCTTTTCGGAGGCTAAACTACATCCCACTATTTTTTTTTATTTATGACTCTAGTTTATTCAATTTTTATTTGAGTTATGTCGAATATCCTATAATATTTCATGCAACCATGCTACTCATCATATAATAACAACCCATAACATTAGATACTCAAAAGTCCTCATTACCATGCAAAATCTAATTAATCAACGATCTTTATCATGTAATTGCATCCTAATCATTATCCATCAGGAACTCTTGTTATCATTATGCTCAGTTAGCTCTTGTCATCACCACAATATAAACCTTTTTTATCAGTATGACATTTTAAACCCAGTGATACCGATTAAACTCTAAGAACTAACCCACTTTTACATGCATTTTTTTAACTAAATCATCAATTACCTTCACACAAATATATTTTTTGTGACTTTATTTATCCATAAGCTTGTCATTGTTGTATCTATCCATTCCATTTATCCTTAAGATGAAATTATCGGTCCTTATTTCGAATCCTCGAGATACACTTTACAACCTAAACGTATTTATATCAAACCAAAGGTCCACTACTAAAAGCTTCCATACAAATGATGTTTAACTAAGTGTGTGTGTTGTAACGAACTAGCTGACTTCTCATACGTGAATACAACATCAAATCTAATTATATGAGTATGTGATACAACTGATCAATCCTTAAGTAGTTAGTTTTCATACTTAACAATCAATGTATCCATTTCCATATATATTACTAGAAGCACATCGTGAAAGTATGTTAAATCCACCACTAGAATACAACGTACCCTCGAGAAGATTGTACTCAATAGCTTACACATTCTTGCCCATAAAGTAACTACAGTACATTATCAAACTCGTAACAGTCTATTATCCCAAGTGATCCTTCACAAATCAGGTCAATAGTAAAAGTAACACACTATATAATTATTACCAAGTAGCCATCAGTATCATTGTATTAATCGTATCATGACCCTCTTTGATATACACACCATCTATAAAAAGATTATAATCTCAATCGGTGCAACATTATTCTCCTTATTAGCTAGCTATCTATACATGTTCTGAACACTTTAAGAACTATAGTTACGAAAATTATACGTCCATCATCTAGCCATTTTTTTAATTATTCAACTTACAATTGTTAAACCACTCTAAGAATTATATAAACCATACACGTATGATTCTTTATAATGGGGTGACTAACCTTACTCAATTTCTTCAAATATGATCACACATTATTTTCATAAATATATCACTTGCACCTTCATTCCCGATCTACACTCCAACTAATACACGACCCAACAACTAATCACATAAGAAACTACACATGAGTAAGCACATAAATGAGGGAAAGAATGGAATGAAGAGTTACGAATCAAAACGGACAAAGGATACATGACAGAGATTCAAAATGTGAAGATATTTCTTAAAAGTCACAAGTCTCTAGAAGATAAGTATAGACGTCTCCATACCGATTATCGAGACTCAACTTATATGCACATGAGACCTATGAACCTAGGACTCTGATACCATGTCGTTACGACCTAAAAATGGACGTGATGAAAGTCATCTTATACCACCATGAAAGGTCAGCCTAAAACTCAACCATTACAATAAATTGTGGAAATTTCAGAATCAATTCAAAACACCTCCAAAATTTAATTGTCGCGTGTACAAGCCTCTATAGTATTACAATTGATTCTAAAGAAATTGCAAGTCTCAAATGACCTTGTTTCTAGAATAGAACAAGATCATAAATAGGAGTAGTGAAATAACAAATAGCTATCTCACAAACCTCCATAAGAAGTCTTAGACAGGAAGAAGAGAAATATCTCAAGGGTCCGACTAGCAACCTACAAAAAAATTGTAAAAGCAAGGGTTGAGTACCAAACCACACAGAACTAAGAACTAAACCTCTAAATATAATTTATGGGAATAAAATATGGGTACTTTTACACCCCAACCGAACCTCCATAACTACAACCTGCATAGACCAGCCCAACCTAACAGTTCACGATTTACAAGAACATATCTCAACAACAACATTCTAACAATCCCATATTATTAACAACAAGCTCAATATTCATCAATTACAGCCTCCACAAAAGACACTCATAATATCAACAACACACAAGATCAATTTCATCAAATATAGGTAACCAAATATCAAGTACTTTTCAACCACTAATAAAATACATAATCATAAAGAATGAAGGATGTCATGAGATGCAATGCAATACGACACCATGAAATGATATGCCTCAGAATACCAAGTACTTTCTCAACCGTATATACATTATACTCCTCAGAAATATATCAACAATTCATGACGCATGGGCGACTCGGGAGGTCCATATACCGACACGGACGATGTCCATGTGTCTGTATGGACTATCTCAATGCACTATCATAAATCAAATAAAATTCGCACGGATGATCTCCACATGCCCAAATTGTAATCATAACTTCTCTATCGAACGGACGATCTCCTCATGCCCAAATAATCATAACTCTATCTCGGCACGAACGATATCCACATGTTATACCTTTACTTACACTCAATCTTATGCCAATGCATGTGCATGATATGATATCAAATAAAGGGAATGATGCAACATCTCAAAAAATTAAATGTCGCTATGACATATATATAATGACCACAATTATACGGGTTTAGTAAAGAACAGAATCACACATAATAAATCAAGTCAATAATATATCAGTTAATGAACATATGCGTTTCCATTCTCGGATTACAATCCACATTCTACAGTGATAAACTTTGTTTTTATAATACCAGTACTCATACTTTTCTCAACCCATCACACACAAATAATATATAACATTGCCTTTTATCATCCCTTTCATTATTAGAATTAATCAATATGGACAAGTCAACCCTTCACCAAGTCTGATTACTCCCAAACACATACAACAAGTAAAATACACGAATTTCACACACTTAACAAGGGTTTAGAAATCCACTTGCCTCAACCAATCGTGCAATTACTTCAGAATTTGAGTGTTCCTTTTTCGGTTGACTCCCAAATTAATATAATCTAGTCAAGTAGTTAATCACAATAAGATTTCGAAACTAGCAACATCCATATCACTGCAGGTCTAACCTAGACCCATAAAACTTCATCAAAACCTATAATCATGTTCTTAAATCTTTATGCCAATTAACATGTCAACTCTCATATTTTCAAATTTCAAGTCTAGGTTAAAGTTCCAATTTCTCCATTGTCATAACTCTAACCATATTCACATAATGTAATACACCTAATATTTAATTACTTATTTTAATATGGAAAAACTTGTTTTATAATATAATAAATAAATAATATTTTTAAAAAAATGAAGAAGACATCAATTTGTCTCCACCTGAAATGTCCAGTAATCCCTCTATATATCCACTGCACTTTTCATCAATTCTTTTTTTTTCTTCCTCAAAAGCCATACTTACCTAACCAACAACATCACACCTCATCCATCATTAGCCAATAATATCCTAACTCTTGTCTCCTCAAATTGTCAAAAGAACCTACAATAAAATTCCAAATTCCAATTTTCAACCTTGCCAAATTTCCTTTCGTAGTTCAAATAAATTATATATTAATAATTTTCTTTCAATTTTCTAACAATATGGTTACAATTAATATAAATATTGAGATTTCCTTACCTGCATAATATAAGCCATGCCGGTTCTACGCCTCCAACTCCAATCCTCTAGGTGAGTTTCTCTTCTCCTCTTCTTTTCTTAATAATAAATTATTGAAAACTGACAGGCTCTACTACTGATTTTAATATATATTTACATTTATATATATGCCAAATTACATAAGTTATTAAATAAATAATGAACTTATCTCATTAGCCACCAATTAAAATTAATTATTTAAAATCATCACTGAACTAAACATTTTAAGTAAAATATAGCTAAAAAATTTCAAACAAACTTCACCGACTAATCTTAAATAACTTACGACAATTATTGAGATGAATAAAATGGTACTTAAACGAAAATTCTCAGAAATGACCTTACGGGTCGTTACACTTAGAAAGTTGTTAATTTAATTAAGTAAAAATTAAACTAATTAGACTTTAAAAGTTGTTAAGTTCTTCAAATAAGTTAAAATATATAATGTAGTTTAGTTGGTGAATATAGTGTTGGAATTAAGTTAAAACTAAACTAATTAGGCTTAAAAAATAGTTAAGTTCTTCAAATAAGTTAAAATTATATAACGTGGTTTAGTTGGTGAATATAGTTTTGGAATTAAGTTAAAACTAAACTAAATCGACTTAAAAAGTTGTTAAGTTTTTCGAATATGTTAAAATATATAATGTGGTTTAGTTGGTAAATATAGTGTTGAAATTAAGTAAAAACTAAACTAAATAGAATTAAAAATTTGTAAAGTTCTTCAAATAAGTTAAAATATAAAACGTTATTTAAATGGTTAATAGTATTGGAATTAAGTTAAAAAGAAACTAATTAAACTTAAGAAGTAGAAAAGTTCTTCAAATAAGTTAAAATATATAATATGGTTTAGTTGGTGAATATTGTGATGACCTAGAAGGTCATTTTTAAAAAAAAATTAAATATCCGATTAACTTGAGTTAATTAATTGAGGAGTATTTATAGATAGATGTTTGTTTAGTAAGGGTTAATTAATTAATGAATAATTTAAATAATTAACTTAATCAATAGTTAATGGACTAAAGTGATAATTTATTTAAGACCTTATATTATTTGACCCATATATAACAAAAAAAGTGGGTAAAAATTTACCCATATAGTACTTAATTAATTCACAAAAGGAAAAAAAATGAAAAAGACAGAGGGAACGAAAGAAGGGTAGAGGGAACAGAAAAAGGGTTGCCGACTGCTTCAGGTATAAACTAAAGTTTTCATTTTTTTCTTACGCAGCATTAATTGCTCTTCTACAAATGATTTCATTAATTTTTATACATATGTACATAACAATATCCTATTATAATTGAATGCAAAAAGGGATTTGGAATAAAGAATTGATATACATATATATAAAAATAAATATATATATATATATATATATATATATATATATATATATATATATATATATATATATATATATATATATATATATATATATAGATAGATAGATAGATAGATAGATATAATATTTTAATGTAAATTGGAAATGGTGTGTTAGACATTAGACACTGACCAATTACATTTTGGAAGGTTTGGGACTACAATTGGATAGTGTGATGGAATTAATGTTAGGAATTAAAAGTACATCAAATTGAGGTTTGAAACAGTGATATCTCGTGGGGTTGTTCGAAATTGACGTCATATTTTTTCGTTGTTTTTCATATTAATATAATATCATCATTAAAGTTTTGATAGGTTGGAATGTCTAATTAAATATTATATGTACAGTACGAAGTGAATATCATTAGAATTATGACATTGAGAAGGAATTAAATGGAGTTTAATCCTAGGCTTGAAACTTAAAAATCTATGATAGTTGAAATGTTAATTGACATCAAGAATTACAAACTTGATTATAAATTTAGGGTGTATTTTAAGGTCAAGGTTAAAGACATAAAAGTATGAGTGTTGTTAGTTCTGAAACCTTATTGTGAATATATACATGAATAGATTCCATTGGTTCGAAAGCTCAACGGAAAGGGAAGGCTCAAGTCCAAGAGTAATTATTCGATTGGCTAAGGCAAGTGGATTTCTAAAACCTTCTTAAGCGTATGAAATTCGTGTATTTCCTTGTGTAGTTGAGAATGACTTGGAGACTTGCTGCTTATTTGTTGGTGTTGTATTCCTTGTTGTAAATTGCGCTTTGTTATCAAAATGGTTATCTCCTCATTTTCGTTTGAGCATGTCATTTGCATTGTATTTGAGACATGGATGTGGTAAGAGGATTTACCATTTCGAGGGTCGTATCACACGCCGCGATGGATATTATATTTCGAGGGACATATCGCTCGCCGCAAAGGTTACTATTATCGAGGGTCGTGTCGTGCGCCACGATAGATGCATGGACATATATGTCGCCCATGGGTCCCGGACTGAGAGACAGCGGGTGTGTATCATTAAGAAAGACATGCATCACTATATTTGACATTGCATCTCATGGCATTGCACATTTTAATTATTGATAAACTTGAACATGTGTTTTGCTCATCTTGTGAGTGCTTATCTGTGAAGCTTGTGACTGTTGAATATTGAGTTGTTATTTAGAATGTGTAAACTGATAGAGTGTGATTATTGAGTTGTGTGTTTGGTAAACTGTAAACTGTTAGGCTATAGCGTGGAGGTTTAGATAGGGTGTAAGGAGTATCCGTATTTTGTTCACTTAACTTGTGTTTAGAGGTTTGGTTGTTGGGTATCGCGTGGTTTGGTACTCACCCCTTGCTTCTACAAATTTTTTTGTAGGATATGAGCCCGGATCTTCGTGATACCTATCATTCTTTTCATTTCCGAGGCATCTTGTGGAGAGTTGTGATGTAGTTGCTTGTCATCTCAGCAAACTTTCCTACTCCACTTTATGACTTTTTTTTTACTTGAAGGACAACTTCATTTTAGACTTCTATTTTATTTCAATTCTAATATTTACATTAGAAGCTTGTGCACCTGACAACCTAGTTTTAGGGATTGAATTAATATGACTTGGTTTCATAATAGAAATTGTTGTTGGATTGTCATTGACTTCCACACTTTGTTAGATATTGGATTTTAGGCTGACTTGTCTTGGTAAAATATGACGAGTGCCATCACACCTTTTTTTGGGTCGTGACAAATATAGTGTTGGAATTAAGTAAAATCGAAACTAACTCTATTTAAAAAATTGATAAGTTCTTCAAATAAGTAAAATATATAATGTGGTTTAGTTGGTGAATATAGTGTTCAAATTAAGTTAAAGCCAAACTAATTGGATTGAAAAAGTTGTTAAGTCCTTCAAATAAGTTAAAATATTTAATGTGGTTTAGTTGGTGAATATAGTGTTCGAATGAAGCTAAAACTAAAATAATTGGACTTATAAAGTTGTTAAACTGTTTAAATAAGTTAAAATATATAATGTGCTTTATTTGGTGAATACGGTGTTGAAATTAAGTTAAAACTAAACTAATTAGAATAAAAAAGTTGTTAAGTTGTTTTAATAAGTTAAAATATAATGTGGTTTATTTGGTGTATATAGTATTGGAATTAAGTTAAAACTAAACTAATTAGACTTTTAATGTTGCTAAGTTCTTCAAATAAGTTAAAATATATAATGTAGTTTAGTTGGTGAATATAGTGATGGAATTAAGTTAAAACTAAACTAATTAGATTTAAGAACTTGTTAAGTTTCTTCAAATAAGTTAAAATATATAATCTAGTTTAGTTGGTGAATATAGTGTTGCATTTAAGTTAAAACTAAACTAATTAGGCCTAAAAAGTTATTAAATTCATCAAATAAGTTAAAATATATAATATGGTTTAGTTGGTGAATATAATATTGGAATTAAGTTAAAACTAAACAAATTAGACTTAGAAATTTGTTAAGTTCTTCAAATATATTAAAATATGTGATGTGATTTAGTTGGTGAATATAGTGTTGTAATGAAGTTAAAACTAAAACAATTAGACATAGAAAGTTGTTAATGTAATGAGCCAAACCTGAAAGTTATTCTTTTAAAGTTTTGAATTGTCATTTGACTATAATTAATTAATTTGTGGGTAATTTGTTTATTGTTAATACTAATGGGTCATATTAAAAATATTAAAATAGTTTATAGAAATTATTAATTTTAATACATAATTAATTTAGAAAAAGAAAATAAAGACGAGCAGAAAACTAACTTGCTTGCGGCGTGAACAGGGAAGGAAGGGGACGAACTTCTTCACGTAAGAAAAAATATATATATATATATATATATATATATATATATATATATTTAAAAGGACTTAGGGTATGATTGGCTAACCTAATTGAATTATTAGTTAGGAATTTAATGTATATCAATTTGAGGATCATTTATGGCGCAATTATTAAGAGGGAATTGGCGGTGCAATAACAAATCAGAAAGCCAATGTTTTGGCTGGCTATGTTTCTCCCTACAATAAAATATGTCTATAATATTTCCTAACTTTTATTTGTTTCTCGTGAAAATAAAATCATAGTATTAATGATGTTTTGGAGGCTTCCTTGATCGGCCAACTACGATATAAGTTCGGTGTATGTAGGGTTTGAAAATTTAACGTTAATAGACAGTAAACAGTTAGGTATGAATTTTATATTTTTGTTATAACATTATCATATTAAAATTGCAAAATTACAATTGAAAATAAAATGAAGATTTTAATCTTTTCAGGATGAGGCACGTATATCTCGCTCTGTTAGGATTTTCATAGGTTACAATAGGAGTTAATAGGTTACAAAGAGTAATGGAGTAATTAAGAATGAAATAAAGTGATAGACAACCAATGTTAATGGATGATGTAGAAGTTATCTATTCCAATGTTTATTGGAATGTTTTTTATTCCTACAATGAATTCAACCAATAAAGCCAAAAGTAATGGCATTACATGGCTACCAAGTCAAAGATGAATAGCATGATTAAATTGGTAGTTTAAAACACAAATGCCTACCAATGGTCATTCTTATAACTCCAAAATAAAGCAACTTAATATGATAAATATTAATATTAAAATGCTAATAAGATAATAATTCCCCACTTATTTTCATATTTAGATAAGAGAGTATATCAGTTGAAGGAAGGCTATTATGCATAATGAAGGTGTGCTCTGCATTGAACCACCACTTAGTGAAACAGTAACTTTTACTCTAGAGTCGTAGTTGTCTCAGACTTGAACTATGACTGCTTAAGGGAAATAAAATATCACTTCTCACACATAATAATCAAGGTGTTGACATGAGCTTTAATAGCCAACACGTTATGGCCATGTGCTATCCCGGTTTCATAAGTACATTTGAGAATAAGCCTCATTCTCATAGGAAGCGACCTACTTCCACACATCACATAGGTGAAATCTGTCGAGAGTGCTCCTGTAAGATTAACACTCCACCCATACGGGCTACATATATTCATTAAGAGTTTTATCAACTCAACCTTCACAAACTACACGAAACAATGCACTCACATCATATTGAGTGGAAAAAATAGTGCATTTTTCACAAGTCATTATATGATTATTTTTTCCCTTTGAACCTGGTTATAGGATTTCTAGTCCCCATGTTGGGTTTTCTCATATATGAGTCAAGGATATGTAAGCTTCAATCCCATCCCCCTTGATGTGCTCCAGACCTTCTCTCTTGTTAAGGCCTTCGTAAGAGGATCTGCAAGATTATCACAAGATTTTACATAATCACCATTAATGGTACCATTTGTCAAATACGATCTTACATTACTGTGTTTCCTCCTCATAGGTCTGGATTTACCATTGTAATAACGATTTTGAACTCTACCAATTGCAGCGGTGCTATCACAATGAATTATAATAGGAGGAATTGATTTTTTTAAATAGGGAATTTGAAACAATAAATCTCTTAACCAATTCGCTTTCTCACTAGCTGAAGCTAAAGTAATTAGTTCAGCCTCCATGGTAGAGTTAGCAATTATAATTTGCTTTTTAGATCTCCAACAAACAGCACCACCACCTAAAGTAAAGACATAACCAGTGGTAGAACATGAATCACCTGACAAAGTGTTCCAATCCGCATCACAAAAACTTTCAATGACAGCAGGATATTTTTTATAGAACAAACCACAATTTTTTCGTTCCAATCAAATATCTCATAACTCTTGTTATAGCATGCCAATTTGCATTACCTGGCATGCTTGTAAACCTGCCAAGTACTCCTACTGCATATGCAATATCAGGCCTACTGCAATCAGTCAGATATCTCAAACTTCCGATTATACTAGCATATTCCTTTTGATTTATTACATCATTTTCACTTTCAACAGGAAATAAGTGAACACTTGAATCAAAAGAAATAGTAACATGCTTGCAATCATGAAAGTTATATTTTTTCAAAATTTTCTCAACATAATGTGACTGGTCAAGGAAAATTCCCTCACATGTTTTTTTTATTTTTACTCCAAGAATAAAATTTGCCTCACCAAGATCTTTTATATCAAAATGGCTTCTAAGAACATTTTTAGCTTTATAAACAACATTCATGTTAGAGCCAAAGATTAAAAAAATAATCATCAACATATAGGCAAATGATCACATGTGAATTATACAACCACTTATGATATATGCACTTATCACACTTATTTGTTTTAAAACCATTTTCAATCATGTAGGAATCAAACTTTTCATACCATTTCATTGGTGCCTGTGTCAAGCCATATAGGGATTTAGTAAGTTTACATACTTTGCTTTCTTGGTCTATATCAACAAAACACTCGGGTTGATCCATATAAATTTCTTCAATTAGGTCTCCATTTAGCAAAACAGTTTTTACATCCATTTGATGAATTTGCAAATCAAAAATTGCAGACATAGCAACTAAAAGTCTAATGGATGTAATTATTATTACTGGAGAAAAAGTATCAAAAAAATCTAGGCCTTCTAGTGATTTAAAACCTTTTGCAACTAGCCTAGCCTTGTATTTATCAATAGAGCCATCTTGTTTTAACTTTTTCCTTAAGACCCATTTGCAACCAATTGTTTTACAACCCGATGGTAAACCAACTAACTTCCAAGTTTTATTAGAAACTAGAGATTCCATTTCATCATTTACAGCCTCTTTCGAAAAAATAGAATCATGTGAAGATAATGCTTCTTTCAAAGTTAGAGGGTCATTTTCAATATTAAACACATAAAAATGTGGACCAAAATCTTTTTCTACTCTAGCTCTTTTACTTCTTCTTAACTCAAAATCACCAACTTCTTTATTTTTCAAAGTTGAAGTAGAAGAACTAGGTAGTGACAAAATATTTTGTTCAATCCTTTGACCCCCACTATTTTTAGTATCAAAAGAAAATTTATTTTCATGAAAAATAGCATCACCAGATTCTATTAAAATATTATCTTCAAAATTAAAAAATCTATAGGCTGTACTATTTGAAGCATAACCAAGAAAAGCACAAGTAGTAACTTTCTTACCCAACTTTGTAATCTTGGAATCCGTTAGCCTCACAAAGGCTAGACAACCCCAAACTCTTAGATATCCCAAAGTTGGCTTGTAACCTTTCCACAATTGAAAAGGTGTCAATTTTGACTTTTTATGAGGCACACGATTCAATATATAACAAGCAGTTAAGATAGCTTCACCCCAAAAATTTAAAGGTGCATGTGACTCAATAAGCATGACATTAGTCAATTCAACCAAAGTTCTATTTTCCGTTTTTGCTACTCCATTAGACGAAGGAGAGTAAGGGGGAGTTGTTTCATGAATCATTTCCAATGATCTAACAAAAGAATTAAACTCATTTGATTCATATTCACAGCCTCTATCACTTCTAGTTCTTTTTATTTTTCTTCCAAACTGATTTTCAACCTCATTGAGATAAGTTTTGAAATTTTCAAAAGCATCACTTTTATTTTTCATCAAGTAAACATATGTAAACTTAGAAAAATCATCAATGAAAGTGATAAAATATCTATTACCTCCACGAGTTAGAATACCACCAAGTTCACAAATATCAGTATCAACTAATTCTAACAAATCAGTTTTTCTTACAACTTGAAAATGAGGTCTTTTAGTGATCTTGGCTTTACTACAAGCCTCACACTTTTTAAAATTCTTTTTAACCATTGGGATTAATCCTAAACTACTCATGATTCCAACATAACGATCATTAATATGACACAAACGAGCATGCCAAAAATTACTAGAAGAAAGCTTATAAACAGAAGTAGAAGTTTTATTCATTTCAACATTCAACTTAAACATCCCATCACATGCATACCCCTTCCCCACAAAAATACCTTTCTTCACTATTACATTTTGATCAGATTCAATAATCTGTTTAAAGCCTGTTTTATTAAGAAGAAAACTAGACATCAAGTTTTTTCTCATAGAAGGAGTATAAAGTACATCTTTCAATGTTAATATCCTTCCAGAAGTTAAACACAATTCAACATCTCCCTTTCCAAGCACTTGAGTAGTGTGAGCATCACCAATCATGATGGTTTTTGGATCCTCAGTATATTTTTTAAACCAGTCTTTATCATAACAGACATGATGATTTGCACCAGAATCAGCCCACCATCCATCAATATTCTCAACCAAGTTTATGTCAGTAATCACCGCCACAAAAGGTTCTTCGGTAACGTTTGTCTGAGTGTTAGGACCACGTTTTCGGAATCTGCAAAATCCAGCAATATGCCCACTCTTGCCACAAACAAAGCATGGTCCCTTTTCTTGAACTTGTTGATTTTGTGCTTGGTGATTTTCACCATTATTTTTCTTGGGAGGTCTACCATTATTTTTCTTGATTTTTTTTCTTCTTAGACTTTAAAGAAGTAATTTTGTGAGTTTCAGGAGTAGCGTTATTCGAAGTAATTAAATTTACCTTCCATGAGATGTTGATCTCTTTTGTTTGTAAAAGTGCATATTGGCCCCTTGCTTCTTCTTCCATGCGGATTTTCATTATCAAGGTTTCAAGAGATGTTTTATTTTGTGTGTGGCGTATAGTTTTATGAAATTCCTTCCAAGAAGGTGGAAGTTTATCCACTATGCCACAAACAATAAGGTTATCTCCAATTTTAACCTCTTCGGACATAAGCTCTCCAACAATCATGATGAAGTAAGTCTTGAGCTTGATCTACAACTGATTTATTTTCCACCATTTGGAAATAAAAAAATCTACTAGCGGCATATTTTTTCGCTCCAGCCTCTTCGGTATCATACATACTCTGCAACGCCTTCCAAATTTTCTTTGCACTAGAGTAAGTTCTATCATAATAATCATAAAAATTATCATATAGACAATAAAGAAGATAATACTGACACTTATAGGAATCACCATCTAGACAATTAAGAAGATAATACTGACACTTATAGGAATCACCATCGTACTTTTCCACTTTCTCTAGATGAGAAATAGTTTCATCATCATTCATAGTGGTGATGTCTTCTTTATTTGGATTCTTCTCAGTAAATATATAAGAAACATTGAGAAGACTTAAGTAGAAAAGTATTTTACCCTTCCATCTCTTGAAATGGTTACCATTGAACCGAAATGGCTTGTTAATATCTCCCATCTTGACATCAGCAATTTTTTCAATTGTAGCCATATTGAATCTCCTTAAAATTGTTAGTGCAAAAACTTACAAGATAATAAAATTGCAAGATTACAATTGAAAATAAAATGAATAAATTAATCTCTTCAGGCTGAGGCGCGGATATCTCGCTCTCTTTAACGAGATTCAAGCCCACTTCAGCAAATGTTTTCACCGGTCCAGCAGTAGTCCTCTTTGACTTGTCCCCTCCAGGATACAACATCCTTCACAAAGTATAACTCAACAATTCTAGACAAGAGTTAAGTCCAAAGCTCCACAAAAAATAACACCTCCCTTCAACTAATAAGAACTCTCTTTTAGACTAACTATTCCACTCTTTGTTTTCTCTTGTGTTTTGTGTGTCTCAAACCAAATGAAGACCACCACTATTTATACTACAAGAAGTCTTCCTAGCAATGAATAGGAAGATAATGGAGGTAGTAAATAGTGAAGATAATGGCCTTAGGAGTTTCATAGGTTACATAGGTTACACTAGGAGTTACATAGGTTACAAAGAGTAATGGAGGAATTAAGAATGAAATAAAGTGATGGACAACCAATGATAATGGATGATGTAGAAGTTATCCATTCCAATTTTTATTGGAATGTTTTTTATCTCTACAATGAATTCAACCAATAAAGCCAAAAGTAATGACATTACATGGCTACTAAGTCAAAGATGAATAACATGATTAAATTTGTAGTTTAAAACACAAATGTCTACCAATGGTCATTCTTATAACTCCAAAATAAAGCAATTTAATATGTTAAATATTAATATTAAAATGTTAATAACCTAACATTAACGTTTTCATATATTAAAAAGGTAATTAAATATTAAGTATATGATATTATATAAATACTATTAGAGTTATAATATTGAAAAATTAAAATATAATCCTAGATTTGAAATTTGAAAATATGAGGATTGATATGATAATTGACAATAAAATTTAGGAACATGACTTTAGGTTTGTGTATGTTTTTGGAACTATGCTAGATCTATTTTAATATGGGTATTGTTAGTTTTGAAATCTTATTATTATTATTAATGTGAATAGATTGATTTGATTTGAAAGTACAACAAAAAGGAAAGGCTCAAGTTTCGAAGTAAATTCTTGAGTGATCGAGACAAGTGAATTTCTAAACTCTTGCTAATTGTATGGAATGCGTGTATTTCCTTGTGGTATCTGTTTGGAAGTAATGGGACTTGGTGATGGGTTGACTTGTCCACATTGATTAATTCTAATCATAAAAAAGGGGTAATAAAAGACTATATGATTATTTGTTTGTATGTGATGTGTTGAGAATGGTACGAGTACCGCTGTTATAGTGAGAAGGTTTATTGATATAGAATACAGATTGTAATTCGAGAATGCCAAAGCATATGGGCATTAACAAAAATTTTATTGAACTGATTTATTATGTGTGATTTTGTTCTTTACTAAACCCGTGTAATTGTGATAATTGTTGTGATTATATATATGTCATAGCGACATTTGACTTTTTAAGATGCTGCATCATCTCTTTTATTTGATATCATATCGTGCACATGCATTGTCATAAGATTGAGTGTGAGTAAAGGTCTAACACGTGAAAATCGTCCGTGTTGAGATCGAGTTATGATTATTTGGGTACGTGGAGATCGTCCGTGCATAGAAAATTTACGATTATGGTTTGAGCACGTGGAGATCATCCATGCGAAATTTGCTTGATTTATGATAGTGCGTTGAGTTGTCCGCACAGGCACATGGAGATTGTCCGTGTCGGTATATGGACCTCGCAAGTCCCCTATGGGTCATGAACACTCTATCTATTTTTTAGGAGTATAATGTACTATACGGTTGAGACATAAATTGTTATTATGAGGTATATCACTTCATGGTGTCATATTGCATTGCATCCCATGACATTCTTGATTCTTGATGATTATGTGTTTTAATGGTGGTTGGAAAGTACTTGATATTTGATTACCCCTATTTGATGAACTTGATCTTGTGTGTGGCTGATATTGTGAGTGCCTTTTTGTTAAAGTTGTGATTATTGAATATTGAGTTGTAGTTGAAGATATATAATTTGTTAAAATGATTTTGATGAGCTAGGTGCTATGAAAACCGTGAACTGTTGTTTGGACTTATTCTTATACAGGTTGTGGTTGTGGAGTTTCGGTTGGTGTGTAAGCAGTACTCGTATTTTATCCCCTTAGCTTGTATTTAGAAGTTTACTTGATGGGTACCGTGTGGTTTGGTACTCACCACTTGCTACTGCAATTCTTTTTGTAGGTTACTAGCCCAGACTTTGTGATATTTTTCTTCTCCTTATCTAAGGCTTCTTGGAGATTTGTGAGGTAGTTGTTGGTCGTCTCAGCAGACTTTATTTCTCCTTAGTTATGACCTTGTTCTATTCTAGAAGCAAGTTCATTTGAGACTAGCGCTTATTTTGAATCAATTCCAATACTTTAGAAGCTTGTACACGTGACAACCAGATTTTGGGGGTGTTTTGAATTGATTATGAAATTTTTCGCATTTTATTGTAATGGTTGAGTTTAGGCTCTTGGTGGAATAAGACGAGTGCCATTACATCCATTTTGGGTCTTGACCGTTAAGTTGTTCAAATAAGTTAAAATATATAATGTGTTTTAGTTTGTGAATATAATGTTGGAATTAAGTTAATACTAAACTAATTAGACTTAAAAAGTTGTTAAGTTCTTTTAATAAGTTAAAATATATAATGTGGTTTATTTGGTGAATATAGTGTTGGAATTAAGTTAAAACTAAACTAAATAGACTTAAAAAGTTGTTAAGTTCTTCAAACAAGTTAAAATAAGTAATGTGGTTTAGTTGGTGAATGTAGTGTTGGATTTAAGATAAAACTAAACTAACTAGACCTAAAAAGTTGTTAAATTCTTGAAATAAGTTGAAATATATAATTTAGTTATAATGACCCAGAATATAATTTTTGAGAATTTGAACTATTTGATAACTACAATTATATAGTTAGTGGATATTTATTTATTAAATAATTGAATTTTATTAATTGATAGTTAATAAATAAACTCCATACTATATTTAATACCCTTATCACCATGTAATAAAAATAAGTCAGTGGATTTGTCAATTTTAAGAAATAATTAAAATTTATAAATTAAAAAAAAACAAAGAAAGAAAGAGATTAGCCAGAAACTAACCTGCATAGAGCGGCGGTTGGCGGGGAGACTACTCTTCACGATCAGGTAACAGTAATAAAGTTCTTCTATATGCAATTGAAATATGTATCTAGTAGAAATAATAGTTATAATAATTAATATTATTGCAAAAATGAGAGTAAAAAGGTAGGGAGGTAACAATATGCACAATTCAATTAATTATATACTATATATTTAATATTTTTATTTTGCAGTGACTTAGTACTGGAGCAAATTGGATTTTGTGAAATCTTTTTATCATTACGGCCAATTGATGGCCATGTTATCATGATAATAACTGACGGCATACATTTATATTATGAATGCAGTGGTCGTCCGTAATAAAAGTTATTAGGACTTTGTTTGAGTTTCACGATTTTTATTATAGTTATAAGGTTATAATTCCGATTTTAATAATATTGGGATATATTGTTAAATATTAGGGATATTATATTATATGAAGAGAAATTAGGGTTTTGAGTGTTTGAAAAAATTGTGACTTAACTCTTGGCTTGAGTTTGAGAAATATGAAAGTTTGAATATTAATTGGCATCAATATTAAGAACTTTATTATAGAGTTGGGTGTTGTTAATTTCGAAATCTCATTGTGGTCATCTATTTGAATATATTATATTGGTTCGGAAGTCAACCAACAGAGGAAGACTCAAGTTCTGGAGTCATTATTCAACTAATTGAGGCAAGTGGATTTCTAAACCCTTGTTAGGTGTATGGAATGCATGTATTTCCTTGTGGTATATGTTTAGGAGTAATGAGACTTAGTGATGGGATGAAATGTGAATAATTGTTTGTGTGTGATTTGTTGATAATGGAGAATGGTTTGAAAGGCTTGTTAAATAATTGTTGATGCTGTTGTGAATTGTGCAATGTTATGAAAATGTTCATCTCCTTGTTATTTTGTGAACATGTCATTTGCATTGTTCTAAGACATGGATGTGACAAGTGTTATGTACATTGATAAAGAGTGAGAAATTAAAGAGGATGTACCATTTCGAAAGTCGTATCGCGCTCCGCAATGGATACTATATTTCGAGGGACGTATCGCACGCCGCGATGGATATACTTCTTTTTATTAAATTAAACAAAATTATTATTAAAACTAATAAAAGAAACCTTCGAATCACTAAATATATATATACCGGGTATGTCTCTTAGTAATGTCTAACGGCTACTCGCGATACTTCCACATATTATGTTTATTTTGAGGGACGTATGGCGTGCTGCGATGGTTACTATTATCGAGTGTTGTGTCGTGCACCGCGACAGATGCATGGACAGATATGTCCCCCATAGGTCCCTAACTGAGAAACAGCGGGTGTGTATCACTAGGTCAGACATGCATCATTATACTTGACATTGCATTCCATTGCTGTCACGACCCAAAGTAGGATGTGATGACACTCTTTTTGTCCCACTAATACATGTCATCCTGAAACTCAACCTTTACAATAAAATGCGGAAATTTCATAATCAATTCAAAACACCCCCAAAACCTGGTTGTCACGTGTACAAGCCTCTAAATTATTACAGTTGATTCAAAAGAAACGCTAGTCTCAAATGAACTTGTTTCTAGAATAGAAAAATCTCATAATTAAGGAGAAAGAAAGTCCACTGAGACGACAAACAGCTATCTCACAAATCTCCAAGAAGCCTCAAACAAGGAGAATAGAAATATCACAAAGTCCGGGCTAGTAACCTACAAAAAAATTGTAGTAGCGAGGGGTGAGTACCAAACCACTCGGTACCCATCAAGTAAACGTCTAAACTCAAGCTATGGGGATAAAATACGAGTACTCCTTACACACCAACCGACCCTCAACAACTACAACCTGCATAAAAATCATCCCAACCTAACAGTTCGCAGTTTTCATAGCACCCACCTCATCAAATATTATTTTAAAAATTTACACATCCTCAACTACAAACTCAATATTCAATCATCACAACTTTCACAAAAAGGCACTCACAATATCAGCAACATACAAGATCAAGTTCGTCAAATAGAGATAACCAAATATCAAGTACTTCCCAACCACCAATAAAACACATAATCATCAAGAATGAAAAATGTCATGGGATGCAATGCAATATGACACCATGAAGTTATATGCCTCAGAATACCAATTTCTCTCTCAACCGTATATACATGATACTCCTCGGGAATACATCGAGAGTTCATGATCCGTGGGGGAAACGCGAGGTCCATCTACCGACACGAACGATCTCCACGTGTCTGTGCGGACGATCTCAACGCACTATCATACATCAAATAAATTTCAAACGGATGATCCCCACGTGCCCAAATCATAATCATAACTTTTCTATCAAATGGACGATCTCCACGTGCCCAAATAATCATAACTCGATCTCAACACGGACGATCTCCACATGTTAGATATTTACTCATACCTAGTCTCATGTCAATGCATGTACACAATATGATATCAAATCAAGGAGATAATGCAATATCTCAATAAATCAAATGTCGTTATGACATATAATCACCTCAATTATCACAATTATACGGGTTCAGTAAAGAACACAATCACACATAATAAATCACATCAAAAATATATTAGTCAATGTCCATATGTTTTGGAAATTCTTGAATTACAGTTAGCATTTTGTAGTAATAAACCTTCCCATTATAACATCGATACTCGTACAATTCTCAACCCACACACAAATAATTAATCACATTGTCTTTTATTACCCCTTTTCATCATTAGAATTAATCAATATGGACAAGTATAACCCTTCACAAGGTCTCATTACTCCCCAAAAACATACTGCAAAGAAATACACACATTTCAAATACTTAACAAGAGTTTAGAAATTCACTTGCCTGAAATAGTTAAAAAAACACTTTAAGACTTGAGCCTTCCCTTTTTGTCGTACTTCCAACTCAAAGCAATCTATTCACATTAATAATCATAATAAAATTTCAAAACTATCATAACCCATAGTATTATGGGTCTAGCCTTGACTCAAAAATTCGCTCAAGTATATAATCAAGTTACTAAATCTTGATGTCAACTAACATTCCAACTATCATATTTTACAAGTTCTAAGCCTAAGTTAAGTCTCATTTTTCTTCCGTTAACCTCAATATAACAAATTCAAATAAAAGTTTTCAACAAAAGTCAACCCCAATGATTACCCACCCAACTCCAAATTACTCTTACTTAATTAATTCATTTATTCCAGAAATAAAGTAAATTCATATGTTTAGCAAGGTGTAACAAGAAACAATTTAAAACTAATTATTTTTCTTCCCTTATAAAATTAAATTCTTATAACAACAATTACTAGCCTATAATTTCTAATGATTACTCCCTAATTACACTACTTCCTAAATCCAGGTTCCAGCCGTCATTTTCAACAAATGGTCATTCAATTCACCCTTACAATTTGATAATTAATTTCTCTAACAAACTACATACCTATACATATTATATTGTAATTATACATAGTTCATGTAGTAACATGGAGAATTTAGACACAACACATATATACCTGGTTCTCGTAGTTTCTTTTATGCCGCAACCCTACCTTCGTCTGCTCCTTATTTTCCTTTTCTAATTCCTTTTCTGAACTAATTAGGTACCAAAAGTGCTAGATTTTTACTCATTTATGTTATTATATATGGGTCAAGTGGTATAGAGTCTTAAATATGTTATCATCACTAATAAAAATAAATTATTTTGATAAATATTCACCAATTAAATAATCGTAGTTATCTAATAGTTCAAATTTTCAAACCAACTTCATTGATCGATCAAAAAGGATCTGAGGCAACCATCAGGAGGGATAAAATTATAATTTTATGAAAACTTCTAAAATTAATTTTATGGGTCATTACATTATCCACCACTAAAAATCATGTTCATCCTCGAACATATGGAAGAAGAAGGAAGAATATTGTCGTTACCAAAAACATGAGTTATGACCATCTCTCCCAGTGAGCTTTTTCCTTAGGATCATTTCATCAAAATACCAACTACTAAGAATTGAACTTTCTAATTGAACCTTGGAAGATCGATATATCCAGAGTAATCCATTTGACCTTAACACAACTATCAAGATGAATATATTCTTAACCTTCTGAATCAATATTGACTAGAAGTAGAAGTTAGCCTGAATCAAACGTCAGACACTCATAATGCACAAACCATCACAGATCTGGTCAAAATTCCCCTTTCACAACACAATTTTTTTTCAGGAGCTTAAGTTATAAAAATCTGATCTTTAGACATTGAGTTCTCATCAAGAGAAAACCAAACTTATCTATTCAAAAGAAGGAATAATCAGATAAACACCTAGAGAGGGATACATCTAAGTATTAAACCTCTAACAACAGTGTCAAAATATTAAATCAGTAGTTGTGATTGTAGAAAAATCGTAAGAACAATAATACTAGAACAAATGGTCCCCACAATCAATCACCCATAGTTAAAAATGATACCAATGATGAGATAAATCTTAAGTCTGTCAGACAACTATAAATATTCAGGATAGCTCCTTAATAAATTTTCATAAGCAAAGTTGTGCATGTAGATTCACTGAAATACCTCAACTATTTTAAGGAAACAGCAAATATATCATGTATCAAACGACTAAGTCTTTTCAAGCTCCTATCGTACCAAGAGGACATCACATAATCGGTACACCTGATCCACCACTAGGAATACACCCATAGATGTGGAAACAGTTCCAACATAAGCCATGAATCACATCTAAATAATGTCTAGTTGAAGAAGGTGGTCATATAATAACGTAAGAACCAAAGTCTAATAACACAAATACTCCTTCAATAATGCACATATCAAACATCTACCTCAATCTAACTCCATCTCCTTGATTTTTAGCCATCCACAATCAATTAGTCTAGTCCTTATTACAATCATACTCATACTCGATTCATTGAACCCCACATACTTCTTACATGCTCCATCGAAGCCAACACTCGCAACCATATAAGCCATTTACCTACTCAAATTGATAATACTAGTTTCAAATTTCAAAGAATTTTCCCATCGAGGTATAATAATTGAATCACACCCAATATCAACTCTGTGCAATCATTCACATATCAAGTTTCAACCACCATTCAACCCATCATATACCTCGTGCCAAAACATAGAGAAACTCTCTACCAATCAAATAATTCGGTATACTATAAGCTCATAACCTCTACTGACCATCAAAGACCTATATAACATTTCATAACAGTCTATATCGTCCCACGAAAAAGTAATTTCAATACCCTCAAATCCTTATTAATAATGTAAAATTGTAGGTTTATACCGTTGAACATCAATAAGTTACCTATTACGATTTGAACAATCTAACTTTACATAACTAAATAGAATTCTTCACACGTAGTTGCTTGTCACCTGATCAAAACTCAATCCTTATCAAAGTCGTTGATAACCCCTAGTAAGTTTATACAGAATCAGTTCACATCTCATAGTAATATCTTAATTAAAAGGTTAACATCCATTTAACCTTAAATTCAGAACCAAGGGTCTATACGAAAGGTCTTACTCTTTTACCTTTCTTAAATTCTTCTTATGATGCAATTATTAAATATCTTAAATCGTTAATATAACAGACAATTTTTTTTCTTTCGCTTACTTGCTTACCTATCTTATCCTTTGACCAACACGTCATATTTTTACATTACCCTCTAAACCAAAACATTGCATGAAACCCCCCTTAGGTATAACAATCAAAAGTAACCAGATTTACTACTCAAATTATTTTTAAGTCCTTCCAAATACTTCATAATCAATGCTATCGATTATTTCTTACCTTGACAAAACACACTATCACAAATCTAAAATTCTCAATGAAAAACTTGAATTTATTCCAACTATTTAACACAACCCCTTTATCTATCAACATTAACTCATAACTTGAAGATTTTTATGAATTCATGTATCTTAGCTTACATTGATCCCCTCTCCACAACCATATCATATCCTTTTCCAAAACTTCAACCGTACTCATTACGAACTTAAAACAACAAAAAAGAATACATATATCACACTCGAGTTGAACATCTATATACACTCCTTTCTCAAGTTTTATCCAATAGTTTTTATTTAAATCAATCAGTTGATCTGGTGACACTATATATTATCATAATCAGGGCAAAACAGATGAAATCACATATCTCTGAATTTAATTATCCACTCTTTCTAATATCTTTGACCCTTACAATCTGAGTAATATCCTTGTTCTCACCTCCTTCTAAAGATTAAACTACATCCCACTAATTCATTCCATTCTGTCTCTAGCTCCTTTCAATTCTATTCGAGTGACATCATAATTCCTCATAAAAATTACCATGCAACCACGCTACTCACAAATAGTTGTAAACCACAACTCAGACATACGAAAGTCACGCTTATCATACAAAAGTCTTTTAACCAACAAAACTTATCATATCGTTGCAACCTTATCATCATCCATCACAAACTCTGGTTATCACTATGCCTAGTCAACCCTTATCACTACCACAAAGTCAACCTTGTCATGACATGAAATCTCAAACTCAACTATACCAATCAAATTCAATAGACTAACTTAACTTTATACACATTTTCTTACTAAAATTTTCAATTGCCTTTACCCAAGTATACTCGTTGGGACTTGCTTTACATATAAGATAGTCATCCCAATATTAATACACTCAATTGGAGCTTATGATAAAATCACCACTGCTCATTTAGAATCCTAAGGATACACTTCATAACCTACTCACACATAAATATTATATCAAAGATCCACCACTAAAAGGTTTCTTATAAATAATGCTTAACTCATTCGTTCGTAGTAACAAGCTAGTTGGTTTTCAAATATGAATGTAACATATAATCTTATTATATGAGCATATGATAAAATTTATAGTTCCTTAAGTAGTTATTATTCACACTTAACATCGACTTATCAATTTTTATATGACACTAGTACCACATCGTGAAATTTTGTTAGATCCATCACTAAAACACATCATACCTTCTGAGAAGATTGTACTCAAATCTCACACAACCAAGACAAAATAGGATGTGATGGCACTCTTCTTATCCCACCAAGACAAGTGAGCCTAAAACTCAACCTTTACAATAAAATACGGAAATTTCAGAATCAATTCAAAACACCCCCAAAATCTTGTTATCGCGTGTACAAGCCTCTAAGTTATTACAGTTGATTCAAAAGAAACGCTAGTCCCAAATGAACTTGTTTCTAGAATAGAACAAGGTCATAATTAAGGATAAAGAAAGTCCGCTGAGACGACAAACAGCTACCTCACAAATCTCCAAGAAGCCTCAGACAAGGAGAAGAGAAAAATCACAAAGTAGCAAGGGGTGGGTAACAAACCACAGGGTACCCAGCAAGTAAACGTCTAAACTCAATCTAAGGGGATCAATATGAGTACTCCTTACACACCAGGCGACCCTCCACAAATACAACATGCATAAAAATCAACCCAACCTAACAATTCATAGTTTTCATAGCACCCAGATCATCAAATATTATTTTAAAAATTTACACATCCTCACCTACAAATTCAATATTCAATCATCACAACTTTCACAAGAAGGCACTCACAATATCAGCAACATACAAGACCAAGTTCGTCAAATAGAGATATTCAAATATTAAGTACTTCCCAACCACCAATAAACACATAATCATCAACAATGAAGAATGCCACGGGATGCAATGCAATATGACACCATGAAGTGATATGCCTCAGAATACCAATTTCTCTTTCAACTGTTTATACATGATACTCCTCGGAAATACATCGAGAGTTCATGACCCATGGGGACTCGCGAGGTCCATATACCGACATGGACGATCTCCACGTGTCTGTGTGGACGATCTCAATGCACTACCAAACATCAAACAAATTTCGCACGAACGATCTCCACGTGTCCAAATCATAATCATAGCTTTTCTATCGCACGGACGATCTCCACGTGCCCAAATAATCATAAATCGATCTCAACACGGACGATCTCCACGTGTTAGAGATTTACTCATA
Source organism: Solanum habrochaites (assembly GCA_027704765.1). Classification (NCBI taxonomy): domain Eukaryota; kingdom Viridiplantae; phylum Streptophyta; class Magnoliopsida; order Solanales; family Solanaceae; genus Solanum; species Solanum habrochaites. The sequence goes on along the minus strand of JAKWJA010002495.1, from coordinate 51,400,214 downwards.
CCTACTCTCATGTCAATGCATGTGCACAATATGATATCAAATAAAGGAGATAATGTAATATCTCAATAAATCAAATATCGCTATGACATATAATCACCTCAATTATCACAATTATACGGGTTCAGTAAAGAACACAATCTCACATAATAAATCAAATCAATAATATATTAGTCAATGCCCATATGTTTTGGCATTCTCGAATTATAATCTGCATTCTATAGTTATAAACCTTTCCATTATAACAACGATACTCGTACCATTCTCAACTCACACACGAACAATTAATCACATTGTCTTTTATTACCCCTTTCATCATTAGAATTAATCAAGATGGACAAGTCTAACCCTTCACAAGGTCTCATTACTCCCCAAAAATACACCGCAAAGAAATACATGTATTTCATACACTTAACAAGAGTTTAGAAATCGACTTGCCTCAAATGGTCGAAAAATCACTTTGAGACTTGAGCCTTCCCTTTTTGTTGTACTTCCATCTCAAAGTAATCTATTCACATTAATAATCACAATAAAATTTTAAAACTATCAACAACCATATTATCATGGGTCTAGCCTTGACCCAAAAATTCACACAAGTTTATAATCAAGTTCCTAAATCTTGATGTCAACTAACATTCCTAGTATCATACTTTAAAAGTTTTAGGCCTAAGTTATGTTTCATTTTTTTTTCCGTTAACCTCAATATAACAAATTCAAATAAAAGTTTTCAACAAAATTTAACCCCAATGATTACCCACCCAACTCCAAATTACTCTTACTTAATTACTCCATTTATTCCAAAAAATAAAGTAAAATCATATGTTTAGCAAGCTGTAACAAGAAACAATTTAAAACTAATTATTTTTCTTCCCTTATCAAATTAAATTCTTATAACAACTACTAACCTATAATTACTAATGATTACTCCCTAATTACACTATTTTTTAAACCCAGGTTCCAGCCATTATTTTCAACAAATGGTCATTAAATTCACCCTTACAATTTGATAATTAATTTCCCTAACAAACTGCATACCTATACATCTTATATTGTAATTATACATCGTTCGTTTAGTTACTTGAAAATTTAGACACAACACATATATACCTGGTGCTCGTAGTTTCTCTTATGCCGCAACCCTACCTTCGTGTACTCCTTTTTTTCCTTTTCTAATTCCTTTTCTAAACTAATTAGGTACCAAAAGTGATAGATTTTTACTCACTTATGTTATTATATATGGGTCAAGTGGTATAGAGTCTTAAATATATTAAAGACTTGGACCATTAATCATCACTAATAAAAATAAATTGTTTTGATAAATATCCACCAATTAAATAATCTTAGTTATCGAATAGTTCAAATTTCCAAACCAACTTCATTGATCGATCATAAAGGATCCGAGGCAACCATCGGGAGGGATAAAATTATAATTTTATGAAAACTTCTAAAATTGACTTTATGGGTCATTACAATTGCATTCATATTTATCATTAGTAAAATTGATATTGTGCTTTGATGATCTTGCGATTGCCTTTCTATGGATTTGTGATTGTTGAATATTGAGCTTGTGATTGAGGATAAGTAATTTTTTAAAGTGGTGTTGTTGAGAATATACAATTTTTTGAAGTGTTGTTTTTGACGATATATAATTTGTTGAAGTGTTGTTTTTGAGGATATTTAATTTTTTTAAAGTGTTGGTGTGGAGGATAAGTAATTTGTCTAAGATTGTTGTTGAGTTACATGCTATGTAAATTGTGAGATGTTAGGTTGGCTGATTTTTATGCAGGTTGTAATTGTGGAGGTTCGGTTGGGATGGTAGGAGTACCCGTAGTTCATCCCCTTACCTTGTATTTAGGGATTTACTTTTTAAGTACCGTGTGGGTTGGTACTCACCCCTTGATTTTACAAATTTTTGTAGGATATGAGCCTTGATTTTATGGTACTTGTCATTCTCTTCTTTTCCGAGGTCTCTTGGAGATTGAGAGGTAGATGTTTGTCGTCTCAGTAGACTTTCTTTATCCTTAATTATGATCTTGTTTTATTCTAGAAACAAGTTCATTTGAGACTTGAGTTTTTATTTTGAATCAATTGCAATACTTTAGAGGCTTGTACACGTGACAATCAGATTTTGGGTGTATTTTTGAGTTGATTATAAAATTTCCGCACATTATTGTAACAATTGTGTTTTAGGATGACTTGTCTTGGTAGGATAAGACGAGTGTCATCACGTCTATTTTTGGGTCGTGAAAAAATTGTATCAAAGCCCAGGTTCATAGGTCTTACGTATGTACAAGTCGAGTCTAGAGTCTTGAGGATCGGTACGGAGACGTTTGTACTTATCTTCGAGAGGCTATAGTGACTTTTATGGAAAATTCCTATTTCTATGAATCATTATCGTGCGTCTTTGGTCCAGTTTAATTTTTTCCCCATATTCCATTATCTCTCATTTATATGATAACTCGTGCGTAGTTCCTGATGTGAATATTTGGCATGTTGTATTGTCTTGAATGTTAGACCTAGTACTAAGGTAAAAGCTACAGAATTATGAAAAAGATGTGTAGTCGAATTTGAAATGTTCAGTGATTCATAGTTCAACAATTTGAAAGGGTTGAGTAAAATTATATGCACTTCAAGAATATTTAAATAATAGGTTGAACAGTGGTTTGAGGGACTTCATGAGTGCATTGTATTTTTCGGAATAGTTATTTAGAAGCAAAAAAAATAATACTTGGTTGGTATAGACAATATCTCTAGTGGTTCGATAATTGAAAGTTAAATAATTAAAAAGATGGCTAGATAATGAATACTATATATGGAGAAACTACAGTTAGACAAGTTGTCATAATAAGAATAATGTTGCACCAATTTAGTGATAGTCTCTTTTATGATTAGATCGAGTGTTGACCAAAGAGGATTATGATATGACTATTACAATGATACCAATTCTTACTTGTTTAGAGTTATGTAGTGTGTTATTCTTGTTATGGATCTGATCTACAAAGGAATGCATATTGTTTTGGACGAGAGATTAAACAAATTTGGGCAAAAATGTGTAGGCTATTTGGATACAATCTTATAGATCGATATGATGTGTTCTAGTGGTGGATTTATCAGTCTTCCGCAATGTGGTACTAGTGGTATATGAGAACAGATCCGTCAATTGTCTAGTGTGAATACTAATTTCTTGAAGAGTTGTGACTTATATCGCATGCTCATATAATGAAATTCGATGTAGCATTCACGGTTGAGAAACCAACTAGATTGTTACTGCAAATGTTTTAATGGATAAGCTCACCATCAATTTAGTTGAAGTTTTGAATATTACCTCAACTTAACCATCTTCAAAGGAGGGAAAAACGTTTCATAAAACACTTTTGTGAGATCGTTCCAAGAAGTAATTGATTCCCTTGGTATATCGGTCAACAATTTCGTTGGTGCCCCAATTAGAAAAAGGGGAAACAATAGAGTTGGAATGACTTTTAGTGATGTTCTTATAGGAGAAGGGTCCACAAACATCCATGAAATTTGGTTGTGGTCATGAGGATCCTCATGAAAGCCCCCCCCCCCCCCCCCCCCATGAGACCCTTCATTTGCAACAACAACAGCAGCCGTTCACACTCATTTCTTCACCTTTCATGGAGAAATCACAAAGAACGAAAATAAGATAATTCAACTACAGTAAATTTAGCTTACGAATAAACTTCAATAAAGAAGTTTAACACTACAGGAAATCTAATTTTTAACGACCATTATTTAACGAAGGGTTATGATTCCGGTCATTATAAGTAATATATAATGATAAAAAAAAATTCTATTTTAAGAATATTGTCTGGACCATATCCAACCCATTAAATCCACTATATCCGGTTTTTAAATTATGCCAAGAAATTACTTATTTTTTCCACAAGAAACTGTTCATCTTCTCCCAAGCCGCTCATTCCGAACTCCAATGCAAACCCTAGCCCTCCCCTTCCCCTTATTCTCTCTCTATCGTTATCTTTGTGAGTGAGTATGTGAGATAAAACCTTGATTTCCTCAACTTCCTGGACTTTCTCCTTGTGTCTAAGTGATTAGGTAGGTTAGATCGGGTTAATTGACTTGCTTGCAGGATGATTGAACTCGTTGGGTTTGTGTTTAAGAATAAGTATCTGGTAATTATTCTTGCTCACTATCCTATAATCACCATGTTTGTTCTATAATCACCATTTTCCATAGGAGTTTTCCCTAAAAAGAAAATTTAACTTATTGTATAGTAGAACTTTTTTCCTGTTGTTTTATATACTATTCACTTTGCCTTATCATTCCTTATGTATATTCATGATAATTTTAGAGCTTTGATCACTGGAAATTATAATTTCAGAACAAGTTCCTCCCACCCTCTGTCATACACAGCAGTAAACTCTAAATTTGAAGTTTTCCTTGTCTAATTTGTTTCTCTTACTGAAACAAGAGATGTTTTGAAGGCAAAAGGGAGCACTTGCAGTGTTTGAAAGACATTTGTTTGCACCATTTGTTCTACTGGAATGATAGAAATATTGTCATGAATTTAGATGATATGTAGACATGTTAGAATGCATATGATACTGATGTAATATAGACTACCTTTTCTCTGTACTTCCACTTTTTTTTAAAAAGTAAAAGGTCAATTGCTATAATATGTAAATCTGAAATAGTAATCAATAGACAACGACCCAAATAAAAATAAATGATCAAATGAAAAGAAAGAAAAAAATCTTATATAGGCACAAAAAATCAAATAAAGCTTAAAACTCCATCCAGATGGACCATTTATGAATTGGAAACTCTAGAGATAATATATAGCTTCAGGACTTGCTTGCTTTTGAGCTACCAAACCTCCAAAATGTCCTCGAAACAGATCAACTATGGCAACATCAACTTTACGCTGCTATGAAACTGTACAACACCTCTTCGACTACCACTAAGAGCGGTAAACGATGAGGATTCTAACATCTTGTGCAAGCATGTGCAAGGTCTCTTAATAAACTATCCCAAGACAGGGTAAGTTCCTTACACCTTCTATTGATAGAAATGAGAATTATTGTGCTGAGATTTGGAGCATTTCAACCTTAGGAATTCTCAAGCTCTCACCCGGATTTATGGAATCGAAATTCATGGAAGATTTCTTCCATCTTAGCTAGACTCAAGTTGTCCTTTTTTCATTTTTAGGTGCTACATGTTTTTTCTTTCTCTCATTCTTATTGAACATGAATTTAATTACATATCGATAATAAGTAATGCTATTTTGGAAATTCTGATAGATTGAATTCCCTCAAATGAACTTAATATAACCATCTTAAGAATCTTCATTAGCCAGTTCTAAGTAATTCTAGCGTCTTGATTTTTAAAGGTACATTCAAAGTGTTAACTTTATAAGTATATCTACCTCTTGTTAAAGTTGAATGCATATTGTATTACTTGTAACGACCCAAAGTACAACATAAAAGTTAGAGCATTCTTTGAGTCGTCACAAGTCGTACTTGACCTTTCGAAGGTCTTGTAATAGTCTCTTATCTATCATTCATTACATAAGACATGAAAAGTATTGAGAAATTAAAACTTTTCATGATAAATAATGATAAGGAAAACATCTTTTATAAATACTTAAGGATAGTCTCATTGACATAAATATTTTAGGGACACGGCCCTTTAAATTGAAAGAAAATACATAATAAGTCTTAAACAAAAACTATAGAAATAGAGACTATGACCTCGAATATATGAGGACATACTTAGTCTTGAGAGAGTCAATTCCCAAGCTTGCATTCTACCCTTAAACTTGCTCCAACCTATATTTATAGAGTATAGAAAAGTATGAGGTTAGTACAAACATTTTACTAAGTATGATATTATCCAAAATCATATAAAAAGGGACATGTTAGTTGAAACATGCAAGTCATGCTATTTTGATAAAAAAAAATCATGAATTAAGTTACAAAACGTCATATAGTATCATTATTTAGCACATAGGGTAAAATATCAATTTTTCTTAACATAGGAGCATACTTATAGTAAACCCAAAATCACGCATGAGCTACTCCTACCCTAAGTTGTCCTAAGGCTCTCCTAAGTTAGACATAAGGAGATTGCCCATACAATCTTCTCAATACGTACCTAAGATATCTTTACGACTACTAAGGATAAGCATACTTCATTTCCTTTATACAAGTCGTCGTTCAATACCAAAGACACTAGAGAAAAATACATATACCTAGGAACTTCATATAAGAACCATCCCCCAAGGCAACCCCCAAGTTACACTTGGTGCAATGTGAAAGTAGCATCCCATACTACCACTTCCACTTACTGCTCCATAGAAATCACCTTCGAATAGGCACATCACATTCATCATATACTAATCTTTAACCATACAAGTCATAACATCAACATGCTTCCTTAACATTAAATATAAATTCACATTTATTTCATTTACATCAAATCATGACCCAGTTATACATTTCATATAAGGACACATCAAGACTCCGTCCAAATGTCTACTCGTGCAATGAATAGGTAGCGCCCCATTCCACCATCTACCCTAAGTATTGCACCCTTAAGAAGACTTAGTTCATCTACATACATTTATGGGGTCTAGCTTTATCGATGTAGACCATGAGAGATAGACATGGAATCCCGGTATTAACCCCTACTGGATGAGGGATCCTTACTTGCCTAAGGTAGGGTCATATTCTTTAGCCTTTACATGGATTCTCCAATAGCTACACCTACGCGGGCGCATAGTTAAGGGATAAGGAGATTGCTACTAAGTAACTCATTCTCTTCTAACGAGGATCACTGATCTCAAAAGGTACATTGGATACAACATCTCTACTTACGAAGTATACCCACCCCTTTTTCAAATCCTCTCGGTGCTAAGCAAAACTCCCCCTCGAGTCTTAAACATTCATTGACTATAGGTTAAAAGGTAACTATTAAACACCACATCTCAACTCATGAAGGGTATCCAACCTCCAACCTATCTTTGGAAAGACCATTGGTAATAGTGAGGTTGCTACTAAACACTTCATCTCAACTCACGAAGAGTGTTCACCCCAAAATCCCCCTTTTTCATAGTTAGGAATAGTAGGGATGGTCTAGACACTTCATCTCTACTCACTAAGAGTGTCCACCCTACAATCCCCCATTATTATTCGTTGACTTCATTTTTGCATTCAAGTGTGTGTGTAATTACATGTGAGAACATCTTTCACATAATAACCATTATTAATAACATTGAATATTAAACATGCTCATACCCGCATTTATCAGAATTCATACATTATCATATTTTACATATCAAATACATACTTCATTTAGACCTAAACTCTTCAAGATACTCATTTAAACATTCCAACATATACCATGCATATACATATCAAAATCATCACTTCACTTCACATATCATGCATTCAAGTCCATTCTCACAATACATATATAATTTAATATACTTCAAGTAAACACCGCCACCAAAGGTGGACCATACCACTCAAGAGTTACTTCAATATAACTTAACCAATATAGAACAACTTATCTTCACCCAAGCCTTTACCAACTTTCCTCAATATTTCACCAAAAACATTATAATAAATCATAATAAGGCAGTATCTAATCACAACATAATATAGAGAAAACCATAGTTCTAATATTATAAAACCATGCACATTATACCCACTTCATAAGCAAAAAGTTAAGAAATTGAATTGAGCATGGGATCATTGAGTTTTCAACCTTAAAATAATCAAATAACATTGAAAAATATCACATTACATTCACTAAAACGTTTTCATGTAAGACCGATGCTTTGAGTTCAAAATAGAAGAATTTTGATTTTGAAAATCCTTTTTGGGAAGTCTTGAAATGGGCTCCTTGAATGAAATAAGAGCCAAGGATGAACTAAATGAAGAAACCCAAGAAATTTGATGAAGAAAATTGAAGGATTTTGTCTTCTTCTTGGAGCTTGAAGCTTATTAAAAATGGAGGTTTTGGAGAAAGGTTTTGGAGAGATTTTTTATTTGAGCTTTAGGATTTTAACTTATGGGTGAAATGAAGTTTCAAGTTACCTAAAGCAGTTCACAAAAGGTCCCCAAAGTTCCCAAAAGACCCCTACACTAGTTGGACCCTTTTCCAAAATCTAATTTGACTTAAAAACGACGCAGCCAAATCTGGGACTTGCTGCGCTCGCGAGGTCACCTCCAGATCTTGGTTCTAAAAATTATTTGGGGACAGTAAGGTTTGTGTGGGCCCCATGTCGCACGAACAAAAATTTTCCATCAAGTGTCACCTACGCGCACACCCTTGGGTCCAAATCCTTGCTGCCTGGCAGCCTTGTTGCCAACATTTGGGTCCTCCTTGAGGACCCAGAGGATGGTCCTTGGGGAGTCGTACTCAAACATTTTGACTAGGGTCATCCCCACTGGTTTTAGACACCAAAAAACACCTAAAAACATGAAACAAAGTCAAGGATACACTAGCACATACTCAAGGCTAGTTTCGAAATGTCTTAGTCGTCCTTTGACGTTTGACTTCCAAACTTCACAAAATTACTTTTAACGCTAAAATACATCATTTTAAATAATTATTAACTCATGGAACACAATTAAAATCTACTTTGACCTATTTCATTTTTAGGGTCGTTACATTACTAAAGATAGTTAGTAACTGTGTTGTGCCTTGTGGTTGACTATATGCTTATGGTTGTACCTTCTCCATATTGAGTATTTTTTCCCTTCTAATGGTAATTCCTTCAATTAAATGAATGTTAATGTATCTGCAAATTCAAAAGCTAGGTTAGTCACATGTTGATATTATTTTAAATAAAGTCTTACCTTATCAAAAGAAATTGTGAACTAGTGACCATCTTGGCAGTTTGGTTATAAGATCGAAGTATTGATAGTGCATGCACCCCCCTGCCCATGTGTACACATTTTTTTGGACGAATGCTTATGGCGGAGTCAACTTGAGACTAGGGGGTTCAATCAAACCACTTTTAGTGGAAAATATCCTATTTGTACACGATTAACATTATTTTTATGTAAATATAGTAGTTATTCAATCCCATTTTACTAGTTCATCTTTTTAACTTCTTTTTTTTTAAAATTTTGGAACCATTAGTGAAAATACTGATTCCCTTACTATCTACACAGTGTACACTACTTATATACATGACATAAAGTAATGTTTTGTATTTTCCATGTTATTGTGCTTTAGACATGATGTGGTTGCTATATATTTTTTTCCTTAAAAATAAATAAATAAATTAGGATGAGAGTATTATGATGTTGAAAATAAGAACGGTTTAAGTAGTTCATCTTCATTAAAGAGAAATATTCAAGTCTTTATTTGTCATATTCTCATAGTTTTTTGTTTCTTGAGTTACATGTGTGTTTCCTAAAAGATTTTAAGTTGTCTATTCATGAACAAAATCTCCATGTTCTTGTGGGAAGCAGGTTGCTGCAGAGAACCCATTATTTGAATCTAAAGTTGAATCTCCAATCCTTCAAGTATGCAAAGAGAGAGCCTAATTCAACACGCCTTGTCAATATGTGAGCCTAATTACTTTTCACGTAATTGTCACCATATTTTAGTACACAAATTTGTAACTATTAATGTGTAATGCAGAATATCTCCCTCTCTCTGTAAATGATCTCATAGCGTGTTGTGGCTTTTTATGCGGGAGTTGTTGTGATGGTGGATATCCTATGGCAGCAAGGCGATAAATTTAACGGATGGGAGTGATCACAAAAGAGGTAAATGGTGAATTATCTTGGAAAGTTGTGGTCTTATTCAAATTTTCAGTAGGCTTTTGTTTGTTTCCTAATTGTTGCAAAATTTTCACGGTTGATATCTGCTTATATAAGAATTTATTTGCCTTGCCTCATGAACTTTGTTGTATGAATAGAATACTAAGTATTGAATTATTTTGAATCAAAATTGAGTGGTAAAGATATAAAAGTCATGTGAGATTTTAATAAAAAAAAACTTTTTCCTATCTTTGTACACTTGCATACTTGTCTCACAATCTTTTGATGGTATTGGTGAATTGATAATGTCTATAGGTTTATTAACTGACAAAGGGTGAAATAAGTAAGTGGATTTACAAGAACTTTTTTGTCAATTGAGTTCAGTAAGCTATTGTAACAACCTGTTTAGTCGGTTCGAGCAGTAGAATTATTTTGAAAATAACTGACTGGGTCGACGGATCAGGCGACGAACCGTCATGGTCACGACGGACCGTCGAGGGCCTCCGTTCCAAAACACTTCAATTCTAAAAATCAGGGTACTGGGAGCGACTCTCTGAACTCCGCGACGGAACTGCAGCACGGACCGTCGCAGATACGACGGACCGTCTCAAGCCCTTTAGAAAGTTAAATTCTCTGAACTTTGTGACGGACCTGCAGGACGGACCGTCATAGACACGACGGGCCATCACAGGTTGCGTAACCCCAACTGGGTCGGATTTCTGCTAAAGGTTTTAAAGGGGTGTTTTCGACAATTCATGACAAACCTTATGAAATTAGTAGGGTAAGTTAAATAATTTATTTACTTGGGGGTTAAAAGAGGTAAACTTAAAATAAATAATGGGTTACTTTTAGCATAATGAATTATAAGATAATTAGGGTAAAAAGAAAAAGAATTTGGAGAGGAAAAATAAAAAGAACAGAAAAGAGGGAGAACGAGCGAGAAAAGGGAGAAGCGAAGAGGAAAGCAAAGGCATTGAGAAGTAACTTGCTTGATCGTGGGTTTGTATGTTCTAAATGTGTAACTGTGGTGGATTAGAATGTTGATACTGTTGAATCTTTAAATTTGAATCCTCTCTGTTAAGATGACGCCTCGGCATAACGAAGACTTGATGAAATAAGAAAAATTAGATTAGTGGATCGGGTGTCACGTTTCGACACGTAGTATTAGGGGATCGGGTGTCACGTTCCGACATGTAGTATTAGGGGATCGGAGTGTCACGTTCCGACACGGTAGTAATAATGGATCGGAGTGTCACGTTCCGACACGTAGCATTAGGGGATCGGAGTGTCACGTTCCTACACGTAACATTAGGGGATCGCTGTTTCACGTTCCGACACGATAAGAATAAAGAGAAGTAATCTTGAATCATGTTAATATACTCAATTTCGAAGAATCTATGCCCAAAATGAGTATGGTGTGGAGGCTTGAGTCCTTATAGGTGTGCGTGGTGTTGTTGCCAATGGTCCTTGTACTTGTTGATTGTTACCTGCTGAGTATTATGGTTGATTTTATATTATTGTTCAATATATATTGCTTTCTATTTTGAGTTGGCCGATGATACCTATTCAGTACGTGTTCCTTGTACTGACCCCTACTTTTATTTCCTTCTTGTTGTTTTGTGGAGTGCAGCAAGTGCACCATTGACTTACTCAATCCATAACTTCAATATCATAACTGAATTAGATCCATAAGAGAACTCAATTTTTTGAAATCCATTTTGAAGAAACCCTTTGAAGAAAGGATCGCAAAAGTGAGTAGAACACATACCTTAATGTTTATAAACAATTGAATGAAAAATCCACCCTTTTTAGCCCCCAAACCCTAGTTCTTGCTAGCCTTCCATGGTGAGTTCTTGTAAAGAGAGAAGTAAGAGAGTTTACTTTATGTTAATGAGGGTTAAAGGTATTTATAGAGGGGATTAAGTAACTTAATTAGTTTCCCTTTAATCACTAACTAACTCCTAAACTATTTAATTAATTTAAATGAAATCCTTAAAATCCATTAGTGAAATTTGACCCTCACCTACGAGACCTTGACGACGGGCCCTCGATGGGTCGACGGACAGAACTTCCTCCGTCCTGCACTGGCGTCATCGCTATCAGAAACTTTGCAGGTGAGGCTTCCTCAAATTTTTCTTAGTATGGTATGACGGTGGCTTCGACGCTCCATCGTCCTTTTCCGTCAAGTGTAACAGTAGCTAGGCAAACAAGGTCCTTATAAAATCTTTTTTAGTGTGGGACGATGGTGGCCTCGACGCCCTATCGAGCCACTTACGGACCGTCCTATTCCCTTTCAATGCACCCTGCCATTCAGTAATGCATCAAACTGTCGGGGTTCTCCTCGAGGGCCCTTGGTTGGTCCTTAGGGAGTCGTGCTCAAACGTTCCAATCATGAAACAACTCAAACACCCATTAGATATCTTTCCACCCTTTTTCATTCATTTTTGACTTCTAAAAATTACTAAAAAGACTAAGACACACTAACATCTCCTTGAACCAACTTCGCGGACGTCTTTGGACATTTTGGTTCTTAAACCTTCTAAATGACCTATATTCATTAAAATGGACTTCGAAACAATGTTTAAACTTTATGCCACCTATGTTAGACTTTACCATGAGTCTTTGATTTTCAAGGTGTTACATTATCCCCCCCTCGCCCCTTAGGAGCATTCATCCCCAAATGACACTAAAACTCTTTTAATGGATGGAATAGACCTAAGACTAGCAACCCAACCAATCAACAATATCCATTTAACATAAATCATATCACTTCAACAAAGAAAATATCAAAACTCATATTACTACACCTAAGGCTCAAAACACTTCATCATGAGACATTTCCTTCTCACAACACTTATAAGCTCAACATACATCAAATGAGTCAATTAGCACAAAGTTCAACTTAACAACATGCTATGTAACAGTACAACGACTTCACTGTAAGACTTACTGTGAGGCTTTCAAAAATATATCATTTTTGCAACACTTCACCGAAAAATCAAAAAACACAAATCTTTGTCATTAATATATAATTAAAAAGAATGGTTAACCTTAATTCTCAAAAAGATGAGGTAATAGGATTTGATATCGGCCTCGGCCTCCCATTTAGCACCCTAAACTAATTGATTTTCCAAAACACTTTTACAGAAACAACCTCTTAATTCCTCAGCTTCTTGACTTGCCTATCAAGAATTTGAACCGGGAATTCTACATAAGAGAGGTTATCCTTGACACCAAGACCCTCAATAGGAAGAATGTACTCGGGGTCACCCATACACTTTTTCAACATAGAAACATGGAAGACCGGATGAACTGAAGTCAATTCACTAGGATTTTAAATTCATAGGCAACCTTACCAACACTTTGCAAGACTTCACAGGGACCCAAATAACGAGGACTCAATTTCCCTTTAATTCTAAGACTAATCATACCTTTCATTGGTGAAATTTTAAATACACCTTATTAGCTTCTTAAAACTCCAAATATATCATTTCTTATATTATCGGCATAAGACTTTGCCGACTATAGGCCATTCGCAACCGATTTCTTATGATATGAACATTTTCCGAAGTCTTATAAATCAACTCAAGACCAAGAAGTGATGGCTCACTTACTTCAAACCATCCAATAGGAAACATAAATCTCATACCATACAAGGCTTCATAAGGAGCCATGGAAATGGATGAACGAAAACTGTTGTTGTAGGCAAACTCCATTAAAGGTAAATGCGTATCCCAACTCCCTTTGAAATCAATAATGCAAGCTCTAAGCATATCATTCAAGGGTTTGTATCATACACTCCGCTTGACCATCCGTTTGGGTATGAAAAGCAGTGCTCAACTTCACCGTAGTACCTAACCCTTTTGGAACAACCTCAAAAATCTAGATGTGAATGGTGCGCCCCGATCCGATATGATGGATAATGAAATGCCATGGCGATACAACATCTCATATAGGAAGATTCTTGCATAATCCTCTGTCGAATATGTAGACTTTACAGGGATAAAGAAAGTGGATTTAGTCAATCGAACCACAACCACCCATATGGAATCATAGGACTTTTGGGTCCGGGGTAAACGTACTTCAAAGTCCATATTGATATCTACCCGTTTCCAAATTGGAATTTGGATCTCTTGTAGTAGGCCACCCGACTTAAGGTGTTCGGCCTTTACTTTTTGTCAATTCGTACACTTAGCATCAATTTTCGCTAGGACCCTTTTTAGACCTTCACACCAATATATTTCCCTTAGGTCATGGTACATTTTTGTCGAGCCCGAATGAATTCAGTACCGGGACTCATGTTCTTCTTCTAAGATCCGAACCCTCAACCCATCTACATCGAGAACACATAATCTCCCTTGATACTTTAACACACCATCTCCCCCTAGGGAGAATGATTCATTCAACTTTCCAAGAAATGATTCTTTCAAATCCATCAAGGCTAAATCAAGGTGTTTTTTGGACTTCACCTCAACCACTAACGATGACTCAAAGTTATGATGAACTACGACACCCCCATTTGGATCACTCTCCAACCTCACCCCCAACCTAGCCAACCTTTCCACTTCCTTTGCTAGGGCCTTTTTGTCTTCATTAAGATGGGATACACTACCCATAGACATCCGACATAGGGCATCCGCAACTACATAAGCCTTGACAGGGGTGATAAAGGACACTCATATCATAATCTTTCAACAACTCAAGTCACCTTCTTTGTCGGAGATTTAACTCCTTTTGGGTTAACACATATTGGAGATTCTTATGATCAGTAAAATTATCCACATGAACCCCATAAAGATAATGCCTCTAAATCTTAAAAGCAAACACCACGGTCGCTAATTCAATGTCATGAGTGGAGTAATTCTTCTCATGCACTTTTATTTGCATTGAGGAATAAGCTATCACCTTTACGTTTTGCATAAGCACACACCCCAAACCCACTCGGGATGTGTCACAATACACCACGAAACAATTTGTACCCTCCGATAAGGTCAACACCGGAGTGGAAGTAAGATTATCTTTCAACAATTGGAAGCTCATTTAACCTGCCTCCGACCACTCAAAATTTTTACTCTTTTGGGTGAAAGTAGTAAAAGGAGACACAATGGATGCAAAACCATCCACAAACCTCCAATCATAACCCTCTAAACCCAAGAAACTCCTGATGTCAGTCGGAGTTAATGGCCTAGGAAATTTTTTCACCGTTTCTATTTTCCTAGGTTCTACATCAACTCCTTCACTAGAAATGATATTCCCAATAAACGTAATCGATCTCAACTAAAAATCATACTTACTATACTTGGCATATAATTGATGTTCTTTAAGGGTTCGCATCACTGCCCTCAAATGACTCATATGATCATCTTCGTTATTCGAATTAACCAAGATATCGTCAATGAAGAAAATGACAAACACATCTAGGTAATTCAAAATACTCTATTCATTAGGTCCATAAATGCCGGAGCATTAGTGAGGACGAAAGACATGACCAAGAACTTACAATGCCCATACGTAGGCCGAAAGTCCATCTTCGGTACATCTTCCCCCCTCACACTGAGTTGATGATACCCCAACCTAAAGTCTATCTTTGAAAAGTAACTCTCCCCTTGAAGTTGTTCTAATAAGTCATCAATCCGAGGGAGAGGGTACTTATTCTTGATGGTGACCTGGTTGAGTTAACGGTAGTCAATACACATTCTCAAAGACCCATCCTTCTTTTTGACAAATAACATCAAAGCACCCCATGGAGATAGACAAGGCCTTATAAAGACTTTGTCAAAAAAATCCTTGACTTGAGCCTTCAACTCTTTCAATTCGGCCGGAGCCATCTGATATGGAGGGATTGAAATGGGATTTGTTTTGGTAGTAAATCAATACAAAAATCAATTTCCCGTTCGAGAGGAATTCCGAGAGGGTCATTACGAAAAACCTCCAGAAATTCCTTCACTACGGGGACTGATTCAATACGAGAAATTTTGGAATCCAAATCTTGGACTCTTACTAGGTGATAGAACAATCCTTTGAGATCATTTTACATGCTTTTAGACAAGATATGATGCAACCTCTAGGAATACAATTTCTCCCTTCGACTCAATAATGGGTTCATTTGGGAAGTTAAACCTCACCACTCTTGTCCTACAACCAATTGATATAAAACATGCATGCAACCAATCCATACCCAATATAATATAAAAATCAAGCATATCCATTTCTACTATCTAACCATAAGAAACTCTATTGGGCAATGAAATAGGACAAATTCGATAGACTATTTTAGCAACAATCGACTCTCCCACCTGAGCAGACACTAGAAAAGGCTCATGCAAAATATCGGGTAATACATCAAAAATTTTATCTACTAGAGATGTAAGAAAGGACAAAATAGAACCCGGATCAAGGAAAGAATACAAATCAAGAGTAAATATTTTTACCATACCGGTCACCACATTGGGAGAGGTCTCTTGCTCACCCCTAGAGCGGAGAGCATAGAAGCGGTTCTTCTTTGGAGCATCACTAGAACCACTTGCTTGAGCTTGGCCACTACCCTTGTCATGACTCTTCAAGTTTGGACAATCTCTCATTTTGTGACCACTCTTGCCACAACTAAAGCAATTATCCGTCCCCTTAAGGCACTCACCATAGTGCTTTTTACCACACTTTCCACAAGTTGGCTTCTCATTTGGTGAATTAGAACCTTTTCCCTTCTTAAATTTAGGGTTAGACACCCTATCACCACTAGCTCTTTGGAATTTGGTAGGGACTTGATTTGAATACACTTCTTAAATTTAGGATTATCTTGTATATGAAACCTATTCTTGAGGAGCCTCCATCAAGTGACATAGCCCTCTTAGCATTTCTACTTTTTCTCTTAGTTCTTGCCTTCTCAACCCCTCTTGCGTAGACCATAAGACGGAAAATGTTCATGTTGTCATGTAGCATGACCGATTGGAACTCCTCTTGTAAGTCCTATGACACCCCCGTCACAAAATGTCTCATTTCATCTCTAGGATCGGAGACTAAGGAAGGAGAATATTTGGAAAACTTAACAAATTCCAAAGAGTACTCATGCATACTCTTCCCTCCTTGGTGAAGATTGATGAACTCTGTCACTTTTTCCTCCCTCATCTCTCTAGGGAAGAACCGATATAGAAACGCCGCCTTAAAGATTTCCCAAGTTACCATACCACCCTTCAATGTCCAATTGTCCCTTCAATGCAGATACAAAGTTTGGGCCACATCTTTGAGGGTATATGAGGCCAACTCGGCTTTCTCACATGAAGTCACCCCCGTAGCACCTCATCAAGGAATTATTGAGGGTCTTCATGAACCTTAAACCCATAGAAAGTAGGAGGGTTACATAACTCAACGATATTAAACCTTAGCAATGATACCAACTTTATCACATCCGGGTTTACCCCTAGATGTAATCGGCGTTGTCATCCTTTTAAAGGACTAAGACTAGGATCTTAATTTCATGTCATTACTTTCATAGGTTGAACAATGCGGAAAAATTTAAAACTTTTACTTTCTGTACTCGGAGGTTTACATATATTCATATTGAGTATACATATACCCTTCATATATGAAGTTTACATATCCTTTTAAGTTTATTTGACATATATATATATATATATATATATAGATATAGTCTCAATAATTGTCTTGTCTCATACAATCTAAACTAATGTCACAATATCGGCATAACCCTAACATAAATTCAACAAGACCATGTATAGATCATACTAAAGCACAATATTCAATAAATAAGGAAAGGAAAAATAGATTCAATAAGTTCATAACAATGACCAAATCTAGAA
This sequence comes from Solanum habrochaites, assembly GCA_027704765.1. Taxonomy (NCBI): domain Eukaryota; kingdom Viridiplantae; phylum Streptophyta; class Magnoliopsida; order Solanales; family Solanaceae; genus Solanum; species Solanum habrochaites. Next base: position 51,382,642 of record JAKWJA010002495.1, on the reverse strand, counting down.
GATGGCATTGCCCTTGAAAGTTGAGGACCTACCCTACTTGTATGAAAAGAACAATCCAAACCTTCCACAATTTCGCCTTCCAAACACTTCAAAGAATTGAACCTAAAATGTTTGGGACAAGGGAAGAAAATGGGGTTAATACTCCACATGTACTAAGTATGAGATCTTATGCACATCCACAAGCAAAATATGCTAAATACATGATATTTTACCCCTCTATGGGCTTAATGCAAAGTCAAGTAAATCATACTAATCAACCAAAAATGCTTACTGTCCCAACAAGTAACACTTATCTAAACACACTTAGAATCATGAGTTACTACAACCCTAACATCAAGAAATAATATTCCAAGAATGAATAAGAGTTAAACATATTATATAAGCAAGACAACTACTCACAAGTTCTTATCAAGTCAACAAGTGCAAATGACCAAACAAAGCCCCATAACCTTACTCAATAAAGTATCCTCAACAAGAAAACATGAACAATGTCCAACTTTACATATTATGGCATTTAAGCTTACATTTCCTCTTATATTATCAGTATAATCCAAGGCATATTCATAAATGAACTAATCTACATATTGTATCAACAATATGACATGGTCATCATATACATACATCATATATTTTCATAACATAAACATATAAGAACCTCATCCTAAGACACCCCTCAAGACTAACTAGTTCAATGTCTAGGTAGAGTCTCATACCCCTACCTAGATTGAGATAGACCCCTTAGGTTATCCAACTTAGAGTTCAAGTCCTTTAATTAATTTAAACTTTTGTGAACATCTTGCCCTAACCGATAGACCACATGAGCTAGTGTGGAATCCGGAGTCATAAAACACTAAACTTAAAGAAGGAGGACTACTTGCCAAGGTCGTACCAAAACATAAAACATATCAACTACGTGGATCCACTAGCTAGTATTACTATGAGGGCAACGTAGTTCAAGAACTAAAGATTTAGTTGGGATCCTCTTTATGCGTTATGCATTATGATCTCCAATCTCAAGAGTAATGTAGTTCTCCTACCTTAACTCGATGCAAAGCTAGAGTTCCTTTTTTAAATGTCTTTAAGCCATTAATTATCAATCATAACTTAATTTAGGCCATAAGGTCTACCCTTTGTATACTAATCATCATCAGTAGCTCAATAAGAATTGTATGTGTTTAAGTCCTTTAATCACAATTCATATAAGTGAGGTAAGCACTTAAGCATTTCATAACATTTTAAGGCACATCGATAGTTTTCACCATCCTTATAACACATACACCTTAATCAATCTCACAACATAACCAAGACATTTCAATTCAACATCATACCACCTATTATCCTAATATAAGGTATACTCCAATGTAATATCATGGCTTAACACCAATTAATCACAATTGGAAAAAAAGATATAGATTCTAAGACATCCCTAGTTTTTCTCATATCTTATCATCAATGTATTACCATCAACCCATTACTCAACCCAAATTGGGGAGTAACATCACAGATCAATAATATTCAATAGAATAATAAGGCCAATTTCATCTATATAACACAATTCATCTTTAGATCACAACTTGAGACAAGATACATAGACTAATTTCACATTATAATTCATAACCTAAATCACATCTCACGAACTATCATGATAGGCCTATAATTCATCTTAATTAAACAATAATAGCACCATAGGATAGTAATCTAATCAACAACCAACTTAATTGAATGATCAACATACAACATAATTCAAGATCACTACCGAGGGTTAGGGATAGAGGATCATGTTCTTCAATTTGACCAAACCATCAATAATTAGCATAAACAAGTTGAGTTACATGTAAATCTAATCGATATAACCCTAAGAATTCACTAACAACTAAATCCATAACTTCAATTTTGTAATTGAATGAAATCCATAAGAAAAACTCAACATTTTGAAATCCATTTTGAAGGAATCCTTTGAGGAAAGGATCTTAAAGGTGAATATAACCCATAAGTTAATGTTTGTCAACAATTTGATGAAGAATCTACCCTTTTCAAGCCCCCAAACCTTAGTTCTTGCTAGTCTTCAATGGTGAGACCTTGTAGAGAGAGAAATAAGAGTGAAGAAAGAGAGTTTATTTTGAGAGTTGGCTTTATGTTAATGAGGGTTAAAGGTATTTATAGATGGGCTTAATTATATTATTAGTTTCCCTTTAATAACTAACTAACCCCTAAAACATTTAATTATTTTAAATGAGATCATTAAATTCCAGCAGTGAAATTCGACCCTCATCGACCAGAACACGTCGATGGTCCATCGGTGGGTCGACGAACATTCCTTCTTCCGTCATCTCTATCAAAGGCTTCGTAGGCGAAGCTTCCTCCAACATTTCTAAGTATGGGATGAAGGTGTCCTCGACGCCCCGAAGATCCTATGACGCCCCGTCGTGTGTTTCCATCGAGTGTAACAGTAGCTAGGCAAACAAGGGCCTACATAAATCTTTCTAAGTATGGGATTAAGGTTGCCTCGATGACAATTCAAGCTACTTACGGACCGTCGCCTGCCCCGTCGATACATTCTTCTAGTCACTGCTGTATCAAACTGCAGGGGTTCTCATTGAAGGCCCTTGGTTGGTCCTTAGGGAATCTAACCCATAACTTCCAATCATGAAATAACTCAAACACCCATTATCTAAAAATTAGTAAAAAGACTAAGGCACACTATCATATTGTTGAACCGACTTCCCGGGCGTCTTTGGACATTTTGGTTCTTAATCCTTCTAAATGACCTATATTCATTAAAAATGGACTTAGAAATAGTGTTTAAACTTTATGCCACCTATATTAGGCTTTACCATGAGTCTTATATTTTCAAGGTGTTACAATATCATGACTGAGTCACACAATCTACACTTGTATCGTGGCTATGAAGATGTATCCATGGGTGATAGTAATAGAATTTCTATCTCTTACACTGGTTTGACTCAATCAAATGCATCAAATAGTGTTTTTGATTTAACCCACATGTTATGTTCCCCTTCCATTAAACTAAAACTTCTTTTTGTTTCAATAATTTGTCAAGACAATCTAAAGTCTATTGATTTATCCATTTGACTTTGTTATTAAGGATTTGAAAACGCAGAAACCTATAGTGCACGGTTGGACCAACAATGGACTGTATGAGCGGTCTATCTCACATCCTCAAGCCCACGTGATTGAACCATCCAATGCTTTCAAAACATCTTATCAGCTTCTTCGTCATCCTCACTCTAGAGTACTTAGGTTTATTTTGAATAAATTCCCATTACCGTTTCATGAGTGAGACAGACTTATCCATTGCAATTCTTGTTTCTCTACTAAAGTCCATTGGAATCCTTTTACTCAATTATCATTATGTAAAATCTACACTGCTTCAAATTTTTTTAGTGATTTATAGGGCCCATCAATGATTTTATCTCTTGACAAGAAGTTTTATTATTTTTTCTTTGTTGACCAATGTATGAAATGCACTTGGCTCTACATATTAACGAAAAAATTGAATTTAAATACATCTTTAAAAAAATTTCATCCTTTGATCAAAATACATTTTGACACAAAAATTATCATTGTATACTGATGTCGGAGAAGAATTTAAATGTCTTGACTCTTATCTTTAACTTAACGGAATTAAACACCTCTCCACCCCACCATATACTCCTCAACGAGTTTCTCTTGAAGAACGCCAACATCGTCATATTGTTGAAACTGCTAAAACTCTATTAATAAGGCATCCCTTTAACCCCAATTTAGGTCTTTCACATGTCATCATAGTGTCTACCTCATCAATTGTTTGCCATCCTTTCAACTAGATAATCAATCTCTGTTCCAATGATTAATTGGTAAATCACCCGATTATAGAGATTATTGGGTTTTAAAACTATCCATGGTTAAAACCATACACAAAAAATAAACATGAACCAAAATCTACCCCATGCGTCTATCTCAAATTCTTTTTATCACATTACGTTCTCTAATGTTTCGATCCAAATTCTACAAAGGTGTATTTATTCAGAGATGTGCGATTTTTTTAGAATATTTTTCTATTTAACACTTTGTTCTATAATACTACCATTAAATTACCTATGGGCAAAAACCATACCGCCATATTCTTCGGACCCCACACCTAAAACTCCCATTTCTACATATCTTCCCCCACTGTTAGAATTATAGAAGCACACACGCTACAAAATTTTCCGCCGTCTTCTGATCCTTCTCCAACCAAGTCCCAAGAAAACTCAAACTAACAGTTCTTATCTGACAATGCATTAGTTGATGATGCAGATTCACCTCTTGAAATTTTCTCTTCCCCAGGTAAATTTTCATCTCCCTCATCCCTATTTTCTCTTGCTTCCCAAAAACCATCTTCGATACCTATTTCCAAAGTTATCCCCCCCCTACATTTCTCAATAAATTTACAAACATGTTCCTGTATAAAATCAAATAGAAACTCATCCTCTCTCCTTGTCTATCATCATCGGAACATAAACCCATTATCACCTAGATCGTTGTCCAGCTAGTCTTATCACTGATTTCGAGATCGCTCTTCTACCACCTAACTGTCTGCTTCCTCCTACACTTTCTATCACTCGATATCCAAACAATATTACAAAACCCAAGCCAATGTTTGATTACCTAGAAAAATTAAACCCCACCATCATAACCACCAATGTAAAACAAGCTCCAAAATATCTTGAGTGGTGTCATGCGATGAAAAAGGAACTTGATGATTTAATTACAAATTAGACTTGGGAACTTGAAACTGCTGACTCAACTAAAAATATAGTATACTGTAAGTTGATTTTCAAGATCAATAGATATACCGATGTGACTATCGATAGATACATAGATCACCTGGTTGTAAAAGTCTTTACTTAGAGATAAATAATTGATTTTCATGCCACATTCACCCAAGTCGTCAATCCCAACACAGTACACATCATACTCTCCGTGGCAATTAATCACAATTCGAACCTTTGGAAACTTGATGTCAATAATGCCCTTCTCCAGGAAAACCTGGACGAGGAAATGTATATGGCACCACCTCCGTGGTTTACTAGTGATGACAAACTTACACATATTTGACTTCTACGCAAGGCAATCTATGGATTGAAGCAGGCTCCTAGTGTTTGGTATAATTCTCTCATACGTTACCTTTCATCCAAATTCTTTGTTAAAAAAAAATCAAATGCCTCATTACTTGTTAGGCATGGTCTAAGTGAATCATTGTTCGTCCTTATCTTTGTCGACGATATCATTATTATTTGAAGCAACACTTTCAGTGTCAATCTGGTCACCACTTTCCTTTCTTCTACGTTCTCTATTAAAGATTTAGGTAATCTTCATTAATTTCTTTGTGTTAAAGTAAAATGCAGCTCTTCAGGTTTAATTGTCACCAAGGTAAAGTATGTTAGTGAGATTTTAAATGATGAGCTAATGCCAACTTACAGAGTGTGAACACGCCAATAAGTGCCTCTGAGTTACTCACCTTACCTGATAGAACTCACCTGACTGAAGCAACACGTTATCACCGAGTCTTGGGTAGGCTTCAATACTTATCTTTTACCAGACAGGTACATAGCCTAAACGGTAAACAAGTTGTCTAAATTTATGCAAGCAATATCTGACCTTCACTTGAAAGTTGTGAAGCCTATTCTACGATACCTCTGTGGTACAATTAAACTAGGCCTACTTGTTACTCCTATTAATGACTTCAATAGTTGGTCCGCAATGAAACTAAGTATTTCCTCACACATCTCCTATAAGTTTTTGTACAGGGAGGTGGCTAATTCCCTTTCTGAAACATTTTGGGTCACTAATATCCTAAATGAGTTGCGCTTTCTAGTACATCAGCTACCCAAAATCTATTGTGAAAATCTTGGAGCCACATTCCTTAGAATGAATCATGTCTTCCATAGTCGTGTGAAGAATTTTGCAATGGACTTTCACTTTGTTCACCACCATGTGAACATGAAAAGGTTTCTTGTTATTCATGTCTATGAAGCCAATCAAATAGCCGACACTCATACCAAGGCATTGCCTAAACTGCCTATGATAAGAATCTATTCAAGTTAAGTTTAGTGACCTATCACCTAATTTGAGGGGACATATTGGAGCATCAATAGTTAGTTCAGATATTAGTTAATAATTGTGTCGATATAAATGTTTTATAGTTGTTCTTAATTTAGGAATATGCATTATCTATATAAACAGATACTATTTATGTAGTTAAGTTAGATTAGGAGTCTTATTCATTTCTTTGTAACTCTATTCAATACCTTTTATCCTTCAATAATAATGTACGGTCATTTTCCGGAACCAATTTAGTCTTTACAATTTGGTACCAAAATTGATAATTTCAGTTTGTGCGAGTACACGGATAATGATTGAGCGAGTTTATTCGTTTATAAACAGAGTGTTTCAGTGAATGTTTTCACTCTAGGTTATGGTGTGGTGACTTGGAATTCAAAGAAGCAAGCTACAATATCATTGTCAACTTCAGAAACCCAGTACATTGCAAAAACTTTGGGTCGTCTGGCTAAGGAGAGTGTTATGCGATCTTGAACAGGAGCAGAGAGGAGCAACAAAGACATTTTTTGATTACAAAGCAATTATCTCCATGAAAAAAAAACACAACATTTCTTAGCAGGAAAAAACATATTGATAATTCGTTATCATTTCATCCATTACTTGGTAGCAAAGGAGGAAATATTATTGGAATATTGAAGCACACAAGACAAGTTGGCTGAGGTATTGACAATGGCTTTATCGAAGGAGATATTTTTCTACCTCAGAGGATTGTTTGGTTTTTGTAGTTTTGAATCAAGAGGGAATTTTAAAAAGTGATTCAAAAAGATTGACTGAATTGGGACATGGGTAGTTTAGTAGATCTAGTTTTTGGTTCTTTGTTAAGTAGTTTCCTATATTTACGCTAGTTTTTTTAGTATTGTTGATTAAGTGTCATAGTAGGTTACATGACCCATATTTTAGGATTAGTTGTTTACGTGACCTATGTTTTAGAATTAGTTTTCTGTAATTTTTTTCCAATAAATTATTCATGTAAGTTGTATGACTCAAGTATGCTTCCTTTGTGCATATAAAGTTTTCCAACATTACTGCGGAAGTGTTGATTCATTGTCCTAATACCATCTTGAATTTCCAAGAGAAAACTTTTCCAATCTTCAGGAGTGGAGAAATATAACCAATTCATGAGTGCTTCAAAACTATGAGGAGAAATAATAACACAATAAAAATGGATGCGCACAATGTGTTTGACAAAAAGTTTTCTGGTTACTGCACAAAATTATTTCTTGGACGCAATCAGACACTCCAATTAAATTTGTTAGTGAAGAGGCTACAAGTTTTTGAAGTATTGAATTCAATTTGTTCAATGAACATCGTCAAATATATGTCTCAGAGAGGTACATTAATGCAATTGATCTTGATTGTGGCTCGAATGAACAACACACATGAAAGTGAGACCATGGAAGGTGCGATTTCTGCTGACGAAATAATACCTTATGTAATGTGCGCCAAATATTATGGGGTATAAGAACATGATGAAGGTAATGTACTATTTAACCTTGGTGCGACTACCTTCGTTTTTTATATTAAAGGAATTGCATCAAATCTCACTTATGGGGGAGAAGAGCATGATTAAGGTAATTTACTGTATAACCTTTGTGCCACTACCTTCGTTGTTCATGTTAAAAAAATTGCATTAATTCTCAATGTATGGGATCCCGGAATTAGTTCTGAGTTCTAGATTCTAACAAGTTCTATAATAACATTGTAAAGGCACGTGCGCAAGCATTGTTTGATGAAATTAAAAAAGGGAAGATTTTCTTACATGGAAATTGTATGATTGGGAGCATGTAGGCGGTGTTAAAATGAATGTTACAAGTAGTGGTAATGTGATTACCCCTCGTGTGACTTATCGGATATTGTTGAATCTTATATTGAGATTTTATCTCATACTCACCCTGAAGAACAATACATGATTTCTCAACTAAGGTATGTTAGGGGTTGAAAAAACGGTGCTACTCTGGATATCCTTATATAATAACTTTGATGTGTTGGCCGATGGTCATCAGTTATTACAAAGATTAGTTCACTTGGTACTTGTACAGGTAATGCAATAATTCAAACGATGCATTGTTGCTACTTGGGAATTCCTAATTCTACCATAATAAAATGGCATCAACATAGAAATTGTTTGGCTTTATCTACTTTTAGTATAGAAGGATGGAAGAGAAAGGTCGAAACAAAAATCTTAAATCTTAAACATGCGCTGCAGTATCTCAACTTAATAGAGGACTCTCAGTTTGAAGATGAAAATGCCTATAATGTGATCATCGTAGATAGGCTTGGTCAATCAACTTTGGTGCAAATTATTTTAGATGCAAATTCACATATAAACATATTTATCTTGTTGGTGGAAGATGATAATTGTCATTGCTATATATCATGACTGAAAATAGATGCGAAGAAGTTTCTAAGAACAACTTGCTTTAAAATATGCTGAGAAGATAATACTACAATTTATGCTTAACTCTAACCTTGAAGACAAGGTTCTTTATAAGGCATCTAGTATTTTATCAATGCGGATGATGCCCGAACTGTTGGGTCTGGGGCTAACCTATGCAGAGGCCCAAGACTTAGACAACCCAATACTAGATTCGATTGGGATCCAAGTTAAGAATATAGTTTATATTGTTTCCATCTACGATTTTGGAAAATTATGCGTAAAGTGAAGAAACTGTCTATTCCTCTCATCTTCTTTCTAGAATCTAAACTTCTCATCCCATTCTTATCTCTACCTCTAGTTAATTTATATTTTAGTGTGTCTCCTTGTAATTCAAGTTTTGTCGTTGTAATTTGGTTATCTTATTATATTATAATGTTTAGATATTTGTGTTTAAAATTTGGGTTTGTTTCACCGTACTTTTTTTCAATGAATTTTTCTTATGAAATATTGTTGTCTTTAAAATTCTTTTGTTTGCAGAATGAGGTATGCATATTCTGGTGAAATAACATACAATGTTAAAATGTTTCAGTTTGAAGGATATTTGAAAAGAAAAGTATACCTATGTGATAATCTACAAATATGTTTTACTCCTTTTGGCGAATCGAATCGAAAAACTTTTGTATAATATACTCCGTATAAAATTTTATTGTGTCTAATTTTCAGAGACTAAAAACTTCTGTAGTTCTCTATTCTATATAAATTAGAATGTGCAATTGATTTAAAGAATATGAAAACTTCACATAATAAGTTAGTGTTGTACGTTTGGTTTTCTACTCCATTTGAATTTCAAACATAATTGAAGTGTCATAAAAACTTCTCTGACATTCAAAGTTCATTCTGTTGACTTTTTGAAAAATATAAAATTTAATATTTAAATATAAACAAATTTTTAAAAAAATTAATTTCATTGTTAATATAGTAAATACTAAGTTATATACTTAATTGTGATATAAAGAAAAAAAAAGACTAGTATTTTATTCATTGATTTTGTTCGTATGGTAGGTGCCTCTATGGAATGAACTTTGATATTGTGTAAAGATTGTAAAAGAGAATAGAAACACTTTAATCCTTTTGTAGAATAATATTCCAAAAAGAGATTTTATGCTTTCAATTGCAAATTTTATATATAGTGGAAAAAAAATAAGTGCAAAATTTATTTGAAAATACTTGGAAAAATATATTGATAAAGGTAAAATTATATTTAATTTCAGTCTTGTATTATGTTTGACCCCACAAAACTTTTAGAGTATATTTCATGTTGTGACTGTTGAATTTCTCTATTACTAGTATATGGTATGACTAATATCAAATTACAAAACTTTTATATATATGCATTAAAAATAATGGAAAATAGGTTCTTAAAAAAATATTGGCAATATTTCAACACGAATTTGATTATTTGTCGCTATCACATAACTCAAGAACCTCTTGATGAATGAATTATTCACGAAATAATAAATCAATGACTCCTTAATCACCATTAAAAGGAAAATAATATATAAAAGAGTACCCTAGGGTCGTCTACGTGCCGCCACCACAAGATATAATTTCCTTTTTAAGTAATTTATTCTCAAAACTAGCCTTCCTCTTTCAAAATACTTTTTTTCTTTTATGAAAGAGTGTCACTTAAAATGTTGGGTTTCTTTTTTCGATGAAAATATTTGTTTATTAAAATACACATATGTGTATGAATATGAGTATTTGTGGGAAGTCATTTTTCATGGGTATGTTGTAAAAAAATATTTAGGCCATAGTTCCCTTATTGGACCCATGAAACTATTTTTATGTGTAATTCTATAACAATAAAATTGAAATTTATAGAAAGGTCAATCTAAAAAAGAAATGAAATTTTACAATGTGGTAACAAAAAATCTTTATATTAAATAAATATGTACTAGGTAGAAAAAAATATTTGTGAGAGCAAAACTACCTCACAGAGGTATTTCAAACTTTACATTTTTATTTGTTCTTCCTTTCTTGAGTCAAACTGTTTGTGACATGAACACTTAGGACATGTCAATTACAAAACATTGTAATGAAATCTGATCAATTGAAATGTTGTCTAAATTTGTGTGCCAAAAAATAAAATGTCAAATTTATGTTGAATCTTAGTATGTTAAAATTCTTATAAATCTGTTGAAAGGAATTCTAATTCCTTAAGGTTAATTTATAAGGCCATTTGTGATATGAAAACAACACCATCTCAGGGTGATAAAAAGCATGTCATAATTTTTATTAACCATTGCATTAGACACTATTATGTCTATTTAGTGAATGTAAGGATGAAGAAATATAAATGTCTAGGAAATACAATAGTGAACTAGAAATTCAGTTGGAACAAAAACATAAGCAGAGTTATAGGGATGGAGAGTTCAAATCATGTTTTGTCGAAATATTTTTGGGAAGTGAAATTATCCATAAAACTGCTTCATACTCACCTTAATCTAAAGTAATTACAGGATAAAAATAAATTTGAATGAAATAAGGGATGCATTACTTATAAGTTTGTTTTTACAACGAAACTTGTGTGGAAAATGGTACAACAAAAAGTATTGTTCCTACAAAAAGAAATCAATAAAAAGGTTTTTTTCAGGACACAATCTATTCCATATTATAAATGAAAAATAAGGAATTCCAATTTGAAATATTTCAAAGTGTTTGAGTGTCTAGCAAAATTCCGAGTTCCTATACCAAAAGGATCATCATCGGACCTAAGAATGTGAACTGTAAAATTGGACTGGAGTACTCTAGTGAATATTCTAACAAGACCTTGCAAAGAACAAACAAATATTATACTTGATGAATGAATTTAGAGGCACTGTAAAGATCAAAGGACATCTACTTCATTAAAATTTTATTTTGTAACATTTCTTCTTGAAAGTGAGTCTTATATTTTTAATGAAGTTATATCTTCTGCGAACTACATCTTTAGAAAAGTGGTCGTCAATATTAAGATTGATTGAATCTTTCGTAATCATACTGGGATGCTGATTGATCTCCATTTCTGCATTGCATGACCTTCAAATTCATTAAATAGATGTGAAAACAACTTCTTAATTGGAGAATTGGGGAAAAATATTTACATGGAACAACCCGAGAGTTTTATGGTTCCTGGGTGCCAACTTGTTAAGTCACTTATGGAATAAAACAAGCATCGAAATAATGATACGTGAAATTTGACCAAACCACGTCGACAAATGAATTTAGAAATAACGAAAGTGATAAACGTGTTTATATTAAAGATACTCCATTACAAGGTCACTGTTTTTTTGTATGTTGATGACATGCTAATCATCAGAAAAGACACTTATGAGATAGATACTTCGAAAGATATGCAAGAAATAAATTTTGAAATATCTTCCTGGTGTGATCTTAGGTTTAAGAATTATTAAAAATCCACAATGTTTAGCATTTTCATAGTCCTAATACATTGAAAATGTACTTGACAAGTTAAAGTATTTGGAGTTTGGTTCTTCCAAGATTCCAATAAATGTGTGCTTTGAACATTAAATGAATAATGGTGAAAGTTACTCAAAATTGAGTTATGCTAGAGCATTAAAGGTATGATGCATATCATCAAGTATACGCAATCAGATATAGTATATGTTATTAGTGGATTGACTCGGTTCATTAGTAAGCCTAATCAAACTCATTAGATAAAAATTAAAATATTTTAGGGTATTGAAAACATAATTAATTTTATGTGTTCATTATAACAAATATGCAACAATATTGAAAAACTATAGTAATGCTAATCGGTTTACAAGTAAAATGAAAAAAAATCAATGAAAGCATATGTATTTACTCTTAGTGGAGGATCAATCTTTTTGGTGATCTTCCAAATTGTCGTTTATTGCTCTCTCTATAATAGAATATGAATTTATCTCTCTAGATGAAGCTGGTAAAAAGGTTGAATGGCTCCAAAATTTCTTGAATGATACTTTTTTAGACCCAAATATTTGGCATCAGTGTGCACACACTTTGATAGTCAAGACGCAATATGTAGGTCATACAACATGATGTAGAATGGACACCCAAATGTCAAAGCCCGGATTAACTCATAATGGTATGCCTACTGTATTCTTCAAATTTAGCGACTACTATAGGGAAATGGCTGAGGAGTGCCGATACACGATTATTGGAAAGTTTGTTTGAACAAGGCCTAACATAAAACATATTCACTTAATATTTTCTGAAAATATCTCTCTCGAATGAGACATTAAAATAGGTGCGCATAATTCTTGTACAATCTTTATTGAAGTCACAAATGATGATGATTTTAAAATGGTATGCTTCAAAAGGTCGATTGAAATAATGGTACGATTATGTTTCTTAAAAAATGGACCCCAAATTATAGACATGAAAAAGATTCTCCTATTGTTAGGTTATGGGTCTAATTAAAAATTATACCATACCAATGTCATACATCGTATTATGTGACACAAATAGTGCTACAAAATTTCAATATAACTGGAATGGCAATAGTGAGGATTGGAGTTTACCTTAGGAAGCCAAAACTTAGATCTGTTTGGAATGGCTAGTGGATATTGATAACGCACTGAATGGTTTCTGTCAAAACTTAAAATATGAGGGTGTTCAAAAGTAGTAAATACTTTTGGGGCATTTGATCCTTAAATTTAAAGCATTGGAGAGGGAAAAAGAGTTGAAGAACAGGAAATGTTATTAAGAAGAATGACACTGTTTGTATAGATGGTACCACAATGGCTAAAGGGATTACTGCTGATGATTGTAATGATAACTTGGCCAATTGCTTCTACATCAAATCATATAGTATCAAATGTTGACAATTTCTACTACCAATGTGATAAATTTCGGAAAATAAATTTACAACAATATTTTGCAATACAAAGTTCATATTAAAGACTTCCAAATAAAGTTCTACACAAGACAATGTCATGGACGGTGTTTTTGAAGCACAAAATCAAACGAAGAAGAAGAAAAATGAAGGAATTTTGCAAGTTCAAAAATAATGAAAAGAATACAAAATCAACTACCAAAGCAAAAACTAAGGAGTATTTTTTCAATTACAGTAACTAAAGAAAAGGAAGAGTGCTTAGTTAAAGATGAATTTGAATTTTGAATTTTACCAACATTGTTTGAATATTTGAGATATTTTACGATGTTTTAAAATTCAAATATTCTTAAAAAAATTATTGAAATAAATGGAAAGCTATCGAAAATCATTAAAATCCCCTATACTCTTTCAAGTCTCTTTCTGATTCTCCACCTCATTCCCCTACCATTAAAGCAAGTGTATGATCTTCCAATAAATTGAGTGTATATAAGACCACAATCATCCATACAACTTATGAAGTCCAAGCTCTTTGATAAAGTCTGTGGCACTCCACCCTTCTTCTCATCAGCATTCAAAATAGTATTAAAATCTCTTAACATAGCTCAAGGACCATTAACAATACGAAAAATTATCTGAAGACTTCGACATAATCTTATTCTTCTGCTAGAGTTTCTTTTATCATATAAATACTGTAACCCAAATATCATATGACTCACCGATCATGTTGACCTTAAAAGGGAGTTGTTGTTTGTGATGTGAGACGAGGCTCCAATATATGGAGTCATTCCAAAATCACCAAATCTTACTGTTGATATTGGAGATAGAATGATCAAATCCAAAAAGAGTCTTGAATTCCTCAATCTGATTGGGAATGAGGAAGGTTACTGGTACAGATTGACCAGTCTAATGAGTCTATCAAATGCCACATTCTTTCGATTGCTTTAATCATTTTACAATCCTGCCTGACTAGTATGCGCTGCTTGGCTTCGTTTTTTTCTTTCTTTCCTCTGTTATCGGCCTCTTGGAGAAAGACAATTTTTGTCAATAATATCCTGAATATCCTTTTCCAAGGAATTTTCGGGATCCTTAAGGATAGAAATATCCCCTTGATCCTGATCTTCTCCAAATTCCTCATGTGATTATTCGACTATGTTGTTCATATCCATACCTATTCTTAGAGGTCTCAAATTTCATATAAGTATCCCATTAATATCGTTGAAACTATTACTCCCTGATAGAGTAACATGTAATCCTTAGTCAAATAGATCTTCCACTAGGTTGGTGCTTCCTAGAGATCTGGTTTGAATCTCAGTATTGCTATTGTTGTGTTCTTCAATTCTTCTTGTGTTGGGTACATACTTCTCATTGTAGGAGATGTGATGCACTTCTAGAATCTTAGTAGTGTCTTTTTCAATGTTAAAATAGTTTGGTATATTTCTTTTGCTCCTTCTTTCCTTAAGTTCTCTTGTTGTTCAGCAATGTACATTTCATTGCCTTAATGAATTTCGATACAGTAAAAGTCTTCTTCTTATAATTTTTTTTTCTTTCTTCTTATTATTGGAAATATTCTGAAACAAATCCTGAGAACTCTCTCAAGAAACATGTTCATAAATTTCATTTGTTCATCCTCGAGCATGGTACTCTTCTCCTCTTCAAGTACCTTTCCTTTCTCTATGATGTTCCTGATCCTTTATTCTTATTTCATCTAGTTTGATTTTGTTTTGTTATCAATATTGTGCATCTGGGGTTCCGTTTGTTTGGATTTGTTCTTTCGGTGTTGGTTTGTCTTATCCCCTATAGGCTTAGAATTATCAACCAATTAACCTATCATGTTGGCTTGTGTAGGAGTATTATGAATATCAGCAGCCTTTGTCACATTAACATTGGAAGGATTAACCTCTGAACTTATCAGCTTAGCATTAGTGATTTTGTGAAGTTTTGGTGTTTAAACTTTTGAAGTAGAAGCAATAATATTGTCAATGTTATTGGCTAAAGTCTAATTAAAATCAGCAACCTTAATCCCTATAGCAATTTTTGTCCCATTATCTAAAAAAAAGTACCATTCTTCTTGTTTTTCAACTCTTTTCCCTCTATATTCTGAATGACCAAAAAGTTTACCATACTTGGCACACCCTCATAGTCCAATTGTTGATAGAAACCTTTTAGCAGGTTATCTGTATCTTCTTGCGTAATCGGAACAGATTTATGTTTTTTCTTAGTGAGGTCAACTTCAATCCTTAGTTTTGCCATTTCAGGTCTATTGAATATCAGTAGCAGTATCTAGATATAAAGTGTTGCCTTCATGGTATCCAATTTGTCTAACATAATTGTTAGAACAAAAATACTCAAGAAATTGATTTGAAGAATACATATCGAGTGAACCTATGAAATTTCATGTATGTATTAATCGACAAAAGATCTGAATTTGTACAAGGAAAAAACATCTTTATTTCCAATCTAGTAGCAACTTACAAAGTGTGTGCTAAAACTAAATAAGAACATGTGTCACTAACTACAATTAAAGGGCCCACTAACTTCAGAAAGTAGAGCAATTAATGTGGACTGTCAAGCTAAAAAATATGATGCATTAAACTGAAATAAGTAAAAAAACCGTAAAATTTATAAGCTGTAAAAAAATATCAATTGTCTAACAATCCTTGTTTGCATTTTTGTGGCAAACACTAATTTTTTTCCTCAGATCTTCAAACCATTCCTTCGGCAATGACATAGTGAAATTTTCTTCTAGATGGTTCTCAGATGAATAATGAACAAGGAACACTTCATTAGATACTTTTACTTCTCTAATAAAATGAAACTTGCTTTTGATATGCTTATGTTCGACCATGAAACACTGAATATTTTGAGATTGAAATTGCTGAACTGTTGTCACATATGATCTTGGTAGCTTCTGTTTGTTCATGACCCAAGTCCTTCAACATCTTCATTAGACAGACCCCTTGATTCGCACTAGATGCAACAACTATGTACTTAGCTTATGTTGTTGATTGAGTTTTTCTTTCTTGTTTCTTAGAGCAACAACTAAAACAACTTGTCCCCAAAAAGAAAAGATATCAAGAGATACTTGTTGAATCATCAGCTCTGCTACCCAAATCACTATTAGATTACCCAATCAAGTTCATATTTACTTCGGCAGTTGTTGGGAAAAAAGTTTCAAACTTGCAGGTTCCTTTAATATATTATAACACACTTTTAACCATTCTGAAGTGTGTAAATCTTGGCGAATGCATGAACCAAGAGAGCAAAGTTACGACAAATAGAATTTTAGGTGTGCTTGCGGTTAGATATAAAAGATTTCTATATAAGATTTTATGCATACTATAATCCACTTTTTCAGAATTCTCATCCTTGCTAACATTCACACTATTAGATATTGGAGTACTCAGAGGTTTGCAATCGTGCATTTTGAACCTCTTTTGAATATCTGAAATGTATTTATGTTGTATATTAAAATTCCATCACTAGAATGGAACCCTTCCATTCCAATAAAGTACTTCATTACCTCAAGATCAGTCATTTAAATGATTTTCTCTATTTCATCCTTCAACATTTGGATTATTTAAATTTTTTTTCCTGTCACAAACATGTAATGCACATAAGGTGACATTTAAGGACTCAACTGCAACAACTTTCACATACAAAGAAACTTCATTTTGAAAAAATATAAGTTGGTTAAGATAATTGTCCATCCTCTCATACCTTGCCCTTAGGGCTTCTTTTAGGATATTCAAGGCCTTCGTTAAGAGATCAAATTGATCATTTTTTTAGGAATTGAGAAACCACTACGTTACTATACATAGATCTCTTTATAAAGCAAACCATTCAAAAACAAGATGATTTTACATCAAGTTCATGAATATGTCTATAACTATGAAATGCAAATGTAAGAATAAGCTTTACTGAGTCATACCTAGCTACAGAAGAAAATGCTTCCCGGTAATCGCCACCATATTATAGTGTGTATCCCTTCACCACCAATCTTGCCTTATGTTTGGTAATTGTTCCATCCAAATTGAGTTTTGTATTGAAAATCCATTTTACATCAATTACCTTGTAATTTCTAGGTCTGTCAACAAGCTGTTAGGTTCCGATCTTCTCAATCATGTCCACTTAATCTTGCATAGCTCTCCTCCATGGTTGTAAGTCTTGTGCTTCAGCATAGCTTGTTGGTTGAGAGGAAAAAAAGTGGTTGTCAAAATAATAAAATGTAGTTATTCTTAAGAAATATAAATCATTTCACATACCTATTTGAATTACTACAAACTAAAGAAATACAATGTTTTGAATAAAAAATACAAATGCTGAGTAAAAGAAAAACAGTTGACAGACAAAAATTAATATGAATACAATCATGGTATGGATACAATTGAAATTCCTTCTCTCATTCTCTCTTTCATCCTCTTTTTAATCTGCTATGTTCTTTTTTTTATTATATTTTGTTACCATATTCAAATGCAAATTTGTATTCACTAGTACATGTATTAGTAACCCTATAAAAAATTAAAATTATTAACTATGAATGTATAAATAATCAAAAAATATATGATTTATGAATGATAATGTAGATTAATACAATTTATTAAATCTCAAATATAAAAATAAAATAACAAAAATATCGAATAATAAATTTTAAAAGACAAAAAATTTAAAAAACATAGAATAGGAAAATCTCATATATACTTGGTAAATATGACAATCTCACAAAAACACAAACAATATTGTTTAAACATGAAAAACTTGAAATAAAAAATACTTTGTAATTATGAAAATAAAATTCCAAGACATCTCAGAAAATATTTGTTGACTTCAAGTTTACCTTTATCAATGGTTGAAAATTATTTGAGCTAATTTTGAGATTTCATGAATAGAGCACAGGAAATTGGAAGAAATGATATTTTTTAACAAGGAAATGAGATAACAACGGTTAAAAGGAGAAGAGAGAGAAAGAAGCAATTTGCCGTAAAACCTTGAAAGAGGGGTAAGTGTGTAACGGGGGTATTGTTATTTATATTTTTTATGGATGAGGGAGTGAAAAAAGTGTCTAATTTGAGCATGATTTGACAAATAAAATAAAACTAAATTAAATATATTAAGATACAATTTAACTTCTAAAATATTGACATTATTTATCATTATTTTCAAGTGTAGATGATTTTAATAATTGTGTTAGGGATTGTGACTAGTTTGTTAATTTTCTCTAAACTAATGATTAGCTAACAAGGTTCATTAAAGATAAAAGATTCAACATTTACTATATTAGACTTAAGAAATGATCCATGATAGAGAGACATTATTTTGAAAAGATTATTGAGTTACCCTTTTTGCTCATACTCATTAAATTAAATAAATTTAAAAATTTAAATTTACCATCCTAGGTCCTGGCTCCTACTCATCAAATCAAATACTTTGAAAAATATCACCAATTTTAAATTTCAATATTTACCTTCTTGATTCCTACTCATCCAATTAAATTAAATTCTATTCCAAATTTACTGTCCTTCAGTTACTGATAAAATTAATGCTTAAGAAAATAAAAGATATAAAAGTAATTTTTTCCCCCTCTTGTCTCCTACTCTAAAAAGTAAATAAAACATGATTTCAATTTTACTTTCCTAACCCCTACTTATCAACTAAAATGCTTAAGAAAATATCACAAGAAACAAATTTGAAATTTCTACTTTTAACTTCCACTCATTGAATTTAAAAAAATAAAGTTTAAAATTTATCCTCGTTACTCCTACTCATCAAATTAAATCAAACAAAATATTATAAAGAATTAACAAAAACAACTAATCCTCATGGATCCTACTTATCAAGACATAAAGTATTACCCTGATGTTGCTATTTTTCCAATATATACAAGTTTCATCGATCTCCATTTGCTTCCAATCCTTTTTCATTTGCATTCTCAAAAAACCCAAGTTACCAACTTCATTGTTAGTTTTTTCATCAACTCTTTGTTATTTTTTTGTCTAGAAGTCAAAGGAAAGTTCTTTTTTATTTTCATAAATCAAAGAGTGATCTTTTATCTGTTATTTTTATTTGTAGGGTTGTTTAATTTGATTGTTTGTGGTTTGATTCCTGTATAAATTTATAATCATTTTGATAAATGATTGATTTTTTTTCATTAATAACTAGATGTAATGCACCAAAGAAGAGGCCATCAAGGCCAGAGACGTGGCTGAAGAGATGATGGGAAATAATAAAAAGAGGACATCAATAGAATCAAGTGATAATTGTGATGTAATTGCTCATCTTTTTGGGAATATTTCAGTGTATTTATGAAGAAAATAGGCTAAAATATATGGGGCAGATAAATTTTGTCAATTATTTGATAATCTAAGGGACGAAAAATGAAGATGGAGATGAAGAAGATGTTTCTTAGCGATGTAAGCTGGTTGGATATACATATCCTACTAAGGGTTCTGAGGTGCAACTTTTATTTCATGTTGAAACTCTAAATGGAAGGAAAATATATTAAAGGATAGTTTGTCCTGTGAAGAGAGATTGCAGAATACAAATGTCGATAATGTGACTGCAAAAGGAAGTATTTAATTTGGGCCTTCTATGAAGATGACAGACATGGAGAAAGATGATGTTTCTAAAGGATCTTTTAAAAGAGATCCTGCCTCATTACCTACCTACCAATACCAAAGAGGGACATGTCATGTCCCTCCACTTTTCTAGTAATATTTTGCATTTGGAGAGGTGTAGAAGACTCCAGAATTAAGTAGTAGGCTTGCGGAGAATTCCAGAACTTCTTAGATAATTCAAGAATGTCTTAGAATATCCTAGAGTATGTAGAATTATCTGGAAAGGGGATCAAAGGGTAAATATCTTAGGGACTTGTAAAGTAAATGTTAATTGCACTTTAGTCCTATGAAGTAGTATAAATAGAGGTGCCCCTCATTTTCAAAGGCACTAAGCAATGTTGTAAATCATTCTCCAAAGCAATCCGAAACATCTTGAAAGTTCTCTCTTTTGATCTTTCTATGTCTTTTCCAAGAATTCTCTTATTGATATGTCTTAAAGTCTTACTTTAAATTACAAGACCTTGAAAGATTAGCGAGTAAGTCGTTGAGGGCCCCACAGAGTTTTAGAAAATACTCCTATACCGTGACAACGTGGTACAAGAGCGAAGGCTTTCACTAAGGGAATAGCAACGAAGGGAGACGTAAACAACACTAGCACAACGTTTGGATGGTGGAAATAAGAACCGAAAGGGAAAGAAGCATCAAAAGATAAATGAGGAGGTGTTGCCCGATTCCATACCAAGAGAGGCGCTAACATCTCATCCTCCCTCAATAAACGGGGCAAGTGAGGATGAACTTGGCGAGAACGCGATCAAAGTCACCCCTAGAAAAGAATGTGTTGTAAAGGTGTAAATGGTGAGGCAGGTCCTGGGAAAACTAGGCTGACGCATAAATGTGGATGACAGCAAGTTCAAGACACTTACGGACTTCAACCTTGAAGTTACCAAAAAAATCCATAAGCAGTTGGAGGGTCGTCAGAGGGCCGAGTTTTAGATGGAGGCCATCACTTCCATGGAGTGTAAACTAGAGGAACTACATCACTTGACCATGATAGGGAGCCTAGGGTCGAGGCTCCCAAATCACCTATATTCAATGGCGTCCGTGACGCCCAAGAGGTGGATAACTTTCTGTGGCACTTGGAGAATTACTTCAAGTGTAGTCGGGTGAAAAGCGACGAATAAGTTCAACACTTAGGTGTTGTATCATTCGAAGATTGCCATGCGATTATGGAGGTGCGAAGAAGTGGAGATTGGGAAGGGGATGTGCAATATCAACACATGGGAGTGAGGAATTCAAGAAAGCCTTCTTCCCTAACAAGGTCATGTATTCGGTGGTACATTAAGTAGTTCACAATACTACAATTTAAAATTCCAAACCTCACAGACTAGGACATGTTGTTCCACTTCATGGATGGGCTGCAGAATTTGGCCAAGATAGAGTTGGAGCAGCGACAAATCAAGATTATAGACGAAGCCATCACACAAGCCATGTCCATGACATACTTTAAGCACGATTGACATAACAAGGAAAATGGCAAAGATTATAGGAGTAGTCATGCCAAAGGTGTGGGAGATCTTAGCCGAGATAAGGAGCAGCAGGAACATGCCAAGTAGCAGACCCCCACAAGTAAGACAACAAGTGGTTCGTGCGCCAAAACTACACGGAGAAGCGGGCACATACCAGCAAATGAGATGGCTGCTACTTATGTGGTGGACCGCATGACTATGTCACGTTCCCCAAGATGAAGAACCTTGGTGCAATCCTAAGCGAACGGAAGGATAAGGACGCACAATAGCAAGGACATGACGCGATCATGATGCAACTTGGCATGGTAGAACTATGTGGTACTATAGCCAAGTAGATAGAGAAGCCAGGAGACTTCAATACATAGTATGTAGACACCTCCATAAATGGAGGACCAACTTGTGTGACTGTAGACGCTTGGGCTGATGGAAATATCATGACCAAGGTGGCAGCAGAGAGGTAAGGCTAAACAAGGCCCCAAGTAGCACCCACCGCGTGACGATTAATGCCCCACTGACCCCCGTGTGCGCGGTCACCAAAGGAGTGAGCATCACATTGGGATGTGTAAAGGTAAGACAAACTTCATTGTCACTCCTTTAGATATATTTGTTATCATTCATGGACAAGAGTTCTTCTAGCGATGCCACATTATGATCGACCCCTAACTCTAAAAAATCATTGTGCTGGAGCAGGAATGATCATGCATTGTATCACTAGTCAAAGTACCAAAGAATGCAAGACGCACCCACCTGTCAGCCATGCAGATGTGAAGGTCCTATTGAAAGGAGAGATAACAATCCAGGATATAATTGCAAATTTGAGAGAAGACCTTGACACCAATCATCGAGAAAGTCATTAAAGAGAAAAAAAATGTTTTCGAACGAGCAGCAAAAGACTCTACCTCCTAGGCGTGAGGTAGATCACAAGATTGACCTGCAGGTGGGAGCCGAGCAACCCGCACATGTACCTTGTCTCTTGTCTCCTCATGAATTAAAAGATCTAAGGAAACATTTAAAGGAGTTCATTGAGGTTAGTCACATCTGTCCATCGAAGGAACTTTATGACACACGATTGCTATTCAAGATGAAGAAGGATATGTCGTTCTGCTTATGCATCGATCATCGGGCACTCAATAATATCATTGTCAAGAAAAAGTATATTGTCCCACTAATTGTACATTTATTCAATAGACTTGGATATGACAAGTACTTTACATATATGGACCTCCGGAAAGGCTACTACCAAGTGTGCATTGCATAGGTGGATGAGCCAAAGACATCGTGCGTGACAAAATATGGAGCATATGAGTGGTTGGTGATTCCTTTCATATTAACCAACGCACCCGCCACCTTTTGCACGATGATGAACAAGATATTTCACCCCAACTTGGACCAGTTCATGGTGGTGTACTTGGACGACATAGTCATCTATAGCAAATCCTTGGAGGAGCACATGGAACACCTTACAAGATATTTCCAAATCTTACACGAGAACTAGATCTATATAAAGTGGGAGAAGTGCGAGTTCGCCTAGCACAAGACACACTTCTTAGGACATATCATCAGCGATGGCGAACTACGGAAGGAAAAGGTGAAGATATAGGTAATCCAAGAATGGGAGGCGCCCACAGATGTGCCCTAGCTGTGATCCTTCCTTAGTAATGCAAACTATTATCGCAGGTTCATCAGTGGCTACTTCTCTAAAGATGCTCCACTGGACGAGTTTTTAAAAAAGAATAAGTCGTGGGTTTTGATCTAGAAGTTCCAAAGAGTGTGTGAAGGTCTGAAGGTTGAAGTAACGGAATACCCGATATTAACGCTGATGGACTTCTCCAAGAACAACGAAGTACACACAGATGCATATTACTTTTCCATAGTCGTAGTCTTAATGCAATATAGACAGAAAATTTCATTGGAGATCCATAAACTAAACAAGGTCGAACAGCGATGCAAAATGCAAGAAAAGGATATGACGGCCATCGTGCATTACATACGCACACGGAGACACAAATTAATCGTCTCCAAGTTAGTGGTCAGGACCAACAACGTGGCCACTAGCTACTTCCAGTCACAAAAGAAGATCACCTCAAACCTAGTTAGGTGGCAAGATTTTCTAGCAGAATATGACTACGTCTAAGAGTATAAGCTGCAGAGTGGTAATGTTGTGGGTGACACATTTAAAAGAAAGATCGATATTGCTGCCATCACCATAACTTAGTGTGACATTAAAGATGCAATCAAGAATGGTATGCAACACGATCTAGAGGACAAAAAGTTAATGGAGTTGGCTGCCCAAGGCAAGACTAGGCGCTATTGGGTGGAAGAAGGCCTCTTGCTTAACGTAGGTCAATGCGCCTACATACCCAAATTTGTATCAATAAGGCGGCGTATCATTAAGGAAAGACACAACAATTTAAACTCTGTATCTAGGGAAGTGAATAACAAGGGCGTTCATCGAGGCTATATATTTCTAGCTACGCATGTGAGACGACATCGAGTGCTATGTGCAGACTTATCTTGTATGCCAACAAGACAAATTGGAGAAAAGACAACTTGGAGGACTAGTGGAGCCACTACCCGTGGCAGAACGACCATGAGAGAGCATTACTATGGACTTTATTACTTCCCTACCCATGTTTGATTTGTATGGAACAATAGTGGTCGTGGTGGACATGTTTTCAAAGTATGCTACCTTTCTACTTTCCACATATCATTGCACAACAAAAAAGGCTGCTCGATTGTTCTTTAATAACTTGGTAAAATATTGGGTACTGCGGAAACATAGCATTCGCGACTGAGACCCTCGCTTTATAGCGAACTTTTTGAGGGAGTTGTTTATAGTACATGGGACAAAACAACACTTCTTCACAAGTTCCACCCATAGACTGACGGGTAGACCGAACGTGTGAACGCCTTGCTAGAGTGCTACCTAATTAACTATGTTAGTTCACACAAAAAGGATAATTCCAGAATCATATATATGGAAAAAATATCATACAATTTGCAAAGGAGTGAGTCTACCTAGAGGAAACCCTTGGAATTAGAGATCGACCAGATGTCGCAGACTCCATATTCGTTACCAGCTGCTTTTAAAGGAAAGAGTTTTGGATCCTACCATCTTGTCGAAGGATGAGAGAAGCACCTTGACACTTCCAAGTCTTACTATGACAAAGAAGCCAAGAAGATAAAGAAGTTTGTTGACCAAGAGCATTGTCCCACGGATTATAAAGAAGGCGACATAGTCTTGGTGAAATTCTATCCAAGAAAGTTCAAAGCACTAAGGGCGGTTAATCAAAACTTATTGCAAAACTATGAGGGTCCTTTCAAGGTCATTCTAAAGGTAGGAAAGATATCATACAAGTTGGAGGGACCTCCAAACTTAAAAATCCACCCGGTATTTCATGCTAGCGTACTCAAGCCTTACAATGAGGACAAGGAGGATCCTCGCCTGAACCGATCACAAAGGGAACCCAATACTGTCACGGCCTCGCGCGACCGAGAGATTGAGGATATTTTAGGTTATCAGGCCAAACTAAATTGAGGTCAACAAGCCAGTACCACGTTCCTTGTGTATTAGAATGGACAAACTCAGAGAAAGACACATGGGAGTAATATGAAGACGTATGGCGGTTTCGAGAAGAAGTCTGAAAGTTTTTGCAGCAGTAGTGCGCCGCGTTAATCGCATCATTAGGTGGGGGAGTGTTTCATGTCCCACCACCAATCATGTAAATTTATTAATCTGGAAAGGTGTAGAAGACTTCAGAATTAAAGAGAGGCCTGCGGACAATTCTATAACTCCTTAGATAATTTAAGAACGTCTTAGAATATCCTAGAGTATATAGAATTCTCTAGAAATATGACAGAGGGTAAATATCGTAGGGACTTGTAAATTAAATATTAATTGCACTTTATTTGTTATTAAATAGTATAAATAGAGGTTCCCCTAATTTGCAGAGGCACCAAGAAAAGTTGTAAGGCATTCTCCACAGAAATCAAAGCCTTCTTCAAAGTTCTCTCTTTTGACCTTTCTATATTTTTTCCAAGAATTCTCTCAGCTATCTAAGTCTGAAAGTATTACTTGAACTTACAAGACCTTGAAATATTAGTGAGTAAGGGTTCAAGGATGCACAAAGTTTTAGCAAATACTCTAAGTCCGTGACAGACAACTAATTTCATGGACTCAAGATTATATTGAAAACTGGGTTGCCTCAATACCTAATAATGTTCTTGAATCGGAGTTTTACAGATTTTCTACTGAGAGATCACCAGAGAAGTTTAACATTGGTCAATGTTGGGAGATATATAATGAGGAAGATACTATGCCTCGATACTATGGGCAGATAAAAAAGATAGATCTTCTCCCTCCGTCAGTATTGTATGTGACATGGTCTTATGCATTTCTTGTCCCTAAAAGTACAATAAGGTGAAACAATAAAACAATGCCAATTGGTTGTGGACTATTTAAGTTTTGAAGCAGTAAGCTGAACAAATATGTTGTAACTAAAAAAATATCACATACAATAGTTTCATAACCTTTGAAAATGGTTTATACAAGATCTTCCCCAAGATAGGTAAAGATTAGGTAGTACATAAAAAGCTAGAGTGCTCTGCTGATGAAAGGTAACAATGTAGAAAATTTTGAATGTGAGATTGTTGAAATAGTGGATGTTTCTGATAATTTTGTAGATATGAAATTCTTAGCACTGGTAAAAGAATTCAAATTTGTCTACAAGGATAAAGTGTAAGAAGAAGCTAAAAAATAGTAATAATATGTGTATCAGAGCATCTTAGGTTCTCTCATCAAATTCTTGTTTTTTGCTTAACAGAAGAGAGAGGTGGCAGCTTGCGAGTTTTTTGGGAGCTTGACCCAGCAGGAATGGGTTTGTATTTATTGTGTACTGATTGAAGCATAAAATTTTCTTTTCTTTATTGTAGACCAAAATGTTAAGAGTTCTTGTCTATTTCTAAAACATTATTATGCCTCAAAAGAAATTTACACTTCAAATCTATAATTGAGAAGAATTTTTTAATAAGAGTTTTAACATTTAAGATTATTTAATACTATCAATATTTTCTTATATTCACTTATTGATAATTGTGAGTTTTAATGCAATCATTACCAATTACTATGTCATATATTCCTAAAAGAATACAATTGGGTTTGTACTGTTTCTTCAAAGAAAACCGTTAGCGATGTGAATTACTTATGACATAGTTTCTATCCGCAAAGGTAATTTTGTGAGAAGTCTCTTTAACAATACTCTCATCAATAAATTTTTATGTGCTTCCAGAGTTTACAAGTATGTCCAAATGCCTATCTTCACTGTTTACTTGACCAAACTAGTGTTTACCTCCTTAAAGTTTCCAGAGAGTGTAATCAGACACGAAAAATTTTCTAACTCTTGTTCATTCTTACTTCAATGATAATATCATAAGCTACATCCTCAACCTCTACATTATCCTCGTCAACTACCTAATTAGGTTCAAGTTCTCTTATTAGTTAGTGTCATTATTTCTTATTGCATTGATGGCCACATCCATACATATCACCACATCTAAAACACAAGTGATTATTCTTCCTGTATTCATAAACCTCCCGTATTGACCTGTAAGTGGTAGTCCTATTTGTCGTTATACTAGTGCTGTTTACAACAATTACATTTCAAAATGGGTCGAAGGTGTTTTTGTTTTTCTTAAGGGCAACCTCAACAAACTTCTCTTGCATTCTAGTTTTATCAATATCAAACCTAAGAGAGGTGATATTAAACATATTTACAACAAACCTTATCTCTTCTTTGAAGGCCACCATTAACCTCGAAACCGAATAAAACTCAACAAGAGCTGGATTTCTCACCAACATCTAATCCTTAACGTCATCAAATTTGCGCTAGAACATATTCAAATGTCCATTTTATTAGATACTATTAAACTCATATACCATATCATCAAAGTGTTCCACGCAAAATCTATTACATAACTCCTCTTTAGATTCAGTCCAAGTCCTACACCCCTACTCAAAACTAATGAATGGCATCATGTGTTAGCGAAACCATTCAAGTAAAGAGTAGTGACCTCTTCTTTTTTTTTCTAAATCGTTCTATAAAGTTTAAACTATCTCTCACATTTTTGAAGCCATACCTTAGGTTCTCGCCTTTCAAATATGGGTCGCTCCTATTTAGTAGGAGGTATGAGGACTGGCTAGAGCATATCTGTCGATTATGCTAGGCTAGAATAAGAAGTATTAAATCTCCTTTTTGTTGGGTCTCCTGGATCTTATGGAGGTACCCTTTAAATATTATTCAACCTATCAAGTATCAATTCAAGAATACCCTAAACATTGATCTTTGTATTATGAAGTACTTGTTGATTGATTCTGCAAGAGCACAACAAATAACATACCTTTCAAAATTGTCCTCTACCACACTAGATTTAGTTAGTCCCACCATAGATACAACTCACAAGTCATAAGGATCAAAGATCTCATACAAAATGTCAAATCTCTATGAGTTTAGACTCAATTTCTATGGAATCAAAAACATATTATTTATCAAACTAAAGAAGTTAGTATTTTGGGTTTATTTTCTGGTATTATGATAAGAAGATAATAATTGGGTTTTTCTCAAATCATGTCCTACTCATTAATAATATGCCTATTACAAGATATGGGGACATAAGGCCTAACAACTCTTCACACGAAACATAAAACAATAAACGAGGCTAGGCTAAGTTATATATCAAGGAGTTTCCACCTGAGAAGGAATCTTCTTCGCTCAGAGATTTTACCAATGTCTACTCCTCCCCATTATTCCTTCATGAAGGTCATTTAAAAGACCCAAATTTCCAAACAATTAACCAAGCAATTCGTTAAATGCCTAGACAACAAATTAAATGATTTCTAATATTGTTTTATCATAAAAATAATTTTTAAATATTGGAAGATGTTTTGTTTTGAGTTAATTCTATAAGGAACTATTAGAGTATTAAGATACTCTTGCTTCATACAAAGAAAATTAAAGGTTGTGAAACCTTTATTCCAACACCTTCAACCATTAGCTATTCTAAGTTATGTGCAGAAAGTTATGTTGATTTTACAAGTCGACACGCAAAATTGATGTCAGCTACACAACTGTGAAGCATAGTCAATAGCTCAATTAAGGTTGCACGAAATTCCATGTGAAGTAGGCTCCAGCTGCACTACCGCATACCGGCTAGGAAGTTACTTTAGTTTTATATTTTCTTCACACTTTTAGAGGGGTGCTTTAGTCCATTCCTTATCCCATAACCATAACCCATGAATATTAAATTCCAAAAATTCATATTCTAGGATATTTGATATGTTATGGAAAACATTCCTCCTCTTTTTCCCTAACACTTCTTGATCTTTTCTAAGTTCTTTGTCAAAAGGTACGTTTGATCATTCCCTACTTGAAACTACCCATGTAACGTTCATATTCTATTATTCATATTTTATAAATTATTATTTGAGTTTGAGTTGATAAACAAATTCATGAAAATTTATTAAGTTTGAGTTGAGAGATGATTTTATGAAAATTGATTACAAATGTTCCTCTCTTGTTAATTTTTTTCTAATACTTTATTATGAATCCATATATTGGATTATAAGTTTTTTAATGTGTGAATTGTCTCGAATGATTGAAAAGGGTTTTTTTCCTTATAAATAAAGGATTTGGAAATCTATGCGTCTTTAAAAATATTTTGTTTAATATGAAGAACAAAGGCTCATTTTCCGTCCTAGTTAGATGCTAATAATCTTGTATTTTATATTTTGACTTATAACTTGGAAATACTTGAATAATGGAATTGAACATAATGTATTAACACAAATGAGTCTTTGGTTTTAAGGGGAGAGTTAATATATTTAAATGGATAACTATGAAATTTACATGGTTACAATGGCATGTGAGTCTTGGTATGATGATATAAATTGAAATATACCTTGCTTGAGTAACTCTTAATAAATGGAAACTTGTAAATGTTAAAACGAGGGCTTGAAGAGAGTTCCGTAGTATCACGGAGCAGAGATAAAGTCCTTGTGACTCAATAACTGAAAACACATTTGTTTACGTTGGAGTTCCGTGTTATAAAATATGGATGACCACCTTATGTTTTTAATTAGAGCAACCAATAGTGTCTTTTATTTTGGAGAGTTTTGTTTGCCAGATCATTATATTTTTCATGTTCATACGGCAAATATGGATTGTGGCCCTTGGTCAGGCGGAGGGAGGACTCTTATAGCCCATGAATCGCATTATGTCGGTGAACACTACCTTACTTAGGATTAATGATTTTTGAAAGGTATATATCCAAATTTTCTAGTCTGCACTTCTGTTTTTGTCCCAATTGATGAAATTCCTTAGCAGAAAAGTAAGAAAAATTTCCATTAGTAGTAGGAGTCCAAATAGAATAATTTATCTCCTCCATATTTGTAATGTCAACTTGAATAAGTTGTCAAACTAGTTGATCACAAAAAATGTGTCTGATAGAGTCTTGACCCTAGAAGAAATAATAGAAATAACCTTCAATTTCTGAAAAGATATTATTTAGGAGTGGGGGGGGGGGGGGTTCAATTTGAATTTTTAATTTTAGATAGGTTATTTGATTTGTTGAGATATTTTTTGTTTTTTTAAATTTAAAGTTATGAAGATTATATGTTTGATTGTTATATAAAACCCCTCAATGCTAAAGAAAATTATTGAAAAAAATTGAATGTTATTGAAAGTCATTTAAATATATTGAGAGACATGAGTCTTTTGGTGCAGGCCCATTTTTTTAAAATCACCAACAGTTGTATAAAGAGCTTTATTGATCTTATGGGATTTGTGAAATCTTCCAAAGAATTACCATACTACTTTCAATCCGCAATGGCTATTTTCCAATCTTTTTAATGCGTAAAGGCTATCCATTTTAACCGTCAGGGTTACTATGTTCAACCCGTGTTTTTTTCAATGCACGGTATTTTCGGATCCAAGTTTCAACAAAAAATAATAGCAAACAACAATATCACTTTGAGTGCCCCAAAAACGTTTACAAATGAAAACTAACAAATTTTGTCTGTGTGAATAAAAACATATTTTTAAACTTGTGTGATACGTGATGTTGTAAAGGAAGAAAAATCTTTACAATAATATTTTGCAAATCCTAAAAACGTTCAGTTTAACGACTTTCAAATAAATTTTTACTTAAAAAAATGTCATGGAAAGTTTTTTTGAAGCACAAAATCAAAAGTAGAAAAAGAAAAAAGAATAAATTTTGCAAGTTCAAAAATAATTACAAAATCAACTACCAAAGAAAAAATTGAGGAGTACTTTTTCAATTGCAGTAACTAAAGTTGTTTTAGTTTGCTTCTAGTTAATGTAATAAATTTTTGTAAAATAAGTTGTTTAGTTTAAGATGAATTTGAATTTGGAATTTACTTAGGTTGTCTGAATTGTTGAAATATCTTAGATTGTTTTAAAATTTAAAATTATGATGATTATGTTCTTTGTTGGTTATATAAAGCTTCTTTATGCTTAAGATTCTTTTTTCATAGTGTACTTTTTACTTATGAAAACATTTGATCTCTTCATATGCAAAAATTTTCTTTTTGTACTTTACTGCCATTTAGTGGCTCATTGACACCACCATTTTGGGTTATTAATACACTGGTGATTGATTTCATTATATTATTAAAGGACATATTCAAAATTAAACCTCAAAAACTTAAGGGGAATAATTTCCTTAAGGGACACTGTGCATTTAGTTGACTTGATCTTCTTCTTATTCTGTTTTCTATAGTCTGGTATGTTTTACAAATTTTAGTTTTATAAATGAATTTATTTTCTTCTATTCTTCAATGGTTCATTAAATTTTAGTAAGTTCGTGTTTTTCCAAAGTTTGTTGCCATTAGAAATAGTGTTTAAACAAAGATGGTGTAAAAATAATAATACGAGAAAAGTTTCCTTTTACTCAATCTCCACGTTAACAAAAATATCTTAAAAGCAATTCATTTTCTTCAAATATGATTAACAATGGAATTTACCTATTGTCTCTACGAAAGAAAATCCCAAGTAGAAGAGCAAGAAAAATTTCCATTATATAGTAGGAGTCAAAATGCAATTATCTTTCTCCCCCATATTTCCAATGTACAGTTGAATCGTCTGTCCAACTAGTTGATCAGAAACAATGTCTCTCATAGAGAGTCTTGATCCCAAATGACTATCAATAATTAACTACCTCATAATGCAGCTAAAGATTTTTTCACAGTATTACTTTATTGACTAATAGACCTTGAAGATACCAATTATCCCATAAAAAATACATTTTGCCTTCATTGGTCTCCAGTTAATCTAATTCTCCACAATAGCCCTCATATGAAGAAGATTTCTCCAAGAAATGGAGTTTTTTGAGAAAATAACTTTGGCTACCATGTTGGTTTTAGGGAATTATTTTCCTTTCCGTAAGTTAGACCATAAATTATTATTGGTATTAAGCCTCCACCACCTCTTTGATATGAAAACTTTGCAAATATAAAACAACATTTTGAAACCCAAACTACCTTCTTCAATAGGATAAAATATATTCTTCCAAGAGCACCAACGAAGTTGACCCAAAAATAAATTGGATAAAAAATCTTCAATTTGATAAAGGTTAGTCTTGGGGGTTTCTAGAGAAACACAATATGTAGAGTTTGTGATTGCAGAATATGTTACTTTATAAAAGTCTTGCCACCAATATAAATGAGATTATTTTTCCAGCCACTAAACTTATTGATAACCATAGTGTCTAACTCTGTGAATAGGCTAATATTGTTTCTTCCCATATAAATATGACACTCCAAGTATTGACAAGGAAGACTCAAGTCTGATTACAGTCTGTCCTGTTAAAGTTTGCTTTTAATTACTACAATAACTTTTAATAAAATACTTCATTTTGTTTAAGATGAGTAGGAATTTTGAATTTTAGTTAGGTTGTTTGAATTGTTGACATATTTTAGGTTGTTTTAATTTTAAAATTATGCAGATTATGTTTTTGTTGGCTATATACTCAGCTTAAGAAATTATTGAAATAAATTGAAAGTCATTTTAATCTATTGAGAGATGTTTCAATTCTTTTGTGCAACCCCATTTTATTAAAAACACTAATATTGGTTCAAGAGCTTCATTGATCGTACGGGATTTGTGAAATCTTTGAAAGAAATATAAAACCGCAATCGCTATTTTTCAATCCTTTCAATCCATTAGGTCTATCCATTTTAACCCATGAAGGATACTATTTTCAACCTGTTTTTTTTTCAATGTTCACACTTTTCTAATCCAATTTTTATCCAAAAATAACGGTATAGAATAATCTCTTTCACTTCAACAAAAGTTTTTATAGGCAAAAACTATCAAATATGGTATGTGATAGTAAAATCACCTTTTGAGAGTTGTGTTATATGTGATGTTCTCAAGGAAGAAAACTAAAAAAACATACAATACATTCATAATTAGTAATGTCATAATCGACAGTGTTCCAAGCAAACTCAATAAACATACCTTATATCCATCTAGATCCGTAGAAATGTTAGGATCTATTGAGAAAAGATCATTCTTAATCTCCTCCTTTGTAGGAATATCTTCCATAGAGTCATTGAAATATCAGCAACCAAAGTATCTAAATATCTCAAGAAGGAATCACTAGAAGCTCCGGTATCATTTGTGTGAGTGAAAATGTTGTTGAAGTAATCAATGTTTCTGCATGTTATAAATTTGGTCATTGTATTCAATTTAGTTCATGTTTAGTATGATAAGTATATTAATCATGTAAATTTTAAATCATTGCTCAACATGCTTTATTTAGGTTGAGTTATGTTGTTCAGTGTTGTTTTATCTTTCATAATCAATACCTTTCAACAACTGACGCACAATCTGTGCTATATCTTCTTGTGATGTAGGTTCAGGTCAGCAACATTAAGATCACTCACGAATCGATTTTTGATCTCCAATTCAGCGGTATTGATGGTGAGTCCTCATTCATTTAGGTAGATGGACATTTTTTTTTATTTTCAATCTTTTTAGTTCCAGTTTTGCTAGAGTCTATTGGGACATGTCTCATCAAGTCTAGTTAGTTAGAGCCTTTTATTCAGACATAGATTCAGTTTTAGATTTGAGTTTTATATTTCAGCTGTTATTGAACTTTTAGTCTTTTATATATTAAGACTTGGGGTTGGTATAACCCATCATTTCAATTTAAATCATGTGTATGCTTCTGCACAATATTTCTACTTTCAGTAAATCTTTAAGTATTCTAATGATATGCGATATCAAGGTTAGCTTGGGGCCACTCGTGATCCTAGATCCCGTGTCACGTCAAGGGGTAGCGTCCAAGCTTGATAGAAATTGTTAGGTTAATAGCATTTTAATATTAATATTTAACATATTAAATTGCTTTGTTTTGGAGTTATAAGACTGACCGTTGGTAGGCATTTGTGTCTTAAACTACCAAGTTAATCATGCTATTCGGTTTTTACTTGGTAACCCTGTAATGCCCTTACTTTTGGCTTTATTGGCTGAATTCATTGTTAGATAAAAATATTCCAATAATAATTGAATGGATTACTTCTACATAATCTATTAACATTGGTTATCCATCTCTTTATTTCATTCTTAATTCCTCCATTATTCTTTATAACCTATGTAATATATGTAACTCCTAAGGTCATTTATCTTCAATATTTACCACCCCAATATCTTCCTATTCATTTCTAGAAAGACTTTCATTTGGTTTGAAACACAAAACCCACAAGATAAAAACACAAAGTGAAAGAGTTAGTCAAAAAGAGAGTTCTTATTAGTTGAAGGGAGTTGTTCTTTTGTGGAGCTTTAGACTCAATTTTTTTCCAGAGTTGTTGATTTATCTTTTGTGAATAAGTCATTGTAACCTGGACGAGACAAGACAAAGAGAACTACTGCTGAGTGGTGAAAACATTTACTGCTATGGGCTTGAATCTCCTTAAAGAGAGCGAGATATCCATGTCTCAGCCTGAACAAATTTCTTTCTTCTTTTCATTTTCAGTTGTAATCATGTAAGTTTTTGTTATATAGTATATTTTCAATAATATTTTTTAGGAGATTCAAAATGACTACAATTGAAAAAATCGCGGATGTCAAGAGGGAGATCTTAAAAAGCCATTTTGCTTCAATAGTAACCATTTTAAGGGATGGAAGGGTAAAGTACTTCTCTACTTGAGTCTTCTCAATGTTTCTTATGTGTTATCTGAGAAGAATCCAAATAAATAAGACATCACCTCTATGAATGATTATGAAACTATTTTTCATCTAGAGAGAGTACAAAATATGATGGTGATTCCTATAAGTGTCGGTATTATCTTATTAAATGTCTGTCTGATAATATTTATGATTATTATGTTAGAACTTACTCTAGTGCAAAGAAAATTTGAAAGACATTGAAGGGTAAGTATGATACCTAAGTGGCTATATGAAGTTTGTAGATTTTTTCATTTCCAATTGGTGGACAAAAAATCAGTGATAGATTAATGTCAAGACATCAACATGATTGTTGGAGAGCTTAGGCCCGAAGAGGTTAAAATTGGAGATAATCTTATTGTTTGTTGAATAGTCGATAAACTTCCACCTTCTTGAAAGGAATTTCAAAAAATTATGCACCACAAACAAAAGGAAACCTCTCTTGAAACCTTGATAATGAAAATCTACAAGGAAGAAGAAGCAATGAGCCAAGATGAACTTTACAAACAGAAGAAAACAACATCACATCAAAGATAAATTTAATCACTTAAAATAACGCTGCTCTTGAAACTCACAAAAATACTTCTTTAAAGCGTAAGAAGAAAAAGTTCAAGAAAAATAATGGTAGAACTCCCAAGAAAAATAATGCTGAAAATCACCAAGCACAAATTCAACAAGTTAAACAAAAGGGACCATGCTTTGTTTGTTGGAAGAGTGGGCGTATTGCTCGATTTTGCAGATTCAGGAAACGTAGAACTAACCCTCATGAAAAACGTTACCAAAGAACCTTTTGTGATGGTGATTACCGACATAAACATGGTTGACAATGTTGATGGATAGTGAGCTGATTCTGGTGCAAACCGTCAGGTCTGTTATGACAAAGTCTGGTTTAAAAAATATACTCATTTTGAGGAGCCCAAAACCATCATGATTGGTGATGCTCACAATATTCAAGTGCTTGGAAAGGGAGATGTCGAATTGTCTTTTACTTTTGGAAGGGTATTAACTTTGAAAGATGTACTTTATGCTCCTTCTATGAGAAAAAATTTGACGTCTAGTTTTCTTCTTAAAAATAGCGTACTTTAAACATATTATTGAATCTGATCAATATTTCATAGTGAAGAAGGATATTTTTTTGGGTAAGGAGTATGAATGTGATGTGCTGTTTAAATTGAACGTAAAAATGAATAAAATATCTAGTTTTGTTTATATGCTTTCTTCTACAATTTAAGGCATTATCGTTTGTGTCATATTAATGATCGTTATGTTGGAATCATGAGTAGTTTAAAATTAATACCAATAGTTAAAAAGACTTTTGAAAATTGTGAGGCTTGTAGTAAAGCTAAAATCACAAAAAAGCTTCACTTTCAAGTTGAAAGAAAAACTGATTTTTTAGAGTTAGTTCATACTGACATTTGTGATCTTTGTGGAATTCTAACTCATGGATGTAATAGATATTCTATCACTTTCATTGATGATTTTTCTATGATTACATATGTTTACTTGATGAAAAATAAAAGTGATGCTTTTGAAAATTTCAAAACTTATCACCATTAGAGTGAAAATCATTTTGGAAGAATAATAAAAAGAATTAGAAGTGATTGAGGCCGTGAATATGAATCAAATGAGTTTAATTATTTTGTTAGATCATTGGAAATAATACATGAAACTAATCCTCCTTACTCTTCTTCATCTAATGGAGTAGCAGAAAGGAAAAATAGAACTTTAGTTGAATTATTAATATCATGCTTATTGAGTCACATGCACCTTTAAGTTTTTGGGGTGAAACTATTTTTACTGTACCTTTAGAATTGTGCAAATGTTACAATCCATGTTTGGTATATCTAAGAGTTTGGGTTGTCTAGACTTTGTAAGGCTAATGAATACCAATATTACAAAGTTAGGTAAGAAAGTTACTACCTGTATTTTTTATGGTTATGCTTCGAATAGTACTACCTATAGATTTTATAATCTTTAAGATAATATTGTAATAGAATCTGGTGATGCTATTTTTTATGAAAATATATTTTCTTTTGATTTCTACAAATAGTGTGGGTCAAATTTTTGAAAAAAATATTTTGTTGTTTTATCGAAATTTTTTTTTCCGAAAAGAGTTTGTTTATTTTTTAATGTATTTTTGACTTTTAGGAGTCGCCACTTAATTTTTTAAGAAAAATCAAGAAAACTTCGTTTCTAAACAACTTAAACAGAAAAATTGTTTTGGAAACATTTTTTAGGGTTCGGGATTCTTATTAGTGTCTTAGGAAGGTGTAAGGCACCTAAGACACTCCGCTAACTTACGGTTTTCCAACGATTAACTTATTTGACTATTTTATTTTAACTTTGCAAATCTTTAGTCTATCGAACTTCTTAAGATTTTATCTAGGCAAATTTTATATGTTTTTGAAATATTCATCTTGCCAACTTTCATTTTTGGGTTAAAGCTCTTTAAGTTCAAACGAGCTTGTAGAATTCAAAATTTTGAACTTATTAGAAATTTAGACAAGATTACAAGTTGGAATTATTTTAACACTTTAAGATTCCGTTTTAGTTAAACCTCTTAAACCTTTTACTCTAAGCAATTTTTTAAACTTAAACATCTATCTTTAATATTTCAGTTTTTAGTTTAATCTTGATAAAAGTAGAGAGGCGTTTCGACGGGGTTTGGAGGTTCTAATCCTAGACTATAAGACATTCAAAACAAAAACGACATAAGCAAATAATAAAGAGAGAGAGAGAGAGAGAGAGAGAGGGAGAGAGAGATATTTGGGTCCAAGTTTCAGATGCTGTTCGCCTAGGCCGAAACTTGGACCCACCTGCTTTTTGGGTTTTTTAACCCATTTTGTACCTGTCCTAATCTAAACATATAAAGGAAATACGACAAAATAAAATAAGAACAACAAGGGCTTATGCCCATTACAAAAAAAATAAAATAAATGGAAAGGTCTTCCAATCTGTCTTCTTCAAATCTCTTCAACCTTCGTAGGATTTTCTTGGCATGTCTATCCTGATGGCTTGACTCGAATGAAGAGAGTTTCGAGCCTTTACGTCTCTTCTGAATGTGTAGAAAAGATAGAGCCCCAAAGTGTACTCGAGAAAGTATTTCACATGCAACAAAAAATAAAGTCAGTATGAAAACAAGCAGAATCTTGCATAAAACACACAAAAAAAAAAAAAGATTATACAAAATTATTGTTATTTTATCATCTAGGACTAACTCATTTATGTATATCACTGGAAACAACAAGTTATAATACCCCTCAATCAAAGTTTTTAACAATGACGCATTCTTAACAAATAAACTAACATGACGAAAAACCATGCTGCGGAAAGAAAAGGAAAGAAAGAAAATTCATACATGCTGTTTCGAATTTAAATGTGAGCATACGGGTTCAAACATCTTTTGAAACTCAACGGGTGTTTAACATATTCGTCACTAGTTAATTAAAGAGTCAAAATGATTAACACGGTAATACAATACATGGTTCAAACAATACACACTCACTATTCATCACGAACAAGATTAGTCATAACAGCATGTTTTCGCAACGATGAGGGCTAAAATATTTGAACTAGCAAGTGTATATTACAAACCAAAACTAAACAAAATTCCTTCCCTAGTCGTCGACAGTGAATATCATTGAAACAGGATCATGAATTTGGGATGAGAAACGTCAAGAACCTTCAAACAAAAGAACAAAAGAAGTGGCAGCCGGAGAACGCGGACTTGAAAACGGATTTCATCATTTAACTTCAGCTAATCAATAAGTAAAATGCAGCTCGCAATACTACAATAAGCGACCCTTTTAGTTGAGATTCAGACGAAACGACACAAACAGCGAGTGTAACGAAACCAACCACGATATGCGATGGGACTCGAACTCAAGCATAGCCAACAAGTATAATCTTCTACACTCACTGCGCACAAACCATACATACTCAACACCCAAACATTTAACATGCTTGACAAAGAAAAAAGGAAATAAAAGAGGACCAGCATACTGAATGAGCAACATCATACATAACGGTTTCAACTATTAACTCGAAAGAAGCTTCAGTCACAGCAAGGAACCATCACGTCAAAAACAACATGAACGAGGAGTGTTCGGAAAGGGAAAACAGTAAGCAACAGAACAACATAACCACGAATTTTCAAACGGTTTCTGCACTACATCGAGTCAACAACAGCTACAACCAACCTAAACAACGAAGTGTAAACAACAGATACAACTGAAAAAAAATAAAAAAATCGAGAGTCGAAACGAATGTTACCTTTTAAGGGGCGGCAAACTGGGACGAGAATGAGCAGGGGATGGGGACGACTACCACCAAAATGAGCTCCGACTGTTTCGAAGACGAACCGACAAGTGAAGGAGACATAATCCAGACTTCAATTTCCTTAGTTACGTAACTCTCTCTCTTTGTCGGCCTTAAGAAGATGATGGTAAAATGAATCAAGTTCCCCCCGACGTCCCACAACAGTTCCCGATTACTCTTCTATATCGAAGAAAGGACCAGAAACACTTTCCAACTCACTGTTCTCCCACAACGAAACGCGAAAAAGAAGAGAGCAAAAATGTTTCAAGGATTTTTCCTTTCGTAGATAAAGAGCAGAATGCTATTTCCTTTAGTAATTTTTTTTAAACCAAAAAACGTCCAACCAATATTCTGAAAGTGGAGGATGCTTATATAGAGGGAGAAAATTAGGGTTTTCGGAAGAGGAAGGGCGGGATTCCGAATTTCTTGACCCACTTGGGATTCGAATTTGAAATTTGAATCCTTTACCTTAAAGGAGCAACACCTCTTCTTGCAAATTCGACTCCATTCCGAAAGAGGAAGGAATGAGAGACGGTCGAGATCAGTTCAATCGTCCTAGTTAGGCGACGTGGCATCATCTCTCGTCTCAAGGACGAGCACGCAAGCCTGCTCTCGCTGAAAAGCACTGCACAAGTGGAACGAGGCAGAGGGGGAGACTTCGAGGAGGGAGAAGTCGCATGGGAGGGAGAGAGCGTGGGGGAGACGCGGGTGAGAGAGGGGATTTGCTGTGTTTTGTCGTGTCTGGGAGCTTCTGCGCGTAGGGGTTTCTGCTTTGCTGGCCTCGCGCGAGGGAGGGAGTTTGGGAGAGAGGGAAAGGACGCGAGGAGAGAGGTCGCGTGAGGGAGGGATTTTCATTTTTGGGTCTGTTCGTTGCTGCGTTTTTCCCTGGGTTTTCTGTTCCTTTGCTCTTCTGGGAATGGCGTAAGGAAAGGGGGAAGAAGAAAGGGATGGGGCCGGGTTTTTGGGTCAGGTGGCGGGTCGGGTGGCGGGTCGTGGGGCTGGGTCATAGGGTAATTAGAAGGGAAGGTTGGGCTTAGGCGTTGGGCTGGAAATTGGGTTTGGGTTTAATTTAGTGGGTGTTTAAATATGTATTGGGTTGAGGAGGATGGGGTGGAGTGGGCCTAGGTCAAAATGGGTGTCAACACATAGCTTATTGTAGTTCGTAGGGTCTTACCCTTGTATAATCATCATCATCATCATAGCTCAATAAGAATTGCAAGAGTATTGTTCTTTTATTACAATTCATACAAGTGAGGTTATCATATTAACATTTTCATATCATGATAAGGCGCATTGGTAAATCATTCACCATCCTTATAACATTTGCATCTTAAGCCAACACCTCACAATCATAGTCAAGAAATTTCAATTCAAAATCATACTATCCTATCAATCCTAATACAAGGTATACTCCAATACAATATCATAACATAATCACAATTAACCATAAATTTAAGTAAAGGATAAGTATCACAAGATGTACCAAGTCTCCTTAATAATTCATCATCAAGGTCTTACCATCAACCCTTAAATCTACCCAATAAGGGTATGCCATCATCACTCATCAATAACCAACATGATAAAAAAGTGAATTGAATAACTATATCACAATTCCTCACTAGTTCATAGCTTAAGATAAGATACATAGGTCAATTCACAACATACCTCATTACCCAGATCAACTTATCAAAACTAGCATAATAGGACTATAAGTCATCCTAATTTAACCATCAACTAATTCAATTGAACTAATACATTATTATTAATATCAAGATAACAATCTAAGTTAAGGGGCAAAGTTTATCTTTTACAACTTAGACCAAACAATCAAGATATATCATAATTAAGTTAGAATACGTTTTA
Organism: Solanum habrochaites; assembly: GCA_027704765.1. NCBI lineage: Eukaryota > Viridiplantae > Streptophyta > Magnoliopsida > Solanales > Solanaceae > Solanum > Solanum habrochaites. The sequence goes on along the minus strand of JAKWJA010002495.1, from coordinate 51,341,786 downwards.
ATCTATTCAAAATTTCCAAAAAAGATCATAAACGAATCAATTCATAACATCAATTTTGAGATTTCATGAAACCCACTTGAAAACTTAATTTTTGTATTCAATGATGGAACCCTTTGAAGAATGAGGTCTCAAAGGTGAAATAGTTCTTATACCTTACTAATTGATGAAGATTTATGGTGAAACATGACACTTTGCATACCTTAAACCCTTCACTAGTTTTGTCTTCAATGTTGTTCTTCACTAAAGAGAAAAGAAGAGAGATGGAAGACTTTAGGTTTGTGAGTTATGAGAGTTTAGTTAGTCTTAATTAGGTTAGGACTTACATAGGGGGTTAATTTAATGAATTATAACTTCCCGAACCCCTAATTAACTTCCTAAATATGTCAACTAGTTCAATGAAATAATTCAAAACGTAAAGAAAAACACATGCCTCACCAACGAGACCACGATCGATGGATCATTCGTAAATTGACGGTCAGTCCCTCTTTTTGTGCTGCACATCCGTTGTTTGATTTAGACATTGTGAAAAAGATGCCCTTGATTTAGACACAACCAAGACGTTCGACGACTAAGTCCCCTATGTGACTCATATGTGGTTCTTTGTGTTTATGTGTAATTAATGAGGTTGTAAGTTACTTAAATTATTTATTATGATGTATGTAGTCAATGTCAAGTTTCATGAAGTTCGGAGGTCAAACATCCAAGAAAGTCCATGACGTTCGAAATTTTTGGCTTGGAACGACATTGTGTATCTAACCATATTTAATCAATTTTTACATGTTCATTTTGTGTGAAATTCATGTGAGAAGTTCTAAACTAATATAAAAGTATGTTTGTGTTGGGAACGTTCGGGCTAACATCCCCAAGGGTCCTTGAGAAAGGACCCTTCTTGCTGCCCAAAAATGTCCAAGATAGCCGAACCAACAGTTGGCAATCGACGCCCAGTGGGTCAGTCAATGCCCCGTTGGTGGGGTATCATGGATTGAGACTTAGGCGTGAGGGAGAGGAATCCCAAAACATTCCTCACACCCTGACCACGGACCAACAGGACAGTGTGTTCGTCAAGGGACGAACCGTAGATAGGCAATCGTTGATGGTCCTTGTCCTTGCGTGAAGTTCACTGCCAAATGAGGGGTGAACTTGTAAATTCACCCCACTCCCAAATAAGATGTTTGGCGGTTCCTAAGAGGTTTCTTGGGTTTTTAAAGTGTGTATAAAATTCTTAAATACTTAGAATAATTCATTTTTCCAAATCAAAACCCCAAAACCCATTAGAAATTCCCTAGAACTCCATTAGAGCCAAAACTCAAGGAAAAGCTTGGATTGAAGAATTTAGTGGAGATTATTCATAAAATTGAATAATTATCTTCGTAAAGGTATGGTATTTAATCCTTGAAACATTCTTCATCAAGCATCCCAACTTTCAAAGATTTTTTTTGTAGTCTTCAAGTTAATTGTTAATTTTTTTAAGATTTATTCCATGGGTTCTTCCAGTAATGGTTTCTAAACATTGAATAATGATTGAATTATTATCGTATTGATGATTTCAATCTAAAATAAACTATTAACCCATGAATTGGATGAACCCTAGTTTTTGACTATGTTATGGGTTACTTGTTATTGATCTAATGTTGATGAATTCTAATATAATTTCACGTGGGCTGTACATTGATGTAATAATGGTAGTAAATTTGATATGTATTAATTTTACCTGGTTCATCAATATTGTCATAATTATGTTGAATTTTTGGTTATGGTCATGGGTAAGGGCCTTGTGATATGGAATGTGGTGTTTTGACATTGGATTGAGGTGTTGAGGATGATGTGGTGGTAAGCTTCCCTATTTCATTTATATTACGTTTATTAGACTTCAATTTTATTGTGATTGTTATTGTCCATTTATGGTGGCGGTTTTATGTGCTTTACTTACAATTGATATAGCCTTGTCAGCGTTATTTTAAGTAATATGATTATCATGGACTTTTTGGCAAACTACTTGATGTAGTGTTATTATTTGGGTAGTTCATTATGTGAAGTATGATAAGATCTATCTACATGTTAAGTAATATGTAATATATGTGTTCTATATATGTTATGTAGGTGATCATGTTAGACTATGAATGTGGCTTTGTGTGTATGGTCTTACGGTTGATGTATGCTATAAGTACTTGACTATATGATTCTATGATGGTCATATTTATTTTTATATCATAGTATATATGATGACATGAATATGATAGGGTTATTTATATGTGCTTCTAGAATGACATATTAGTCTTGAATGTATGAATGACATGTGACCTTAAATGTAGTTAAGAGGGTCTCTTATGTGGAACCTTGAACCTTGTGGTAAGGTTATCAATGTTGAAGTCGAAAGTCGTAATGGTATAATTCAAAGTAAAGGATTGATAGACATAAGGTTAATTGGATGGAACGTCATCATATTAATCCTTAGTAATGTCATGATGACCTTCATGTGTCAATTGAGGCCACCCACATATTCATAAGTGAAACCAACATTTAATAGTGTCATTAGCATACAAAATCAACAAATACATATCATATACTCCTTCTAAGAGTTCCATCAAGGATAAATAGTGTAACATATAGGTAGAGTCTCATACCACTACCTATACTAAGTCAAGCACCTTAGGTCATCCTAGATAGAGTTTACTTTATACTTCATTTTACCTTTGGGAACATCTTCCTTTAATCGATATAGACCACATGAGTCAATGTTGAATCCGGTGTCAATGGAACCTTACACGGACAGAAGGCGGACTACTTACCAAGGTAGTACAAAAAATGAACATAACATCTACGTGGATCCACTAGCTAGTATTTCTATGGGGGAAAAATAGTTCAAGAACTATGAGATATAGTTGGGACACACTTTATGCTAGATTCATTATAGTCTCTAATATCATGAGTACACTAGTTAACCGACCTTCCCTGTGTGGGAAAGGAAACTTCTCACTTCTAGTTCACTCACTGCTAAGGTAGAGTCCCTTTTGAAATGTTTTTACTTAATAATAAAAACTTAATTTAGGTCATTGGGTCAACCCTTATATAGTCATCATCATAGCTCAATAGGAATTGCATGAATATTGTCTTTTCATTACAATTCATAGATCTGAGGTTAGCTTATTTACATAATGACATTATCATAAGGCACTTAGGTAAGTCATCACCATCCTTATACCATTTTATATTATCCAAACAACTCAAAAAGCAAAAATCAAGACATTTAAATTCAACATCATACCAGCGCTGATCATCTTATCATAAGTATACATTAATATAACTTCATCATTTAAAACAAGTAATCATAGTTTCAGTAAAGGATTGAGATCATAAGACTTACCCCAATCTCCTTCACAAGCCATAAAACAAGGTATTACCATCAACCATCCAATTGAACACAACAATGTGTATAATATCATTACTCAATTGTAATTAACAGAATAATGAAGTCAATTGAATCACTACACAACGATTCATCACAAGTTCATAACCTAGGGTTACAAACTTGGGTAAATTTCATAATCTATTTAACAAACTACGTTAATTCATCAAGAACTAGTATAATTGAATCATAAGACATCATAATCTAAACATAATAATCAAAAGAAAGCATAAAAATCATTTTGATGATCAAATTCGTGATAGAAGAAAACTGGCTTGAAAATCATCTTTTTTAAATAAATTTTGGAGGAACCCTTTCGGGAAAGAATCTCAGAGGTGAAGGAATCCCATACATTTTTAATTGATGAAGATTAATGAAGAAAAATTTAATTCTTTCTTCCCTAAGACCTTGATAAAGACATTCAATGGAGTTCTTCTTTGGGGACAGAGAAAGTAGAGAGAAGGAAGTGCAATTTGTGGTTTGGAAATATGACGGTTGGGTTAGTTTAATTAAGATTGGGGCTTTATATAGAGGTCGTAAATTAACTTAATTATAACAACCTTAAACCCTAAAAATTTAAATGACCACCTATTTAATTAATTTAACTAGTTAAAATAAAATAGCTAAACACAGACTTGATCTACGACACCCAGACCTACAGGTCGTAGATCAGTCGACGAGCAGTGTTCACCCACCACCCTGGAATGCGACATTTTAGTAAGAGATTTTCAAATTGGTAATTTCTTAAAATGTTTTAAGTGTTTTTCGATGGGGTAAATTGACGCTTCGTTACCTGCAACACGTAGGTATACACAACCTCAATGACAAATTTTGTCCAAATTGGAGGGTCCTCCTCAAGGACCCTTTGGTTGGTCCTTGGGGAGTCGTACCCATATGTTTCGACCCTAAACAAACTCTAATACATGTTAGACACCTTATCACAAAATTTTATTAAATTCTAACTCGTAAAACCTCGTCAAATAGGCTAAGAAACGCTAGCACCTCTTGCACTAGTTTCCGGATGTCATGGAGGAGTATTGACGTTTTGATTCTAAAACTTCCAAAATGACTTTTATCAATTATTTTAACTTAAAATAGTGTTACAACTCTTAGAATTTCATGCTAAGATCTATATTAGGCTTTAGACTTTTGGAGTATCACATTATTCCCCCTTAGGAACATTCGTCCCCGAATGACGCTAAAATTCATTGAAAACAAGGAATAGACTAGAGACTAGCAGACAAACCAACAACAACATATCAAAATATGAGTTAAAGTTCAAATCAATATAACCACATGAAGTTTTTCACAATGCAACTCAAACATTATTTTTCAACTGATAAGAGCTCAACATTCTCTAAATGTGTATTCACTTATACCAAACCTTTCTTCAACACATATAATCATGCTCAATACAACTCATGAAGGAACAACACACCAAAATATACCACATAAGTTCAAATCAAGTAAAAAAGCTGGTTTTTTGAAAACTTTCACTTCATAGGCAAAGTCACCGTAGCTCAATGCAACAAAACACATATTTCAATTTTTACCAAAAAACAAGGCAACTTGAAAGAAACTCATTATTTTCACTATATATAGGAACAACTAACCGTAGTTATAAAATAGATTAGGATAGTGAGACTTGATGTCTACGTCGGCCTCCGATGTTGCACCCTCAACTAGGTTGTTCTTCCTTAACACCTTTACGTAAATAACCTCCTTGTTCCTTAACTCCCTCACATGTATATCACAGATTTAAACTACAACCTCCTCATAGGAGAGCTTCTCTTGCACATCTAGACCCTAATTAGGAAGAATGGACTCGGGATCACTAATAAACTTCTGAAGCATGGAGACATGAAATACTGGATGAACCGAAGACAATTCGCTAGGTAACTTCAACTAATATGCAACCTTCTCAACCCTTTGCACAATTTTATAAGGACCCACATAATGAGGACTAAACATTCTTTTCTTGCCAAATCTCACCACTCCATTCATTGGTGAAATTTTTAGATACACTTTATCCCCTCTTCAAATTCTAAATCCACTTCTATGGTCGACATAAGACTTTTGCCGGCTATAGGCTGTTTTCAAGAGTTCCTTGTTATATGAACTTTATCCAAAGTCTTATGAATCAATTCTGACCCAAAAGTTAAGAGTCACCCACATCAAACCATCCAATTGAAGACCTACATCTTCTACCATACAAGGCCTCAAAAGAGCCATAGATATATATAAATGGTAACTATTGTTGTAGGAAAACTCAACCAAAGGCAAGTGTTTATCCTAATTCTCCTTGAAGTCAATTATACAAGCTCTAAGCATAACCTCAAGGGTTGAATAGTAAGCTCTACTTGACCATCCGTTTGGGGATCAAAAGAAGTTATTAGCTTTACCTTGTACATAAACCTTTTTGAAATAACCTCCGAAACCTACATGTGAATAGAGCACCCATATCTGATATGGTGGTTAATGGAATACCATGGAGACTCACAATTTCATCTATGAATTTCTTGCATAACCCTCCACCGAGAATGCAACTTGACGGGAATAATATGAACGGATTTGGTCAAACTATCCACAACCACCCATATGGATTCATGTTTCTTTTGTGTCCTAGGCAAACCTACCAGGAAGTCCATATTAATATCTTCCCACTTCCAAGTGGGAACTTGGATTTCATGAAGTAAACCACCCGTCTTTTGGTTTTCGACTTTAACTCGTTCGGAATTTGGACATTTTGTAACAAATTTTGGTATGTCCTTTCTCAAGCCTTCCCACCAAAACACCTCTCTATTGTCCTGATACATCTTTGTAGAGCCCGGAGGAATGGGATAACGAGAACCATAATCTTCCTCTAGAATCCGGTTTCTCAAGTCGTCAACATTGGGCATACACAACCTTCCATGATACCTCAACACACCATCCCACCAACCCCCCCCCCCCCAGGATAATTGTCACATCCCCATACCACACCCAAGAAGATATGACATTCTCGTAGTGCAACTGGCGTACTTGATCATTCATCACATATAAACATATGAAAAGTAGTGCGTAATTAAAAAATTTCATAAACATTCTATAAATATTTAAAAACTCTTTCATAGAAAAATCATAGGAAATACTAAGTCTCATGTAATCAAATCTTATACATGAGAATAATATGGGACACAGCTCATACAATATGATTACAGAAATACTTAGTCTATTATAATACTTCAACAAAAGACATAAAAGATGTCTACGCCTAAACTGAAATAAGGACATACTTCAACATCAAATGAATGATTCTAAGATCCAATTTTTTCTTCCCATATGCTCCTCGCCTACCAACCATATAGATATAGATAAAAGCGTGTAATTAGTAAAGTATGACATAATGCATAAAATCATGAAAATAGAAATAAAATTAATTGAAACAATTATCTTTTTCATTTATATCATGTCATAATCATAAGAATAATATTTCACACCCTAGAAAACACACAAGATAACATTAAGCAATTTACTACATTTTTACCGTAACTTGATAGTGCACCATTTTACTATTACAACGAAGTGTTCTTATCTTCACTTTAGACACTTCCTAGCATGTAATCCCATCACTAAAGTCTATCTTGAAACTCACTTAAGTAAGATAAAGAGAAACATCCCATACAACCTCTCAAAGCACACCTAAATGATCCTTAAGACAATCTATAATGAAATCAACACACACCTAAGACATCACACACGTGAAAATGAGCTTCTTCTTTAAAGGTTATTCTAAGTCTCACTTGAGTGAGTTGTAAAGCGAACTCCAATAAAATCCCTTACAAGCATACTTAAGATATCCTATAGGCTACTTAAGATAAAATCATTCTCAATTAGTACATCAACACACAGATAATATGACATCCTCCTTCCAAAGGACATCAAAAGACTTACTTAACTAAATGAAGAAGATAACGCACATGATTGACCTCTTCAAGATTACCTAAATAATCCTTAATACTACCTAAGGTTTAGATCATGTCCACATAATCACACCTCCCCTAACTAGAGTCATTCTTAAGACTTATCTAGGTAAGATACGAAGTGAACATTCCTATGTCCCCTTCACACCTTAATGAGACAAACCTTAACTACTCTAGATAAGTACTTATTCATTTAACATGATTTCTTAACTGAAATCCTTACATTCGTTAGTTCATTTAAGACACATTCATCACATAAGTACATTCAAGAAATGTTATTTGACAAGACCTAGGGACTCTAACTAACACCTTCAAATCCTATTGTGCAATGTCTCGATAGTGTCGCATTACAACCATGGAAACCTCATAGAATTGCTCTAATGCTAGTAGGTATCCCATATGATGAGAACAGGCAATAACCGACATAGAGCATGATAGATACACATGGAATCCAGATTTCTTACCTACTCTGTTGAGGGTGTTCTACTTGCCAAGAGTAGAACTAGGACACATCCTATGTAGGCACATTGTTTAAAGAATATGAAGGGCTTTTATGTACTCTAGTCTCATTCTCAAGTAGAGCTACATTGTACTCTAGTCTCCTTAACAAGTATAGCTACTTCCCATGACATAATCACTCAGTACTAGCCTTTGTTCTCATACATTAATTGACACTAAAGATCACTTGAATAGGTTCCTTATCGATCATACCTAATCACATTCACCCCCAACAAGAGGTCCACTAAGGATACCTTTCAATGGCGAATAAGATATCTTATCATGACTTTCCTAAGAATGATATGATGTAGTTCATCCAATCAACCCTAATTCCATCATCCTTTACATAAAGGATACCAATACCGCTCTTCGACTTAAATTCATAACATAACCTTACCACTAGGTTTAAGATTCCACGTACATGACCTTCTTAACATCATCTGAGATTTCACATAACATTCATTCATACATGAAATGGTGAACTAAGCCTACCTAGTCAATATATCTCTTATTCACATATCATCTATATATTTATCAAGTAATGGACACAAGTATACCAAAAAAAGACACAACATACTTTACTTTTTAACATATAACGTATCATTCTTTGAAGAACTTAGGAATGACCCATATCATCTTTATGTCATACTATACATTATTTTAACATCATCAATTTAACCATAAACAACTCATATAGTCAAGTAGGAACAATCATGTATCAACATCTAAGACTACACATATAAACACATAGTCATAGTCTAATATGATCTCCTAATATAATAAAAAAAGAACATATACTTTCACATTACTTCACATGTAGATAGATATGATCATACTTCACTTAAATCAACTACAAAAATCATTATAATACTTCAAGTAGTGCCGACAAGTCCATGATCATCATGTTACATAAAGTAACGCCGACAAGGCCACATCATTTGTAAGTAAAACACATAGCAACACCACCATAAGTGGACCATATCAATCACAACATAATTGAATTCTAATTAACATAAAATAAAGAAGATTAGGGCAGCGTACCACCAAGACATTCTCAACACTTCAATCCAATGCTAAATCATCCAATTCAATACCATATGGCCCTTACCTATGGCCATGAACATCAATTCAATATAAAAACTATGATACTCAATAAAACATGGTAAATTCATTGTTGATTCATCAATCAAATTCAACCTAGATATCAACTCAATACAATTATTACATCAATCGATATCTCATAGAAAACTATATTAGAATTTATAAACATGAAGTCCAAATCATTTAACCCATAAAGTAGTTAAAGGTATAGTTCATCAATTACATGAGTTCATAGGTTAATTCATTTAAAATCATCTACTTATCTAAAATTCATTCAATATTCAATGCTTAAAACCATTAATGAAAGAACCCATGGATAGATCACAAAATTGGACAATTCATCTTTGAAAACGTTAGAAAATTGTTTGAAAGTTGAGCTTCTCAATGAATAGATTTCATGATCAAAAACCATACCTTAATAAATATAATCCTCCAATTTTATGAAGAATATCCACTCAATTCTCCATTACAAGCCATACTTGAGTTTCGGCTCTGATGGAGTTCTAGAGAATTTCTAAGGGAATTTGGAAATTTATAAACACATTTAAAACAACAAAAAGACCCCTAAGTAACCTCTCTTTATCTTATTATGACGTGGTATGAATTTACAACTTTACCCCTAACTTAATAATACACTTGCGCAGGAAACCAGTACAATCGACGACTAGAAGTCAATGGACATTTACCCATAAATGGATCATCCCGTGATCTCATTGTTTGGTTCAGAAACTTTCTTTGAGAGTTTCATATCCCTAGTATTATGTATTGACCCAGGACATCCATCGACAAGGCGTTGATTTTCCTATTAGGCATCCTTGCCTTAGTCGTTTGTGGCCTCGTCCTGACAGCCTTGGCTCTTGAGAAGGGTCCTTCTTCAAGGACCCTTAGTTGGTCCTTGGGGATGTTTTACCGGACTTTTACAACAAAAATATGTTCGTTTACGAGTTTAGGATGAATTTCATTCAAAAGGAACATGTAAAACTCAACGAAACATGCAAAGATACAAAAGGTCGTTTCAAGGCAAACCTTTCGAACCTCATGGACGTTCTTTGATTTTTTACCTCCAAACTTCACGAAACTTCACACACATCCTATAAAAACTATAATAGATCATATAATTACCTTATTAAATTATGAAACACACAGTTTTCCGAATAACTACATATAAGGCACATAAGCTACTTAGTCGTCGAACGTCTTAGTCGTCCTTGATGTTTGATTTCTAATGCACCTAAAACTCTAGACACAGCCTCAATACCACATTTTAGACTAATTAGGACCATATACCTCATAAAAACCATGGTAGGCTCTAGCTTTACCTAATTAATTGAGGGTGGTATAAGAATGACTAATTAAGCTTACTAAGAACGACTCTTTCAACTCCATCAATGGTTGATGAAGGTGTTGCTTAGACTTCAATAAACCACCAAAGATGATTCGAAGTTATGATAGACCATAAAAACTCCATTCCAAGAATATTATAATGTAACATCCAATCTAGATAACATATAAACATATTTCACTAGGTGTTTCTTCACTTCTTCTACATGAGACAGATACCCATGGTCATACGACTTAGATCATCCACAACCACGTTGGCCTTGCTGGGGTGGTAGTGAACACTCATATCGCGATCTTCAATACTTCCATTCACCTTATTGTCGTAGATTCTACTATTTTGTGTAAAACACATATTGAAGACTTTTGTGCTCAGTATACATAAACATGGACAACATACAAATAATGCCTCCATATTTTCAAGGTAAATACCACGCCCGCTTTATATACCATGGTTTCACGAGATTATTAATACTTTTTCCTTAAGTTTAGGTGTTCAAAAGCCTTTTTGTGCTAATTTTTTATATAATTTGCTCCTTATTTGCAGGAAATCTTTCAAAAGATGATTGCGGAGGTTTTTGAGTGAAGAAATGCAAAATAGACAACCTACGGAGCTTGTGACGATCTGTCATGTTCGTGACAGTCCGTAGGGGGGAGCGTAGTATAGTTGCCTGAAGGAAGATGGGGAAGTCTGACCAAGTGGGGGGTTACGGAAAGGGTGACGGATCATCGTAGCCATAACGGTCCGTCCTGCAGGTTCGTCATGAAGATCAGAGAAGTATTCATACCACCATATTCCAAGAGTTCAAGTGTTTTGAACGGAGACCCTCGACAGACCATTGTGCCTTTGATAATCCGTCAGACGTGCCGTCGAGGGTAATGAAGAGAGTAGCAGAAGAATTTGCAAGTATGGGACGATGGAGTCCATGACGACCTGTTGTAACCACGACGTCCTGTCGCGAGGTCTGTCAACCCAGCCGCGTTTTGACAGATTTCCTGCAAACAGAGTCCTTGTTTAATTAGTTTTTTATTTTTTATAAATAGTTCGAAAAACCTCCTTTTTGAGGTTAGAGTCTAGATTATTTAGTTAGACTCTTGATTATTTTTTAGACCTTTTGTGAGATTCTTGATTATTTGAGATTCTTGTAATGATTGTTGGTGATTTTTTTTGATTAATCAAAGAAACTTTCAGATTTACTCTTTCCCATTGAAGAAAGTACATGAATTCTTATATCATATATTTGAATATTGTTATTATGACTGTGGGTAACTAAACTCCATAACTAGGGTTGTGGGAACCATAGGCAAATAATGAGGTAAAACCTAATTAAAATAACAATTCTAGAATGGTGTCTTGCATGTATTGATAATTCTTTCGCTTAGAAGTCTTTTAATGGATGGACAACGTTAGAACTCGCCTTAATGCTACTTGACGGACCAAAGATATAGATAATAGAAACGAATTATCAACATAGATTTAGTGTATACTGTCAATAGGCTAGTATTGATTGGTAAGAGGTAATAACTTAGTCAAATATCGAATACGGTTCTTAATATGAGGTAAATATAAGGGTTAGTGTAGCAACACACGTAGCCAGACCAAGGTGCGAAGTGAAATTTTCTAGATGCCGGACCAAGGATTTAGAAATACATAATTATCACTTTGCATGCAAGATACTAGGAAGAATTGTATATTTAGAATTATCAAGTTATGAACTTGTGGGGAACACGTAAACCTAGTTACTTTGATTAATTGATTAAACTCCAACATTCGAAGTTGTTAGTTGTCTCCTTTAATTTCGCTAGTTATTTTCATTTATTTAGGAATAGAAAACCCCCCTTTTTATCATTTTTGCTTTCCAAGGAAGTAATTGACTGAACAATAGTAAAATAGATTGATGTTAAGTCTAAACTATTTTCCTCGTGGGAACTATCCCAACCTCATTAGTTGGAGTATTACAAATCTATGGACATCCTTTACTAGGTCTTTCATACCTTTCTCCACATGAGACACACTAGCCATGGTCAAATAACTAGAGCATCCACAACCACGTTAGCCTTGCTGGGTGGTAGAGAATACTCATGTCGTATTCCTTTAAAAGTTCAAACCATCTTCAATGTTTGAGATTCAACTCCATTTGAGTAAACTCAAACCAAAGAAACTTTGAATATCCATTGTAGTCAAAGTTCTTGGCCAATTGTTAAGAACTTCCATTTTCTTCGGATCGACCTCAAACCTCACTTGAGATAATGTGACCAAGAAACGCAACTAACCTCAATAAAAATTCACAGTTACAATACTTGTCAAAGAGTTGATATATTCCTTGATGACTTGCAATAAAACTTACAAATGGACCATATTCTCATCCTCACTCCTAGAACACACCAACATATCATCAATGAAGACAATCACTAAAGAATCAAGGTAATTTCAGAACACTTTATTCATAAGGTCTATTAAAGTTGTCGGGGCATTACAAAGGACATAACTAGGAACTCGTATTGGCCATACCTAGTTGGAAAGTCGTTTTAGGTATATCTTCACCTCTCACCTAAGTTGGTGATACCTCGACCTTAAATCAATTTTTGAAAAGTAGCTTGTCCCTTGGAGTTGATCAAATAAGTTGTTAATCCTATAGAGAGGATACTTAATCTAAATAGTGACCTATTGACATGACGATAATCGATGCACATCCTAAGAGACTGATATGCTCAAATTATACCTCCCTAAAGAAGTATAAACAATAGTTATCAAGTAGAGAACCCAACTAGTAGGTTAGGGTCGAACCCACGAGGGAAATGTTTAGGCTTAATTTTAGCTCATGATTATATCAATTTAGTCAATGTATTTCCAAAGGAAGTAAGAATGGAGGGGTTTTGTGAATCAAATTTCATTAATGACATAATAAGCAATTTGGACAAAAATAAACTTTGGTTTTGTCAAGATGAGAGAGAAACTAGAGTATATATGTTCCCCAAAGGTTTGTAACGGGGTATTCCTACCAATAGTAATCCTTCCCTAGTGTATTACATTCAAAGTGATAAAGTTGGGTATCTCAAATCCTTTGTCTGACATCTAGAGAATTTCACCACGCACCCTGATCCGACTACGTGTGTATAATATACTAACCATTACATTTAGCTTATGTTAGACATCATAATCGATGTATGGCTTAATTATTATATTGAACCAATGGACACTAGCCTATAGATAGTATCACACTAAATCTACGTAATTATTCATTTCCTATACTACCTCCTGGTCCGGAAAGTAGAAACAAGGCGAGTCTAATATGTGTACTCGTTAAAAAAATCTTCTAAGAAAAAGAATTATCAATGCAAGCAAAACACTATTTAAAATTACTTAATTAGTACGAGAACATTGTTGATTACCCGTGGTACCCACAACCCTAGTAGTGTATTTAGTTACCCATGCTAGCAAGATCAACATACACAGTTTTAGATGAAGAAATCATGAACTTACATAACAAGAAGAATAACCCAGAAATCTAACTTGAAATTTCAAGAAATTAATTCAAACCTAATCCGAAAATAAATTAATTGCCCAAGTTGCAACAAAAAATTTCCAATATACAAAATTAGAACAATGACAATAATAGCTAACTCCCAAAATGAGGTTTTAATACCCTTTATATAGAAAACATAGTCCTAAAGAGAAGGGAATTGAAATAACGAATGTTTGTTAAGGTGACTCGGCTTCAAACTATGGAACAACTAATGGACCTTCGATTAACTCCGTAACTCAGGGCTTAGAATATTTTTCGACTCGGATGGCACTATAATACCTCTAAAGAGACTTGGTTGCAACTAGAGCCTAACATGTTTTCATGAAAGTCTAAGGTCTTAAAATGTTTTATAATAGTGTTTATAGGAATTTATCAAGTTTCATGAAGTTTGTAGGTCAAACGTCCAAGAGTGTCCATGACATTTGAAAGGTTTTCCAATAATGACCTTGTGTGGCTTAGTATGTTTCGTCAAGTTTACGTGTTCATTTTGATGAAATTGATGTGAGAGGTCCTAAAATCCTATGCGGACATATTCCTATTGGAAACTTCCCGGAAAACATCCCCAAGGACCAAGCAAGTATCCTTGAATAAGGACCTTCACAAGATCCTAAGGTTGTCTAGATCATCCCAAACGACTGAGGAAATAGACGACAAATATGATGGTCGAAACCCCGTTGATGGCGATTGTGGGTAAAGACTTAGCCTAGGGAGTTAAGGTCCCAAATCAAGTCTCTGATCCAATCGACGTATAGCAAGGATGGTTCTTTTTTGGACCTACGCCCCGTCGATAGGCAGTTTTTGGGTTGAGTATACAACTTGTGCAGTTCAATAGTCAAGAAATTTCAATTCAATATCATACAAACCTATCAATCCTAATACAAGTAATACTTCAACACAACATCATAACTTAATAACAACTAACCATATATTGAAGTAAAGAATATGGATCACAAGACTTATCAAGTTTCCTTCATAATTCATCATCAAGGTCTTACAATCAACCATTAACTAAACCCAACAATAGTATAATATCATCACATATCAATAACAAACATGATAACAAAGTCAATTAAGTTACTATATCACAATCCTTTACTAGTTCAAAGCTTAAGATAGGAGACATAGGTCAAACTCATAATCTAGATCAATTACTCAAGAACTAGAATTATAGGACTATAATTAATCCTAATCTATTCATAATTTATACAATAACATCATCTAGTATTAATTCACCCCATAAAAAATTCAATTGAACAAACATTACACAATTCATATCAAGATCATAACCTATGGTTAAGGGGAATAAGTTATCTTCTACAAACTAGACAAATCCATCAAGATATAACATAATTAATTAAAATACATGTTAATATTCATTATATCCAAAGAAATAAAAACAAATCAATTCACAAGATCAATTCGAGATTGGAAAAGACCCACTTGAAAACTCAACTTTTGAACTCAATTTGATGATGAAACGTTTGAGAAAATAGGTCTCAAAGGTTAAAGGAATATCATACCTTAATAATTTATGAAGAATGATAGAGAAATTTGACCCTTTTCATCCCTTAATCAAACCCTGTCTTGGTCTTCAATGGAATTCTTCAACTTGAGATAGAAAGAAGGAGAGAAGGAAAAATGTTTGGGTTTGTGAATTATGAGAGCTTAGGATAGTCTAATTAGATTAGGGGGATTTATATAGGTGGTTAACTCAATGAATAATAATTACCCTAAACCCTAATAAACCTCTTAACTAATCCAAATAATTAAATGAATTAATTCAAAAGTGCAGCAAAAAACACAGATATGAAAAAATAGTCCCTTAAAGAATTTTGCTAAGTGTAAATTTAATTGAGGCAATCGATGTCCCGTCAATGGACCACGAGTCATTTCTTGCATCCGTTGGAGACACTGTTCATTGACAGCTTTTTGTCACTTTTTCAAGGGTCCTCATAAAGGGACCTTAGTTGGTAATTTTGGATTATTTTTCAAACATTTCGACTATGAACTAACTCTAATATGTTTTAGACACCATTCCACTAATGCTCATCATTTTCAACTCCTAAAAGCTAGTTAAATAGGTTAAGGAGAGCTAGTACATCTTTGAACTAGTTTTTAGACATCATGGATGTTCTTTGACGTTTTGGTTTCTAGACTTGCTAAATAAATTATATTCATTGAAATATACCTTAAAACGGTGTCTAAATATTTTGACAATCATGTTAGGCACTAGAACACGTCTTAGATTTTCAAAGTGTTACAAGTATATGTAAAGTCGTCCACACTAGTTTCATGATAAAGGTGTGTGGATGATGTTGTGAATATGTGATGATCATTTTAGGGTTAGGTGTGGTACGAGATGTATAATGATGATGAGTAACTTATATCATGACCCTTACCTATATGAACCCTATATGAATGTGTGATCAAAGTATGTTAGGACTCTTCTATTCTAATGACTGAATATGTTCTTGTCTCCTATGATGTACAGTGAGTGTGTGTAGCCTATAGTCCTTCATATTGTATATGAGTATATGAATTGGGACTTGAGGAATGTTGTACATGTGTTGTGATCTTTAGAGAGTGGCTTCCTCAAGGTTTTCTATAGACATTATGTGATCATGTTGACCAATCTACACACACACACACTTCATGCATGTCTATGAATAAATATAGATTCATGATGACTAAGGAAAGTGTAGTTCTGCTATGCATGATTATCTATTTCCATTCATGTAAAGTATACGATTAATGAAGTTATGAACATGTTTTGTTAGAGGTGTTTCTGTGAAGGTATATCTCACAGTGAATGCAGACACATATGATGTATGATTGTATGAATATGTGAAAGGACATTCTCATATGAAGTAGGGTCTATAATGAAAGAAATTCTCATCTTATAAACCTTTGAGTTGTATGCGGTATGAAGGATCAAGATCTAAAGCATTCTTTATGGACTAATGCGTTAAAGGCTTAAATATATATAAAACAGAGTTAGAGTATAGCACCGATTGAACATGACAAATGAGATTGGAAACGAAAGAGTTCCTATGTAGCTTGTTATGATGGGAGTCTTTCATATAATTATGAGTTTCATGTTCTCTATATATTATGCATGTCCTAAATACACTATGTTATGCACATTATGAATGATCATTATTGCATGAAATTATTTTTTGTTAAAATTGCATAATTATCATGTTGTTGTGCCCCTTGATATGATAAATGTGCACTTAATGCATGAGATGGATAGATAACCATGTTTGATAACACTTTTGATATGAGGGTGTTGTCCCAATAATGAAGTTTTGAGTTTACTTAAAATGAGAAATGATGAGTCCCTTGAAAAAGATGTGACTATTCTGAATTAGGAAGTGTTGTTGTAGGCTCACTCTTGAGAAGTGATGATATCTCTATCCAATGTCATAATTGTGTGCCTAAGAATTGTAGCAACTTTCCTAAATGATTTATGGTTATGAAAGCTAATGTAATGTTAAGAAATGAAATTGTATGAAATTACTTCCTATTGTTGTGATGTGTGTGGTATGAGCTGCCATTTAAACTTCATAAGGAAGATTGATTGAGCATGCTTTGGTTTGGAGTAAAAAAATCCTCCTTAAAGTGAATTGACCTTTGTGTATTGCTTTTATAAAGACTCTATAATGCCATGTGTGTATGTTGTGACAAGGAGAAGCTAGATCCTCCTTGAACAAAAGTTAGAAATGGTAATGTTATGTTTGAACTTGATTGTATCATGTCTACATTATGAGATTGTAGTTGACCGACATGATTATATTTTTTGTGCAACTAAGTGAATTTCTTAATTTTCATGAGTTGAAGTGTTGATTTGGCCTATGTGTGCAAAAGAAATCCACTGTATGTATAATTATATAATGAAATAAGGAGCATGCCTAAAATTTGGAGAAGTTAGTTCATCCAAATGGCAATTAGTATGAAAAAACATGTAAGCAAGAAATAAGAAGAAGGAGTAATCCATGCTTGATAATTTTGCTTTAGTTGCATGATAGTATGAAGTTGGTGTTCCTTGTACATTTGGTGCTGAATCTTAGTGTTAACATGTTATATGTAGTGAGCTTCTCTATGGTTCATGGAGTCCTTGAGTTGTTTTAAAAGATTCCAAGTGTCATTCGAGGACTAATGTTTCCAAGTGGGGATATTGTCAAGACACTAATGAGTTTAGGTCTCTAGAGGCATCACTTATTTCTAAAAAGGATAATAACATATTAGTTAATTGATTTTCAGTGTGTATACTTTATTTGAAGTGTTTTGGAGGCCAAATGTCTAAGAACAATTGAGACATTCGAAGATAACCTTGAGACATTCTCTGTGTTCTAGTGTGCTTGGTATGTTTTAGGTGTTTTTTATGCTCATATTGATATGGAAGGTCCTTAACTTGTTAATGGACTTATTAAAGTTTGAAACATCTGGGAAAGACTCCCCAAGGACCACCCAAGGGGTCCTTGACGAGGACCCAAAGGCTGCCTAGACACTGCCTTGGCAGTGTCAATCTACGCCTGGCAAAGGATGCCCAGTACTCTCATGGACACCCCGTATATTGTGGGTGTGTCTTAAAAATTAGACGTGTGAGAACAGAACCCATAATGCAAGACTAAGTCACCATCGATGAGCAACAGGATAGACAAAAACTTTATCGACGCCCCGTCATCCGTGACCATCGAGTGGACCTCCACCTTCACTACCTGCGTGCTTTCCACTTATGGGGTGAATGGGAAATTCACCCCACTTCCTAATTGGACTATGGCCGGGTTTTTTAGTTTTTTAGGTACTTAAGTTAGTATATAAGCCTTTAACCTCAATTAGACTTAATTCTTCAAATTAGACTTTCCCTCTCAGAACAAATCCTCTCTAAAAACCCTCCAATGTATATGAAGCCCAAGAATAACTTGGTTGATGTATTTCCATGGATTCTTCATCAATATTTCGTGGTATCATCATGTAATGAGGTATGGTAATCCTTCATCCCTATTTATCAATTCATCTAAGGAGTTCCTTCGATGTTTCAAAGAGAATTCATGCTCAAATTGTTCATCTTTCAATCTTGCCATGGGTTCCTTCTCAAAACGATTTCAAAATCATGATTATGATAAAATGATCATTAGGTACTTCTTTTAATGTGAATCTTACTCCAATTTCATGATGAATTCATGATCCTCTCAAATCTCAATTTAGCCTATCAAGTGGGTAATGTGATCCTTTTTAGATGATGATAAATTGTGATTTAGATTATGTTAATGTATCCATAACTACTGTTTTCTATTCAAATTAATGGTGAACTAGTGGTAATTTATCAACGATGATCAAATCTTTGATAATTGGTATGATTTCCTTATTCCTTCAACTTGTATAGAATTTGTAGTTTAATTGGCCTTGAAGGGCATTGTGTGGTACGTTCCACTTATTATGGAGGTGTTTACATTCTTTTATATGCTTATGTGATATGATCATGTACTTGAAGGCATTATTTGCAAGATTAATTGATATGATGAACTCATGTTTAGGAAGTTGAAGTATTTAGCCTTGATTTTATTATCTTGTTCTAAGTGAATTGATGTTATGTGAAGTATATGAATAGTCTTCTACACTAGTTGTATGATCTATGTGTACGGATGATGTTGTGAATATGTGATTATCATGTTAGGTTTAGGTTTTGTCCAAGATGTCTAATGATTATGAATACTCTTATAGCACTACCTCTTCCTAATATGAACCCTATAAATGTTGATCAAAGTATGTTAGGAGTCTTCTATTGTAATGATTGAGTATGTTCTTGTCTCCTATGATGTAATGTGAGTGTGTGTAGTCTATAGTCCTTAGTATTCTATATGTGTGTATGACTTGATCATTGAGGCATGTTGTACATGTGTTGTGATCTTTAAAGGGTGGCTTACTCAAGGTTATGCTATAGCCATTATGTGATCATGTTGGCCAATGTACACACACACACTTCATGCATGTCTATGAATAGGATAGCGTTATGATGACTATGAAAAGGGTAGTTTTCCTATGAATGACTATCTATTTCCAAGCATGTGAAGTATATGATTAATAAAGCTATCAACATGTGTGATTACAGGTGTTTATGTGAACGTAGATCAAACATTGTATGCTCAAACACATGATTTATGATTGTATGAATATGTGAATGGAAAGAAGTAAGATAAAAGAGAGGTAATGTATTATGTGTATTGAATATGCCTCAAAGTATGATAAATGGCTTGATGTACTATTATGAGTAGTGTCCATGTCTATATGATGTATGTGAACTTTATTCTGTTTATATGTCCTATGTTCATGAAGTTTACAAAAAAGACATGTTGCATGATATCAAATGAGATATCCTCTTTAATGCAAGTCTTTGCGTGGTTGTCATACTTAGTTCATTCTTATACTAATACCATTATTCTTCATCTTTTTATACAAAGTGCAGGTGTTGATGGTTAAAGGATGTCGCCTATGTGAAGAGCATGGATACATCTGCCAAGTTTAAGTAAAGGAACCCTTATAATTTAAGAGTTGCTTATGTCAAGTTGTTTCAAAAAGTTTATGTAACAGCTTAGACTTATCTTTTATGTTGTTAAGGGTCGTGTCCCTATTCTATTTTATTGAATTATGTCTTAAGATGGTAAAGAGACTTAGAGTATATGTATGTACTTATGATATTTTATATATATATATATATGAATTTATAATTCTAGCATATGATGTGCGATGAAAAATTTTATGTTTCCGATATTTTTATTACGATTATATAATGAAATATGTCTAAGGGCTTGCATAAGATCTCCGAGATCTCAAGTACGCCGTGTGACGACTCAAGAGTACTCTTTTCTTCTAGGGTGTACTTATGAGTCGTGACACTTAAAGATGGTCACAAGTCGTTCCGGCCAACCTATGTCTATGTCCATAATATTACTCAAGAAGGAGGCACCATATAGGTATATTCTTTTAAGTCTTCTTATTAACCTTCTTTTCATTATACATCGTATCACATTCTTAACCTTCTTTTCATATTCATGGTTTTTCATTCTATACCTTTTTTTTTATATTCAAAGTTTTACCTTCACTTAGGGTTATAGACTCATCAAGAAGGGTCACTAATCTTAGGTCTACCGGTTCAAGACTTACTCTTGAATACCTCACTTAATGTTTCAAGGAAAGTCACCAACTTAGGGTCTACCGATCCTAGGTTTACATTCATACACTCATTCAACACAATTTAAGTACCAAGTAGGGAAAACTAGTCTAACAACACAAGATACAATATCATTCTATAAAGGCTCTTCTTAACGTTCGTCATCATACATCATCCATTAAAGAAGAATCATAACATTATAGCACCCACACAAGATCATATAGACATCACATGAGTAACTTCACCTCATACATTCATATGCACCATATCATGATCATACCATAATTCACAAAATAATGTAGACAAGGCTATGTTCATTACCATTATAATAATTAAATACTGCCACCATAAGTAGACCATACCAATCAATGCAAATTCAATATCAATTCTAAAACCATAAATTAACATGAAATACTTCATAAATCATGAATTAAACATTTTGATACAAGAACACGTGCTTAGAATTCGAAATAGGGTTTTAGGGTTTTTGAGATCTTTTGAAAAGCCTTTGAAATTGTTTCCTTAAAAAAGATGAATCAAGGATAAATCACCATACCTTAATTATGTTCTATAATATAAATTAGGATTGAAACCTTGAGAATTTTACCTTCTTCCTTAGAACTTGAAGTTCCTTCTATGGAGAATCTTGACTAGAGAGAGAATTTAGAGAGAATAAAGAGCTTATAATTTTTTGGAATCAATTGAGGGTTGGGGTATTTTATTAGGTCAATGGGTTTATAATGAACTAATATAAATATATAACACACCCCCAAAGTATCAAAAATGCCACTACATTAGTTGGACCTTTTTAAACATGTCAAACTTATCTGTAATTTTTCAGAATTATCGTCAGACAATAAGTCCTCTTAACGAAGTTTTTTCCTAAAGATTTTTTAAAATAATTTTTGGGAGAGTAGAGTCCGCGAAGCGAACCAAACATTTGGTCCATGGAGGAGCAAGTCTGCAATGCGAACATGTTCCTTTCATGTGCAAATTTTTGCTTCCTTAGGCATCTTGTTGACCAATGGTTGTGTCCTCCTCAAGGACCCTTGGGTTGATCCGTGGGGTATCATAGTCGGACTTTTTGACCCTAAACATGTACCTCTTGTTGTTACGTTCATCCTCTCTAATTTTACACTCCAAAAACACATAAAAAATGCACAACAAACTATTATACACTAGCGCATAAAAAGACTAGTTTTTGGACGTCTTGGTTGTCCTTTGACGTTTAATTAAAAAATCTTTAATACCTTACTTATTAAGCTATTATTTACTATTTTAACAATTTATTAACTAATTAAACATTTGAGATCTCTAGATAAATCTAGTTAATTTTGAGGGTTGTTACATTTTTTGCCCTCATTTTCTGTTTTAGGATGATTTATTACCTTTTTACTTTTCATGCAAATTTTTCACTTATTCGTCGAGGTGTCATATCTCTTCTTGCTACTTTTGGTGTAGCCATATCTGTAAAGCTTTGCGAAAAATCTGGAAATAATCAAACAAAATCATGGAAGGTCAATGCAAAAATACTTTGTCGAGACAGTTGGAGAAATGCGCAACTATTTTGGTGATTTCCCGAGTTTCTTGCACAGAGGAAATAAGGGTGCAGACAAAGGGTAAACAAGAAGAATTTCGGCCAGAAGCCAAATGCATTCAGCAACCTCAGGATTCTCGCCAAAAGTTACAGAATATCTCATCAAATATAGTATTAAATTAAAAGTGAGATTCGGACTTTAGGCGAGCCGCCGAGTGATATGGTGAGATTGACCTACCTCGCCAAATTACCCAATGTGCCTATTTTTGACTCAACTTCTAGAATTCAGACCTGCAGGCCCCCCAATAAAACTAAATCATGCACCACTCAAACTAGGGTATGGCCCAGTATTAATCATGCACAACCCACGATTTTCCATATATTGTAAAGAAAAATTTTCATAAATCAACAATTTAACTTAGTTCAGGTCAATATTTGTGAAACTAACAGGAAATCAAATATTTAAATCCTACCAGAGATGCCCAACACACATCAACAAACTGATATCATTGCATTTGAGTACAGAATAGATAAAAATACCTTTAGGTATCGGGAACCAACCTTTTGTGCTAATTAAGATGAAATTGAGATGCTAGACAGCAATCCATTCCAAATTCGAGCACAACTCAGTAACAAAAATACAATAAAGGTGTCGAGATATAAAGGTAGAGTTGCAAATGTGAGTTTGAAGAATGAAAAGTGAGAGAATTTAAGTAGTTTAAGAAATATAAACCTTTGAACTTAAATATCATCTACTTACCCCCCATTGGGCGACGTTATTCATGGTCGCCCAAACATCTGGCGCGTGACGATTTGTCACTCGCCTCACCAATTTTTAAAGAACTCCCAGTTAATATTGGGAATCCAAAATACAGTGCATATCTCAATCGCCAAAAAGGTTGGAGACTCACCAATAATTTCTTGGGCTCATATGATTTTACAAACTCTAATTTAGAGTTGCCTTGAGTCCAGCGGCGAATTGGATTGGGGTCGCGGACTTCATCACCAAACCGCCGAATGAACACTTTTTGCTCGCTAAACTCATTCTTTCTAACATGTGTCACACTGCAGCATCCATTATTCTTACAACAAACACACCGATATAAAAAGGGTTTTGGGTTACCTCCCAAACAGTGC
Source organism: Solanum habrochaites (assembly GCA_027704765.1). Classification (NCBI taxonomy): domain Eukaryota; kingdom Viridiplantae; phylum Streptophyta; class Magnoliopsida; order Solanales; family Solanaceae; genus Solanum; species Solanum habrochaites. The sequence goes on along the minus strand of JAKWJA010002495.1, from coordinate 51,318,106 downwards.
TAAGTTAATATTGTGGAACGACGCAAGTCCTTACTTACTTTATGATATTGAGATTATCCCTAATGTCACTAGGTAACCCCAATTGTTTTATTGTGCAAAGATGAGGTAATTCATAATTTACGAACTTCTCAAGCAGCTGGAAAGACTTGGAATGAGAACCAATCGCTTGTTTCATCATTTTTATGCTCTCCTTCTTCTCCTCCAGCACTATGTCATGCTCACTTACCTTGAGAATAATAATTGAGAGAATTACTTCCACACGTTTGCTCTCATTGTCCTTGGAATTTCTTTTCTTATAAGAAGGGATGTATTTATCATTCCTTTTGCATTGCACTTTGATGTTCCCTATTACTTTTCCAACTAATCCATGTAAGTCATTAATGTGGACAACATGAAGTCCTTCTCTACTTCATACTTTGTATTAGCCATGTGATCGAGCAGTGGGGCTGCTATCGTATACGGCAGATTTGAAATACCCCTCGAATGAGTTGGTTGAGCAATATCTTGTTTCCTATACCGAGACTTCTATAGAGATGATCCAAGAGGACTTTATAAAGAATGTCATGAGTTAGCCCTATGTTATAAATTTTTTAATTCTCTCCCATGACTCATGTATTTTTTCACCCTCCAATTGCTTAAAGGTTAGGATACAATCCCGAAACATCATTATTTCTAATGAGGGAACTCTATTAGCTCAAATTTGCCACTCAGTATACTCAACCCCCTCTTCCTTAAAGCAAAAGCAGAAAAAGCAAAATTGAATGTAAAGTAAGTTCAAACCAAGACTAAGCAATTACAAAAGTTATCATAACAAAAAATTCTCAAGTGACACCGCTCCCCGGTAGCGGCATCATATTGATCAACTCATCAAAGACATTTCATATTAAGTGTCTATGATCTTTAAACAGTATATATCCCAATTAAGGGTTGGGATCATTGCCACATGGAGTGGTACTAAGAATGTTGCAGGCAAGCACAAATAATAGTCAAAGCTACAAAAAATTATCAAATAAAAATATAGTAAATTAAAGGGATGACGCAAGAGTCAATTAATAATGATTTTTTTGTATTTACAATTAATATTAAAAATAGTAAAAAAATAATAAGGGCTGATAATAGGAAACAGAAAGCTTGGGATGTTATAGGAATACAGGATAAACTACACTATTGGGTACATGCTTTTGATGAGAACATGTTTAACATTTGTGACTAGTCTAGATTTTAGTGGGGTTAATTATCTCTCGAGTAACTTACCCCGAACCAAATGGGTTTCTCTCGAACACCCATTTTCTGCATTAAGCACAACCTACGCCTTGTCCCACTCACTCTCTCGAGCTGAGTGTATGGAAAAGGACTAGGTTCACTCACTTAATGTGAACCTCATGTCGACCTAATACCACCAGCTTTCAATTTAGTATTCTTAGTTTACGGCCTCTCTCTTGAGCAAGCCAAAAACATGAAGGTGAAATTCTATTTACAACTATAACCCCATTTAGTTCATATAAAACTACCTAAAGTAATCACATTCAAACAACAAATAAACCATCAATCAACAAGACCCAACAGATAATCTAACCCATATTCACAAAATCAAATCCCAAGAATCTGGTTTTAGGTAGACATAAAGAAACTAAGAAAATGATACCAAATCAAAGTAACATCAACTTGTATGATTTATTTATTCTTCAATCAAAGCTATGATGAAGAATTTCCAACACCCACTTTTAATTTTTTCAAGATGAGAATGTTAAAAATTTGTAAGATTCAAGAGAAATGTTCCCAAGATTTTTCCAAAAATCATAAAAATAATTATAAAATTTATGTTCAATACAATGAAAAACTATGGTAAACTAAAAATAATAACACGTATTTATACTTTTCAAAAAGATGTGATGCAAAGGACTACTCAATGCAGCTAGTCAGGATGGTCGATAAACTCAGTGATCCTCGCATTTGTATGTTCATATCTGTCTTACCTTAGTGACAACATATTCGTGTTTTAGATCATTGAGCGACATAGTACTGCTTTGCATAACTACTCGGTTACACACCCACTGCTCTTTTTCACCGCCAATTTGACCATTTCCTTCGGGGCTCAGATCACTAGAACAAAAGGCGAGGATGGAACCTTTTGGTGGTACACTGAATGGATTCGGCGTTCCTTATGTCTTCACTTCTTCGATCTTTAAGTTGCCTTTGTTCCTTTTATTTTTATTGAGTCCATGCTTGCTCTCCAAGTGTATGTACCTAAAAATCAAGGTATTTTATGAGTTTCTAATAAAAAATATGCATTTAAAGACACTAAACCTATAAAAATATATCCCTAAATGATTCAAAATCGTGGACTCGTCACCTTTACGGCATTATGTGTTTATCTGTCTCAATGGAATATAAGGTGTGACAAAGGTGGAATCACAGCAGGTCATCGCATGGATGTTACAAAGTTGTATGTGTAGAGTATTTCTTATGGACGTGTTGTGCATTACATTTATAGACACGCATCTATGGGACATGTAGGAGTTGTCTCTTTCCTATCATTTCTTAGATTATTCTATAGAACCAATGTTGCATGGGAATCATATCTAACTTCTAAGTTCTTAATTATAGAAAAGATATTGGTTACGAGAAAGAGTAAAAGTACAAGTATACAAGTAGATGTGGCTACCCAAGAAGGGAACAGCCAACCACCAACTAATCAAGTTGTTCAAAGTGAGGCTTAAGACGAGTCTTTATCACAGATTTCCCCGACACCTCAATCATTAGAAGATCTAAGGAGGGAAGTTGCACCTCAAGAACCCCCTATTAATGCTACGGAGCAAGATTTAATGAATGTAGTCCAATTACTGACTCGTATAATTTCTATCTAGGTCCAAAGATGAGAAGGTCCAGTAGCAAGAACTAGTGGTGTGGATAGAGAAGTTTGTTTGCAGATACGTGATTTTCTTAAGTTGGACCCTCCTTCATTCATTGGGTCAGATCCTAAGGAAGATACACAAGATTTATAGATCATATCCAATGCACTTTGGATGTTATACATGAAAGTGGTAAAGCAACGCTTGAGCAAGTTTTATATAGATTAAAAGGTATGGCTATAGTATGGTAAGAATCCTCAAAGCAATCTAGGGGAATAGATGCACCTTAAGTTATGTTTGAAAGAGTTCAAAAAGATATTCCTTGACCATTATCTGTCATTGGAGGTTCGAGACGCCCCTAAAGATCAGTTCTTAAATCTCCACCAAGGAAGTATAAGAATGAGAGAGTATCATAATGAGAGAGTACAGTCTCAAATTTAATACTTTTATAAGGTATGCTCCTAATGTATTAGCTACTATGGAGAATAGAGTTCATCTATATATGGATATATCAGATTCATATATGGATAGAGATTGTACAATTGCTTCATTGAATAAATATATGTATATATCAAGGATGCAAGCTTTTGCACAAAATTTGGAGGATCAAAGCCAAAGAAGAAGGACACAACACTCGAAAATAGAGCATTCTAAGAGGGCCAGATCCTCGGGGAATTTTAATGACATCCAAAGGTGAGTTTAGGCCCCGGTTCTTTAATAGACCTCCAGGCCATCATTTTGATAATCTACAGCTCGTGCCCCATCTCAATTTCAAGAGTCTAAATGCAGACAGTTTGGACAAAGTTGTATAAGAAAAGGTTCACTAATAGCTGGATTCTAAGTGCAGGGAAGTATGAGCCAATCAAGAACTGCTCAAAATTCATGTAAATAATGTGGACTAAATCATTTATGTGCTTTTAGGTTTTGGACAAATGTTTTTTTTGTGTTGTAAACCAGGTCATATGATGAGAATTTTCCCTCATAGGAGCGTGGGTGGTGTGGCACAACCTTCCAGATGAGTTGCTGCATCATTATCATGGGAACCTTCTTTAGCCAGGGGACATATGCCTACTAATCGTGGTGGAGGAGCTAGGGGAGAAGCTAATTCTAGTGAAGTTCTGAATCATACATATGCTCTAGGGATCAACAAAATTTGGAAGACTCGTAAGGTACATTGTCCATATATTCACATATTGTATAAGTATTAATTGATCCAGGGTATACACTTTCATATATACCTCCATGGATTTCTAGGATGTTTGAAAAAATACCAAAATTATTGGTTAAACCATTTGAAGTGTCTATGTCGGTTGGCAAGTCTATTATAGGTAGAAGGATCTACCATAATTGCATAGTAACAATTTGTGAACGTGATATTTTTGCTGATCTTATTGAACTAGAAATGATAGATTTTGATGTCATAATTAGTATTGATTTGTTGGCTTCTAGCTATGCCACGGTAGATTACCAAACCAATAGTACATTTCCCTTTTTCAAAAGAGGTCTTCCTCGAATGGAAAGGTAACAATGCGGTGCCAAGAGGAAAAAAATTTTCTTATCTGAAGGAAAAGAGGATGACTCCAAAGAATACATATATCATCTCATGAGAATGAAAATTATAGATGCAGAGCAACCAACACTTCAATTCATTCATGTGGTAAATGAATTTCCCAAGTTATTTTTTGATGATCTTCTAGGTTTTCCACCAGAACGAGAAGTAAAGTTTTGCTAAGATGTGATTTCACTCAACCTATCTTCATCCCTCCATATAGAATGGCCCATCATAATAATGGAAGTTGAAGGAGCATTTAAAGGACTTACTCTAAGATTGATTCATAAGTCCTAGTATGTCCCATGGAAGCACAAACTTTCTTTGTACGTACAAACATGGATCGTTGAGAATGCGCATTGACTACTGACAATTGAATAAAGTAACTATGACAACCCAAGAGTACACCTAGAAGATAGGCCATCATTCAAGTCGACACACGGTGTAATGGACCTCTCGGAGGTCTTGCACAACCCCTTAGACAACATTCATTGCATATACATACATACATATATATATACATATGTATGTATATATATATATGTGTGGGTGTGTGTGTGTGAAAAGTAGTGCAGAATTAAAACTTTTAAAAACAATAGAACAATGATTCAAAATCACTTTCATAGTCACAGCCCATACATCAACAAAATAGGAAGTATCAAAGTCCAATAAAATATCATTAGAAAAGAAAAGTAAAACATAGCTATGTCGTCGAATCAATTGAGGACATATCAAAACATTCTTGAAAGGATGCTAATTTCAATCTTAACTTCAAATGACTCCTCAATTTCGAGCTACACCTTTAGACATAAGACGATGTATAGAATTAGTACATAAGAATGCACTAAGTATGGGACATGCCATAAAACCATGCTAAAAGGACATTTGATTTAAAGTATGTTTTCATGCTCTTTTTGAAGAAAACCTCATAAAAACAAAAATAACAATCACTTACAAGTCATCATACACACATATAGGACATATCATTAGTAATCCAGAACATACAACTTTCAACATTTATAAGCCACAAAAGCATATAAATCTCCTACAAAAGGTTATCCTAAGACCCACTTAAGTAAGATATGAAGCGGTCGCCCATACAACCCCTTCACACACACCTAAATGATCCTTAAGATTTCCTAAATTAATATTATTCTATTTCTATCACTATAACAACAACCAAGAATTACTCTAAGACTCACCTAAGTAATACATGAAGAGACCTCCCATACACCCTCTTCACGCCTACCTAAGCAATCCTCAAAGCTACGCTACATAAGTAATTTTTCATTCACATGCACCAACTTATGTCAATCAATAGTCATTACAAAATTTAAGATACATTCACATTTAGAAGACTTCACATAATGGTCTTAGAAGACCTAGGGAAACCCTCATCCTATCATCTTGAAAGCCTACTCGTGCAATGGACAGATAGTGTCCCATTCCACTACCTACACTTTGTAGAACCTCTCAAATACTAGAATGAATCCCATATGATGAGAATATGAATTAAACAACATAGACCATACTAGCGAGGAATGGAATCCTAGGTCTACCTTACTCTGATGGAAGGTGTTCTACTTGCCAAGGGTAGAACTAGGACACATCCCATCTAAGCACATAGGTAAGGAATATCAATAGTTTCTTTGTATTCTAGTCTCTACTTATGTAGAGTCACTCCCTAATCATATTCACTCGGTGCTAGCAATAATCTCATAGAGTAAGTTCAATCACGAGAGATATATGAAAAGGTACCGTATTTTAGTCATTACCAAGTCATCGTCCTCTTACCAAAGATGTTCCACTAGGGATGCCACATAATGGTCAATAAAGATATCTCAATGACTTTCTTAGTTATTAATTCATGCCGTTCTATCCAACCTATCCGTAAATTCACCAATCACACAAGAAAGATACCATTAAGGCTTTAAACTTCAAGGATATAATAACCTTCTTTATAGGCTAAAGGTTCCATATTAATGACCCTCTTACATGTTCAAGGTCAAATTTCACTCATAAATACACATACATGACAAAGGTGCTTAAGTCTACTAAGACAAGAGTTCATATTCACATTTTTTCATGCATCAAGTATAGGGACATTGGTCTACCGAAAGAAGACACACCTATCATCATCTTATCACATGTATCATGATATCCATGTAGCGCAGATAAAGACATCAACATAGTCAACTATAGCCACATATAATAAACTAGAAGAATTCATGCTTCGACTTCACATAGACACATGTACCACATAATCCTTCACAATGATCACCTATACAAGATAAAACATAATAACATCACAATTTTCAAAATAATGTCGATAAGGCAACGTTCCCTCACAATTATAACACATAAGAACCGCCAGCGTAAGTTTACCATACCAATCAACACAATTCAATGCCTATACTATAGATTATACAAGAGATTAGGTCATCTTACCACCAGTTCATCATAAACACCACCAATCATTAGTCTTCTCAATCAATTCACTTCACGAAGGCTCTTACTAATAGTCATATACACCATTACAAACAATGATCAAAACCACACAATGAACCAATAAGATACGATATAGAAATCATCAAATGAACGATGCCTATATATAATTCTAACATAATCTTTACATAATTCAATAGCTAATCGAATATACACAAGAATTCATTAATATCAAGTCATGATCAAATCACCCATATTATAGCCAAAAGTAGGATTTCATTAATTGCATGGGTTACTAGGAATTTTTATCTAAAATCATTCAATTAACATCAATTATATCATAGATAATTTATTCAAACAATTTTATGCAAGAACCCATGTCTAAAAGTTGAAGTAGAAGATTCTATGTTTTATATCATCTTTGAAAACCATTGAAATTGACTCCTTGAATGGAAGAGAATCCATGGATGAAACACCACACCTTATATGGAGCAAAGCCCACGGAATTGATGGACAAAAACATGGAAAATCTATCTTCTTCCTTGGAGCTTTAAAGCTTCATCAATACAGGTTTTGGAGAGAAGGAATGGAGAGGTTTGGTTTTGAGTTGAAAGTTTTAGCTTAATTTGTGACTTTTGGGGTTTAAAAAGAATCAATAGCCTTCAATAAGAAGTTCATAAAATACCCAAAATATCCCTACACATATATAGAACCATTTAACCAATTAAAATTTGACTTAAAAATGACGCGACCAAATCTGTGACATGGCTGCGCGTCGCGGGGCCCTTCCAATTCTTGGTTATGGAAAATTTTGAGACCGAAAGGTTTATGTTGGCCCCACACACAGGTCAAACATTTTTTCCTTTTAAGTGTAGTTGAAGCGACGTGCCTTGGACCTCAATTCTTGGATGCCTCAGCAGCTTCATTGGCCCATGTTTGGGTCCTCCTCAAGGACCCTTTGGCTAGTCCTCGGGGTGTCATTCTCGCACGTTTAGACCCTTTACGTGTCACTCTATGTTTAATAACCATCAATACTAAAATTAACCCTCATACCGTACCCCAAAACTCCAAAACAAAATACTACGACGTACTAATTAGACTTAGAATAGTTTCCAGACGTCTTGGTTGTTTCACTTTCATACTGCCCAAACTAAAATCTAACTCTATAATTCATAATTTTTACACCTTATAAACTCATGAACACATGATAGGCTCTAGATCTAGCTCGTTTTTAGGGTGTTACAATCTCCCCCACTTGGACAACATTCGTCCTAAAATGACACTGAAGCACTTTCAACACTATCAAAAGATAAATACTCAAGACTAGCAGCTCATAATCATACCTCAACTTACACAATACACATAGATAGGAGGAACATCAGCTCCATATAAATAAGAGACTCAAAACACAACAAGCAAGTATAAACTACATCTACAACTCATCGTGCAATAAGACTCACATTTTTTAAATCATCTAAGAGGAACTCCTTATCAACATATCATCATGCTCATATACCACATTTTAAGCACATTATAACCATTTTTCATGAAAACACAATTTAGCTATAATTTTCATATACTTTGCAATAAACCTGAGCACTAGTACACTAATGCAGCATTTAAGCAATTTAATATCAAGGCATGAAAATATGGGAGACATAAGCATATAAACTCACTTTACAACATCAATATAACCTCATTAATATGTAAAAGTCAAGTATAACAATGAAATTCATTTTCATTTACACTCCTCAACAACATGCAACATACTACAATAACATTCTAACTCTCACGCTTGAATAGAAGAGAAGATAACAAACAACAAGTCACAAACCAAAGATTCACCGTACTCCTTCACATGGAAGGAACCCATTACAAATAAAAAAATAAAACTATAACTTACTGGCATTCTCATCCGAATTTGCCTTAGCTTGGAGAACATAGAAGTTATTCCTCTTTGGTTCACCAACATTGGGAGCATTAGGAGGAACTTGATTGGCCTCTCTTCCTCTAGACACAATACTAAGACAATCTCTCACCTTATGACCATCCCTACTACAACCAAAGCACCCACCGGTACTATCTAGACACTTCCCAAAGTGCTTCTTCCCACATGTAGCACAAATAGTCTTAACACCTTGAGAACCACTACCACTCTAAAGTTTGACCTTAGAGGCAATTAACCCATCTTGATTGGAGTTCTCTTCTTAAACCTAGGCTGATTTTTTTCATTGGATCGAACCATCTTCAAATTCATTGAGATCCTACTAAGTTTTGACTCATCAATGGATTGTACACCATAACCCTAGACAAGTTCATGTCATTATGTATCATGGTTTTACGACACTCTTCTTTCACTAGGTCGGCTACACCAGTCACAAACCAACTCATCTCATCCCTGGGTTAGACACCAAGGATTGAATATACCTAGACATGAGAGTAAGATTCAAGGAGTACTCTTCAACACTCATATTACCTTGCCTAAGGTCAATGAACGCCTCAACCTTCACCTCCCTCCTCTCACGGGGAAAATACTTCCTGAGAAGGTTCCTTAAACTCTTCCCACTCTATAGGACCCTACCCAACCAAACTATTGTCATTCAATTGAGTGAACCATACTTGAGAAACTTCCCTCAATTTGTATGAAGACAACTCTATCTTCTCCCTAGAAGTGACCCCCATACACTACTAAAAAAGCGCTTGGCAATGGATTTTAGCGACAAATTATATTTCATCACTAAATAACGACGGATTAGAAAAGGAATTACCATTTCAATGCTAGAATAACAAATGTATTTTTTGAGTTAGGATAAAGTAATGGATTAGCGACAAAATATTTTTTATGTCGCTAAATATTAGCGCAAAAGTTTGGCGCCCAAAATATCCTACAGATAAGCAAGAAATTATTTGTTAAAAATATAATTAAATATTTCACGACGGAAGAAGTGATGTAAAATTTATCATTAAACTTTCAAATACATTTTTTTAGAAATTATTTTTTATAGTGATGGAAAAATTTGTCTCTAGAATTAATCTATTAAAATATCTTTATTTGATAGAAACAAATGTTACAATCCGTTACTAAGTTTATTTATGAGATATATTCTAGAGAAAAATTTCATTTCATCATTTGTGTTGTATCTGAAGAAAGTGGGCTCTCAACCTCTCCGATGGAACTCTTATCTGAGATGTGAGCTCTCAACCTCTCCATCTTCCATAGATTAAGTGAGCACATTCTTATTAATCTATCCATCTTGATTCGATGAACTGTCTTTTCAAACTCTTTTTTCCCTCAGTCTTCAATATCTCTATCTGCTTTTGAAGTTTAAAGTAAATTTTCCATTAACAAGTCAGTACTCCTTGACTTCAAACAATTAATTGTTTGGTTTAGTGTTGTATTTTATTTTGGGGACAATAGTTGTTGAGCAAAATCAAACCCAATTTATATGCAATATTTGAGGTTCCAGTTTTGAGAAAATAGGTTTTTGTGATGTTCCTGTTTTGAGGAAGTAAGGTTGAAATGTTTTAAAAATAGGAGCTTAGAAGTTGGGTGTAATGAAAATAGTTTTTTTTAGAAAAGATTCAATGACTTATGCGGTGTTTGAGGTTCCAGTTTTCTTCTCTAAGGACTTGATGAAAATTTAATCATTTGAGATAAAGGGTTTCTTTAGCATTAAAACTTAATCATTTTGTGCAGTGTTTGAGTATGCGGTTTACGAGCAATACTTCCACCACCATTTTCCCGCTTTCCTTTATGATTTTTCTCAACATCTAATATAACATCCTTGGTTGTTGCTAACTCAAAATTACTAGTGTCACAAGCAATGTCTATAGTAAAATTATTACTATCTCTTTCTAGTGCACTAGCAAGATGTTTCGATCCATGGATCAAGTGTTGTTACTCTCTTGCATTTATAACCAAGTGTTACTTTAATCTAAAAACTCCAATTCTACAGCAAAGTGCTTAGTCTTGATATCTTATTTCAACACTTATTTACTATTCTTCTTTTATACAAAGTAAATTGCAAACTGATTTATGTTTTATTTTACACTGGATATATCATTTTTTTGTTTTTTTTTTGTTTTTTTTTACTTTATTCACTTCATTAAAAGTATACTCTTTTTCTCCCCCTCCCTTACCCCCTGACAGTAGGTTTTTTTCTCCAAAAAAATGTGTTGCTTTAATTTTTTCTTATAATTTGGGTTGGATAAGTTTTTTGGTTATAAATAATGTTAGTTTACTAAGGATTGCAATGGGGAATATCAAGGGCGGGAGAGGGTAAAGATTTAATGGGGCAATACTTAAATAGAGCAGCGCATGGTAGTGCAGGGAAGGGAAGGACGAGACATAGCTAATATTTTTAAAAAATTAATAGGGTAGGGAAAGGGTGGTTCATGAGAGGTTCCTTAGTTTGAGCACTTGTAGCTTTTAAACAGTGCTCATATTGATCTGCCCGAAAGGATGATTTATAAAAGAACAATACACATTGTACATTGTAGATGAGCTTGTTTTCTTAGCGTAAAGATTATAAAATTGGACTTGACTTCAAATATGGGTCTTTAAGTAAGTCATGCAAAATATTAGGCAACTCATTCAATATATACCATATTAAAATGAATTACATGAATGGGTAAGCACAATGTATCAGAATAACCTGCAAAGATAGCACTTATTGCTCGTAAGTATTGCTTAAGATATGATCTGGCTTGTAGACAGACAAAAGGAAAGAATTAATATGGCTTTGTAAAAGATTGAAGGTTTACTTCACATGTAGAGTGGAAATATGTTATCTATATACTTTCCACGATCATTATGCTCTAAAAGGTTTGCTGCATGTATTGCCACAACAATAGCTACCACTAATGCAATTGAGCAGCCAAAGAACATATCGGTAGGTTAAAAGTATGTCAGTTAGTAAAATGAAAAAATGGTCCTTATGCAAGTGAGATCAATCAAGATAAAATGAAAATATGGTCCTTATGCAAGTGAGATCAATCTAGATAATATTAAAATATGGTCCTTATACAAGTGAGATCAATCTAGATGTCTCAAAAAAAGTTATACAATACATTTGGTCTCCGATTATACTGGAAGAGGAACTTGATACTAACAAGAATGTATTCTTATACATGAAAAATCCTACTCTATGTGTGTCCCTTTTAGCTTGTCATATTAAAAACATTATTTCTTTCTTTTGATTTCCATTGACAAAATGCTTTATGAATGTGGCCTCCAAAATTTCAATGAGCTTAGCAACCTAAAAAAGCAACAGCCGATGAGAGTTTCAAGCTATAGTTGCAACAACAATGATGGTGATACGGAGATTGTTTTTGAAAGTGAAAGACAATGTTCCTCATCTGAGATACCAAGATAAAATTTATCAATCATCTCCAAGTATGATTTAGAGGCTTTCCTTGAGTTGATCTGTATCAAGAAGCTGCATATTAGAAGCCAAACTATATACAAGTACTTCATATTGTTGAATAGTGATCACTTTAGTAATTGTACTTTATCATACTTTTTCATGATCTTTGAAAATGACAACACATTTCAGAAATTGTAGGACTAAGTAGCAAATAGTTAGTTGAATTGAACACAACAAACAACTATAATTACTCATCAGGAAGAAACATAAATGCAATATTACCTGTATTTTGTTTACAAGTCTACGGTATTGATAAAACTCAACAAAATCCATTCTTATTTGTTCCTCATCTTTTTGAGCTCGTCTTTGCTGAATGATTAGTCAGATTTAGAAGATTTGATCACATTTTTAAATGTTGAGATAGATGTTGCTGGTTCAATATTGATTTTTCATTATCCAAAATCTTTACTGGAGCAGGCCTAAAACCAGAAGATTCATCTTTGTTATATCTCTTTTCCCTGATGTTAATTCATCTTCCACTCTTTAGTTTGACTTCATGGAAATAAAAAGTTTTTTAATTAAAAAATATCGCTCAGATCTCTTGGACCCAAAAAAAGGAAAGTGCATAGAGTAACTCGGATAAGATCATTAACAAAATTCTCATTCTTATACTATTAAATCTTGTGCCTTACCGTTTTCTTAATAGTTTATCTCAACTTATCATTTTTTAAATAAATGGAATTGATCGGCTTAATCGTGTGATAGTTTTGTTTTAAATGGTTTATATATCAATATTACTTTGATAAGCACATTTTAACCAAATTCCTTATCAAAATCATATGATCTGACAATATTTAGCATTTCAGCCTTTCAACAGGCTTCTCCAGTTCCTTAGTATCTCTTTGTTGTGTTCAAATTTACTATAGATTTCTACTAATTCTTTGTGTAAGGATTCTAATAGAAGTTCATGGTTCTTTTGATAATTTGTTCCTTTATTTATATGATCTTTTTGATAGAATTCAATGATAGCTATTACACTCTTGTACTTATAGGCATCAGTTCTTTTTTTTTATCGGCAAGCCTTGTCAGTGGCAATTTTAATACTTAAGCACACTTTAACTAAGTTGAAAAGCATTTCACTCATGTAGATGAACTTTATTTTGTACTAGTGATAATTGTTTCATTCTAATATACATTGATGCACTTGCTCTCATTATTATGTGTTGTGCTTAATTTGTTGTTTCTCTCTGATTGGTTTAACAACAGTATTACGTTTGTATATATGTATGGCTCGAGTAAAATTTTGTGGAAAGACCTCAGGGAGAAGTAATCCATCTACTTATGTAAGTATGACAACTATTCTCATGCTCACTATAGATCTGATATTTTTATCACAATTAGTGTTGGAAATTTCCAAATTCTCCATATCCTCTCTCATTTTCCAGACAAGATCTAATTTGGAGAATATCACAAAAAACTTTTAAGTACATATTCCATGAATTATATAAGTAAGAATTTTACTTTCTTTACTCTTGTATCTAACTATATTAGTTCAAGGATATATGTACCTTAAATTATACGTATAGTGTAAGGATGTTTTAGACAAAAACTATATTATGTATTCTAGAAGCTTCTAATGTATTTATGAAGAAATTTCTAAAATCACTTAAAATGATGATAATCAAGATTTTCAATTAAAATATTCAATAAAGTGATTAAATAAAGTGATGGATTTTGCTAAACGAAGAAAAGGGTGTTTTTTGTGAGAGTTTGAGGATATGGTTCTTTCTTGTCTTTTAGAGATCCAAACAACAGGCCAGTTTCTAAGGAACATTGAGAACTCCATTTTTTGGTAAAATTGAAAGGGTTCTCAATTTGTGCTCAATACTAATAATTGAGCAGTGAAAGATCAAAACAGAAATATTGAAATCTATAGTGTGTATTAGTTTTGTTTAGGTATGAAATGAGTTGTTTTCTTAGTTGGGATTATATGGTGCATATACTTGAAAAAGATCTTTTACAGATCTGTCGTATGATTCTTTCTTTTGACTCTTTATATATATGAAGTGTTTGTATTTTCATATGAAGTTGATCATTCTTTGTGGATAATGCATATGTTTATGAAAACTAAATGAAGTCGGGTTCTCTGAATTGGGTTGTTGATGGATTTCTTGACAGCAGGCAAGGCAAACATATTCCTATTAGGATCTTGCACTTTATAGATTGTTTGTTCTTCGACTGTCTAGTTGTTTCATAGTTAGCAACTAAGTGCCCTCGTGATGTCTCAAAATATGTTCTATTGATCTAATTGAAATATATTCTATCCATAGTTTGTTAAACTTCACAAATTGAAATTTGAAGGTCCAATTGTTACATTAATGCTAATGCTTAAAATGTTATGCATGTTGTATTTTTCGTCAAAATAAATTTTATTCCCAATGTTTAATGCTTTAATTTTTCCTCTACTTAATACAGGAAAAAAATTGAAGAAATATTGCGGGAAAAAATTGTCTTGACTCTTGGTTTTGAAGAAAAAATTTATTACGAAGATAAAATTTGTACGTCATTATCAGTACTTCCTTCATGTTTTCAATCAACACTGAAAACAAATATGGATGACTTTGTAATGCAAATGTTTCCTGTACTTGCTAATCACATTCTTCCTTTTGTTATTGAGAGGATACAAAAAGGGAGTACTCCAATTGACAACCCATGAACAGTGACACACTTAGTTCCTCCTTCAGCTACTACTAATGAGGATGGGGTTGATCCTTAATTAGTTTCACATGACAATCGTATCATTTTTGTTATATTTTCTTCTTTTTTGAAAAGTACAAATTCTTCAATAAAAATAATTAATGAATGTTTGAAGAACATTTGATATATTGTTTTGGATGTTTTTAATCGAAAATATCATATTTTAATATACTATATATTTTGAACAATATATGAAATTATTTTATATGTTTGTTATTTTAGTGGTATTTAGTAATTTAATTTGAATATATAAGCAGCATATTGAAAACAAAATAAATAAAATTTTCAAGAAAAAAATTAGCAACAAATATGGCGACGGACCAGCGACGAAATTTAAGTGTGCCAAATGTGATGTCTCAAATGACAGAATATGTTGTGACAGAGTAAAGACGAAAAATTTATCACCATTCATTAAAAATGATGGAATAAACTGTAAATTTAGCAAATAATTTTAGATATAATAACATATTAGTCAGTAGCTAAATTTGTGACGGAACACATTTTTTGTCACTAAGAGATTACTAAGGAGAGATATAGAAACACTCAATAATTTGTTGCTAATCCGTCGCTAAACCTATTTAGCGATGAAATATCATAGAGTAGCAACTTATTTCGTCCGTCAGTAAAAGCTAATTTTTTTTGTAGTGATAGCACTCAACACCATGTACACACCATCAAGAAACTATTGGGGATCTTCTCCCACCTTAGAGCCAAGGAAGATAGTGGGATTCATTCTCACAAAATTCCTCAATCTAGAGGTCATGGTACTATCAAAAGCATTCACCCTAAGCTCAACATCCCTATTTACCTGCCTTGTCATGGTTCGGGCTTGGGCAAGAAGAGCCTCTCTAATCTCCTCATTAGTCATGTTCGGAGGAACCACCGAAACCTCATAACCTTCACCAACTATGGGGACTTGATCAACTTGAGGAACTTGAACACCTTGTAGAACCTGTCCACCTTGGGAAGAAACTTCCTCATTAGTTCCTTCCTCTTAAAATCTTCCTGTCACGACCCGAGACCACACCCTAGAAAAAAGTGGCAATCTCAAATCGTAGACCGACGTACTTGACCTCTCAGAGGTCTTGTGCATGTCATTCTGTGTCGTTCATCGCATATAAGCATATGAAAAGTAGTGCAAAATTAAAAATTTTACACGAATATCATAAAACATCTCGATATAAATCCATAGGAAATACTAAGTCTCATTCATCAAATCTTAGACTCAAGAATACTTGGGACACTTTCCATACAATACGAATATAGAATACTTAGTCTATTAAAATACTTCAATGAAAGAAATAAAAGAAATATATGCCCTCGAGTCAAATGAGAATAGACTTCAACTTTCTTGAAAGATCTTCTAATCTAAGCTTATCTCCCAAAACAACATTCACCTATGAATCACTTTAGAGATAAATAAAAGCATGGAATTAGTACAAACACATGTACTAAGTATGGCATAATGCAAAAAAATAATGAAAACAGACATTTATTAGAAATATGCATCTTTTGATTTAAATATCATAATATAAACATACGAAAAACATTTACCACCTTGAAACACATAAGAAATCTCTTGAACAATTTATCACATTTTTAGAAAAACTTTACAGTGAGCTACATCACTGTTACAGTGAATTCCTTCAGTGTAACAGTGAAGTCCTTTAAATTCACACAGGACACTTTCGAGTATGTAATCCTTTCACTAAAAGCTATCATAAGACTCACTTAAGTAAGACAAAGAGAGACCTCCCATAATCCTCTCTTGGCACACATAAATGATCCTTAAGACCTCCTATAATGAGATATAAACACTTACAATACATCAACCACATAAACATGAGATCCTCTTACCGAAGGTGATTCTAAGGTTTCACTTGAGTGAATTGTGAAGAGACCGTTGATACAATCCCTTACACACACACACTTAAGAGTTCCTACAGATTACCTAGGATAAGATAATTCTCACTTAATACAATAGCATACATATAATATGGCATTCTCCCTTCCAAAGGTTATCAAAAGACTTACTCAACTAAATCAAGAAGATAACATCCATGCTTAACCTCTCCAACATTACCTAAATAATGCTTAAGACTACCTAAGTATGGATAATGTCTAATTAATCAACCATCTTTCCTAACAAGAATCATTCTTAAGAGTTATCTTGGTAAGATACGAAGTAACCATTCCTATGCCCCCTTCACACCTTAACTAGACAACCCTTAACTACACTAGTTAAGTACATATTTATGTAACATGATTTCTTAACTTAATGTCATTTTATTCATTATTTAATTTAAGAGACATTCATAACATAAGGACATTTATGTAATGGTCTTGGAGAAGACCTAGGGACTCTCACTAACATCTTCAAAGACTATAGTGCAATTTCTAGATAGCGTCCCATACCACCAACTAAACTTCATAGAACTTCTCTAATGCTAGTAGGTATCTCATTTGATGAGAATAGGAAATAACCAACATAGACCATGGTTGTAAATCATGGAATCCGGAGTTGTAACCTACTCCGATGGAGGGTGTTCTACTTTCCAATGGTATAACATGGACACATCCCATGTAGGCACATGGTTAAGGAATCTGAAGGTCTTACTTTGTACTCTAGTCTCGTTCTTCACTATAGCTACTTCCCAAGCCATACTCAGTCGGTGCTAGACTTTTTCTCACAGAGTAATTTACATTAAATGTTCATAAAAAGGGGTTATGTATCAAGTTCATAACCTAATCACATTCACCCTACCAAAGAGGTCCTCTAGGTTACCTTACAGTGGCGACAAGATAACTCTCACTGATTTTCCTAAGGAAGATATGATGTTGTTCCAGCCAATCAAACTTAAGTCCATCATTCATTACATGAAGGATATCGTTGCGGCTTTCGACTTCAATGTTCATAACCTTACCACTAGGTTCAAGGTCTCACATAAAGACCCTCTTAACATCATTCAAGGTCACATGTCATTCATACATACAAAACTAAGAGGACTTAGCATGTTAAGTCAAGACATCTCATATTCTAATTCATGCATGTATTAAGTAAGAGAACACAAGTCTACCACACAAGACACACCATACTTCAAATATAACATATCACTTTAGAAGCACCTAGACATAACATCATCTTTAGGTCATCCTATACACTACTATAACATCATCAATATAACAATTATGGACTCATATAGTCAAGTACGAAGAAACATGCATCAACTCTAAGAATACACACATAAATACATAGCGATAGTATAACATGATCACCTAACATCATCAATAGAAGAACACATACTTTAACATTACTAACATGTAAATAGATATGATCATAATTCACATAAATAACTACACAAAGTATGATAATACTACAATGGCGATAGAAAGTCATAATGACTTTTCTAAGGTGTGATATGATGTCGTTCCATCCAACCAACCTTAAGTCAATCATTTCATTACTTGAAGGATACCATTACAGCTTTCGACTTCAATGTTGATAACCTTACCACTAGGCTAATGGTTTCACATAAAGGACACTCTTACCAACATTTAATGTCTCATGTCATTCATACATAGAAGAATAAGAGGCTTTAGCATCCTAAGTCAAGACATCTCCTATTCAAATTCATACATGCATCAAGTAAGGGACATAAGTAAACCAAGACAAGACACAACATATTTCACTTTAACACAGATTACATGTCATCCTAGAAGCACATAGAAATAACTATTATCATCTTTATGTCATGACCGGAATCTAAACCCCAGACGAGACCGGCGTCGTTGACCTCTCATAGGTCGCAGACAAGCCAACATACGTCATTCTTACTTCATCTAGGTTAATATTAGCGGAAGATTTGAAACTTTTTATTTCCTAACATGCTTATTAAGCATTCTATTATATATATAATTGTTAACCATCAACCATCTAACGTTAAGATCATAAAATGAAAGAAGCAGTTTATTATAACGATAAAGATGTACTTGCCAACATGGCACCAATACAATGTTTGAACAAAAACGGGAAAGAAATGCTAGTAGAACGTACTCCACTAGCTCAATCCTACAACTAAGCTAAAATGTAAATGGGCAAGCATGCTCAAAAGCATGAGGGCCTACCAAGTAAGGATGAATGCTCAACATCCGGATAGGTGCAACATTGATCCTATAGCTCACGTTCACCTGTGTCTGCACCTAAAAGTTTTGAGTTGTATAGGTTTAGTACACACTTATACTAAGTATGGATATATGCAAGCATACACCAAGGACATGCATGAGTAATAATAGCTCTTTCCTAGCAACATGATTATAGCAGGTCAAGTCAGTGCACTTGCCAAATTGAGATTATGAAAGTGAGTGAACTTTCCAAATTTTTATTAGGAAAGTTTCTGAGCTTTCAAAATTTGGATTAGGAAAGTTATGCCATTAGATTAACATGCACCATCATACTTAACATTTTGCACACAACACACAACAGCGTACACATAGCACATATCATAATTTATATAACACGTAACGTTGTTCAAATCATTTATTCGTATGCCATGAGATCTTGGAATCATGGATTTGACATTTAGACTTCCCAAAATGAAGGCTCAACATATGGGACCCCAACTAGGGAGTCTGCTTTAGCAAACACAGAGTGTTCTTCTTTCATTCGTACGTACTTCATTTCATTTCATTCATGGGCCAGCGTAAACACCGGTTATACCTAGGATGTAGTTTAATACTTTCATCAAGTTCGTTGTGCAATGACCAAGAATAACTTATGTCATTACTTGATTCTAACACACCTCTTGACTATTCTATCCTAACACCTTTGGTGTATATCATTTCATTATGTTCATCATTTGAGGCAGCCTCATTCATACATTGGGAACTTAACTTTAACCGACACAGATCATGTGATCATAATTAAATCAAGTGTTATAACCCCACACCAAAAAGAGGTGGAATCACCTGCCAAAGTGACTCAAAACATGATAGCGTACATGGGAATTGAACCCCGCCAGATCCCCATATTGGAATTATAGGTTCAAAGACTAGGAGATATAAGGAGACCCATACCTGTCATGCCGGATAGTCTCATCTCATGAGAGTTATGTTAACCTCCGCCCTTCCTGAAAGAAGGCATCACCACTCATAGAGAGTCTACCGGTGCTTAGTATAAAGTTCCATTACATTCAACTCATACGTCATGGAAGCTGGCTTCTAGTATGTGGACATCATAGCTCAATATATGATTTCTCATCTCATCATTAGTATTAAGTGTGTTAATCTCTATACAATCATTAGAGTGTTCATAGAGATTGGTCTCTTTATTAACTTTACACTCTCATAGATGAGTACATTTTGGTAACATTTACTTAGGCTCATTTGAGATTACTCTTATCTTTTACATTAGCCTCATATCATGTTGTCACCACATTCATCAACATTAGCACATTTGCTCTTCATAATTACTCACCCCTTTTTACGTGAATGTTCATTTAATCATATGTCAATATACTTGGCCATTTCTTTGGTTCACACTCATACTTAACCCTTCTAGGGTTTCTTTATTTCATTACATAATAATCATTTCATCGTATGACAATGCACTTGGCCATTTATGTGTTTTACATTCGTACGTAACCTTTCTAGGATTACATCATTTCATTACGTACATCTTAGTTCACTTGTTCTAAACGTATGCTAGACTTATAGGTCTATACATACAAGCCATGAGGTTTCATTTATAATTCGTTTAAGTTATTATATTTTCCTAAGAATATGTAGTACTATGCATCTTGTATGTATGCCAAGATCTCGATTTTGATATAAGTGGGCAGCATTATTCTTGAAGATTCAATTCATGGATGACTTATGCATCTATACAGAATTCGGGCAAGGGAACCCGGTTTTCAAATCTCTTGAACAACACTTATATTTTTTTAATTCATTTTGGTTTGATCCATACGTCTTGGGGACCCAAGTTCGAGCCCCAATGCCTTCATTTTATTTTTCCCTAATTTCTCTCTTCATTTTTCACTTATGGAACAAAGAGGATGTGGATCGAACCCCCACNCCTAATATTATCTCCATAACCACGTCGCCCGCTTTATTCTTATCCTCCGTCCCCGATCGAAGCATTCCTTCATGATCACATCTTATTGCGGTGAGTGTGGAAACTTCTCAAAAATAAGAGTGAATCTAATCAAGAACTCTAACTATGACTCCTCCTGGTCTGTAAGCCGTCCTAATATTTTCACGAGGGTCTATCTTGTAATTAAGTTTTTCTTTGAGACGTGTATACGGTCTAAAAACGACCCTAGTTTGTGGTTCAGTGAAATTGAGTTATAAGGGAGCTCAGTGTGAAACCTACTAGCACCTCCCCTCAGTGATAGAGGAATACCTTAGTCGCTATGTATTCCAATCCAAATCATTACTCGCCTACACGAAAACTTTTAAACACACTATGCCTTTATATACCCTACCTATATGTGCATGTGGGTCCTCAAGGTACCGTGAAACAAACCGCTAGCGAGCAGCGTTACCACAAATGTGTGTACGTGTGGTAGAGGGGGAGACAAGTACCCCTTAGAGTCTGTCAATATACTCATAGCAATAACCTTTGTAGTAGTCTTAGACGTGGAGCGGGATTAGTGTCCAAACCGTTTGCTGATTTTTGACCAGAATGCATCGGGTGAATAACTGACCATGAACATCAACTTGAGATGGGATGTTTCTATTTTGGAACATCAGCGTTATAACCCAAGGGTTTTTCGATTCATATTGCCTTTATGGTACACTCTTTTCGTGTTCGTAGGGAAACAATGGGTTCTCTTTCTCTCCGTGTAGTTGTCATATGCAAGAAAGTTAGTTCTTTCAAGAAGACAAAACATAAAAAACATTAACAATCAGAAATATTTCTAAATCTTAGTTAATAGGTTTAAGTTAATCTAAATCAAAGCTACTTGCCCAGTCCCCATCATCGGGGTACAAAATTTGATACTCAAACTTACTTCTCAAATAAGAGTAAAGAGTCGTATCAATAAAGAACCCAAATAATGAGTTTGGGATCGTTTTTCCCCCCTTCACGAGGAAAATAGTTCAGACTTCAACTTTATTCTATTATTTAAATTATTTCCCCTAGAAAACAAAAGACAGTAAAGGGGGGTTTTTTATTTCTTCTTAATGAAAGTATTAATATATTAAAGTAACACTACGATTCAAATCTAAGCTTAATTAATGATAAAGTAAACTTAGGGCTTAAGTGTTCCCAGGGTTTCATAACTTGATCATTCGTAACTATAACAATTCTTTCCTGTATCGGGCAGGCAAAGTAGAAGTTATGTATTTCTAAATCCTTGGTCCGGCATCTAGAAAATTTCCGCCCGCACCTTGGTCCGGCACGTGTATTGCTTTTACTGAACCCTTACTATTACCTCATTTAAGCATGGTATTCAATATTTTGACTAAGTTATTACCTCGTACCAATCGACATAGCCTATTAGATAGTCACTAATCTATGTTGGATAATGCCTTCCTATTATCTACCCTCCTAGTCCGGCCAGTATCATTACGGTCAGTTTCTAACTAACGTTGAACATTGCCGTATCAAAATACTTCTAAATGAAAAAGATTATCAAATACAAGGCAATACACTATTTCGGAATTGTTACTTTTAGTTTAGATTTTATCTGCATTCTTACACCCATGATTCCCACAACCCAGTATGGAGTTTAGTACCCATAATCATTATCAACACTATTCATATATTGTAAATATGAGAATTAATGCATTACTTTGATAGAAAGATAAAAACCCGAAAGTCACCTGTTGATCAAATCAACAAAATCAATCACCAACATCAAATTCTAGAAAAAGTGTAACAATTGCTGAACTAATCTTCAATAACTGTAACAAGAGTACTCAATACTCAATTCTCCACATGTCTAAAATCACCATTCAATATCATATAGTTTCCTAACAAAGAGTCTACCCCAAACAGCGAGGTTTTTTGAACTATTTACCTAAAAACAAAACCTCAGAAGAGATTTCGAATTATTAAAATCTGTCAAAAAACGCGGCGTTGTCGACAACCCCGTGCAGACCGTCGTGTCAGGATGGGAGGATGGGTCGTCATGTCCTCCGTCATCTCCCATACTGTCTCGAAATTCTTCTTCTTCTCATCTTCTGACCAACGCTGAACGAAACTGTACTGACGACCGTTCCAAGACCGACGGTCCGTCGTAGGGCCTGCGTTCCATAGATACCTTCAAAAACTTTGGGAATTGTGGGTAACTGGACTAACTCTCTGATCATTGCGATGAACGCAAAAAGGACGAACCGTCGTTGGCCCTTTTACGGTCCCGTCATTTACTTCCATAATCCCACCCTTAGGTCATACTTCCCCATCTTTCCTCAGCATCCCACTAACGATCCACCTACAGACCGAACAAGCTCGACGGACCGTCAACAACTAATAGGTGGTCTCTTCTTCTTCTTCATTTCTGCATTCTCCTATTTCCTTTTGCTCGCTCAAAACTTTCTGCGTTCATATTTGGAGAAGATTTCCTGCAAATAATGGATAAACTCTACATAAAAAATCAATACAAAATAGGCTTTTGACACACCCTGAATTTACGAAAAATCATTAAAACTGTGACCCCACTGTATAATCAATTCAACACCCTATTCTCATTAAAAAAAAACCGTGAACCACGGTAATAGTCGTGTTCAACCCCTATTCATCAAATAACTCAAACTTGGTGGGCCTTTTTTTAGCCAAATGACATGACTAAACCTCAAATTGGGTGGACTAACTATGTGTGGGAAAATTTCTGGTAATATGCTTTGGTCTGTTGATTTTCAATTGTGATAACCAAGTCATCTAGTTATCTGTGAATACAATTAACACCTTGTAACCGGTCAAACCAATCATACAATTCTAAGGGAAGGGATATTGGTGGTTCTTTTGTTTATCTCCCGGCGCCTAAAAACGACTAGGTTGAATTTTAGAGACTATGATTTGTGTCATAGTTTTTTAAGGTGTAAAATGATGAAATATAGTGTTTAACAAACTCAGTTTTGAGGAGTTTGGAAGAGTTGGAAGTGGAAATGACCAATATGTTTTCGAAAACTATCTATAAGGTCAAACTATTTGTCGTAGTGTTTATTAGTGGAGTGTTTTGGTATGGTTTGAGGGTGAAATTTAGTATCGATGGTTTCAACACATAACTGACCTTTACATGGTCTAAACAGTTGAGAGACGACCCGCAAGGACAACAAAGGGTCCTTGAGGAGAATCTCCAAACATAGGCCAATGAAGCCGCCGAGGTAGCCAAGAATGAGTCCAGAGGCGCGTCGTGCCGTACACTTAAAGGAAAAAAAGTTTGCACCTGCTGCATGGCAAACACAAACCATTCTATCTAAAAAATGTTCCAGAACAAAAAATTTGAAGTTCCTTCGCGACAAGACACGCACTATGTCCCCAAAGTCGGGTCGCCTTTTAAGTCAATTTTAATTGGTATGGTCCATTGTGTATTGCTTTTGATTTTTTTGGACATCTTATTGACCTTTATTGGTCTTTTTTGAAACCCAAAAAGTCATAAAATAAGCAAACCCTCAACCAAAAATAAAACCTCTCCTTCATTTCGCTCCAAAACCTCCGTTGGAGGAAACCTTTTAAGATTCCAAGGAAGAAGGCAAATTTTCCAGTTTTTCTCCCATCAATGTCATAGAATTTTCTTCAATATAGGTATAGTGATCGATATTTGAAATCCTATTACATCAAGGATTCAATTTCATTGGTTTCAAAGATGATAAAAAAAACGTGAATCTGCTATTTCAGCTTCGAACATGGTTCTTGCATAAAATGATTTGAATAACTGTTTCTGGGTATAATTGATGTAATTTAAATATTTTTTAGCTCAAAATTTTTTGAACCCATGCATTTCATGAATTCCTATTGTGATCTAATGAGGTAATGATGATCCTTGATGTTATGAATTCTTGTTTACATTAGCTTGAGCTATTAAAATTTATAAAGATCTATTAGAATTGTAATATAGTCTTCCTTAGGTTGAGATTTTCACATTGCATCTGTTGGATCATTGTGTTGTTTTTTATCATTGGTTTGGAATAGTGTATATGGGGCTAATTGATAATACCTTTGGTGAAGGTTTAATTGATAGAGAAGGTTAGGATTGTGTGTTGATGATGGAATGGTGGTAATATTCCCTAATCTCTTCTTATGTGTAGTAAGCATTACTTCAGTTGCTTGGTAATGATCAAACTTATGGGCGGTGCTTATGTGTTAGATTTATGAGGAACGTGTCTTGTCAGCAGTTTATGAAAATTTGTAATGTTATATGTTGTAGTCTTTGTTAGTTGATCAATGTGCAGGATGAAGTTTTACCTGTGTATATGTGAACAAAGCGGAGTTGTTCTATTTGATTATATGATGCTATAATAACTATGTGATGTCTTTATATGTGTTACTTGGATGCATGATACATGTGATAAGATGATGAACTGTGTGTCTTGTTTTGGGGTGGATCTATATCCCTCTACTTGATTGCATGAAAGAATGTGAATATGAACTCTTTCTTGACTTAAGTAGGCTTAGAACCATTTGTCATGTATGTTATGTAACAAGAGGTGAATAATGACCTTAAATATGTTTAGGGTCAATTAGTTTGAACCTTCAACCTAGAAAAAGGTTATTATTCCTTGAGTTGAAATCCATAAGGTATCATTCTTTTGTGTAAATAATGGACTTATGGTTATGGTTTGGCACGAACAGGACACAGAAACCATATCTAAAAATCCTTGAGATATGCCTATTGACCATTGTGTTGCATCCCTGTGGGACCATCTCTGTAACAACACTATGACTGGTAATAGACTAAAATAACTGACCGTTTTCATATACTCTAGTGATTGAACTTAATCTATGAGATTATGGCTAGCACCGAGTCCAATGCTTGGGGAATGACTTATTTAAGTCAATACATGAAGTACAGAATGAACTCTTGATATATTCCTTACCATGTTCCTTCAGGGATGTGTTGTCCCTAGTTCTATCCTTGGCAAGTAGAACACCGCCCTCATCGGAGTAGGTCGACTCTGGATTTGATGCCTAGGCTAGTAGGTCTAAATGTCGACTAATTCCTATTCTAATCAAGTGGGATGCATTCTAGTAGTGGAGGAAGTTTTACAAAGTGTATGTAGTGGAATGTGTGATGCAATCTTTATCAATTGCACGAGTAAGCTTTGAGATGCTAGAATGATGGTTTCCCTTGGCATCCAAGACCATTATGAAGTTTTCCTAAATGAGATGGTCTCTTAAGTGTCCGTAATGACTATTGAATTGACTTAGTGTGATGCGTGTGGAATGAAAAAGTACTTTCTAGCTTAGCTATTATGATTGCGTAATAAGCTAAAGAGGGTGTATGGCGATCTCTTCATGTCTTACTTAGTGAGTCTTGAGAGTAATTCTAGGTAGGGGGCTAATAAGTAGAAATTTAAGTAACCTTCGTTAGGAGTCTTGAGGATCACTTTGGTATGTGTGAAGAGGTTGTATGGGTTGCCACTTTATATCTTACTTAATGTTTTTCGGATAACCATTGTGGGAGTTAATGCTTATGTGGTTTCTAAATGTTGAAAGTGTTTATTGGTGGATTTCTTGGGATACTCTTATATTGTGTATTATGACTTTTTTTTTGTAAGTGATTCGTATACTTGTTTTAATGAGTTTTATTCAAACAGGCATGAAAGCATACTTTAAAATCAAATGCGTTTTTATATGGCTTGATTGCATATCAACCATACATTAGTGGCATTCTATGTCTAATTTTATATAGGCTTATCTCTAGGTGTAGGTGGCGAGTGAGATGAGTCATTTAAATTGAAGCTTGGAATTACATCCTTCAGCAGGTTTTGGTAATGTCCTCAAATTGATGGAGGACATAACTATGTTTAGCTTTTTCTTTTCTAAGACAAATTGTATTAGACTTTGATATTTTCCTATTTTTGTCGAGTATGGGTTTGTGAAACAAGATATCGTGTGTCTAAAGGCAACTAGTGTTAGCCTTTTGCTATTATTTTTATGAAAAAGTATTTTTGAATCTAATGTTACGTTTATACGAGCACTGATCGACGAGCTTATGAATCGCTGATGCCTTATTTCATGAAGGGAAAGAGGTTCACGTACTCTCATGGATGAGACTGTCCGGCATGTCCGGTTATGGGTCACCTTAATTCCTAGTCTTCAGACCTATACTGCAAATATAAGTATCTGGCGGGGTTCAACTCCCATGTCGCTAGCATGTTTTTGGGTCACTTGGGGCCCGGTGAGGTCCACCTCTTTTTTCCGTTATGGTTTTTCGTGATATTGGAATGCATGATTGGCTACAACATGAATATTTAGTTAAAGTTAAGTTCCAATGCTGAATGAGGCCAGCCTCAAAGAAATGCCACATAATGAAACGACTATACCAAATGTGTGGATGGAGAATAACAGGTTGAGTTAGACACATAGTATGACATTAGTCATTCTCGGTCATTTCACAATGAACCCGTGAAATTCTTAAACTACCTCCTAGGTAAAGCTTGTTTTACACTATCCAATAATGAAATGAATACTAGAAGTATTAGAAGAACCTCTGTGTTTTCTAAATCAGAAGTCCCTAGTTGAGGTCCCATGTGTTTATCCCTCTTTAGAGAAGTCCTAATTCAAGTCCATGATTCCCAAGATCTCATTGCAGACGAATCAATGTATATGAACCACTGTTATGTGTTATATGAATTATGATATGTGTTATGTGTACGTTGTTTGTGTGTTGGTGCAAAATATTAATTGATGGCATGTTTTACTCTAAGTTGGCATAATTTTCCTGATGCAAATTTGTGAACGCTCAGAAACTTTCCTCATCCAAATTTTTGAATTCAGTTCACTTCTTTGATCTCAATCTGGCAAGTCCACTAACTTGGCCTGCTAAATCATGTTGCTAGGATGAGCTATTCTTACTCATGCATGTCTTTGGTGTGTTCTTGTCATATAACCCATACTTAGTACAAGTTGTGTACTAAACCCTATACAACTCTAACTTTTAGGTGCATGCACAGGTGGAATGCTGGCTACAAGATCAATGCCTGCAGCTATCATGCGCTATACATTTCATCCTTACTTGGTAGGCCCTCATGCTTTCGAGGATGCTCTGCCCATTTTACATCTAGCTAGTTGTAGGATTGAGCTAGTGTATTATGTTTCCATTCGCGTTTCTCTCCCCTTTTTTAGACATTGTATTGGTGCCATTTGGCAGTACATCTTTATCGTTATAATAATCTGCTTCTTTCATTTGAGTATTATAATGAAGATGGATTTGGGGAACAATTAAGTATATATAATAATGTTTAGAGTAAGAAGTTAGGACAAATTTTTAAATTTTCCCTAAAATTAACCTGATTTAGTAAAATGACCGGAGTAGGCTTGTTGCGACCGTTGCGAGGTCAACAATCTGGTTACTCTGTCTGGGTTTCCCCGATTCCGGTCGGGACAAAGTTGGTATCATAGTCAATAGGTTTATTTATGAAGATAATATGTACTCAACCAATTGAGTAGTTTTCTAATGTCATGTAGTGAATGCTCCACTAATCCTGATAAGACTGCATGTGTGTGTAGAATTTCCCTCTTTTGATCTTATCGTGACATATCTATGTTCTATTTCTTGGTTTACGAGCGTATCTATCATCAATGTTTGAAATTCCGAAAGATATATACAAGGAAAACGAAGGCAGGCAACAAGGTATTCCCGGGGATAATCCACCGTGGCCAGCACAATGGTTGGGGGGGGGAGAAGGTTAAGATTTATGGGATGAATCCTCCCATTTTAACACTAAATCTAAGATTCGAAATCTCTAAGAGGATTGTACACCAGCTATGTTGCGGCAGGTGGGCTTTCCCAGATATGGTCCATGTCCAACAAATGGAGGAACGGAATAGGAGCTAACTAAGGAAGGAGGGGGCAGGGAACGGTCAAGGCAGTTGATAAGAATTTTTCAAGGAAGAGTGTACTGAAATCAGGGTTAAGCCCTTTTTTTAAGAGAGGGACTCTCCCACAAGGGAGTCAATTCGTCCAAGAATCGTTATCATAGTGTATTTCGCAACCTAGAGTTAAGAGTAGAAAGTGTTTAAAACTTCACGGATGAGAGTGGATAGGGGCCTAATGCTTGTATATTTGTAGTAAACCGGGTTACATGGTGAAGTATTGGGTCCGAATAAGGAAGTCAGAAAAGGGAAGAGAGAGAGTTCAACCTATGTCCAGTCAAGAGTCTCCAGAGGTGAACAATTGCGTTCGAACTCACGTCCTAGGGTGTAGGGGAAGGCACCGTCTGGTAAGTCTCGGTGCGTAGGCCGTATTTAGTCTTTCGTTATTTACTGTTGTAATGGTGTTTATGCACTAAAATAGTGAAGTTAATATGCTTGAGTCCATAATGCTAGTTGCTGATTTTTTATGTACCTGTTTAACTGTATTTATATGTTTTCGATGAACTAGTTTAGGAAGAGTTCCTTATTTTATTAATGTGAAGCGCTACTAGTGGTTTTCAGGATGTGCACCATCATGTAATTATTTGGAATCAGATATTCACCAATGGGAGTATTGGAATTACGTATGTATGCATGACATTTCTATAGAAATGTTTCACTTATTGTTAGTAAAAGAGTAGTGTCCATCTGGGGACGAATGTTTCCTGGGGGGGTGGCTAATGTAATAATCTTAACAAGGGTCAATATGAACTAAATAATGCTTAATGTGTCTAGAATGCCAACCGGTGAGTCTGTTAATTCACACCGATTTAATGCCACGTAAACCAGAACGATTGAACGCCTTGCTATCCTCCAAGACTAAACTTGGGGATTGAGTTGAGATATGGAAAGGTTGGTGGTCCAATAATGTAGGACTCTCGATACAAAGATGTACGCAAAGGAAGTCTTTAACCGAACTTAAAAAGAGGAAATTTTAGGTTTTGGAGGGTGTAGGGGTAAATGGTATTTTTACCGGCTAAGGTAGTAATCGGAATCAAACCTAAATATAATATTACTTATTTAATTAATAATGTGGAGAGGCATTTTAGGGAGAGGGGCCGAAATTGGGCTCTTTAGCGAGTCCTTTCTCCTCCGGGGGTTCGAACATAGGTGAAGCAATGAATTAAATTGTCTTTTTAATTTCACTTTGTAATTAATGAAATTACTTTAATCTGATTAGTTTAGCTGATTTAAATAAACGAAATCATATTTTTTTAAATAATTAATAAAAACCTTATTGACTAAGTACTAAACTAGACTCTAAGTCCGAAAAAACTCTTCCTCTCCCACGCTAATCTCTCTCTCACGTCTTATCACTCCTCACCAACTTTTTAATCCGAAAAAGACGTACAAAAACAGTAGGTACCAACAAATTTCTTCTGCACACTTGACGAACTCGACAAACGAAATAATAAACAACCAACTATCAAACACGTTTAGGTAACGAGAGGGTTTTTTGCGTCAAGTTGGTGTTGAAGCTCTTTTGATTTTTGACATGTGGTTTGGAGGGGTTATTTGGGCAACACGAATGAGGTTTGAACGTCCATATGGTAATGGGTTTCTCTTATTCACTTGTTCCCTTTCCCAAGAGAACCTTTAAGATTAGTATATTCTACCGAAAACAGGATTTTTCCCCGTTGCATATACTGTCGTAGCTCCCGTTAATCATAGGTTGTTTTATGTTTGTTGGTAGAAAACTTAGGGATGAAATGTGTTTTTTGTGATGATATGTGTTTATATGTCTGTTTGGCCTTCGGTTCCCTTCAGTGGCTGTTTTCTCTGTTGATGTTTCCGAAAATGTATCTACGTTGTGTATTCCGTGGCTATTGTTTCATGGTTTCGGATTGAACTGTCACGATTTCTTTAATATTTCATGTACACATATGACTGTAAACTGCTGTCATATGAGTTAAATGTGGGTTGATTGCGGAATAATATCTGGGCTAAACGAATTCATGAAAACACACCTAAAACGTTCTATAATGACTTCAAAATTCCCCTAACACTAGGTGTAACTTCAGAAAGGAGTCTAGATAAATTACAGAAATTTCCACCAGCTTCATATGAATTTTGGTCAAGCAAAGAGAGTTTCAAAATGTTGAAAAAATGAACTAAAACGAAGTTAGGTCATAAGAGGATTGAACCCGTGAGACCCTCACTATGTTTAAAAAACCATGAAAAGAAAAAGTAAAACTAAATCACATGGTATAGGACTCGAACCAGTAGTTTAGCTGGAAAAAGTAATTTTAAAGCAAAAAATAAAAATGAAGAGCAGTGTGATTCGACCCACCGACCTCTCGAATCATATTTCAGGAAGAGTAAAGAAAAAAACAAAAAACATATGAGGCATGGGAATCGCACCCATGACCTCTAGTCATTGAAGGAGAGTAAATAAAATAGAAGAAAGAACTGTGAGGTTGGGAATCGCACCACGGCCTCCTAGATAGTGAAGGAGAGTAAAAGTAACTGAAATACACGAGATGTGAGCTTGGGAAGTTAACAACCCCTAACATCCCTAAAGGCCGATTTAAGAGAAAAATTAAAAGAATTAAAGAGGCTACTGGGGTTCGAACACTACACCCCTCGGCCAAATGAGAGAAATTTAAAAAAAGGCAATTAACATAAAAAAGTAAATGATTTTGACAGGGTCATTGGAGTTGAGGGGGGGGATGAAGCTAGTAAGTCATGTCACGACAATTGGAGAAAAAAAAAGGGTTGAATGCGGTGGGGGGAAGAGAAGTGAGGATGGGGGGGGGGGAAGAGAGGGAAGAAAAAAAAGGAAGAGAGAAGGAGAAGGGGAAAATTAAATGGGGGGGTGAGGGGGTAAAAGGAGAAGGGTGTATCCGGCGGAGGTTGTGAGGACATCGGGGTTGTGGATAAGGGTAGGTACAGGCTGGGGACAGGGGGGGTGGGTGGTAGGACGATAAAAACTGGTAAGCGTGGCGGTTGAAGGACAAGATCCCTACAAAGTGGTATACTATTGTTGTGGGTATTAAGCATAGCAGCGGGTTAGGGAGGGGAGGATTACTTGTGTGGTGTTGAATGAATACCGACCACAGAAGAGGAGGAAAGCTGCATATTGACGCGGTGCGGGTGGAGTGGGGAAATAGCTGTAGTGATGTGGATAAACAAATATGAATGCGACTGGGATAGGTCTGGGGAGTCGGTAACGTGTGAGTGAGTATGAACTGATTTAGGTCGGGGGGATAAGGGGATGATGTTCAAGAAAAAAAGTTGTTTACGATGTGGCGAATTGGGTGGTAGAGAAGAGGGTATTGGTGTTAAAGGAATTGTTACAGAAATTGGTATGGATCTAAGCATTTCGAGGGCCCCTGTTTCTTTTTCTTCCCTCTCCGTTAATTTTCTTAGAGAGGGAAAGAAGAAAAGAGAGGAGGATGTTGAGTCTTGGTGAGAAAGTGGTGGGTCCGCTTGTGGCGGGGCCTTCGTAATCTAGTTTTTCTTGTCTAAAAAGTTGAATCTTATGCACTCAATGCAACCGGTGTGTATGGAGGAATGGTACAGAAGTGGGGGGAGTGAGAAAAAAAAAGTATCGTTTAACAGGAGATGTATCTTAGATAATTTTCTTAGATTTCACGATTGACAGTTATAACTAAGAAGAGTAGTCTAGTTGTTCCTTTTACTGGAGTCAGACTGGGGTCTGACTTACGAGGATGTAAAAGGAGTAACTGGTAGGCTAGGTTACAGTGGAGACTGGAGTAGGATGAGGAAAGGAGGGGGTAAGGGTTTTCTTTGAAGGAAAGCGCAGGGAGATCATCTGTGCTAACTCAGTCTTTAAGGTAAGCATCCTGACCTCTAGATTTATTTTCCTCCCTCTTTTCCTGTTTCCCCTCTCCCTTTCCCTGCCTCCCTTCCTTCTGCTCGCGTCCGCGGTCTTCTTCTTTTTTCTTTCTTACTTCTGCCGTTTTTCTTTGTTCTTCCTCGCTGGCCTCGTTTTTACCAGCCACTTTTTTTTGCGCCCCTTTCTACAGGCCCTGTTTCCGCCCTGGACTTGGCTTTGCATTCGGTCCACTCTGGTCCTCCCCAGTGTGCTCGGCTTCTCCTCTTTCACCCCCGTGCCTCGTTGTGCGGTTGTTTTTTGGTGCGGGGGTGTCGTCGTTTCGTCTTCCGCTCGCTAGTTTGACGGTTAATTGTTACCCTATTGGCTGCGGGGTGGCGCGTTGAGGGGCGGAGTGCGGTGGTGGGGGGGGGGGGGCCTGTGGCCGCGGAGCGGAAAGGTCGCAACCTAAAAAAGGGGCGAGGCCCAAGGGGGAAAACAAAAAAGACTACCAATTCGAATATAAAGGTATCCTACATAAGACGAAATCCAATTTGTCTCAAATAAAACCATGTATGACAATGATATGATAAACATAGTAATTAGACCCATACATTAAGAATAGGAGAATCTACCTCGACTGCTCCTTCAGTAAGATTATTTCTTTTCCCGCAAATTTATCACTAGAAAGTGTCTACTGTTCTTTTATTAAACATAAAATATATCAATACGGATAAGTTTAAGTAAGGGGAGCTAGGTCTTACCTTACTAATCATAATGAAATACCTAGCTTCTTCTACCTAACAAGCATGAAGAAAATAAGATTTAGAGAGAACTACGTAGTTTATGATCACCACAAAATTTATAATAGACTCCGCGATGATATTATAAATGAGGATGCTTAAATAATGTAAACATATGACATTTAAATAGAAAGTTGAATTTCAAAAGATTGATTACCCATCAAAAGTAACTTGAAGTATATTTCTGTTGTCTTCTTCAAACATATGCAACAACACTTCATAAATTCAGACTTTCTCCATGGATTTTAGATCTTGTTGAACCTATTGATACTTCCTAACGGTTATGATTTGCCTGTCGCATTGGTAGGTGCCCTGGAACAAAATCTTTAATCATTTCACTATCCCAACTATGTTGCCTTCAATGTGTCTTCATAAATAGAATTCTCTCCATCTTCATCAGGAGAATCCTCGCACAAATCAATTGTATTTGACAATAAGGCCCTTGATTCATTCTCCTTTGGAGTTACAGATTTAGGCATAAATATAACAGCTTCATGAATTAATTTGCTATTCAAAATAGGTGGTGAGATATTTTTTTATTGCATCAAATTATTACCATTCTTTATTAACTTTACTTTCTTACCATTAGTCTTCCATAAAACATCAAAGTTATCGAAAATAAATAGGTTTCGTGATGCATTACTAATTCTTGCCCTACTCCAACTATCCGAAAATTTCCAGTCGCACCATTTTCACTCAAAGAGAATTTTTTTTTGGAACTATCGGGAAAGGCCTTCACTCACTGCTGAATTTTTGTGTGCATACCAGTGTCCAATTTTTTAGTTACTTTTTTGTTTCAAACTTGCAAACTGCGGCGCTGGATTTTAAGATTATTCCTACATCTGATTTATCCTTTTGTTTGGGTCGCAGAATGCAATTTATTTTTTGGCCTGAACGAACTCATGGCGCATCAACTCCAACTCTTGACATTTTCCCTTTGTTTGCGGTTGTTGTTTGAACATCAATGCCTAAATCCTTTGGAGTTACAGATTTAGGCTTAAATATAACAGCTTCATGAATTAATTTGTTATTCAAAATAGGTGGTGAGATATTTTTTTATTGCATTAAATTATTACCATTCTTTATTAACTTTACTTTCTTACCATTAGTCTTCCATAAAACATCAAAGTTATTCGAAAATAATAGGTTTCTTGAGGCATTACTAATATCTTGCCTCTACTCACTATCAAGAAAATTTCCAGTCGCACCATTTTCACTACAAAAGAGAATTTTTTTTGGACTAGTCGGGGAAAGGCTTCAATCACTTGCTGAATTTTTGTGTGCAACCAGTGTCCAATTTTTAGTTACATTTTTGGTTTCAACTTGCAAAACATGCGGCCTGGAATTTTAAGATTATTCTACATCAGATGTATCCATTTGTTTGGGTCCAGAATTCATTATTTTTTGGCCTGAACAAACTCATGGCGCATCAACTCCAACTCTTGACATTTTCCCTTTGTTTGCGGTTGTTGTTTGAACATCAATATTATTTGTAATAGCATCCATTTAGAGTGAATGTATTTTTTTTGAAGTGACAAAAACTAATTGTCAATCTAAAGAAGTACATTATTTACTTTGATCAACGTCTACAACATATGACACCTTGAAAAATAATCCTAGAATAGTTGCTGAAAACTTACCTAAAGCAATGAACCACGGCAGGGTTCACGGACCTCTATAGAGACCATGGTTCGTAAGACATCCCTTGGTGGTGAGTTATAATCACCAATCCCTTTCACAAAACCTCGGGAACCTTCACGACTTGTGGTACTGATGATGGGCCATTGGGGCACATGCGAAGAGTAGTAGCCCCCCTCCCCCCACCCCCACCTAAGTCAAGATAACAGGGGCCTTCACGTTCGTGGTCTTGATAACGGATTATGGTGGAGTCTGTGAAGATCATCCTTTATACCCCCACACCGAAGCCTACAGACCTTTGCCTACATTAGGACCACAAGGACCTTCACGGTACGTGGTCCCTCACATTGGTCGTGGTAGTTATCTTAAAGAAGAACACTAGAACCAGTAGCCACTATACCGCATACCATGACTTACTTCACGGTCCATGGTCCGTTAAAGTGGTCGTGGTCAGTCCCGCCTACAGTTTTATGTTTAGGGTCTTTTGGTCTTTTCCTTTTTCATTGGACCGTAAAATATGTCATTTTAACTCTAAACTACGCGGTTTTAGTTAGTTTTAGCCTAGAAACATATATATAACATAGATAAGTAAGATCTTTCATAAAAAAATTGAAAATTAGAGTGTGAAAAGGAATAATAGGTTGAGAAACCCTAGTTAAAGAACGCAACACTTTTTCTGCAATTTCAAACCTGCAATAAAAATATTTCTCCGTGGAAGTCATCACCAGGCATGTGGGTTTTCATTATATAGTTCCTTTCACACATTAGGTCCTTATCTTGATTCCCTACTATTAACTAGATCTAGGGTTTCTAAAACTTCAACATATTTTCATAAATAAGTTATTCAATTGTTCCAAATCAAATTATTATGTTATTACTTTGTTTCTTTCATGAACTTCAAATCCTTACCTATATAGTTCTTTAGTTCTTAAATTAAACTTGCTAGAAAAAAATTTAAGTTATTTTAGATAAACATGTCTTAGTTTTTGAATTTGTAGTTATCAATATAATAATGTTGTATGCTCAGTTTGAATGTCTTTTTAAGTTATCTAGTATATTACATAAATTATATCTTAATGTGTTAATCATTTAACCTATTGGGAGTAACATAATATCAAGTTGGACTTGAGCAGTCATCCATATAGTCCCAAAAATAAGATCCATGTAGGTTGGAAGCCCTCTCTGCGGACATCAATTTAGTTATCATGTCAACATACCTCTATACTCTTGGACGGGTATATTGGGTCCTCGTTATAGGGTGTATACATCAAACTCCATATTTATCACATGTGATTTTAATATTGGTTATTAGTAGCTCCCACACTTCAGTCAAACTCTATTGCATTAACCATTTTTTTGGTACAGTCAGTGTTCATCTTGAACACGCTATTATTTGGTCATTTAATTTAGTTATCATCAATATTCAATATACGTATTATGTTCATATTATACTCTTGTTGTATTTCTTGTTCAGTTATATGTAATTTTATGTTTACTCTATCCTGGAAGCTCAATATCTTCAAGTAGTGACGCATATGCTGCGCTACATCTTCTCGTGATGTAGGTTCATGTCCTCAATATTCAGATCACACTTCGATTGGTTCCCAGTCTCCAGTTCAGCAGCATCACTGGTGAGTCCTCATTCTTCGAGAATAATAGTCATGATATCTCTAATTCTTTTTACTAGACTCAGCTGGGGCATATCCCAACACTTCTAGTAAGTTAAGAGGCTTATTTAAGACAAAGTCTACTTCAAGTTTAGTATTTTAGTTTGAAATAACTATTGTATTGAAACTCTTAGAGTTCATTTATTCAATTATGTATATGGGTATTCCCCATTATTTCCAATTTACATCATGTTTTCCGCATCATTTTATTTATATCATATGTTTCATGATTATAGTAGTATCATTTTAAGTTATCAAAAAAAACTCCAACACCATATAACTCTCGAATTTATAGTAGTTTGGCCCGAATTTCAATTCAGATATTGGGATCAGATTGGGGCCAACTAGAACAATCAGTGGGTTCCTGTTTCTTCAAATGCTAATTTTTGGTCAGTTGCAGTTAGAGTGCGAGATTTTTTTAGAAAGAATCTGCATGATTTTTAGGATCGGACATTGCTGAGGATCCCTAAAACTTCATAGACAAAGTCGAGAAAATATTTGAGGTGACGCAGGTAAATGGGAATGATCAGGTTGATTAAGAATTTTACCAATTTAAGGATGTAAATCATGTCTAGTAAACTTAGTGGAAAGAAAACCGGGTCATGTTTAGTGAAACTTCTATGGACAGGTTCTTCCAAAGAGAGCTAAGAAAGGCAGAAGCTTAAGAATTTATGATTTTAAGGCAAGGTAGCATGCCAGTACGTGCCAAAGCTATTCCAACTCTCTAGGTATGCACCTCACATGGTTGATGATTTCAGGTCCTAGATGAATAAGTATATTTATGAAGTGTCCGACTTGGTTAAGATAGATTGGAGGAACAAGATTATAAGAACATAAATGTTAAGATAGAAAGCATTAACATCTCTAGGATTATGACTTATTCTCAACATATTGAGAGAGATACACTTAGCGAACAGGCTAATAACAACAAGAATGCTAGGATAGATAACTATGATTATTATAACTAAAAATTTTGGGGTGGAAATCACTCAAATTTTCAATGAAAATTGTCAACTACCATACCTTCATCAACCAATGTTCCATCCTCCAAGTCCCGAAATGACCAAAAAGTTAGTGCATTAGGCTCTATGACTCAAGGTAGTATGTGAGGCCCCAAAATCTACCGAACTATCTAGTGTGGTAATAACCATCCGAGAGAATTTGCATGAAAAGGAATGATGATTTTGATATGGTTAATCTAGTTAGAGGTTGAGGGAACGTGCTTCTAAATAGGGTCAAGGAGGTAAGAATGGTAGATCTGAGTCCACAACTACATCAGCACCATTAGGTCGCCCAACTCAGTAGGGTACTTATCTGGTACAGGTGGCGGTCATCGCCAAGGCATGTTGCATACTCTCCAAGGTTACTAAGATTCGGAGGATTCTCTTGATGTAGTAAATAGCACATTATGAGTCTTGACCTTGATGTTTATGCATTGTTAGATACAGGGTTGCTCTCTCCTTTACAACCCCTTATATAAAAGTGCAGTTTGAAGTTACTCCAGAAACTCCCTCTGAACTTTTATTAGTCTCTACTACAGTAGATAACTTATTTATCTCTTGAGAGGTACACAAAACATTCCTTGTCAAAGTCTCCCACATATTGACCTTAGAATATTTGTAGAGTTAGAAATGGTAGACTTCGATGTTATTCTAGGAAAGAACTTGTTTCATTCTTGTTATGCCTTAATCGATTGTAGAAATAGGGGTGTTTGTTTTCAATTTCCAGACGAACAAATCATAGAATTGAAGGGTAGTAAATTAGGGCTTATGGGTCCATTCATTTCTAACATTAAGGTTAGAAAAATGATCACTTAAGGTTGTCTTTATCATCTATTTCGGCGTAAGGGATCTAGCTGTGAAACCTCTACTTTTGAGTCATTTGTAATGTTAGTGAATTTTTAGAAGATCTTCTAGTAGTTCCTCTCGAAAGGTAAATCGACATTAGAATTGACCTCCTTTAAAATACCCAGACTATTACTACTCCTCCTTACAAAATGGGTGCATCTGGGTTTACGAAATTGAAAGTGCAGTTGAAAGACCTTGTAGATAAGGGTTTTGTTAAACCTAGAATTTCTCCATGGGTTGCACTAGTGTTGTTCGTGCAAAATAAAGATGGTTCCCAAAGAATGTGCATTGACTAATGACCGTTGAACAAGGTCAAAATCAATAATAAGTATCACACATCCCTAGGATTGATGACTTGTTTGACCAACTTTTGATCACTAGTCATTTATCAAATAAAGAACTCATATTGAGTCGTCATTAAGCTAAATTCATAGATTTTGACATTTCAAAGACAACCTTCATAACTCGATATTTTCATAATGAATTTATAGTAATGTGAATTAAAATAACCAATGCTCCCACAACTTTCATGGATTTGATGAAAAAAGTGTTCAAGTTGTACTTAGACTTGTTCGTTCTCGTCTTTATTGTTGATATCCTCATTTCTGTATGAATGATAAGGAACATGCTAATTATTTAAAGATTGTTCTACAAACTCTCAAAGGTTACGAGTTATTCGCTAATTTTAACAAATGTGATTTTTGGTTGCAATCTATTGCTTTCGTTGGGCATATTTCTTTTAGAGAGGGGATCCAAGTGGATTCTCAAAAAACATAGGAACTGAAACAATGTACTAGAGCTATGTATCCTACAGATATTAGAAGCTCTTAGGTCTAGAGGTTTATTAGAGAAGGTCTGTGGAAGGATTTTCATCCATAGCCTCTATGTTGACTAAGTTGACTCAGAAAAATGTCAAATTTTTGTGGTGTGATGATTGTGAGAAGTACTTCACAAAACTAAAGAATAGGTTGACTAAAACTCCTTTTTTTACTTTAGCAAAGGGTTCAAATAGTTATGTTATTTTTTATAATTCATCCAGAGCCGTCCTAGGTTATGTGTTGATGCTACGTTGTAAGGTTATATATTATGCATCTAGACAACTTAAGGTGCATGAGAAGAATTATCTAATTCATGACCTCAAGCCTGTAGGAATGGTGTTTGAACTTAATATTTGGAGACAATACATATATAGTGACACATAGATGTGTTCACAAATCGTAAGATTCTGCAATATATGTTCACCAAGAAAGAATGGAATCTCCCCAGAGAAAATGACTTAAGTTCCTTAAGGAATATGATAAAAGAGTGCATTACCATCGTGGTAATTCCATTAAAGTAGAATACGCTCTTAGTAGACTATATATGGGTAGTGTAGCACGTGTTGATGAAGAAAACAAGCAAAAGAAGTTCACAGAATTGCTTGCTTAGAAGTTTGTCTTATGATCATATCATACATTAGTGTAACAGTTAAGAACATGAAAAAAATCTTCATCGGTAGTGGAGGTTAAGGAAAACCAAGGTGGTGATCCGATTTTTCTTGAAATAAAGAGTGCAATCCACCACAAGAGATTTGAGGTTTTCTCCCAAGGGGGAGAATGTGCGCTTTGCTATCAGGGTCAATTATTTGTTTCTAAGGTGGGTGACTTGAGACAACATATTCTTGCACAAGCCCATAAATCCAAATATTTTGTTAATCAAGGAGCCACTAAGATGTATTGTGATCTACGAGAATCTATTGATGGAATGGTATGAAAGAGATAAAGAAGACTTTGTGGCAAGTGCCCTAATTGCCATCAAGTTAAGGTAAAACATTAGAAACCAGGAGGTATCACTCAATAAATTGACATCCCTACTTGGATGTGGGAAATGATAAACATGGACTTTATCATAGGGTTACCTCATATTCGCAAACAACATGACTCAAGTTGGGTGATAGTTGATAGAGTTACTAAGTCTTCGTGCTTTTTAGTTGTCAAGACTACAAATTCAATGGAGAAATATGCTTTGTTTTACATTAATTAGATAGTTAGGTTACATGGGGTTCATTTTTCTATCATCTCATATAGAGTTTCTCATTTCACCTCTCACTTCTAGAAGTCATTTCCGAAAGATAATGGTACTCAAGATAACATTAGAAAAACATTTCATCCGCAAATAGATGGTAAAGCAGAGCATACCATTTAGACCGTATAGGACATGTTGAGAGCTTGTGTATCGACTTCATCGGTATTTGTATGATTACCTACCTCTTATACAGTTTGCCTGCAATAATAGTTACCATTCCAACATTCAGATGGCCTCTTATGAGGCCTTGTATGGGCGTAGGTGTAAATCTCTTGTTGGATGGTTTGAAATAGATGAAGTAGCGTTGACAGAAATAGATTTAGTTTTTGAAGATATGAAGAAAGTGCAACTCCTTAGACATAGACTTAGGAAAGTCAAGAGTCGCCAAAAGTCATTGAGGTGTAAGAACAAGGGAACTAGAGTTCCAAGTTGATGATTGAGTTTCTGGAAAGTGTTTCCTATAAAAAGGGTAATTAGATTTAAAAATAACAGAAAGATAAATCCTAGATATGTACGCCCTCACAATATCTTGAAAAGGGTTGACGAAGTAGATTATTAGTTAGAGTTTGTAGCGTAATATAAAAGTAGTGCATCAAGTTTTTCATATTTAATTGCTGAAGAAGTGTGTGGGTGATCCAAGATCTATTGTACCCTTTGAAAGTGTGTCTCTAAAGGATAAAGTCACCTATGAAGAGGTACCATTTGAAATCCTTGATCGTTAGGTTCGAAAATTGAGTAACAAAGAGGTCACTTCAGTCAAGGTTTTGTGGAGGAGAGCATCCATAGAGGGAGCTTCTTGGGGAAGCAGAAGTACCCATTAATGACATGTATTTTTATCTCTTTCCATCCGATTCTACCCGTCCTTGAGGTAATAATTCCCATTCAGTTTTGAGTCATCTATGCACAATTTCAGTCTTAATATTATGTTTCATAAGTTATATTAATTAGTATTTTTTAGTGTATTTTTATGTTCTTAGAAATAAATTATGCCAATAATAAATTTCCATAAAATTAGTGGTAGCTTTCTCTCCATTTTAGATATTTTAGCCTTCATTCAAGGACACATATTCCCAAGGGGGAGATATTGTAACACTTCCAAAACCAGACCTTGAAGAAGTTGCAGAAACCTTACCTGAAGAAGTAAACAACGACAGGGCTCCCAAACCGTGATAAGGTCCACTGTCCATTGACCTGCTCGTGGTGGTGCGTTGAGATCACCCATGCCTTGTCACAACACCGCAGTACCCTTCATAGGGCATGGTCTTAATTACATGCCGTGGGGGAGCCCATGTAGAATAGGTAGTATTTCCCCTTAGTCACCCTCATACCTCCTCGCCTATGTTAGGACCACGGGGACCTTAAGAGTGAGTGGTTTAAATGACGGGTTGTGGTGGCATCTATGAAGATCATCCAGTAGATCCTAAGCCCTGAGCCTCTAGTGGGACATTCACAGTGTGTGGCCCCTTAAATGGTATGTGGTAGGGCTTATGAAGAAAACTCTCAGAACCAATAGCCACCAAACCACAGATCACGAATCGCTTCACAATTCGTGGTTCCTTTTACGATTTGTGAATGTGGTTGGACCTGTACGGAGTTAAAGTGAGGGTTCTTTTGGTTTTTT
The DNA here is from genome assembly GCA_027704765.1 of Solanum habrochaites. Classification (NCBI taxonomy): domain Eukaryota; kingdom Viridiplantae; phylum Streptophyta; class Magnoliopsida; order Solanales; family Solanaceae; genus Solanum; species Solanum habrochaites. The sequence goes on along the minus strand of JAKWJA010002495.1, from coordinate 51,275,642 downwards.
CCTTATTTGTTGGACTGCTAAACAGTGTTTTGTTTAACTGTGAACTATGTGGTTTTGGTTAGTTTTACCCTAAAATTATAACTAGAACTTACCTAAGTCAGATCTTTTGTCAAAAATATAGAAAACTAAGGCGTCAAAAGGAGCAAAGGTTCGAGTAACCCTAGTTGAAGAAAGCAACAGGTTTTCATCAGTTTTAACCCCGAAATCAAAAGATTTTTCAATGAAATTTATCACCAGTTATGTGTGACTTCACTAGTGGCTTCCTTTCTCTTATTAGGTCCCTGAAATTCAGTAGTAATCTTGATTCCCTACTATTAAATATACCTATGGTTTCTAGATATTCGACAAATTTACATGAATTTAAATGTTCCCAATAAAATTTTCACGTTATTACATGATTTCTTCCATTAATTTAAATTTTTTAAATATGTAGTTCTTCTTTCTTTACTTATATATAGTAGGCCATATATTTAAGATATTTCTCCTATAGATGCCTTAGTTTTAAATGTTTCTTTATAAATATAATAATGTTGCATTCTCAATTTGCATATCAGTTTTGAGCTATCCGATATATAACAAAAATCAGTTGTAATATGTTAATCATTTTTTCCATTGGAAGTAGAATAATACCGAGTTGGACTAGGTTAAGTCACCCATATTGTTCTAGAACTACAAGCAACGTAGATTATAAGTCCCTTCTATGGGCATCAATTTAGTGATCATCCCAACACGCTTGTATACTTTAGGCCGAGTTTATATGGTCCTATATAGGGCATATACATCGGACTCAACATTTAGTTCATGTGATTTTATTGTCGGTTTTTAGGAGCTCACACAGTTCAGTGAGACTCTATTTCATTGACCATATATTTGGAACAATCAATATTCAAAATCAAATTGTTATCTTTTACCCATTGTATTTAGTAAGCATCAATACCCAAAAACTATATCATGTTCAGATATTAATCTTGCATTATTTTTGTTCAATTATATATTTATTTAATCTTTACTATATCCTACATGCTTTGTACCCCAATGATCATTGATGGCCTTGAGTGAACTTTTTGTATGGCTTACTTAACTCGATGGAAAAATTAACTTAATGTAAAATGAGGAACATCTCATAAATAACTTTAAGATAAATGTCTTAGACAAAATGGCGCATAGTCTCAAAGTAAGATATCTGTAAATAAATAGAGGCCAAAATGAATTATCTACTGTCTATATATCTATGAAATCTCTACAATCCTAAGATGAATGTTGGGGAAAACCCCATAACATTCTATAAATTAAAAGACTCAAAGCAATAAAAGAGTACTCTGAATGCAAGGAGGCTCACCACTAATTATGATTGCTCAAATTGGATGAACGAGGCGCTGGATGTTGATCCTGATTAAGTGTGTCTTCATCATAAGATGATGAATGCCAAGATGCATCACTACATTAAATGTACAAGTATTTGAGTTGGAATGCTAAACAACAACTTTAATCTTGAAAGACGTAAGAAGAAACTTACCTTGGCTCTGCTCAACTCATAATTAGTGAACCTAATATAAAGAAATAAAAACACATGCGATATATATAAAGCTTTTAAAACTTTGTTAAGGAAAAAGCAAAGACACTCAACTTTACTTATATATGAATGTAATCCAGTTTCTGTGGAAGATTCTCTAACTGACAACCATTACTATGAGCCTAAGATATGGTACAAAGTCGTACCTCACTTTGTAAGAGGACCGTCCTATACCTTGGCATCTTTATAGAATTGGAACTAATAAGTTAATCCACTCTTTTATGCTAATAAACACTAAGGAATCATCTAAAAAGTATGACCCATCTTCTATTCATGTTGACTATATGGTTTATGGCGCTTGATTTAATATGAACTCGCATCCCCATATCAGTGCTCAATACTACTCCAAAAATACTTAGCCTATATGTTTTTAAAACAACTTCTTCTCTAGTATGAGGTAATTGCTCAAACATAGCAATAAAAGCTCTCTTTGACATCATATTTTCCTTTTTATTATACTAGCCGGAGGCTCTGTTGGAAGTCTAGCTTCATTTCTTGCTCAAAATGTGAAATATTTGTAACTCTTAGGAAATACTTAGTTCCCTCAGAACTTTTGCAAAATGAACTAAACTCTTTACACTTTCCATAACTTGCAACTTAATTCTTAGGGAATACTTAGTTGATTTATAACTTTTTAGAATTAAACTCAACACTTTACTCATTGGTTTACTTGCAACTAGAGCCTTAGAAAAAAATTAAAATGCTTGTTGAAGACTCTTGGAACTTTAATGACATTGACTTTTTTCGTAACTTTAAGACTTGAATCTTAACTTGTTTGATGTTGATCTTCATTTATCTTGAATTGGATTATATCTTCAAGGTTAATGATCTCATGTTAGTGGATCATTTAATGATTTTTATATGCACCTTAGAGTGTTGGATTCAAATAAGAAATATGGATAAATCACTTAGTAACTAGTATGAAAAGATGTGGAATCAATCGAATATTCATGCGCCATTTTCACTCTGAGAGGCGTGGGACGCCATACCCCAAACTTTAGAGGCCAAGTTGGGGCACTTAAGTTGGCGCCGATCCAAGGCCATAAGGACAGAGGTTTTCCAGCGGGACTTTGGAAGGTGTGGCGCCCCATGGCCTTATAGACAGGTATTTCAACTTTTCTTTTCTATTTTTCATCTCTAAACCAACTAAATTTCAATGGATGTTTCCCCAAATACTTTGGATCACTTATTGCCTCAATACACTATCTATTATACTCGAAAACAACCCAGAAACACGAATCAAATAAACTCTAGACATGCAACAACTCAACCAAAAAGATTTCAACAATGTTCTTCAAGAACTTCACATTCATCAATCAATCTACTATAAATATCTGAATTAAACAAGTTGGTCTGTGGGTGAACTAATATAACACGTAAAGATCTCACATACCTCTATAGCGATCAGCCCTGATGAATTCCACTCGCAAAATCTTAGCGTTCTCGATGAATTCTTGAGATTACACCCTTCTCCTTCTAATCTTCTATTTTCTCCCAAGCCCTAAGCGTGGAATACTTTTATAATGCGAAATAAAACTTAGTTTTACCCCAATAAAACCCTTAAAACAACATAGCACATAGTTGGGTGAAAGACTACTTTGCCCTTGGTTTAAAAAAGATTTAACTTTCCTCACTCCAACAACCCGACTTTCGAAGGACATATCTTACTCATAGGATATCGTAATCGTAAAAACTAGGCGCCACTAGAAAGATATTTCCAAGGGATTTCCAAACATATAAATAAATGACTTTAACTCATCCTTATATAGAAGTGATGGACGTTTGAAAATTACCAAAAACTCAGGAAATTTTCCAAATTTTCACTCCTTCCAAAGTGAAAATTTTTAGTTTCTTAGATTATTCTTTGATATTACGAGTTACGAAATCCTATAATATCTCCCCCTTGGGAAAATTCATCCTCGAATGATATTTCTTTCACTAAGTTAATTATTTTAACCTCAAGTTTAACATTTAACAATCAAAACCAAGTAAAAACATGATTACTCATAGTTTACAAAGTAATAGAGAGAGAATTAGTATGTTGATCTAAGTTATCTCAGGATTCAAAGAGATATGGATATATCTTCTTCATATTCTATTCAGCTTACCAAGCTGCTTTTTCAACTTATTGGTTCCTCCAAAGGACCTTGACTGCTGCAACCTCCTTCGTTCTCAACTTGGGAAATTTGGCTAACTAAAATCTGTCAAGAATCTTTTCATAGGATAAGCTATCCTGAATTGCAACATTTTAAGTTCGTCCAATCAATAAAGGTTCACACATGCACTTTTAAAACATAGAAATTTGAAAAACCGGATGAACTGTTTCTAACTCTTGTGGTAGCTCCAACATATTGGCTATACTACCCATTCTCTTGGAGATTCTTTAAGGAAGAATTTGTCGAGACTAAGTAAACCCTTCTTACCGAACCTCAGAACACCCTTTATGGGATAAACTTTCAGATAAACCCAATAATCCACCTCAAACTTCAACAGCCTTCTCCTATAATCTGTATAGGAATTTTGAAGATTTTCTAACATTTTCAAATTCTATTAAATCGACTTCACCTTCTCCATTGCTTGTTGAACTATATATGTTCCTATCAACCCTTATTAATCAACTTAGGACAACCCAATAAGGGATCTGCATCTTCTCCGATAAAGAGCATCATATGGATCTATTTGGATGCTTGAATGATAGGTGTTATTGTAAGCTAACTCAATGAGAGGAAGGTGATCATCCTAATTCCCCTTTAAATTGATCACACAAGCCCTGAACATATATTCTAAGGTCTAGATATTACACTCTGTTTTCCCATCCGTCTTAGGGTGAAAAAGAGTTCTTATGTTTACCTTCGAATCCAAACCATTCTAGAAAGATTTCCAAAATTGTACATTAAATTGTGCACCTCTATATGACATGATTGAAATTAGGCCTAAATTAAGTCTAACCATTTCTTGAATGTACAACTTAGCTTAATCGTCAGCCGAATGGATAATCTTTACTGGAAAAAAGTGAGCTGGTTGTTTAATTCTATTGGCAATTATCGAAATAGAATTATGCTAAATGTAAGACCTTAGTAATCCTATGATGAATTTCATGTTAATCATCTCCTACATACATTTAGGAAGTTCTATATTCTGAGAAAAACGTCCAGGGCTTTGCTGTTCTACTTTCTCTTGTTGGAAATTTGGGCATTTTTGAAATAAAATCAGCAATGCCTTTCTTGAGGCTTTTGCACCAATATACCTCCCTCAAATAACGGTACATATTTATGAAACCTAGATTAATTGAATATCTAGAGCTATGATCTTCCTCTATGATCCTTTGTTGGAGCCCATCAACCCTAGGGTACACTCAGTCTACCTTGATAATTCAGCACACCATCTCCCTTTTATTCAAAAAATAATACTCTTTACTTATAAACACTTGCCTTTAAATCAAGAAAAACAAGGTCTTGGTCTTGCTTCTCTTTTACTTCTGACACTAATGATGATTCATCCCTATTAGTCACCTCTATTCCTCCTTATGTAAAATCCATAAGTCTGACTCGGAAATGTGCAAGTTTGTGCACATCTTTGGCTACTCGCTCTTTTTTTCCTCACATAGGTGGTACTCCCCATGGATAACTTGATTAGAGCATCTGAAACCACATTATCCCTTACCTAGGTGGTAAAAAATTCTCATGTTATAATAAGTCAATAGTTGTAACCACCTAAGGTTAACACATAATGTAGGACGTTGTGATCAATGAATATGTCAAAATGAATGTCGTACAAGCAGTGACACCATATCTTTAAGGTGAATACTACATTAGGTAACTCCAAGTCATGGGTTGGATAGTTCTTCTCATGAACCTTCAACTATCTGGAGGCATAAGCTATTACTTTTTCATTCTTCATTAACAGACAACCCAACCAAACTCTAGATGCATCATAATACACTGCAAAACATTATTACCTAAGGTACTGTCAAAACCGAGGCAGTAGTCAACCTCTTTTAAAATCCCTGAGAGTTTCTCTCACAAGATTTAGACCATTAAAATTTAACTATTTTCTAACTCAACTTTGTCAAGGGAGACGAGATAGATGAAAACATTTCAACAAATCTTCTATAGTAGCCAGCCAAACCCAAGAACCTCCTTATATCTGTTGGAGATATGAGTCTAGGTCAACTATTAATTTCCTATATCATTTGGGTAGGAACACTAATCCTATCACCAGAAACTATGTTTCCCAAGAATTCTACACACTTTAGCCAAAACTCTCAGCTAGAAAACATTGTAGAGAACTCCTTATCTTTCAAAGTCTGAAAAACTATCCTAAGGTGATTAGCATGATCTTCTTTATTCCTTAAAATGATTAGTATGTCATCAATTAAGACAATAACAAACAAATCCAATTATGGTTTGAAAACTTTATTTATAAGATCCATGAATGTTGCAGGCACATTGGTCAAACCAAATAACAGAACAAAAAACTCATAATGATTATATCTTGTTCTAAAAGTTGTCTTTGCAATATCACATTCTCTAACTTTAAACTTATGGTAGACTGATCTGAGATAAATTTTCAAGAAGCACGAAGAACACTAGTGTTGATTGAAAATACTATGTATCCTTGGGAGAGAATACTCATTCATGATGGTAACCTTATTTAATTGGCTGTAGTCTACACACATCCTAAGGGAAACATATTTATTTATTAAAAACAAGACCAGAGCGTCCCAAGGTGAGTCACTTGTCCTACAAAATACCTTATCCAATATATATTTCAAATATTCTTTCAACTCTTTTAACTCTGTTGGTGTCTAACAATAGTGGAAAGAGATAGGACGAGTATAAGGAATGATGTCTATGCCGAACTATTTTTCTCGGTAGATCATTAGGAAAAACTTTTGGGACACCTTTTACCATTGGAGCTGAACAAATAGGATGTATCTCAACGTTTAATTCATTACAGAATAAGTGATAGACACTCTTCTTTGAAACGAACTTCTTTGTATTAAGGTACAACAAGGATCGACTCATAGGCACTTCTAAACTGCTTTTTCACTTTATAATTATTTCAATGAAAACAAAAACATGACTGCTCGAGAGCTTAAATCTATTAATGCATAATAGGCATGAACCCAGTCCATACCTAGAATTACATCAAACTCTACCATATTAAAATACACAAAGACATCCATGGTACTTTTGTGATTGAAGGCAAATGGCACAATCACGATAGATCTCAATACTAGAATAAAATTCTCAACATGCATAAATATTGAAGGAATGAACATGTTGTTTTGGAAAAATAACAAAACTAAAGACTTGGATCATACAAGTGACAACATATGGTGAATTCTCTTGCTCTCGTCAACTAGTGATGCCATAAAGACGGTTTATTCTCCGTATGTCCTTAAAGTAGATTATCAAGATGTAACTTTTTTCAGAAAAGCAACTAATAAATATTGGGCTATATTGCCGTTTTTATCATTACTATGTATGTTCTTAGGAAACTCTCTTGTAAATTACCATTCTAGCTACACTTGAATTTATGAGTGAAGCAATCATGAAACACCCCTGATTGGCTCCTGCAACACTTCGATAATGCATGAGTCTAGGTACCCCCTTTGTTCCTTACCACCTTATGAATACCCTAGTCTTGATCTAAAGTTCTCAAAATCTTGAGTATTATAAATACATTTGTTCCTTGGTGCAGGTGCACAAGTAAATGATAAAGCATGTATTTTCAGCTTCTATTAGAAAGAAGACCAATTAAAATTATTCCTTTGCTGCTCGGACTCATTCCATATGTCTTATCTTTCTTATATTTGACCTTTTATCTATCCCTAAGTCTTTCTTCCTCAACCTATTGCATATAAATCATTAGTCCTGCTATGCACATGTCATATATTAACATCAAAAACTTACATTCCTCACTTGAAAAATGCGACAACACAACTACAAACCAGTTTGTTCTACTCATCCTGTGAACAATCTCTTTTCTACTATTTGTTCATGGGGAAAGAAAAGTACCATAAACCACTCTCATAACAGCCCAACTCACAAACTGTTTTGCGTAAGCATCGGTTATAAAAAAACGTTTAGAGATAAACTCTAACGTATGAACAGACTGTGAATGAAGTGAGGAATTTTCCAATGTTACAGCCTTCTAATTATAGATGTGGTGTGCTTCACATGGATAACTAGGAACCTAAATGCACGACTTCATAGACTCCCTATGACTCTTGAACTCTGTCCACTCATAACATGTTTGTCATGTATTGAGTCTACACCCTTGACGTGGACGGAACACAATATCTATTGTTGGCCTTGAGCAAACCCTTGGTCGTGCTTACTTAACTCAGTTGATGTTTTAACTCAATGCAAAACGAGGAACATCTCATAAATAACTTTATGATAAATTTATTTGACAAAATGGCATATAAGTCTCAAAATAAAATATTTTTAAATAAATAGAGACCCAAATTGGACTATCTGACTGACTATGTCTCTATGAATCCTCTACAATACTAAGATGAGTGTTGGGGAAACCCCCATAATATTCTTTAAAGGAAAATACTGAAAGCGATAAAAGAGTCCTTCGGATGCAAGGAACTCACCACTGACTCTGGATGCTCAAATTGGATCAACAAGGAGTTGGATGCTGATACTAATTGTGTGATTATGCATAATAAGACGATGTACGTCAACTAGTATCTATACATTGAATTTAGGAGTACATGAGTTTGAATGCTAAACAACAACCTTAAGATTGAAAGGATTAAGAAAAAACTTATATTGAATCTACTCAACTCATGAAGTACTGTCCTTAATGTAAAACAATGAGAAGACATATGATATATATAAGCTTGTAAAATATTAAAACACCTTAGTTCATTAAACAAAATGCAATACAAACTTAGTTTTACTTATATATGAAAGTAATATTATTTTTCTCTCGGAGATTCTATAACAGACAACCATCAATATGGGACTAAGAGATGGTACAATGTCTAACCTCACATTGCAAGAGTACCATCCTATACCTTTCCGACTGTATAGAACGTGAACTACTAACTAAATCCACTAGTCTATGCAAAAAAGCACTAAGGAATCATTTAAAAAGGATGACCCTTGTTTTGGCCATGTTTTCTACATGGTTTAATTAACATGCAAGAGCGAGTTAAGAGCAGAGTTAAAGAAAGTCTTTAAGTTCAATTGTCAATCCATGGAGATCAACTATTAATTTGAACTATGTCAGTTAGAGTCTTCATATATAGTCAATATAGTTGAGCAGTCTGTATTATTCATTTATTTTATAAAAATTTTAAAAACTAAAGTTTCCTATTTATGGAGAGTTAAATATATTAAGGTGATTATTAAGAGTTTTATTTTGAGTTAAAGTTTGCATTTCAATTTCATGAATTTTATTCAGTTTTTAAATTTTGTGTGCTTAAGTTAGTCTTCCCCTTATAGTAAGTCAGTATGAGAATTCATTTGGGGACAAACAATGGTCTTCGAGTGTCGGCCACGTCTAGGGTGTAGGCTCAGATCGTGATAATAAATGTGTTGGTTAGGTAATAAGGTCCATTCAAGAGAAAAAACTAAAAGTTACTATATTTGACATAAGAAATGATCCATTTTTAAAGGATTATTGATTTATCATTTTTGTTCGTAATTATCAAATTAAATAACATAAAATACAAATTTTATCCTTCGAGGTCTTGGCACCTACTCATCAAATTAAATATTTGAGAAAATATCATAAAAATTAAAATTCAAAATTTACATTTTTGACTCCTAGTCATCAAATTAAATTAAATAAAATCCCAAATTTACTCTCCTTTAGTCCTACTTATCAATATAAATTCTTAAGAAAATAAAAGAACTAAAAGTAAAATTTACAAATTAATGATATGTTAATCAAGAGTTTGATGTAATCATTAGACTTTTAGTGACATGTAGATTATAATCCATAAGCTTGTAGAGTCTACTTTTCAATTTATAGTGTTTTTTTAGTGGCTAAAAGATCCGTTGAATGTCCATGAAGGGAATTTTGAGTGTTCCGAAGTTATGATAGTTACGCACTACCTTGGAGTCTTTGGTATTCATTTTTCTATCTAGTAAAGTAATTTTTTTGATTAGTGACATGCAAAAAATATAGAAATATGGGATGGTAAGTGTCACGAACGAAGAGAACCCCCTAGTCGTAACAGGCGTCTTCGTCCTCTTAGAGACCTTAGACCATCACATCATTGATAGAATAAAAAAGCTAAAAAAATTAAAAAATTTACATATGAAATTCACATAGACTTCTCATATATCAAAAATAGTCTACAATCGTCTCACACATAACCAAATATAAGATTACAAGATTTGGGACATATCCCTTACACTATTACAATAAGTCTCATGTATAATTTACAATAAAGTCTTTGGAAAAGAAAACAAGAAAAACTAGAATTAAGCTTCTTCATCCGCAAACTTGAGGATATACCAACTTGGAATTTATCAATCCAAGTTCACCAAATACCATCAATGGCCCAAACCTATACTTTGTGTAGAAAATATGTGTTAGTATTAACCACATATACTGAGTATGGATATATGCAAATAAAACATTTAGAAACATGTTAAAGAGGACATTTTAGTATAAACATGCCAATTTCACTTAGAAAGCCTTTTACGCACATTGAAAGAACATATACAAGTCCATACAAAAACAACAATAACACATGTTCATATTTATGTTCAAGAGTAACACCATAACAAAAACATAATGATATTTCATGTTTTAGAGTCCATTTCGTTAATACATCACAATACCTTACTCACAATCCTAATCCAAGTCAACTAGTGCAATGTCTATGTGAAGCCCCATAATCCCACATAAACTAAGTCAACTAACAAAGAGACCATAAGCATTGTCCTTACTTCATAGAACATCATACCAAGTGTAGTCAATATCATAAATAATAATTTATATCAACATCATGTATATCAAGTGAAATCAACATAATACCTCACATATGACACCACCATTATAAATATGATATACATACAAAGAACCCACCGCAGAATTCCCCTCAAGGCCCACTTGTGTAATGTATGGGTAAAGTCTCATTCCTTACCTACACTAAGTAACACCTCTTAAGAAATCCTATTAAGTGCTCATCTTCTTACATTCATGCATTTTTTTTTACTTTCGGAAAAAATTTCCATAACCAACACTAGGTCATGTGAGCTAAACATGGAATCCGGTGTGATCCCCTCACACAGAAAATAGGGCATCCTACTTTCTAAGGATAGACATATCTATCATGCATCTAGGTGGATCTACTAGGTAGTCTTCCTATAGGTGCATATAGTTAAGGAACTAGAAGGTTGTTACTAGAAACCCTCTTTATGCTAATTATCATTATAGTTTCCATCTCATTAGAGAACATAGTGTGAACCTCCTTTCCTTTTGAAGGAACACCTCTCATTGTCAAGTTCACCTGGTGCTAAGCTAAATTCACTTTTCAATGAACCTTTAAGTCTTTCTTAAACATTAGTTTATAAGATAGTCCCTTGGGGCTTAACCCCATATATAACATGTACATAGCTCATACGTTATATGAGGAGAATGCCCTTTCATCAAAACCAACATCATGATAGATCATTACTTCGTAACATAATCATAAGATGTATAGGAGAATTACCTTCAATTCCACATATTAAAACACTTATCATCATCTCTCAAGTCATAACATTCATAAGATGACGAACCTTCATAACTTCTTAATTCATACTAGAATTCACCAACAACACCAAGGATAAACAAACAATAACATAATAGCAATAACTAGCTCATGATATTGAAGGTATTACCAAGGACCTTCATGAAATTCATTCAAGACTCAGTTCCAAATTCATGATAAATATCCATCAAAACATTATCCTCATAATATAATAACCTAGTATACAAGAACACCCTTAATTTCATTCACTACAAAAAAACAATGTTTAGCTACTTATATTAGCGACGTAATCAATTCCATATCTATATAACTACAGATTAGCAACGAAGTAGTCATTTCGTTGCAAAATTTACAAATATTTTTTTAAGTAAAAATATAGCAATGGATTGGCAACGGAATATGTTTTTTAACGTGAAATAATAGCGGAAAACATTGGCTCCTTAAATTTAACTACAAATTTTGCAACAAAGTAAGTGTTATAAATTCAATAATATATTGTGACAGAAGTAGTGATGGACAAGCAGCGCTAGAATTTAAATATATTTTTATGGAACTTAAATTAGGTAGTGATGGAAATATCTGTCTCTAAAAATTAACTTAAAGAATTTTATTTATTTATAGCGACGGATATCGGAATTTTTTGCTAAGTTTGTTGCAATGATTGTTACCACGTCATCATTCATTGAAATCACAAAAAGGAAACAAAAGTTACAATCCCTAAAAAAGGTTTTATATCAGTGAAGCCTCCCCAAAGCAGTGCAACAGCTGAGTAAGATGTAAGAATCGATTTCTCCCGTCTCCTTCTCCTTTTGATTTCTCTCGTCTCCCTTTCCATTAAATTTCTCCCGTGTTAGGTGAAATTATTCTCGTCTCAAGTTCACAGTGAAATTGCTCCTGTCTCCATTATCCTTAGTTTAAAGGTGACCTTCTACCTTTAGTAATTTCTCTTTTTTTATATGTTCGTTGAACTCCTAGTGAAGTGAAGAGGGGGGTTTTGACTTGTATTTGGTGAAAAATAACTGGGGAAATGGGATGGGGTTATCAGGGAAGAACATTAGTCTTTAGGAAATTTTCTTCGATACGTGATGTTAAGCATATAGGGAAACCACATTGTCTATTGAAGTCACTCTAACACAATGAAAAATCTCCAGTAAACTCACTTATGATGGAAGTTTATCTTCTGCTTCACCACCTAAAACTTGTAGGCAATGTTTAAAAAATAAAATATTACTTGGTATTGATGTACACATTATAAGATTCTTGTATTTATTTAATGTATGTCCACGTTGGGCATTGCAGGTAACTTAGCAAATCTTATGACTATACCTCACTAAAAGTTGATAGAAAAAGAGAATCCAAAAAAGATAAATAGATAATGACATGATTTAGATATTAGATTTTAATAATGAGTACATATCTCAATGATGTTTTACAAAAAGAGTTTGTGCTCTATCTACTTCAGCATTAACAGTGAGATATGAGATGAGAAACTGAGACGTTTCAATGGCTTAAATTAGCTTCTACACACATTAGCAAAATAAGTGATTTTATATTGTTCTTACTCACTTCTTATGTATGAAATTGTTAGTAGAAGTTTCAACGCTAGTTGTTTGGTACGTTTTCTACTAATGGTATTATGTGTTAGATATAAACTTTTATCACGATCTCGATGAAATGTATGTGTTTTCCTTGTATCTGTTATTTTAGTGTTGAAAGTATTGAGTTAACTATTGTATTTAATATTTTACTTTCTTTCATTAGTGTTGTTGTCTTCTACTTTGCTTTAATTTCTGATTTTGAATATTTTTCAGATTGTTTTTAGATTCTAACCTTGCTTGCTTCTACTTTTCTTGACGAATTCTCGATATCTCAAGATAAAAGTGATAACAAATCTCCAAGCTTTTCACTATTTAGTCACTGTTTGGAGAAAGGTAACATTTCCTCCGTAATCTTCTCCTCGTCTTCTTCTATTCATGATATCACTCGCTAGTATGTTGTTGTATCACTGTTTCTTGTAGATGAGAATTGATGACTTTAATTTGCTATATATCTGTTCTTAATGGATTTTCTTGATTCATATTAATGTGAAAGTTGGCTTTTATCGTTTAGTATTTAATATTGACGCTTATTTATTCCTTTTGTTTGAATCTATTTTTGGTGACTACCCTTCGCTCAGTCGTAGAATCTTTGTTCTTCTTTATCATTGTTTGTAAGCCTATGAATATGAATGAGAGTACTTTCTGGTCCAGAGTTTGTGCTTGTTAGTGATTTTTTTATTCTTGTAAATTTAAATTATGTTAGGAACATGAATAATGTAGAGCGTGGTTGGATGTATGATAGGTTTAATGGTCGACGAGATGTAAATTCTTGTTTTGTAATTGGAGTGGATTAGTTTATCAAATTTGCATGTTTGAAACAGAAACGTAAGAGCGATAATAAGGTTAGATGTCCATGTAATAAATGTCACAAATTTAGGTTCATGGATGTTGAAACAATTAAGCATTACCTTTATAGATCTTGATTTGTTGATAACTATCTTATCTGGAAACATCATAGAGAAAAAAATATGATTGGTGAGATTTCAAGATTTGAATGGTGGTGCTAAGCCTAAATTAGGATATTATAATCCATACCGTCAATCATTTTAGATGCAGCTTGTACTAACTCTCTCGAAGGTTTATGTTGGCAATCTTTTTGCAATGATGAGCATAAATCGTTTCATCCTTTTGAACCTTCAGTGGAGGAAGATCCTTAACCCAAGTCTCAAAAATTATATGCTATTTTATTTTCACTATTTTTTTTTTTGTTTCTGATTTTCAATCGAGGATAATATGTTGTAGTTTCTGCTTTTCAGTTTAAAGAAATATCTCTTGTCATTGAACTATGTGTTCTTATTTTCTTATTTCAGTTCCTAATTAACTCTTTGGGAGACTTATTGTAATGTAAAGTTTTTATCATTTTTTTGAATTGAATGACATTACTTGACAGTGATTGTGTAACCATCAGCTTCTTGAGCCTTATCAGAAGCACATGATAGATTTCATATCAACAAGCTCTTACAGAGACAATTCTCATATTTCATCTTTGTTCCAGATTATCTAACAACAATGTTATATTTTTTGTAGATATGGCTGGAGGGAAAGGTCGTAGAAAATCCTCTGGTATGAGTAATCATGTTGTTCGTGTAAGAATGTCAATTATTCGAAATCCCACTAGATTTTCTCCTCGAAAATGTGGTACCCCAACCAATATTGTAACGTCAACTCAGAGTATCATCCCAATCATATCTGAGATACCTCGAGCTACACAAAATGAGAGTAACTAAACAGGTTAGGATCTTTTTACACAGAACAATGTTCTAGAGCTTTGGGGAAGTGAAGAGTCTATTGGGAAACTAGAAATTAATTTGCAAAATCTTCGTGGCAGTCATGAAACTTTTGTTGGGACTCACACTGGTGGCTCTATTTCTATCGTAGAACACGAAAGTAACTTGTGAGTATACATGTATTCTACAAAATCATTAACTAACATCTTCTCTTATATGATATATATATAATGTGATTTCTTTTGTATAGGCTATTGAAAAAGGCCGAGGTCCCATGCCAAGTGAGCTACATTTTCCTATTCATACACATGGACATGATGTAAAAACATTTGTTGGTGAGCGTTCTCGACATATCCATGTAATTCTAAAACTTGGAGGTGTTTTGGTTCTTTCCTACTGCACTTTATGGTGCATTTTTTTTCTGTTTCAAAGTTTATTTGTTGCTACTGTGTGGTATAGTTCAAAATGATGTTTTGAGAATTTTCAATGCGATTCAAGTATCATTTTAGAGAGAAACTACTTTCACTGTTTTAAGGCCTTTCTGGTGCAATTTTAGTTTTGGTGTGATTCTAGTGTTGTTTTACTGTAACTCTTGCTTCCAAAAGTCACTCACTTATAAACTTAGCGCGTGTTGGGGTAGGGTGATGGGGACGTGGATTTCCCTGAATATTTAGTTGTCACTGTATGTATTGTACAAGTCCCAATTAGCATATAATTATTACCCACATGGGTGTAGCAAAGAGTGCAAATCCCATTTTTCCATAATGCTAATACACTATGGAACTACTTTTACTGGTGTGGATATAATTAGATGTTGTTAAAAATACAAAATCATTCTTAAAACTATTACACTTCTACTTTACACCTATTTTAATAAGAGATATCTCATCTTGACATGATCTTCTCTTTGGGTGAATGCTCTTAGCAATTACTTAGCTACCCACTGTTTATTACCAGAGACACAACAACTAGTACACAAGATAGAGATGCGTCTTTTGTCAAGTACATGATTTGATTTCATGGTACTGATAAGTTCTCCTAGAAGGTATGCAAAATTCTAGACAAACGGTGAACACATCTATGAATTCTATTTTCCTCGCATAAGTAGAGAAGTCAACTTGTGAAGTATTTTATTTCTATCAGTTTGCTAAATTTCAATAGAATGCTTCATTATGCACTCACATATACTACTTTTATCTTTGTAAAGAACAACTGGTATATTTTAAAGAATCATACAAAATAGTATTAAAATTACCTGAACGGGACATCTTTATTTTTAGTGTCTCTTCCTCTCTCTACACTGTACTGAGCATGACATTGTATATTTTCCGTCAAAATTTTGTTTGTTCCATATCATTAATGCTTTCTCATTTTCTCTACTTATTATAGGAAAATATGAAGAAATATTAAAAGAAATAACATTGTCTAAAACTGATATTGATGAATATGAATCATATTACCAAGTTGCGGGAGGAGAAAAAAAAAGAATATACGGTATTGGATCTGAAGCAAAAATTTACTATGGGCAGAAACATTGTGGGTCATCATCATTACCACATACATTTACTCAATCAATATCGACAATAAATATGGAAGAGTTTGTAAAGATAATGATGTCTACACTAACTAGTCATCTTGTTCCTATTATTGATGAGAAGGTGAAAACATCATTTATGGGTATTATCTTATATGAATGTTTGTTAATTTTGGAGTATTTAGTAATTTTAATATTTCAGCACTACATAAGAGCAATTTTAGCAACAAATTTAGCGACTATTTGCTCGTTGCTGTAAAAAGAATGTTGGGACGGATTAACGACGAATTATTAAAGGCCTAATATGTTGTGACGGAAATTTTATTGCAAATTTATCCAAAATAACAAAATGAATTATGAAAGTAGCAACAAAACTATATAAATATACTGAAGAATCTTTTTTTCTCTATCATGTGGCAACCGAAATGTTTCGTCACTATGATGTCGCTAATATTGAGATGAAACATATTTTTCGTCATAAAATTATGAAATTAGCAACAAAATTACTTAAATATAATGACGAAAATTTCTGTCGCTAACATATGGTGAGAGAAGTTATTCGTCACTTAGACATCACTAAACTTGTGACGGAACTCATTTTTCGTCACAAAACTTACTGATGAGCATAATAGCAACAATTAATATTCCATACCTATTATATCGCTAATCGTGATAAGTGACGGATTTTCTTCATATAGTGACGGATTATGGCCATCGCTAAACACTTTTATTTTGTAGTGATTTTCTTTAGCCATCAATTTACATAATCCAAAGATTAGTGTTAGGGTTAGGGAGACATATATGGATTCTTGAAGAAATAGGCCCAAAACCAACAATACATGACAATAGGAAGTCCATCATGTAATAACATAATTAACATAAGTCTAACATTGGATACATTCATCCTTTCGAATCAATTCATAAGCAAGATCCAAGATTTAGGGGAAAAAATTCGGTGAAGAACATAGATAAAACACAACATCCATTAAACAACATCAATTTCATAAAAAATCACCCTTAATTAACACTAAGTAATCACAATTCATCATAATTAACCCACGATTTAAGTTTTAGAAGTAAACCCATTTGTTGAGAAAATTCTTGAATTTGGATGATTTTAAATCATCTTTGAATGGACCTCTTGTAGAAAAGAATCCCAAGAGTAAAAGAATCCTTGTCTTATGAATACTGTAGCCACGCATTTGAGTAGATAACTTGGGGGATTTGGTATATTAACTTATTAAGGGCACAACTAATTATATAAGATGTAAGATATTTAGATTTTGTATCTACAGGACTTGATTAGGAGAATAACTCTCTCAATTAATGAATAAAATGTTTGTATCACTTTTTAAAAATACAAATATATACAATATAACAATTATATATTTTTTCTAAAGACTTTATTGATGAATAACTATAGTTAAATGATGAATAAATAACAAAATGCATACTCATACAATCAAATATTTTTGGTTTTATGATTTAAAAAAATATTTCATTTCATCTTTGGATAAAATATTCTGAAATTTATAGTAGGGTTGTACTCACTTGAAAATAATTTTATTATAAAATGTTTAAAAGTAGGTTATTGATGTAGTTCACCACTGCGGAAGCACGGACAATTTACCTAGCTAAATCAAATAAAGCTTAAAATTTATCCTTGTCCTAATCATCAATTAAACTCAAGTAAAATATTTCAAACAATTAACAGCAATTAGTAATCCTACTCAATCGTACTCATCAAAATATAATGTATATCAATATTCTTTATAATTTGCATATATATAAAAATTTCTTCATTCTCACTTTCCAGTCAATCCTCTTTCATTTGCATTCTCAAACAACTAAAGTTATCATCTTCAGTGTAAATTTCTTCATCAACCTTCTGTATTTTTTTAAGTAGTTATCAAAGTCAAGTTCATTATTGATTTCGTCAATCAAAGAGTGATCATTTATCATTTTTGTGGGGTTCTTTAACCTTAAGGTTTGAGATTTGATTTTTTTTATATAATTTTTTTATATTTATGATAAATGATTGATCTTTTTTCATCCTAGACTACTGATGGACTACAAAAGAGGCCATCAAGACTAGAGGCATTCTTGAAGAGATGACGGAGAATGATGATGTTCCTGAAGGATTCTTTGGACTAGACCCTGCCTCCTATCTACCTACCAATTAGGCATTTCTGCTTCATCCATAAACCAATGAGAGACAACTAATTTCGTGGACTCTATGAAATTTTGATTAAAATAGGGTTGCATCAGTACCTTATCTACAACTAATTTCGTGGACTCTATGAAATTTTGATGAAAATAGGGTTGCATCAGTACCTTATCTTGTTCCTAAACCCGAGTTTTACAAATTTTCTGCTAAGAGATGGCCAGAGATGTTTCAAATTGCTTATTGTCACGCGATATACATTGATAAAGATTCATTTCCTCGGTACTATAGGAAGATAAATAATATAGATCTTCTCGTTTAAATTTGTGTTGCATGTGGCATGGTTTTATGCATTTCTAGTCCCTAAAAGTACAATAAGTGGAAAGATAAACCAATGCCAATTGGTTGTGGAATGATTAAATTTATAATAATAATATCAACAAATGTAATGTAACAAAAAAAAAAATCACATGTAGTTGCTACATAACCTTTAAAGAAGGGTGTATACAAGATCTTCCCAATAATAGGTGATGTTTGGGCAGCATACAAAAACAGGAGTGCTCAACTGATGAAGGTAATAATCTAGAAGATTTTGAATATGAGATTGCTGAAATAGTAGATGTTTATGATAATTATGTAGATGTGAGGTTCTTGATGTTAGAAAAAGGCTTCAAGTTTGTCTACAAGGCTCAAGTGGAAGAAGAATAGGCTGACAAAGTAGTGGAAATATGTGTATCGGAGCATCTCAAGTTCTCTCATCAATTTTTTTTTCTCCTTATAAAAGAGAGAGTTGGTAGCTTGCATGATTTCTGGGAGCTTGATCCAGCAAGAATTCCTCGGTATTTACTGTGTACTAATTGAAGAATCAAACTTTTCTTTTCTTTATCATAAACCAAAATGAGTTTTTATAGATTTCTAAAACTAAATTATGTCTCAAAAGAAATTGAGATTTGAAATATATTATTCAGATTGTAATTTTTTGAAAGAGAGTTTAAAGAGTTTATATTTTTAATACAACCCATATTTACTTTTACTTATCTTATTAATTATTGTATGTTGCTAGTGCAATCGCTACAAAGTACTATGTCACATCCTCCTAAAGGAATAAAGTGGGGTGTGTCCTTCATCTTCCAAGAGAACCCTTGGTCATGTGAAGTGCACATGACATAGTTTTTATCTAACTCTGTCACTCTTATAGGACAACAAATCACTTTTGTGATAGGTCTCCCTAACAATATTGTTATCAATGAAGTTGTATGTTATTCAAAAGTCTACGTGTATGGATAGATACCTATTTTTCATGATTCCTTTGACTAAAATAGGGTTTACCCCCATAGGGTTGCCAGAGAGTGAACTTAGACACCCAACTTCTTGTATCTCTTGTTCTATTTGACCTTGAATTTTTATATTGCAAGTGATATGCACAACCTCTGTTCTCCTATGAAATAGTTTAGTTGTTTCCTCTTGCAGTGATGTACAGGTTCATACATATCACCACATGTCTAACACAAGTTATTGTTCTTCATGTATTCAGAAAGCTCATGGAAACGTGTAAGAGCTAGTCCTAGTTTTCATCATGTTAGTGCACTTAATAACATTTGCATTCCAATAGGGTTGAAGGTATTTTTGTTCTTCCTAAGGCCAACCTCAATATCCTTCTTTTGAATTATTTCTTACTCAATGTCAAACCTAAGAGAGGTAATCTTAAAAATCATAAAAAAAACTTATCTCTTCTTTTAATCCCCCAATAAAACTTGAAATAAAAAAAGACTCAAAAAGAGTAGGTTTTCTTATAAACGTTTTAGTTTAAGATATTCAAATTTGTCTAGAATAATACCCAAAGATTAAGACATTTTTAGCTTATTAAACTCCTCCTCGATATAATTTGAGTATCCCACACCAAATCTATCACATACCTCCTCTATGAAATTGGATGAAGTCAAAAACCTTACTCAAAACTAATGAATGATACCATGCCTTATCCAAACCATTCAAGCAAAGAGCATCAGACTCCACTTTTTCGTTCTCATCCATTCTATACAGTATCTCTCACAATTTCAAGCCCGTTTTGTCGATTTTGCTGAGCTGGAACGGAAATGTTGCCATCTCCTTGTGGATGGTCACCTGCACCTCGAGGAGGCATCCTTTCAAGATTATTAAACCTATCAATTTGTTGGGTTATAGGTCTTTTTCCCTTCCTATGTGGATAAATTAAAGCTCAATTTGGACCAACCCATTTTTACCCATAGGCCCATTCTTATGAGGCAAATATAAGCCTATTTAGGTCTTATTTTCATATACACAAAAGAGTTTTTTCAGCAGCCAAAACAGAGAAAGAGAGCAGGTTTTCGCATCAAAATTCAGCCCTAAAACAACCAATGAAATTGTGGATTCCCTCCCCTTCGTTTTCTTGTGTCCGATTGAGATGATTTTTGGACATCATATTATCTCATCTCATCTTTTGATTAGGACTGACAGAAGTGGGATTTGTGCCTGAAGCTTCAGTTTTGCTGTCGTGAATAGTAAGCTGCGAAGTTGGTGATTTTGCTCCCTTTAATTCTCTCTAGATTGGGTGGCTATCTAGGGTGGAAGTCGGGAGAAAATTATTTTGTTGTTATCTCGTTGTTTTGGGGTCACTTGTTTTGTGGGTAAAATTTTGGAGAACATATTGTAACGCTTGGTGATTATAGTGGAGCTTTTCGGGTTCGTGGTTTTTTACTCTTCACATCGAAGGTTTTCCACGTAAAGCTTGGTGTCTTTGTGTGATTGGTTTAATTATTTGTCTTGTTATATTTTGTTTTGGTTGAATTACTTCTCCTTACTATCATATTGCTTGTGTTGTTTTCTTCTGCTTGTTCAAATCGAAAGGGAAGTAATAAGACTTGTTATTTTCCCTTCCGGTGTTATCGCTGCAGGCTGTCTTTGTTATTGGCCTTGTCCCTTCCAACAAGTGGTATCAGAGCATTGTTTATGGTTGATGTGTCTTTTGAATGATGGGGCAAATGATGACAAAATGGTGTGTTTAACTGGTATAACTAATCATATTTGGAAAGGCAAGAGAAAGATCTTTCTATTTGTCAAGAAGATGCATTTACCTGTGTTTTTGCTTCTAATAAGTCCTCAGTCTTTGAATAGAAGATGGGAATTGAGCACTGCAGGTTTGTGGCTATAATTAGACAATGGGTTGAGATAATGTTATAAATCATATTGTGCATGATACCCATCCCAAAGTTTTTGACAAGCTCGGGACACTTTATGCTGAAACTGGCAAACACAAGTTGTTCTATTGAACAATTACTGGAATAGCAGGTATAAAGATGGCAATCCTATTTCTGATCATATTAATGATTTTCAGGGTGTTCTGACCAGCTTCCGACTGGGTGTAAAGTTTGATGATGAGATCATGGCTTTGGCTTCTTAATACTCTGCCATACTCCTTGTGAAACTCTTCGAGTTTTTCTTTGAATAATTCCTGCTCCCAGTGGTGTTGGAACCATTGAATATCTAAGAGGGTGTCTTGAAATGAAGAAATGAGAGAAGATCTCAAGCCCATCCTTCTTTCAGCTTCCATCACTCCGATGTTTTTTGGTACTTAATAGTAGGGGGAGAAAAAGTCCAGAGGTCAGAAATGAAGAGTTAAAGTAGAAGCAATCAAAGTCTAAATAACAAGAATATTACAAATGTGACTATTGCCACAAAGAATGGGCATATCACTGACAATATTGTTACAGATCACAAGATAGATATATGATACAAACAAAAAGTGAAGGCGATAATGAAATCGTGTTGCTGTTGTTGCTAATGTGATCTTCTTGTTTCTTGTGATGCAAATGCCATTAATCTTGTTCGTGATGAGTCCTTAAGCGTGGTGTGTGGATTCTGGTTCTTTCTTCTCCATGTCAACGCCAAAGAGATTATTTTCGTCTATACTCCAGGTAAATTTTGGGGGAATGTGAAATGGGCAATAATCACATGAAGTTTAAGTTATTGGCATTGGGACAGTTTTGTTTGGAAGTAACAATGGTTCCACTATTTCTCATAATGTAACATGCTCCAGATGTTCGCTTTGAACTTTGATTTCTTCCTGTGGGGATATCTTGATGATGATGGTTTATGGACTTAATACACTTGTTGGATTGGCCAGTGGAAGCTTACTAGAGGTTTTGATGGTTTGTGGCCCGTGTGACAAGTTGTCTAACTTGTATGTATTTCCGGCTTCCCATTTCCAAAGACTTAGTAAATTTGGTGAGAATGAACTTCATCAAGTTATATCATAGAAGGCTGAGTCATATGAGAGAGAAGGGATTGATAGTTTGCTAAGAAAAAATTTGCTTTCTGGAGTGAAACAAGCAAGTTGAAAAAATGTGTTCATTGCATTAGCCGTTTAAACAGAAAGAGTTTCTTTCAGACTCATCCGCCTTCAAGAAAGCGTGGAATTTGATGGAGTTGGTACATTCTTTGTGTGGTCTTTAATGTAATATCTCATGGTGGTGCCTTTACTTTTGACTTTTATTTGATGATCATTACTCCGTCAAACTCTGGGTATTCCCTTGAAGTCCAGGTCAAGTACTTGATGTGTTTCAAGAGTGTTTTCAGGACTTGGTTGAAGACAAACAGGGAAGACATTGAAAATGCAGCCGCTCGACTAATGGTGGTGAGTTATTGGATCCTTTTTATAGATATCAGAGAGTAGGGTATTAGGCATCAGAAAACTCTTCCAAAAGACTCCTCATTTAAATGGTTTGCAGAGAGGTGAACAGAACTCTAAGTTGAGAGGGTTAGATGTATGCTTTCAGATGCGAAGGGTCTGTCAGATTCCCTTTTGGCTGACGCGACTTAATACTACTGCTTATGTTATCAATTTTATCTCTTTCTGTTGCTTTAGATAGTGATGCCCCTGACAGAGTTTGGGACTGGTAAGAATGTTTCTTATGATCATCTTAGAGTCTTTGGTGTAAAGCCCGTGTACAATTTTCCTAAGGATGACAGGTCAAAGTTTGGATGTTAAAACTAAGGCATTTGTAATCTTCATTTGGTTATGGTCAAGATGAATTTGGCGATCGTTTCTATGATCCTGTTAGAAGAAAACTTGTTTAGAAGCCCGTGATGTTGTGTATTGAGACCAAACATTGAAGATTTTTGACCAAGCCTTGACAAGGCTGATTTTCCTAGTATAGAGCTTTAGTTGATGTTGTCCGTTTCCTTTGACTATTGCACCCGAAGAAATCTTCCTAATAATGAAAAATCAAATTGATAATGAAGTGGTGGTCCATTTCAGAATACCGGCATAATGTTGTTGATGCTGCCAGTGCAAGATGATGTGGTTGTCCAACAACCAATTATAGATGATCCATAGAGTTCTCTCAGACGTCTAGTAAGAAGGAATTTCCTTCATCTCGTTATTCTCCCAATGATAATGTACTCTTTTGAACTCGGGGAGAACCTGAAGCTTGATAGTCCATGGAATGAAGAAAAAGAAAGGTGGTTTTGATGCTATGGAAGATGCGATTAAATTCCTGCACTGATAATCATACCTTTGATTTGGTTAAGTTTACCTAAAGACAGAAAAGCTTTGAAAAACAGGTGGATTTTTCGGGTGAAACATGAAGATGGAAATCCAGTTCCAGTCCACGGTACATAAGCTAGCTGTTGTCACCGGGAATTTAATCAGAAAAAGGGAGTTGATTTTGTGAGAATATTCTCTCCCGTGTGAAGAATGTCATCCCTTCTGTGGTTCTAGGCTTGGCTGCAAGTGTCCTAGATTTAGCAAGTTGTGAGTCAAATGGATGTTAAAACACTGCTTTCCTCCATGGTGACTTGATGAAGAACTTTATATGGAGCACCGGAAGGTTTTGAAAGTCAGGGTAAAGAGAATTATTTTTGCAATTGAAGCAGAGCTTGATGTTTGAAAACAAGCTCCCGGCATTGGATAACAGGAGTTTGGTTCTTTTATGAGTCAGCAGGGCTTCAAGAAGACTCTTCGACCATTGTGTTTTTTGTGCAAAAGTTCTCTGATGGTGACTTTATATGTGTGTTCGTTTGTTTTGATGACAATGCTTTTTGTGGTAATAATACTTGGGCAGGATTCAACGTTAAGCAAGAGTTGAGTAAGTCCTTTTGCTATGAAATACCTATGACGCCAGCAATTCCAAAGATTCTTGGCATTGCAGATTGTCCGTGATAGAAAGCCCCAGAATTTCGTATTATCACAAGAGAAGTACATTCAGAAAGTATTCCAGATTCCAGCATGGACAAAGCTACGGTTGTCAGTCACCTTTAGCTATGGCACTTTCAAATTGAGCACGAAACCAGTGTCCTTATAAGTTCATATACATATAGAAGGAAGACTTAAAAGTTCTTTATGCTTCAGGCTGTTGGGTAGTTTGATGTTGCATGGTTTGTACAAGACCGTATATTGTTCACCGCTTTTGGAGTTGTTAGCCGTTTTCTTTTCTAGCCCGGAGGAACATTGGAATCGGTAAGTGGGTTATTAGATATCTCCTGTGGCACTTCTAGTCTGAGTTTGTGTTTTTTGGTACAGGGAACCTATTCTTTGTGGTATACTGATTCAGACATGGCTGGTGAGTTGATACTGTCAAGTCTCCTTCAGGGTACTTGGTTACTTTTGCGGGGACTGTGTCTTTTGCAATCTAGGTGCAAAAAAATGGGTTGCTCTGTTACTACAGAAGCTGACTTTATTGCTGTCGTTGAAGCTGTAAAAATTGCTTGTTCGATGAAGAGATTCTTGGGGAAACTTGGTTGTGCTCAAGAGAGGTATGTGCTTTATTTGACAAGTCCCAAAAAAAAGTGCTATCATCTTGGCAAGAATTCTACGTTCCATGGTAACTGAAAAGTGAAACAAACATATTGATGGTGAGATACCATGGATGCGCGATGTTTGGAATTCTAAAGTGCTTGAGCTTGAAAAAGATTCATACAAATGACAATGGTTTTCCGATATGATGACGTAAAGCTTTTCCAAATGAAAAGTTTGAAGATTGTTGATGTCGTGTCGGATGGCGGTCTCCTCCACAATCCGTGAAGGGGGAGAATTGTTGGGTTTATAGTTCTTTTTCCTTCCTATGTGGGATAAATAAAAGCCCCAATTTGGGACCAACACATTTTTACCCCTAGGCCCATTCTTATGAGGCAAGATAAGCCATATTTAGGTCTTATTTTGCATATTACACAAAAGAGTTTTTTTCAGCAGCCAAAAGAGAGAATAGAAGCATTTTCGCAGTCAAAATTCAGCCCTAACCCACACTTCAAATGCTATTCCCCCCGCTTCGTTTCTTTGTCCGATTGAGCTTGATTTTTGGACATCATATTATCTCATCTCATATTTGATTAGAACGACAGGTTGGATTTGGTGGCCCGCAGGCTTCAGTTTTGCTGTCTGATATAGCTGCGAAAATTGGGTGATTTGCTACCTTAATTCTCTAGATTTGGTGGCTATCTTATTTTGTTGTTGCTCGTTGTTTGAACACATTGTTTTTTGTGGCCAATTTTGGCGAACAATTTGTAACTCTTGGGTGATTATAGTGGAAGCTTTTGGTCCCTGGTTTTTTTTATCTTCACATCGAAAGGTTTTCCCGAAATCTTGGTTGTCTTGTGTGATTGGTTTTTTTATTGTCTTGTTATATTTGGTTTTTGTTGAATTCCTTGCTGCCGTAGTATCATATTGCCTTTGTGTTTGTTTGTCTTCTCTGGTTCAATCGAAAAGGGAAAGTATAGACTTGGGTATTCTTCCGCTGTTATCCTGTCAGGCATTCTTTGTTATTGCCTTGTCTTTCCCAACACAATTATCAACCAAAGCATACCCTGAATCTTTATTGGGGTATTATAAACTACTTTATGATTCTGCAGGAGCTCATCCACTTTGCACTCATACTTTAGCTAGTAGTCGAACCCGTCTTGAACTAAACTTGTGCTGGCGCAGGGTAAGGGTGAGGTTCGGTCTAACGGATCCGGATGCTTTGACTAGAGACGAAAAAATGGGGAAGAAAAGATTAATTTCATCTCCGGCGAAAGTTAGATGAATTTTATCCTACGAAATTATCACAAGGTCTGATTACTCCATAGAAAAGAATTCTTGTACAAGATTAGAAAGAAGGTTAAGGATCCATGGGAGAGAAAAAATAATTCAAAGTCTTGTTCTTGAAAAAGACGGGAGTAACTTTTTTTTCTTTAAAGGAGCATAGAAAGTCAAAGGGTCTTTTTGAAGAAGAGAGGTCTTTACTCGGAGAAGAAAGGGAAACACAACACTTTAGTGAATTGTATCATCTAACTATTAGGCTATACACAACACTTTAGTGAATTGTATCATCTAACTATTAGGCTATAATGAATATTTAATTTTTATATTAAGTAAAAGCAATTATAATTTTTTTTAAATTAATTACTGTTATAACTATTAATAATTAATTTATGTTTTAAAACTTGTACATCTTTAATAGATATGTTTTTAGTTATAGGATTTTACAAAAATATATACTAATATTATTATTATTATAACTATATTTTATGATATTGAATATTTTAGACGAATTCCCGCACCCATATCCATACTCGAATTTGCACCCCCGAATCTTTAAAATTTAAATTTATCCGAATCCCACTCTCGAATTCGTATTCGTATCGGATACCCGCACCTGAGTCCGAGCAACTTAGCATCCAGTACGTCATCATACCTTGAAAGCTTGTACTCTACTAGTCTAGATCCAGTTCCTTCCACTACAGCTACAACTCACCAGTCATAAGGATCAAATTACTCATACAAATGTAAGGTTCCGTGTGAGTTCAGACTCAATTTCTATGGAATCAAACCGAACAACTTAATATTTTGGGTTAATATTCTAGTATTATGATAAGAAAATACCAACTTTGTTTTCCAAAACATGTGTTGCTTATTAATGATATAATAATTCTAAAAATGGGACCATAACCCCTGAAAACATCTTCATATGTAATACAAAAAATGGAAACGGTTACGCTAGGCTAAGTTATATATCTAAAAGGTTAGGAAAGCTTCTTATTCAGTTAGAGATTCTACTAAAGTTGAGGCCTCCCAATTAGTCTTTCACGGTGGTTCGTTTTAATGCTCCATTTTTCCAAAATATTACCAAGCCATTCGTTAAATGTATATGGGCTCCATATTTAATGATTTCTAACATTAGATATGTTGGGTTTGTGAGATTGTAAGAGCATTTTAATACTATTTTAATTATATTAAATTGTTTTCCACATTCTTTTGTTTTCACTAAAGTGAGAAGTGATGCTATATTGCATATGGTGCACAACTACTTTGAGTTTGTTTATCCGTTACAGTTTGACTTAATTGTCATTCTTGATTAGTGATGAATACTGATCAGAACGTTAAGGTGTATTTTTCATTACTTCGTGGTTTCTGGAAGAATTGGAAATAGTCATTACTTGTCCACATTCATTCTACATTATCTCATACTTTATTCCTCCCTTATTATTTGTAACCTATGTAAGTCCTCAGGTAATTATCTTTACAACTTACTACACCATTTATTTTCCTCTTCACTGCAAGGAATACTTCTTCTAATATAAATAGTGGTGGTTTTCATTTGGTTTAATACACAGAATACACAAGAAAATATAGTGCATAAAATTTGTCTAAAATAGTTCCTATTAGTTTAAAGGAGTTTATTTTAATTGTGTATTTTTAGACTCAACTCTTATATAGAGTTGTTGAGTTATATTTTTTTATAGGATCTTGTATCTTGGAGGGGATAGGTCAACCAGTATTACTGTTGGACCGGTTAAAACATTTGCTACAGGGACTTGAATCTCCTTAAAGAGAGCTAGATATTCGCGCCTCAGCCTGAAGAGATTTTTGTTTCTTCATTTCATTTTCAGTTGTAATCTTGTATTTTTGTTATATTGTTGATTTTCACTAACAATATTAAAGAGATTCAACATGAATACTATTGAAAAAACCGCAGACGTCAAGATAGGATACCTTAACAAGTCATTTCCGTTCAATGGTAACCATTTTAAGAGATTAAAGGGTAAAGTACTTTTCTACTTCAGCCTTTTCAATGTTTTTTATGTGTTAACCGAGAAGAATCTTAATAAAGAATACATCACCGCTATGAATGATGATGAAACTATTTCTCATCTAGTGAAAGTGGAAAAGTATGATTGTAATTCCTATAAGTGTCGGTATTATCTTCTTAATTGTATGTGTGATATTTTTTATGATTATTATGATAGAACATTGTCTAGTGCAAAGAATATTTGAAAAGATTTGCAGAATAAGTATGATATCGAAGAGGATGGAGTGAAAAAATATGCATCTAATAGATTTTTTCGTTTCCAAATGGTGGACAACAAATCAATGGTAGACCAAGATCAAGTTCTTATCATGATTGTTGGAGAGCTTAAGTCCGAAGAGTTTAAAAATTGAAAATAACTTATTGTTTTTAGCATAGTAGATAAACTTTCACCTTCTTAGAAGGAATTTCAAAAAACTATGCATCACAAATAAAGAGAAATCTCTCTTAAAACCTTGATAATGAGAATCCGCATGGAAGAAGAAGTAAAATCACATCGAAGGTAAATTTAATTACTTCAAATACTACTACTCTTGAAACTAACCAAATACTTCTTTAAAACCTAAGAAGAAAAAATCAAGAAAAATAATAGTAGACCTCACAAGAAAAATAATGGTGAAAATCACCAAGCACAAAATCAACAAGTTCAAGAAAATGGACAATGCTTTGTTTGTGGTAAGAGTGGGCATATTGCTCGATATTGAAAAATTCCATAAATGTGGTCCTAAAAATACTCAGGCAAGCATTACCAAAGAATATTTTGTGGCGGTGATTACTGACATAAAGATGGTTAAGAATCTTGATGGATGGTGGGCTGATTCTAGTGCAAACTATCATGTCTGTTATGACAAAGACTGATTCAAAAAATACACTCATTTTGAGGATCCCAAAACCATAATACTTGGTGATGCTAACACTACTCGATTGATTGAAAAGGAGATGTTGAATTGTGTTTTACTTTTGGAAGGATTAACATTAAAAATGTACTTTATACTCCTTCCATGAGAAAAAATTTGATGTCTAGTTAGCTTCATAATAAAACATACTTTAAACAGATTATTGAATCTGATCAATATTCAATAGTAAAAAAGGGTATTTTTGTAGGGAAAGGGTAAGCATGTGATGAGATGTTTATGTTGAATGTTGAGATGAATAAAACTTCTACTTCAGCTTATATGTTTTCTTCTACCAATTTTTGGCATGCCCATTTGTGTAATATTGATGATCATTATGTTGGAATTTTAAGTAAATTATGATTAATACCAATGGTTAAAAATTTTTTTGAAAAGTGTGAGGCTTGTAGTAAATCTAAAATCACTAAAAGACCTCATTTTCTGGATAAAAGAAAAACTGATTTGTTAGAATTAGCTCATACAGACATTTGTAAACTTTGTGGTATTCTAACTCGTGGAGGTAATAGATATTTTATAACTTTCATTGATGATTTTTCTAATTTTACATATGTTTACTTGATGAAAAATAATAGTGATATTTTTTGAATATTTCAAAAAATTATCTCCATGAGGTTGAAAATCAGTTTGAAAGAAAAATAAAAATAATTTGAAGTAATAGAGGTCATGAATATTAGTCAAATGAGTTTAATTCTTTTGTTAGATCATTGGGAATAACTCATGAAAATACTCCTTCTTACTCTCCTTCATCTAATGGAGTAGCAGAACGGAAAAATACAACTTTCATTGAATTGACTAATGTCATGCTTATTGAGTCACATGCACCTTTAAATTTTTGGGTGAAGCGACCTTAACTGCTTATATGTGTTGAATAATGTGCCTCATAAAAAGTCTAATATGACACCTTTCGAATTGTGGAAAGGTCACAAGTAAAGTTTGGGATATCTAATAGTTTGGGGTTTTCTAGCCTTTGTGAGGCTAATGGATCCCAAGTTTACAAAGTTGGATAAAAAAGTTACTACTTGTGATTTTTTAGTTATGCTTCAAATAGTAGAACCTATAAATTTTTTAATCTTGAAGATAATATTGTGATAGAATCACGTGATAATATTTTTTCATGAAAATAAGTTTTCTTTTGATTCAAAAAATAGTGGTGGTCAACATATTAAACAAAATATTATGTCACTACCTAGTTCTTGTACTTCAACTTTTAAAATTAAAGAAGTAAATGATTTTGAGTTAACAAGAAGTAAAAGATCTATAGTAGAACAAGATTTTTATCCTGATTTTTATGTGTTTAATGTTGAAGATGACCCTCTAACTTTGAAAGAAACATTATCTTCACATGATTCTTTTTTTTTTGGAAGGAGATTGTAAATGATTAAATGAAATCTCTAATTTTAATAAAACTTGGAAGCTAGTTGATTTACCACTGATTTGCAAAATAATTGGTCGCAAATGGGTCTTGAGGAAAAAGTTGAAACCGGATGGTTCTATTGATATATACAAGGCTAGGCTAGTTTAGAAAGGTTTTAAACAACTAGAAGGTTTAAAATATTTTGATATTTTTTCTCCCGTAACAAAATTACATCCATAAGACATTTAATTGCTATGACTGTACTTATTGATTTGGAAATTCATCAAATGGATGTAAAAATTGCTTTTCTAAATGAAGACCTAAATGAAGAAATTTATATAGATCAACGCGAGAGTTTTGTTAAAGCAGACCAACATAGCAAATTATGTAAACTTACTAAATCCCTATATGGTTTGAAACAGGCACCAAAGGAATGACATGAAAAATTTGATTCATTTATAATTGAAAATATTTTTGAAACAAATGAATGTGATAAGTGCATATACCATAAGTCTTGGAATAATTCACATGTGATTATTTGCCTATATGTTGATGATTTATTGATCTTTTTCTCTAACATAAATGTTATTAATGAATCTAAAAATGTTCGTATGATATGAAAGATCTTGGTGAAATAAATTTTATCATTGGAATAAAAATTAAGAACATGTGTTGGAATTTTCCTTCATTAGTCACATTATGTTGAGAAAATCTTGAAAAAAATATAACTTTCATGATTACTAGCATGTTGCTACTCCTTTTGATTGAAGTGTTCACTTATTTCTTGTTGAAAGTAAAAATGATGTAGTAAATCAAAAGGAATATGCTAGTAGAATCGGAAGTTTGAGATATGTGACTGATTGCACGAGGCCTGATACTGCATATGCAGTAGGAGTACTTTGCAGGATTATAAGTAAGCTACGTAATGAACATTGGCATGCTCTAACAAGAGTTATGAGATATTAAATTGGAACAAAAAATTTTTGTTTGTTCAATAAAAAGTTTTCTGCTGTACTTGAAGACTTTTATGATGCAGATTGGAACACTTTATCAGGTGATTCATGTTTGACCACTAGTTATGTCTTTACACTAGGTGGTGGTGTTGTTTGTTGGACATCGAAAAAGAAAACTATAATTTTTACTCTACCATGGAGGATGAACTAATTTCTTTAGCTTAAGCTAATCATGAGTCAAATTAGTTAAGATATTTATTATTTCAAATATCTTATTTTTAAAAATCAATTCCTCCGATTTTAATTCATTATGATAACACCACTGTAATTGGTAGAGTTCAAAACCATTATTACAATGGTAAATCAAGACTTATAAGGAGGAAACACAATAATGTAACATCGTATTTAATAAATGGAACCATTAATGTTGATTTTATCAAATCTTGTAATAATCTTGCAGAATCTCTTACTAAGGCCTTAACGAGAGATAAGGTTTAGTGCACATTGAGGGGGATGGGATTGAAGCCTACAAATATTTGAGTCATATACGAGGAAACCCAACCTGGGGACTACAAATCTTAGAAACAAGATCAAAGTAAAACACTAATCATATGATGCCTTATTAAGAAAATGCACTACTTATTTTATTCCATCCCTACGATGTGAGTGCATTGTTTCCTATAGTTTATTAAGGTTGAGTTGGCAAAACTCTTAATGAATATTTGTAGCCCGTACGGGTGGAGTGCTAAGCTTACAGGAGCACTCTCGACGAATTTCACCTATGTGAAGTGTTGAAGTAGGTCACTTCCTATTAGAATTTACTTATTCTAAACAACACTCACGAAACTAAGATAGCACATTGACATAACGTCCTGTCTTTAAAACTAACGTCAACACCTTGATTATCATATGTGGATAGTGATATTTTATTTCCCTTAAGCAATCATAGTTCAACTCTGAGACCACTACGACTCTGGAGTAAAAATTATTGTTTCACTAAGTAGAGGTTCAATGCAAAGCACACCTTAATTATGCATAGTATTCTTCCTATAGATGATATACTGTCTTATCAAATATTGAAATGAGTGGGAAATTGTTGGTTTTGTGATATAGTGAGAGCCTTTTAATATTATTTTAATCATATTAAATTGTTTCCCACATTCTTTTGTTTTCACTCAAGTCAGAAGTTATGCTATATTGCATGTGTTGCATAACTACTTTGAGTTTGTTTGTCCGTTAGAGTATGGCTTACTTGTCATTCTTGATTAGTGATGAATGTTGATCAGAACGTTAAGTTATATTGTTCATTACTTTGTGGTTTCTGGAAGAATAGGAAATGGTCATTACTTCTCCACATTCATTCTCCATTATCTCATTCTTTATTCCTCCATGATTATTTGTAGCATATGTAACTCCTAAGGAAATTATCTTACTATTTACTGCATTATGTATCTTCCTCTTCATTGCTAGGAAGAGTCCTTCTAGTATAAATTGTTGTGATATTCACTTTGTTTAATACACGCAACACACAAGAAAATATAGAGTGAATAGACTTTGTCTAAAAGAGAGTTCTTATTAGTTGAAGGGAGGTTTTTTCTCGTGGAGCTTTGGACTGAACTCTTATCCAGATTTGTTGAATTATATTTTTGTGAAAGTTGTTGTATCCTGGATGGGACAAGTCTACTGCTGGACCGATGAAAACATTTGTTGTAGTGGGCTTGAATCTCCTCAAAGAGAGCGACATATCCGCGCCTCATCCTGAAGAGATTTATTTTATTTTATTGTATTTTAAGTTGTAATATTGTATTTTCGTTATATTGTCAGTTTTCACTAACATGATATATTGAAAATATTTCCTTAATTTGGGAAGGTATTTTTATGTGAATGAAGATTATAAGGAACTCCTAGAGTATTAAGATTTTGTGTATTTATACAGACCAAATTAAAGATCGTGAAGCCTTTCTTGTCCCCAATTAGAATCCATTCTACTGAGTTTCTTGGATATAGTTTCTTGTACATTAAACAAGATTCGATTAGCGATTCTGAAAAAAGATGTGTGTTTGATGTACTCCAAAGTCTTACATTAAATGTTTATTAGAAAATAATTGTCGAATGTGTAGAGAAACCTAGGGGAAGGGTCACTCACTTAAAAATAATGTCTTTTCTTTGATTTCATCTATAACTAATTTTTGAATGATCATAATAATAATGTGATTCTAATTATTAAGTGTTATTAATTCAATCTAATGGATTCGATTCCAGAAAATGCTTAATCACTAGTGGTGAACACTTGGTCTAGTGTCTGTAGTTGAGAGATAGTGCAAAAAGTAAATCTTGTCTGTAGTTGAGAGATAGTGCAAAAAGTAAATCTAGTAAACACTTGGTCTAGTGTCTCCAGTTGAGAGATAGTGGAAAAAGTACATCTAATATACTCATGAATACCAAATATTATAATGATATAATCGATAGGAAGTGTCCTTTTAATGACTCTCGACATGACGAAAGAGATTTAAAAAGGATTTTCTTTTTCCCAAATTTGAAAAAAAAAAAGATTTTTCTATTCTCTCTATCGAAGAAAATCCCAAGTAGATGAGCAAAAAAATTTCAATCAGTTCTAGGAGTCCAAATGCAAAGATCTTTCTCCTCCATATTTGCAAAGTCCACTTGAATCAACTGTTGAACTAGTTGAACAGAAAGAAACTGTACGACAGTGTCTTGAGACCATAAGAAATTAGAGTAAAAATCTTCAATTTGATAAAGGATAGTCTTTGGGTGGATGGGTGGGGCTCAATTTAAATTTTAAATTATGATTTTAGTTAGGTTATTTGAATTGTTGGGATACTTTTGGTTGTTTTAAATTTATTATGTTTTTTTATTGTTATATAAACCTCCCCAATGGTTAGTAAAATTATTGAAATAGTTTGAAAGTCATTTCAATCTATAAAGAGACATCAATCCTTTTTTGCATGCCCATTTTTTAGTATTGATCTTACGGGATCCCTAAATATTCTAAAGAACTACCATATTACTTTTAACTTGCGAGGGCCTTTTTTAAATCTTGTTAATGCATCAAGGCTATCTGTTTTAACCCCCTAGGGTT
The DNA here is from genome assembly GCA_027704765.1 of Solanum habrochaites. Classification (NCBI taxonomy): domain Eukaryota; kingdom Viridiplantae; phylum Streptophyta; class Magnoliopsida; order Solanales; family Solanaceae; genus Solanum; species Solanum habrochaites. Next base: position 51,240,913 of record JAKWJA010002495.1, on the reverse strand, counting down.
ACTATGTTGAACCCGTGCTAATTTTTTTCCACGCACACACTTTTATAGTCCAATTTTTAACAAAAAATAATATCAAAAACAAATCGATTTTTGATTGCCCCAAAAACATTTACAGGCAAAAATTATCAAATTTGGTTTGAGAGAATAAACCATAGTTTGAAACCTGTGTGTTATGTGATGTTATAAAGGAAGAAGATTTTGTACAACAATATTTTTAAAATCCTTCAAAAGTTCATATAAAAGACATTAAAATAAATTTCTACACAATACAATGTCATGAAACCTGTTTTTGAAGCACACAATCAAAAGAAGAAAAAGAAAAACGAAGGAATTTGCTAGTTCAAAAATAATGAAAAGAATGCAGAATCGACTATCGAAGCAAAATTGACGATTAATTTTTCAATTAAAGTAACTAAAGGCAAGGAGGAGTGTTTAAGTTTGTTTGTAGTTAGTGCATTAAAATTTAATAAAATAAGTTGTTTAGTTTAAGATGAATTTGAAAAGTGAATTTTACTTGGGTTTTTTGAATTATTGAGGTATTTTAGGTTGTTATAAATTCCAAATTCTGCAGATTATGTGTTTTATTGTCTATATAAAGCCCCTCAATGCTTAAGAAAATTATTGAAATAAATTGGAAGTTATTGAAAGTCATTTAAATCCATTGAGAGTCATTTCAATCTTTCATGCAGACCTTTTGTTTTTAAGGAAAACACCAACATGTCCATCTTTTGATCTTCCTATTATTCTGAAGTTCTTCCTTAAAAGTAATGAAGCAACTCTTTTAATAGTTTATCTCTTAACTTGATGCCTCCTGATACATCCTGAATTTCATCATAATTAATTTAATAGTTTGTCGATAGAAAAGAAAAGATTATATCATCACCAAAGCATAGGTGATTCACTTTGATAAGTCTTAATGCTCCCAGTTGTTTTGATGATATCCTCCCAAATGCATGGACCATGTCCTTTCCAAAGTATGTTTGTCCAGGACAATAATATATACAATTTGAAAATTGTCCGTGACAAAAGTTTGTGAGGTCGTTAGTGTACTACACTAATCAGAAGGGACGAGGCTATTTGTCCAAATTGTATTAATTCTTGATGTTTAATATATTAAAGATTAAAAGCAATAAATTCTTCATCCATGCAAAGAGAGATATTCAAGCTACAAAACAATAAAGGACCTTATAGACTACCTAAGTACTTCCTGAACAAACAGTTACATTGATTGCTTATATATGTGCCTATATTGTAGGATTTTTTCAACTTGTGATAGAAACATGTAAACCTTGTGTGAATCATTCTAAGAACATAGTTGAGGGCAACATTGTTTCATCCGTCAAAGTGTATATTAATGAGTTGGGTTGGTGTAGTGGGCAATGCATCCATTGTTTTGGCTCATTGAGTGATAGTGTATTACTCAGAATAGATATTAGAAGATTAATCTCATGTGTGTTGTAGACTGGGTTTTACTTTGTCTTGTGATGTTTGGTAAAAGAAGTTTGAATATCCTATGATATATGTTATGATTTTACTCCCTTGAGCAAAGAGGTCTCCACTTAAAGTTGTGTGTGCTATTTTTACTTTTCAATATTTTTTTTGCTCATTGTAATTATTTGAAGGACCTGATCCTATTGTACTTAGTGGACACATACATTCCAAAAAATAGTATCAGATCTTCAGGATCATTTTGAAGATACTAAATATTCACTGCGTGAAGAGTTAGCTGATTTAATGAGTAGTGAATTTTAAATGAGCATGAGGGGAAGCTTACATTCTTCTTAGGGAGGCATATCAAAAATTCATCTCAAGGAATATCAATATGCCAAGAGAAGTACATAGAAGAGTTTCTCAAAATATTTAACCCGCTTGAGGCAAAAGTTCTTGCTACTCCCATGACCACAAGTGTGAAACTTGACTTGTACATAGAAAGAGTTGATGTCAATAAGACCATGTACATAGGATTCATTGGTCCCTTCTTTACCCTACTGAAAGTAGGCCTAAAAAAGTCTTCAATGTAGGAATATCAGCGAGATTCGAAGCAGAACCAAAGCAATCACACTTGAAGGCAGCAAAGCGAATATTTAGATACCTAATGGTAACACATGACTTGGACCTCTTCTACCATTCAGGTGACTCTTTTGATCTAATCACCTATGTTGATGCTAAAAATGCACTTTTTTTGGTTGATTCCTCACCAAAACATTCTTCGTCCACTCCAGTATGTGGAGTTGGTGAGATAGGTGAATCTAACTGTAACACTTTGAAAATTCAAGATATGTCGTAAAGCCTAACAAAAAGGTTATGAGGTCAATGTACTGTTTTAAGTCAATTAAAATGAATTTAGGTATTTTAGAAAGTTTTAGAACCAAAATGTTCAAGAACGTCCATGACATGTGGAAGTTGGTTAAAAGAGTTACAAGCATGCTTTAGCTTATTTGACTAGCTTTTAGGAGTCGGAAATATATAAAAATAGGTGAAAAGGTAGTTAATGAGTATTTAGGTTGTTTTATGGTCGAAATGTGCCAGTACAACTCCCCAACAACAAACAAAGGGACCTTGAGGAGGACCCTAGTGTTTGAACCAACGCTGTATGAAAGTGTGCATTGACGGCGCAAGAGACGGGTCGTGTATGGACAAACGGGGAATTGATTCCATCGCTGTCCCATAATTAGCCATGGTGAGGATCCCCTCTCCTGCACAGTCCCTGAACTCATCTATGGAGTGAAAGAAGAGAGGGGGGAGGATGTGTCGACTCACAGGCGACCCGTCATTCGGGGTCGAGTTATCTGCATAATTTAAGTTGGTATCATTTAACTAGTTATACGTTAGGTGGTTTAATTAGGGGTTAAGGGACTCTAATTAATTTGATTTAATACCCAATATAAATACTCCCAACCCTCATTAATCTAAGACAACTCTCAAATACAAACTCTCTTCCTTCTCTTTTCTTTCTCTCTCTACTTGAACTCTCCATTGAAGACAAGAAAGAAGAAGGGTTTGGGAGATGGAAAAGGGATGAATTCACCATAAATTCTTCATTAAACGTTAAGGTATCGGATGTAATTCACCTTTGGGAATCTTTCCTTGAAGGGTTTCCATCAAAATGGATTTCAAAAGTTGAGTTTTCTTGTATGTTTCATCCAATTACGAAATTGATGTTGTGAACTAAGTTGCTTATGGTTTCTTTAGGTTATAATAGATATAGTAACATGTAATTGAACTTATTTATGGTTAATTTTCATAGTTTGATTCAAATTAAAAAATGTGTCCTATTACCCATAACCCTTTAATGTAATCTTGGCCTATATTGTATTGTGATCATTCAATTGGCTTAGTTGTTGTTTATATTACTACTAGTTTCCGTGAACGCGCTTTGCGCGTGTAATCCATGAGTGTATTGTTTTTTAAAAGATAATACTACTAAATAATAAAATATGTTTAATAGGATTTTTTTATTTTGTTTTAAAACTACTAATTTTGACCTCTAATTTTCAACCCCGAAGTATGCATGAGATAATAATATGCGAAATTTAATAAAATAAACTGTTGTTTGTAATTCAAAAAGATAAGTTGCAATAAAGGAAAAATAACAACTATCTTAATTAACTTCTTGATCGTTCCGTTTTTATTGGTCGAATAATTTTAGATAGTGTAAGGATTAACTTTGAGTGAAGGAAAACAAAAACTTTTAACTTTTTTTAATGAATGTTTTTTAAGTATTGTATTAAAATTTTAATCCACAAACACTTTAAAATAATTACTTAACTATAAATATTTAAAATAAGATGTAAAAAGTTTTATCATTTATATTTTTAAAAATCAGGATATTTTATGAACACTCTAGTTTATATAAAATTAATTCTGTCATACATAACTTATCCACCATTAATCTAAATATTATATGTTTTACCTTTTTTTCCATAAAACGAAAAGAAGAGTAACACACCTATTTTTATCATAATCATTCTTTAAGATAAAATTAATATATTAAAATTTAAGTACGGAGAAAAGAAAGAAAAAGGTACACATTGAACGCAAGATAATTAGGCATTCATTTTGTTTGTCCTCTACAGTGAAACTGAACATTTGAGCATACAAAATACAAATATGAATTTAGAGCAACTTGCTATAAAAAAGAATTCAACTATATAAAGAGAGACAAAAAAGTCTTTTATAAGTCTTACTACAATAAGTAAAACAACACATTAAGCTCTGATACTTCAGTAATTGAAATTTTATCTATTCTCATAACTGCATCGGGATCTCATCCACTTTCTCCTCAAATTTGTGACTTATTTCACATGTTTAGATTCCTCACATACAAGAATTGTAGGAGTGTAAATAAAACTTCTTCTTGAAAAGTTAAATTTATAGAACAAATATGGGAACATGCAAAGTTCCACATGAATTATTGTTAAAATAAATATAAAAAAGATAGAGCTGAAATTTAATTTTAAAGATACATGAATCTACTTTAATTTCTTGATAATTACTCATTTTTATTTGTTATTCTCATTATGTTTAGAAATTTGAAAGGTCAAAGTATGTAATGAGAATAAGAAGGATTATATAAATATATAAATTAATAAGTTTTAATTTATTAAGGGGCAAAATTAAATTCAACTTTTAAGTTTTGAGCTTCATGCTTATAATAATATATGATACTATAATGAATTTAGGAATAAATCAAGATGAATTATAGTCTTATCATGAAAATTTGCAAAATATGATTTAGGTTATGAAGTATATTGTGAAATTGGTTATTATGTTTTGTCTTAAGCTATGACCAAATGTTGATATATGTTATAAAGATGCAATTGATCTTGTTTTATATTGGTTAGAATTGTGTGATGATGTTACTGGATAAGCTCAAACTACTTCTCAAATAAGAAGTAAAGCCGGTCGCTTCAAGTAAAATAACCCACTAGTGAGGTTTGGATCGTTTCCCACGAGGAATAGTCTACTAACATTAACTTGTTATTTACTATTGTTCGGTTGATAACTTCCTTCGAAGTAAAACATAAAATGTAAAAGGGGGGTTTTGTAATTTCCTAGTAAGTAAACGAACTAACTAAATTGAAAGCGACACTTAAACAGTTTTGAAAGTTGGTTTAATAATTATCAAATAACTAGGGTTTACGTGTTCCCCACAGGTTCATAACTTGATAATTCTACCTATAACAATTCTTTCCTAGTATCTGCCGGCAAAAGTATCAGGTTATTATTCTGCAATCCTTGGTCCCGGACATCAGAAAATCTAACTCCGCCCTTGGTCCGGCTACGTGTGTTGTCTTTCCTAACCCTTTATCTTTACCCATATTAAGCCTCGTATTCGATGTTTGACAAGTTACTACCTCGTACCAATCATACTAGCCTATTAGATAGTATACCTAAATCTATGTTAATAATTCTTTTCCTATTAGCTGACCTCCTTGGTCCGGCAAGTAGCATTAAGCCGATTTCTAAGCGTTGTCATCCGTTAAAAAGACTTCTAAGCGAAGAAGTATTATACATGCAAGACACTGTTCTAGGATTGTTATTTTAATCTAGGTTTATCTCATTATTTTGCCTATGTTCGCACAACCCCTAGTTATGGAGTTTTATGTTACTCATAGCCATAACACAATATTCAAATAGATTAATAAACTTCTGTACTTACTCTCCATCAGAACGAATAAGTCCGAAAAATGCTGATTAATCACCAAAAATTACGTGTAAGAAATCTCCAAGAATCAACACTAATCAACACATTCAATAATATGATTCTCATCTTGCAGAGTCTAACCTCAAAAACGATGTTTTTGAACCTATGTATACGAAAAATAAAACCTAATTAAACAAGGGTTCTTTTCCTGGAACTCTGCCAAAACCGGCTGGTTCTACGGACCACGCGACGGACCGTCGGGTCATGACACGGACCATCCCCCTTCCCCCCCCCCCCCCCCCCCCTTCCCCCCCCCCGTTCCCCGTGACTCAGTCCGTCCCATACTTGGTGCAATTTCTTCTGCTGCTTTCTGCATTTCCCCTCAACGGAACAGTGTGACTGGACAGTCATAGGCACAACGGTCCGTCAGGGTTCTTTTTCAAAAGACTTCACTTCTGGATTGGTACTGGGATCACTTCTATAACTTCACGACGAACTTGCATGACGGACCGCCATAATCCATGACGGACATTCACAGCCTTCGTAATCCCACAATTGTCAGACTTCCCCATCTTCCTTACATCAAGCTAATCTCTACGCTACTCACCTACGGACCGTCACAGGCCTGAAGGACCGTCAGTAAGCTCCGTAGGTTGTCTCTTCAGCATTTGGCTTTGGACAGATTTCCTCAAAAACAATAGAAACTTGTATAAAAAATTATGAACACAAAAAAGGGCTTTTGGATGCCTAAACTTAAGGAAATAAACATTAATTATACCGTGAAACCACGGTATAATCAACACCCTCACTTAAATTCGTTGTTTGTCCTCAAGCGACGCACTATGACTCACTACACAATCTTTGACACATAGATTCCTGTTTTATCCCTTTGCAATCATTTGGCTATCAATCCCGATTATCGCATCAAATCTATGCATGCTATCACTATTAAAGGCTTGAATTTGTGGGGATTCAAACATGACACAACTCCCATGCACTACACCTATCCCCTTCAATTTCTCCCTCAAGGTGTTAACAATTCTGGTATTGCACTATTGTGCCTCCCTTTAGCTGTAACATAGCTTCAGGGTTAAGGTAGGGTACATTTTTATGTATACCAATAGTGACTTTTTTGGCTCCCTTGACATATCAGCGAAACCTTCACTTTTAATCAATCTTATCTCGCCAGTTTCCTCATCTCTTATCCCCTTTGCTAACTTTTCTCTTCTTTCTCATTTGTATAAGGTGAATTTTTCTTTTTCTTTACTTTTCTGTTCAACTAATTCTGAGTCCACTTTACTTTTTGTTCTTTCTCTCTTTTTGTAAAGTCTTTCAACCCCACGTTCCAGAGCATTCCTCATAGAGCCACCCTCAACTCATGCTTTGCCATGAGTCCAAGTACACAATACCCAAAGTTGGGTCAGGGCAAAACGAAGGTGTTTACTGTATTCCACCCTCAACTTATGCTTTTTTTTGGCATAAGCTGAGGTGCACATGTCCCAAGGAGGGACCAGGGCCAACACTTGTTCCCTAGAAAGATCAGTTGGGTGAAAAGAAAGGTCTATTTAGCTCAATTTATTTGGATCAACGAGGAAACTTTCATTCGGTTTCTTTTATTTGGTTAGAATGGGCTTTTCTTGAATAGGGCTATGATCCTTTCCTAATTGTTTGTTACAGCTTCTTTTAGCAGGACTAACCAGCAAGTTCTAGCTTCATATTCGATAGTGGACCTATTCAAATTCTCCTCACCTCACTTGACAGGCATCACTATACCAGATTATTAGACACCTAGTTCGAATTAAAGACTTAGGGTAATGCATGAATGTAAACGCTATTTCACGCTTGGAGAGCCACACATTGTCAGTTATTATGCCTATTCATGCGTTATTTTCAGTTATCAGGATAATCATGTGCCATCATGCTCAGAATTAACTATTTACGAAAAATATAAACATGCCGGTTCAACCAGAAATAATAACAGTCTTTTGGGGAAAAAGAACTCAGCAAGAAAACCCCAAAAGAGGATAGTGAGGTGGATCACAGCTTCACCCTAACCCTTCACTTTCCATTTACCCCACCCCCAACAAAAAAGCATGCTTGTCCCCAATGCAAAAAAATCTAATGATTAGAGGGGTAGCGAAGCAAACTGGGGCGCATAGCGCCGTCGATGCAATAAGCTGTGGGGGGTCCGGTTTTCCCAGAACCCACATCCTCTGGCAATCTGGCCACCCGGCCAGTGATGTACTCACAATCTGGACACCCTCAGTGATGTCCTCAGCAACCACGCACCTCATTAGGGCCCTCCTGGTGTCTCTACGTGCGGGAGCTAGACGCCTTCAGCCGCTATCTGTTATGCCTGATTTGGGTGCCTCCGCCTCAGCAGTGCGAGCTCTCCTACGCGGCCTCCTCTTCTCGGCGCTCCTTCTCCTTGCTCGCACCTGCATCTTCTTGATCGCCCTCTAACCCTCTTAGCACTCTCCAGGGAAGGTTGGTGAATGTCTAGAGGTGGAAACAGGACGCAATACATGTCCTCCAACAAGGGGGGCTCGACAGGCTCCGTCTTTCTCGCCTCTATGATCGTGTCGATTTCTGCCCGAAGACTGTCGACTGCAGCCTAAGAGTCGACATCCTACGGAGGTGCTGGGCAGGCTACACCCAACTCGATGCATCATAGTCGCTGGTGAACCTCAGCAACTCTTCCGCTGCACTCTTCCTCATCCATACGCGCTCAGACTCAGAATAGACCTTCTGCACCATTGGCTGGATATGATCAGAAGAGTGGCCATTTGGGTGCCTCCAGTTTTTGGACTCTTGCAGCGGGCGGTAATGGTAGAGGGCTGTCGAGAAGAGCTCGGGGCTGGGCTACTACCCGGGATAGACTCGACCGTGGGTGTCAGTGGACGCTGTGTAGCGGTGGCGTTCCTGGAGCCACGTATCCGTAAGATCATCAATAATGGTGGCAGCTCGGACGGGCACTCGACGTGGGGCTAACTCAATTGGCCATCATCTCGGATGATGCCGATGTCAACGGTGCCCTGCGGGGTCTCAACTTATCTTATGTGCCATATGGGCACACTGCGGTCCTGCAAAAGTTGCAAAAATCATACACGGGAATGGATAGGTAGTAGTGACCTTGAATGCCCTCTCGTGCATGACTGCTTGAAGAAGCCATCGAAGTCGAACCTCGAATCCGGCTTCAATCGCTGCGATCAAAACACTGCTCGACTCCCAAGTGACTATGTTTATCAGCAGCTGTGGGGAAAGGCAGTGATGGAACGAGCATCCACAAGAACTTCTCACTAACGTGAGGTTAGCCTCTTGTATGGCCCCCTTCCGTTCATGACCTAATCTGCACCCTCTCCGTCGACTGAAATAGGTGTCAGTGGCCATCCACCTCTTGTTGTCTCTCCGTGCCTGCGCGCGCAAGAACTTTGCCATCCCTTTACTATCTGCCAGCGATATCGACTCGGCAGTGTGGGGATAAGTCCGCGTAGCATCTGTTACTCTCGCCGTTCGGAACCGGCGGATAGCTTTCAAGGAAATGTCAACCTCACGCCCCCGTACTCTAACCGGCGCCAGTGGGGCCTGTTTAGCGGGAGCAGCCCGCCTATCGATCCTGTGATTCGGAGATTTTCGTCTACGTAGGCTGCTTAGAACTCTCGGACACTTTCCTCGCTGTATCGTCCAACGGCGGCGCTTTCCACTCTAAGCGATGCCTGGTGAATATGTTTGGGATCTCCGCATCGATGGGAGACTCCCTGTAGTACCCGCCGCTCCACGGTGAGTTTTCGAGTCATTAGTCCTTTATCATCAGAATTTGGCGTCGAGTACACTGGTCAAACTGGCCTTCGATGCACACCGGTTGGCTGGTTCAGAGTCTGGGGTGGGGACCTGGCTGGTGCTCAGGATGGAGAGTCTGAACTGTCAGCCCATCAGATGAGGCCGACGCTGCAGCAGTGCGGGTGGGGAACCTCAGCAATCCTGAAGCTTCCTCTACCAGGATACGCAAGGATCCTGACGCCCTTCCTCATTTGTGGCGACCCAGAGGGTGTGCCGTTCAGTGTGCGCTCCTCATCAACTGGAAGGCAGTGACTACCGGACGCCACCTTCTTGGGTATGGGGGGCTTTCTGGGGGCCCTTCTAGCACGGGATGGGCGGTGGGGTTTGCCTGGGTGCATTACTTCAGGGTCCCGCTCATCATCAGACCGATGACATGCGGGTAACGGGCGACAGACTTAAGATCGCCCGCGTGCATAGGTGGCGGTCTTGCTGGTTGGCCATATTCGATAGTACCTGTCAAGGAGCATATTCGTATGAGTAGTAGCAAGGCAAGCGGCAGAGATCATTGACCATTAAACTTTGAAATAGTGTGGTAGTAATATTGCACTGTATCACCTAGGAGACGATGTACGGCTCGTCGGGGCTCAGACAGACGTCTGAGGTCCGTCGTGTTGTACTGGATCTATGTATATATAAAGAACCCTGAATGAGGGGTCTCTGAACTATCATAGGTCGGCAGGACGGACCGTCGTGAGTACGACTTGTCCGTCGTAAGAGTCCGTCGTAGGACACTTAGAAATGTTGGGATACCCTTATCAATGGGGTCGGCCTCTGACCATCATGACGGTCACCAGGACGAACCGTCCTGAGTATGATGGTTCCGTCGTAAGAGTCCGGTGTAGGAAACTTAGAAAATGTTGGGAGAACCCTTATCAGATGGGGGGGTCTGGACCAGGAGACGGTCGTGCAGGACGGACCTTCGTGGGTCACGACGGTCCGTCGTAAATTCCATCGTAGGACCCTTTGAAAATGTTTGGAGACCCTTATCAAGGGGTCTTCTGACCATTTATGGACGGTCGTGCAGGATTGACCGTCGTGGGTTGACTCCCGTCGTAAGAGGTCTGGCGTCGTAGTCACTTAGAAAATTGTTGGAGACCCTTTATCAAGGGGTCTCTGACCATTATTACGTTCCGTGCAGGACGGACCGTCTTGAATATGATGGTCGTCACACATGTCCTTGGGCAGTGTGCTAGGGTTTCTGAACAGACCCCTACACGGTCCCTCGTGTGTGCCGACGGCCGTCACTGCGGGGTCCTCTTCTGAGTGACA